>JAKCPI010004259.1:0-671626 GCA_023213315.1 Euborellia annulipes
TTATATAAATCTTATACAAATCACTAATATACTGTAGTACTTTTCTAATAAAATTTTTGAATATTTGAAAAGAGCATTTAAAGTTTCGACGCGTAGGCTTTTATTGAAATATTTTGTAAATAACCGATTGTTTTATTTTAATATTTGAAAATTTTACTTATGGAAATATTTGAACCAGTGCCCCCTAAATTAAGAAAGAAGACAATTCTTTGGAAATAATATTTCACAAACCATCGTAAATAAAATAAGTTTAAGGTGCCCGTCTCGAAAAACCGTTAGAACACGATTCAGTACCGAGTTACTCTAGGCGTTTGTCCTATAGGGATACAAGGGGGATTTATTCAATTTCATTTGAAAGATTCCAGCTAATTAATTAAGGGTAAAAAATTAATTATTTTTCAACACAATGACTACTAATTTAATTATCTACAAGATATAGAGCGAATTTTTAAAAATATCTTTTATTTAATGCGATTAATCTTAAAAAAATTTTATTTTTTCGAAAAATCAAAAAAAGGGCTTCTGTAAATTATAGATAATTTGGAATAGCTTAAATTAAAAAAAAAAAATGATGTCGATAGCTTCAAAATTGTGGCCGCTGGAATCTCCCAAAATTAGCACCCCGAGACGCGCACCAGTCAAATGACCTTAGCAACCGAAATAACTTTAAAAAAATTTAACAGCTCCGAGGATGACTTTAACAAAACCGAAACGTCAGCTAGAAATATATTTCTTAAAGAAAAAATTCTGGCGGCGTTTTCTTTTAACTTTCATTCCTGATACAAATTCCACCAACCATAAAATACCCTTATACTAAAAAAAAGTTTATTTCACGAATATACATGTAGAGTCGTCACCTGCTTATAAATGAACTTTTAAATGAAAATGAATCGAAATAATGTCATTCCTAAATACTAGCTTTTTTTCTAGGCAAAAAATAAAGGTTTTTATTTAGATGGATGTTGTTATGAAATGTATTTTTTAAAATGGATAGCGACAAATTTCAAAAAATAACACGTCTGGGAAACATGGCGCACGTAGTTGCCGGAATGTGTCCTAAACGTCACACTGCAGCCAACATGAGACAAATACATTTTATCGGCGTCTGCATAACACTAGACCCAAGGATGAAATGAAACATTCAAGAATTTGTTGCCGCCGGTAGATTTTATGATCTTTTTTTGCTCTCCGCTCTTCTTTGGCCTGTCTCTTTTTATATGCATCTCGAAAAATTATTATACTAAAAACTCACTGGCTATATTTTAAATATGATTGAATATGTTAAGAAGAGGATTTTTTTTTTTTTTATACAAGCGCTTGTTGGTTTTTTCACTAAAGAAAAAGATTTATTATAGAGGTATTAAACAATAATTTTAAATAATGGTAATGTTCTTTTATTCAAATCAATACGCAATTTTTTTAAATAATTATAACCTGAATTATCAAGTATTATTTTTCTTTTCCTCTTTATATACTGTTTAAAAGCGCGGAGAACATTGAGCGTCACAAAAAAATGTTTGATAAATATATCAAAAAACAAATACAGGATCGAAAAGTTGATGTATTCAAATGGAAACAATAAATTTATATATCAAAAAAAAAAAATTATAAATCAACTGAAAGGAATTAATTTTACCAATTTATTGACTAGAAAAGTGAATAAGATCAATAATAAATTAATGATTGCTTGACAAAATATTTTTTTAAGGAACTGCTGCACTCTGGAGGATTAGTATTGAAATTCGGCCATGGTTCATTATTACACCGAAAAACTAACCAAAAAGGGGAAAATAAGAAAATAGTTTACTTTTGAACTAGTCATATATTCTAATATGTAATTTATTTTTGTACACTAATATATTAGAGAACTAGGAAAAAAATTAGACCGATCACCGCGAAAGCGGTAAGTCCGGGTTCGAGACCAGATATTTCCAATCAAACAAACTCGAAATCTATTTTTATCTCAATCAATATATTGATTAGTACTTGAGAAACATCAAATAAATATCTTAGTTCTTTTCAATGATTTAAATATTGAAAGGGCTTAAGCATCAAACTACCCTTTCAATTTTATAATAAATGCTGCCTCGGATGCTTTTATTATTCTAGTTGTTTTGAATAATTATTCCGTTATAAATTATTTTTCTATTAAAAAACCCCCGACTCCTTATTAAATTTATAACTTCATTTATTTTACCTTTCAAGAAAAAAATATTCGCTTTTAGTTCTCAATTAAAGGGATTGGATTTAAGTAGCCTATTTTCCTTTTAAAGGAAGGGAGCAGGAATTAAAGACGCCCCCCTATTGATATATAAAGTAGGAAATTGGTTCACTTCCAATGTTCGGTTTATAAATATCACATTTTACTTGGCTCCATTCGATTATAAGGAGGGCCTAAATAGGCCTATTGAATCTTTAAGCAAGCAAGGGCCTTAAGTTTTCTCCTTGAACGTGTAAAGGCAAAAAAAGACTTTATAGCTGGAATCAGTAATCAGGGTTCATCACAGGAAATATTCTCTCTACTTTTGGATTAATGTTCTCCGTTTATAAATGAGATTTTTTTTTTAAGAAATGGAAAAAAATTCTGCATTGGAAACACATTGATCTTATTTCTTGCTAATGACATAAAATGGACAAAA
This sequence comes from Euborellia annulipes, assembly GCA_023213315.1. NCBI lineage: Eukaryota > Metazoa > Arthropoda > Insecta > Dermaptera > Anisolabididae > Euborellia > Euborellia annulipes. The sequence goes on from JAKCPI010004259.1 coordinate 2,640, forward strand.
CAACTTACGGTCTAAAAATTAAAAAGATCATTAAACTTGGAGTTTTTTTTTTACTCAATGGAAGAAAAATTTCTTAAAATGTATTTTGGCTCTTAGAAACCTCTAAATGACTATTTAATTAAGTATTTAGTAAAAAAATACAAGAATATTATAAAATAAGATAATATAAATTTTTAATATTTTTTCAAATTAATAAATCTTATCTTACATTATTAAAAAAGCCAATGAAGTACGTGGCTGTTGATTTATGCACAAGGAAGGAAGCAGGTGCAGCCAAAATTAAAGCCTCCGATTTTGTTACAATTAATGAGACGTTTCGAGAAAACTTTATTTCCTCATCATCAGTCTTTCAAATTGTATTTGTCCCGGAGTTGTTAAAAGGGCACAATACATTTATTATGTATTTTCTTTATGGGTGTGTTATTCATTGACTTGTTCAGTGAGAACGTCTCATTAATTGTAACAAAATCGGAGGCTTTAATTTTGGCTGCACCTGCTTCCTTCCTTGTGCATTATTAAAAAAGAATGCAATGTACTTTGTTTGTTTATTTGTAAGCACAGTGATGTATTTATATGCAAGCATAGCATTTCTCGAAAACAGCTCTAACGTTTTTTTTTTTTAATTTTTAAATATAGGCTATATTATTTCCGGTATCAATATGAAATCGCGCTAGGTCTCATCATTAGGAAACATTCGGTGCTAGTACTTTACTGATGTACTTTTTCAATTTTTCAATGTTTCTATACAATTCATAAACAAAAGCCAACCCCATTTTTACCTACTATTTATTTATATAATAATTTTATAGAGATATATCAGAGCGAAGAGTCAATTAATTATAGTTTTTGTCAATAAGAAAAAAATACTAAAATAAAAATAGTGGGTAAGTTAATCCACGCACTATTTTTTTTTTTTATTAAATCATGGGAACGCCTGGGAGTTAGGCAACCAGCAGCGTATGGAAGGATAAAAGAAGAATGTGAAACGAGTTCTTCTTAACCACTCCTCCTTAAAGGAGGAGCTAAGCCTAAGCCTCTCCTTTTTTCTTTTCATTCATTTCTCAACCCTTACACAACTGGTTGCCTATCTTTTAGGCGTTCTCGGCATTAAAAAAAAAAAAAGATAATTTAAAGAGGGTAATTTGTTGGTATAATAATAATTTTTAATCCTCTAGCTCTTTTCGTTCTTGAGATATTTTGTTCACAGACACACAGCCAGACAGACCATTTTGGGAGACCCACTTTTTTGAACTCAGGGGGCTTCAAACATATTTCGACATTGAATTTATAACATTAATCCCACATTTTCTTTCTCTCTCTAGAGCCTATAGATATGAGAAAATAAAAACGAACGAATGGTCAACTAAAAACTATTAATTAAATAAATTTTACTTTTTTTTACTTAAATTCTTGAGAGTAAATTTCTCTCTGTTTTACATCGGTGGGTGTTTTGCCTTATAAACTAAGTAGGCCTCTTTCGAATGTAAGATTATTAAGTGACTAAACTTGAAATTTGATTAAATTCACAAAACTAAAAATTGTAAATCCATTAGTTCTGCTTAGTTTATAAGTTAAAACACCCACGGAGAAGGAGAATTCACTTCAGTGATTGACTCATTCATTTACTAATTTAAAGTAAAAATAACTTCACATCGCGGTTGTTTCAAATAACACATAATGTTTCATTTTTAACAAAAATTATAATACTATAATATAAAGCGCTAGTCACTGACTTCCATTTTATGTTCCTGTTTACCACTCTCTCGCGCTGATTGGTTAGACCAGTGGTTTCCAAACTTTATGTTACCACGCCTCCCTTAAAAAATAATTAATCTTATGGCGCCTCCCCCCCTCCCCCATTTTATAAAATAATACAAAAACAAAAAGTTTTAATGCTAAAAAATATAAATTTATATAAAAATATTTTTTTTATTTATTCTTATTTATATTAAAACTAGCAATCATTTGGAAAATTGGTCCTGGTGGCCAATATTCGCGCCTCCCCTTAGACTAGTCGGCGCTTCCCTAGGGAGGCGCGCCTCACAGTTTGGAAAACGCTGGTATAAGGGGATTTTATGGCTGGTGGAATTTGTATCAGGAATGAAAGTTAGAAGAAAACGCAACCAGGATTTTTTCTTTACAAATGTATTTTAACAGCTGACGTTTCGGCTTTGGTCAAAGCCATTCTCGGATGACCACTAACAGCTCCGAGCTTTGACCAAAGCCCAAAGGCTGAAACGTAAGGTGTTAAAATATATTTTTAAAGAAAAAATTCTGGTTGCGTTTTCTTCTAACTTTCATTCCTGAAGAAAAATATTTTTCTCAAGTCTAATTTTCACGCCCTAGGGGGGTGCCTAACTTAAATATAAAATTTCAACCACCTAGCTCAATTCCTTCATGCTTTAAATTGAACCCAGACAGACACAAAGACAGAACATGTCGCGAAAACCACTTTTTCGGATTCAGGGGACCTCAAAACGTGTATTTCCATCAAAGTCTCGACATCGAATTTTTGACATGAATCCAATACTTTCTCTCTATATATTTGTATATTAACTTATACATATAGGTAAGAGAAAGTAAAAATTCAAATCCTAGTTGAGATTAGTTCTATATATTATTATTGCGGTAACTCACCCCAATAAAATTCTAAGTGGACTAATCATATCTTACTTTTCTACCTAATGAAAAAAATCCCTACAAAATTCTGCAAGGGATTCGATGGGATGCTAAATTACCCAGTGTTATTATTATCTGTTTATGAGAGTTTCGAAATCTTCAAAAATTAATTCCGCCCCAGTAATAAGAAATTTTAGAATGACATTAAAATGTTTCTATCCTACTATACTATTTGTTAAATATTGAATATAAATTTTAACTCAAACGGAATGCACTTATTTTTTAGTAAAAGTATTAAAAAACATTAATATCTTTGTGCATTAAAGGGGATGGGGCATTAACCCCCCTGGTTAATGCCTTCATACCCCCCCCCCCTTTAATGAAATGCCAGCCTTCAACGCGAAATTACTCTCAAAATAATTTAAATACCTTTATAAATAATTATTTTTATTTTTATTTTGAAATTATTTTATTTTAATTTTCAACTCTTAATCCACCCCTGTGTAAAAGTATATTAAGGAAATTTGATTAACAAAAATATAGGCTATATAGAAAGAATATAATGGTAAATAATGGCAGTCAGAAATGGATACCAAATGGCTTAAATAGAAATGCCTGGACCCCCAATATGAATATTATTAATTAATAACGGTTATCGTATAAAGTCTTAAATGGCCTGAGTTGCCGTGTGAATGTGTGTGTGTGAGTGTTGAGTGTGAATGAGAAAAAAGTGTGAATGTTAAAAAAAAAAGAAGTTAAAAAATAAAAAAACTAATTTTTTTCAATGACACCTACACTCCCCCTCCTCCTTTCAACAGCTTATATTCACCCTCTACCCTTGGTGAAATACAAAATATTTAATTTCATATTCAAAAGAATCGTTTTTCGCAGTCAACTTATTTGTTTCTTTTTTTTTTCAAGGATAAAATGCATAATAATTACCTTTAATAAGATGCTCAAGAGGGTGTGCTGGCTGACGGGGTGGTCAGGGTGGGTTACACTATATTAATTATTCACTTTGATTCATTTGAAACACAACTTGATAAGAGAGCAAGCAGCAGGCGCGCCTGCCGTCAGGCCACACACTGGACAGAACGAGAATCTCGACTCTCTCTCTGTTTGTATAGGAAAAATAATAGATGAAAATAACAATTCCCTTTTTATTAAAAGTAAAAAAATACCGTTTGCTCTAATCTAACTTTATTTATAACTGGAAAAGAATGTCAACAAGTGATTTGGAATATTCCAAGGCCTTTCTTAAATAATCAACCCTTAATTCCCCCCCCCCCCTAATCAAAATAATAATCAACGCTGTTTTTTGAATGTTTTCTATTTATTTGGCTTTGATTTAGCTAAAATAAATTAAAAAAACATTTTTTTTTCAATTTTTCAACCCCTAATCCAATCTTTTTTTTTTTTATCTTTTCGGCAACTTAGGCCATATAAGACTTTTAATAATATATTTATGTTGGGGTCCAGGCAATCTTATTTAAGCCATTTGAAATCCAATCTTAATAAATAAAATAATTAACAATGCAATTGCCTTCGGCGAGCTTTGCGTCTAGTCAGAAAAAAATCAAAGCCCTGAAAAACTTCCCTGGATCCGCCTTTGGGTTTTACACATAGTATAATTTTCTATATTACAACGCCTCCCTTAAAAATATTTTAATCGTATGACGTCTCCCATACAAAAACAAAAATTTTTAGTACTAAAAAATATAAATTTATATAAAAATATTTTTTTTATTTATTCATATTTATTATTTTAATTAAAAACTCCGTCCCAGAATCTTCTAAATTTTATTATTTTATTTATAAAACTAGCAATCATATGGAAAATTGATCTTAGTGGCCAATATTCGCGCCTCCCCTTAGACTAATCCGCGCCTCCCTAGGGAGGCGCGCCTCACAGTTTGGAAAACGCTGGGTTAGACTGAGAGGAAGTGAAGCCAGGGAAGGAAATTTAAAACTTTAAAATTTTGCAAATAAGAAGCAAGAATAAATTTGATAAATTTGCTCGCCGAAGGCGCAGCCCCCTGGCAAATGGAAAAATACAGCCAAAGACGGGCTTTTCCACTTGTTTATATAATATAATAGGCTCTCAATAAACATCAGTTTTTTCAAGAGAGAGGTAAGAAATAGTATTTTTTGAAAAAAAAGTCACCATTTAGCTATAAAACGATCAATGGCGAAATGATTAATAATAAAATCTTAAGTCTATTGAAATAGAAGAAGACAGGGGTGACTTCAAGTGCCCTTCAATATTTATTGACAAGAATAAAAGAATGCTTTGGGGTGAAAATAATTGATATAATCATTTAAATGTAAATAGATATTTAATCAAGACATTTTTGAACTAAAAAAGCACTACTTCTTGTAGTAGAAACGTTAATCAAAATACTTAATGACGAATCTGACTAGAATATTCAGGACAGCCAAAGAAGGTGGAGGGGGGATAAATCCCCTAGGTCTTTTAAATGAAAAACTATTCATTCTCACAGAGAGAATGAAAACTCAAGATTTGTAATTACAAATTAACTTTTTTTTTTAGATTATACTAACATCATTATCCAAGTTTCAGAGAATTAAAAGAAATCAAATCATTTATTAATCAAAAAAAAAATAAGGTTTATTTTTAATGCTGATCAGGTAAAACGTAGAACTGTAAAAGTCTTGGAAATATAGTTAACCTCTTCTCTCCTTCGCCATCTCTTTCTTTCTCTTGTCCCTGATGAAAGAAACCCTTTTAAAGCGAGTTAACTGGCAATGGTCGCAAGAACACAAGTTATTTACCACGAAAGGAACGTGGCTTAAGAACTGAAACTTTGCCAGAAAAGAGAGAGAGGGGGGGGGGGGGAGGGAGAAAGAGATCGAATCGAAGCAGAGATCTGTGATATTTACAGAAATAGACACATACACACACATGTACAAAAGAAAAAAAATAACACAAGTTTAACTGAAAGCAAATAAGTTCTAAAATTTCAAGTTAATGGTAAATTTCGCTTTAAAGCTTTCAGTTACTACAAATAATTAAATATTATATTGCAACATATAACAATTTTTGTTTTGAACTGCGTTAATTATGGTCTTAGATGCCGAAAACCCCTTAAGGGGGTTCAGGGGGTAGATGTTACGCATGTTTTTCCCGAGAACAGAGCGTTGTGTGTCTTCAAAAGTAAGCAAAAAAAAAAAACACCTATTGCGAAAATTTGCCAAGAGATGGTAGCTAATAATTTAATGTACTGACTAGTAAAAAAAAATTTGGATTCGAAAAAAATGATCTAATGAAATTTACAACAATAAAAAAAAAAGTTCAAAAAATTGTATAAAATAGCGGATATAAATTTAATGTGCCTGGAACACACGTACAGGGTGCCCGGAAATAACAGGTACCTAGAAAAGGAGATTATTCTAAATGAAAAAATAAGACTTTTTTCTTATAAACTTAATATGCCCAGACGCTTCGTTTTCAAGATTCAGGGGGTCAAAGTTGAATTTTTTTTTTCTTTGTTTTTTGCTAATATCTCGAGAACCGTTTGAGATACAATATTTAGTTTCTGTACACGATTTATATTCATTATTCCGCTTGTTTTATGTGCAAAGTAAAACATGCTAAACATTGTATCTCAAATGGTTCTCGAGATAGCAAAAAACAAAAAAAAAATTCAACTTTGACCCCCTGTATCTTGAAAAAGAAGCGTGTGAGCATATTAAGTTTATAGGAAAAAAAAGTCTTAATTTTTCATGTAGAATCATCTCATTTTCTAGCTACCTGTTATTTCCAGGCACCCTATATGCCGAAATTAAATATTATAGTATCGTTTGCAAATCTATGTGCCTAAGTGCCGAAAAGACTTTGATAAATCTGTAAGAAATAGGGCTGGAAAATAGAGAATAAAGAGAATAAAGAGAAAATAACATTATTTTATCAACATTTCAAGTACAGATGATATTCATCATTAGAATATTATATAGAATATTTATTACTAGCTTAGTAAGCCTAGTATTTAATTTTATCTAAACAATTTTATAACCCGCATGCTGGGAAGAAAAGGGAAGCATCGATGGGATGTCTTTTTTTTTGTTTTTTTCAGTATGAGAGTTTCCAAAAAAATGTTTATAATCTCTACTAATTTTGTGACTATTATTACCAAGTCAAGCATATACAGAACTTATCTTCTCTTTCCTTTTATATTATCATAAACTTAAATAGTTTCCTTTGAAAAGTGAAAAGTTTCCAAGTTAAAAGAGCAATACCTGGATGTGTCGTATCCATATGTGTTGAACAAAAGCAACAATTTTCAAATGAGGAAGGAGCGGGAAAGAGGTCCTGGTTGAAAGAGCAAGTGGATAGTGTTGCGAAGGGAAGCTGGAAAACTTTCTAGGCTTGGTTTAAAATACACAAGGCCACACCTGTTACCAACCTAAATTACATTACATTACAACTTTGCCGAGTACTAAAGTCATTACGTTAAGTTATCTTATATAGACTTGAAATAAATAAGCATTTTGGGGTGGGTGAAGAAGGGCATATATACATAGATATACAAAATGAAAGGGACTTCTACTTTATTTCCACCCCCCGCTCATTCCACTTTCTCCCTTGAATCGTGTCCGGGCAGCATTTAAATGGAGGCCTTAATTAAATTTCGTCAAGATGAGAAAAGAAAAAAATAATAAGGCTAACAATAGATATTGTCTTCATCTGAAGTGGGAGGGTTGCAGAAAAAGTCCAAATGGGGGATCCCTTTCTCGGGGACTTTGGCTTTAATTAAAATCTATAAATATATATCACTTGCTTTAGAAAGGGTTAACAAGTTATTTTTATTCCAGACTATTATTAAACAATATTTAAAGATTTATACAAGTCATTATACTAAAATTTTCATTAAGAAAACAAAGTGAAAATAAATATCAAATGTTAAACGAAACTTTAAGCAAAAAAAAAAATAAATTAAGGAAAATAGGATTTTCTGAATATACAGTACGTAGCTAAACACACCACCATAAAGTAAAAGTTATGTAATATAAAAAAAAAAATTTTACATAAAAAAAAATTCTAAACTTGTTTTAAAATTCGAAGAAAGTCTCTTTAATAATAAATCACGATAAAATTAATTATGATTGATTTTAATTTGACTGTTTTGTTAAGATTAAACATTCGCAAACAACTTTAAGTTTGTTGTTATTAATTAATTTTTCAAAATCATAACTTCATAAACAGCCAAAAGAAAATAATAAAAAAAAAAAAATCATAAACAAGAAAAGTTGGTTGAATTAGCAATTATTATTATAAGACTTCGCTCATGTAAAAATATCAAAGAAGAAAAAACAAAGTTGTATAATTTGTTATTAAATAAAAAAAATTTATACGATGAATACGAAATTTTTGTTTTTTTTTTTCTATACCTATTTTTATCAAGAGCTAAAATAAGTTACTTTTTCTGGGGCGAAAGAGAGAATGTCAAAAATGATGAGATATTTTCACTAGATACTTTATCAATTTGGATTTCTATGAAAAAAATTTGCCAAAAAGATAAGTTTTCGGCCGAAAATACCAAACCAAAATTTTGCCAAATGTGAGAGACTCATCTGGATTCTCATTTTTTTTAGGTTACACTAAATACTGAGAGTAAAAGCTATTAACAGTTGTTATTAAATAAAAATTCTTGATTTGAATCGTTTATTTCAGAAAGCACCTAAGGGACAAAATTTCAAAAAATGTGTTTTTGGTGCTAATGTACAATTTAAAGGTAAATACATCTTTTAGTGCCGAAATAACCAATGTTCCTCATCAGCAATGCTATTTGGCAGCCTTGAAAAAAATCCGTTTATTTCAGAAAGAACCCAAGCGCCGTCGCTTAGGTTCTTTCTGCGGTAAATTTCTCTCATGCCCTGTAGACATCACGTGTTTTGTGACTCGGTGGTTTGATTCAAAGGTTACCTAACACTGAGTAGTTAGTTTTCGTGAGTTTTCGATGAAAATTAGGTGTTATTTTGTTGTTTATTATTACATTATATAGTTTTTTTTTTGACGTGACAACGTCTTACAAATCATGTGTCTATAGAGGCAAGTTAGAGGGGCATGCACGAAAAAGTTTATCGGCTTGAATAACTCCTCTGTCTTAAGAGATATAATTATGGAGAATATACGGTTAGAAAGAATGAGTTTTCAGCTAAAGATTTCACCATTTATTTTTTTCCTATCATTTTATTTTACCGCGCTGCGGTAAATTCTAATTTGAAAGTTTAAACCCCTGTAGATTTCGAACGGCTAATCCGATCAGACTAAATGAGATGTCATTTGGTGCAGGAAGAAAACCTCTAATAGAATAAATAAAAAAATCCCGAGTAATTAACTCAAAAATTAGTTTTTTTCTCGAAAAACCTCATTTTTTAGACAAAAAAATATCGAAAAATAGCCCTATTTATGTAACGCCTAGCTACTTGACCATAAAAGCTATTTTTTTTTTAATTAAGCCGGGTGCCAAAGGCCATCCCCATAATATACAATATATAACATTTTACAAAACAATATAAATACAATATAAAACCATGTAAATGCAATATAACATTATATAGTTCTTAAGCCATGTCGGATAGTTCAGATGATGAACCTATTCCCAAGCGTAGGCGTGGTGTTGTGCACGAAGAAAAATACAAACGGAACATTATTCGGAATACTAGGCTCAAAGGACTGCAGTACGACTCTGTATATACGCTGTGTATATAGACATACTGTAGCGTGTAGTCTACTTGTATTTTTCGATGTAGGCATAGTAAAAACACTCTTTTTTATACTTAAGTGTGTCTATTACTTACCTTTGATACCAAAACAGGTAAAAATTAATGGTTTGACTTAATTTCAATAATAATTTTTAAAAAATCACTCGTTTATTTCAGAAACCACCTAAGTGCAATTTTTTCAAAAATTAATTACTCAAAAACTTAAAGGAAAAAAAATAATTTTTTAAATAGATTATCCCAATAGCATGTTTATGATTTGATAAAAAAATATTTGAAGTAGACTAGACCTATACTTAAGCTGCAAAACAGTTTTTTTTAGTTTTCCGAAAGTTGAAAAAAACGCACTTAGGTGCTTTCTGAAATAAACGATTCTGATTTAGGGTAAACTGTGATTTATTTGTATAAGATAAAACATCGGCCAATCATCCTGTGGCACTAAATCAAGTATTTTTATTTAATACCCTAAAATGCAAAAAATGATTTAGACAAATGAATTTTTTACTAAAAATAAACAGATAATATCACTAATTTTTTTCTGGAACCAGTTAAAATTTCTTAATGAACCTCCGCCTCTATATATAAACAGAAACTGGCCAAATGGCTTTGGAATGCCATGGACGAGAAATTAAGAAGAAAAAAATACGACTTTCAAAAATTTTTAAAAAGATGATTAATCAAATTAAAAAATTTCTAGAAAACAGTTTGAATCAAAAAATCATTACAAACTAGGGAAAATCTGATTTTTTTTTTATAGATTTCCTATTAAACCTAAATTATTTTAAAGCGAATTAAAATGTGAGAGAATTATTTTATAAAGATTTATTGAAGATCAACGAATGGAAGGAACAGGTGGGAGAATTGACCTCCTTTCTTAAGCCTCTCAAATTAAAATTCAAAGTGACTAATAAATGTATTCGTCAAAATATGAAAATTCATGAGTAAATGACTGAGTTTAAAATCTAATCAGTGATCAAAGGAATCAGAACGAACAGAGAGATCAAGTTTCGTCAAAATCAATTAATAATTATTGACTCATATGAAAACATTTTTTTTTTCTAGAAATTCAGATTCCTTTAAAATCGAAAAATTGCATATTTTTTTTATATAGAGAGAAACTATATCTGCTAACCCGAGGAACGAAATTTAATTTCACCACGTTGCACACACACACACACATAGACATACCACTCTTGGTTTATATCAATATTAGTTCAGTAACAAGTCACTTGATATGCGGTTAAAATTATTTTCCTTTTAGTAATTACTGTGATGCTAATAAATTTTATTATCTTACCTAAAAGCAGGAATGCACAAATATTAAGCACATCTCAAAAAAAAAAAATAATATATAATAATAATATTAATAAGATAATTTTCGTTTTTAATTTTTTATTTATTATTTTAATAATTTACTTGGATTATCAAAAATTAGAAAAAAATTTTAGCACGATAACATAGCGTTTGTATAAATTTTTTGAAGTTATTTACTTATATACTGTAATACTGTATAATCTATGTACTGAAGTGTTTTCAAAATATTCAGGCGGTGATGAAGGGGCAGCCAACAAAAAACAAAAATTTCAACACACACATAGACAGTCCATGTTGCGCAAACCACTTTTTTGGATTCAGGGGACCTCAAAACGTGTAGTATATCCATCAAAATCTCGACATCGAATTTTTGACATAAATTCAATATATATTACATATATACATAGGTAAGAGAAAGTAAAAATAAAAGACCTATCTTGTAATTTTGTAATTTTTTGTAGAATTGTATGTTGTCAACAGTTGTTTTTTTATAGATATTCATATTAATTTGATGTATCATCAGTATATTTGTGTGTCTTTATATGACAAGCTATATCAATTAAAGCTTATGACTTTTCTATCTGTCCTGATGATGAGCCGGATAAGCGTTCGTAACGTCGACAGAGAAAATTAAAATTTTTGTTTTTTGTTGGCTGCCTCTTCATCATCTCCTGAATAGAGTTATTCATCGTGCTTTCAAAAATAAATAATGTAAAAAATACCTGAATAAGCCAGTAAGATTTCCAACAAAAGAGAAGAAAAGAGTCTCAAAAATGGTCCAAAACTCGAATAGTCCCCGAAACTGACGACTAGGGATATAGGATTTTTGGGTAGTTTCTTCATTTATCCTAAAAAAAAAAAAAAACATTTATTTCATTAAACGAAATTCCCAAATCGATCCTAACAACACTTTGCTTGCCCTTCGACTGGGATCGGCATTAAATCAAAGAAAAGAAGGAAGACTGGCAGAGAGATAGATTCATTGTCAGTCTTAATTCGTGGTTATAACAAAGTAGTGTTATTTTTATTTTAGTTAACAAATACTAGCCACTTTTTGGTGTTGCACTTCTACTTAACCAAATTTCTTTTGTAGTTATCAATAGCATATACTTCAATCGTTAATTTTTAATTGCATTATGCTTTCATTTTTTTTTAAATTTATTTTCTTCATTATTTTCTTGTCGTTAACAGATCATATCGCTGCCTCTTTAATTAATTTTCTTTATTATAAAAAAGTATTTTTTTGTGCTTGTCAAAAAATGCCAATATCGACTAATATTTATTTTGTTGGCTCAAATGCAGAAGGGCTTAAAGATTTACGATAAAATAAAAAGTTGAAAAAAAAAACATCTTCCATTTTCAGAGAATATTACGATCTGCATTTAATTTAAAAGACTACACGATGCGTTAAAAAATTGACATAATGTATTTCTTATTTTTCTTAAAAGGGGCAAGTAAGCAAATCAGAACTTATGGAAAAATTTATAAGTATAAAGAGTGGCCAAGAGAAACGATTAAGTATAGGGGAGACCGGGGCTATATACTTTTTACTTATGATTTTTTTTTTTTTTTTTTTTTTTTTTTTGGGAGTGTATTAAGATTTTTTCTTAAGTAAATATACCATAAAATACTTTGAAGACTTATATACCTTTGTATATTTTTTATTTTACGTTGATCATTGATATTTTAGTAAGTAGGCCTACTCAATAAAAAGATTTGTAAAATACTTAGTCATACCAGATTACTATTATATATCTCATTATAATTATATCCGAAATTAAATAGTCGTATTTTGCCCTGTAGAAGTCTCAATTCTTGTTTTAGAATATTTGAGTAAATTATGGCTGGGGCAGTATAAAACGCAGGGGATAATACAATAGAAAAAGAAAAATATTTATTTATTTTGGCCGCAATTTTTCATTCTGATAAAGGAGGCGATTTTCGTTCGAAACCTAAGGCAAAATAAATTTTTTGTTCTTGTTGCAAATTATTTTTTGATATCAAGTTGATTAACTTAAATAAGGCCCCCGGGCTTGGTGTAGTTGGTAGCGAGCATGCCTTGTATACCAAGGGTCGGGGATTCGGATCACAGGCAATCTAATGATTTTATTTAAGCCATTTGGATACCAAATAACCCACCTGATAAATCTTCAAAGAAAGGTTATTCTGATGCATATGGTTTCAGGTTCGCTTCTCATCCTGAGCGAAAAAAAATTTATTTCTATTGAAGGATTTTGAAAAGTCTTGTTATGTAAATAAATGTTCTTTCAAAAGTACAGTATCTATAAAAAGTAAAAAAAATGAGAAAAGTATTTATTTATTCAAATTGATGTTAAATTTAATATTACTTACAAAATAATTCAGTTGTGCGCCTAGATTTTTTATTAAATTATGCAATTTTTTAATTATTAGATTTAATATTACTTACGAAAGGATCCAGTTGGTTATGCCCTGAAGAATCTCGACGATCTCAGCCCCCACTCCCACCCTAACCATCTAAAACAAAAGAAGAATTAAAGGAATAAATTATATCATTGATATTACGTAATATTTTATGAACAATATTGAAAATTTCTTTAACTTACTTTGTAGACTGCTTCTTTCGGCTCAACGAGGGCTTCCCTAAAAGCTAACCTAATCCCACTATCTATGACCGAGACGGTCATCTAATTCTAAAATGAAGTTCCTCTTCTTTCTTGAGACGATCGCGAAACGCGGACACTCCCGGAAGGCAGGTAAGCCTTCATTATATCACTTCGAAACGATACGGTGAAAACGCGCCCACAAACCCAAAGAAAGGTAGAGAGGAAATGGAACACATACAGTACATATGTACTAAGAAACATTACAGATCAATTAATCTCCACCCACCTGCCTATTCAATGTCGTTTAATAGCGAACTAAAATAAAGCAGAGATAATTGATCTGAGAATCATTCACGAGTTAGGAAGGAAGCCCGGCCAATACAATACTGAAGATCCCCCTTGATTGCTCATCTCAGAAACAGAATGACGTTGTTCAAGATGCATGCTGAAAAAAAAAGAACCCTAAGCTAACAACAACCTATACGAACTCCTAACATCTTGAACATTAACTCATTCTGGCCTGAAACAACCAAGGCCCAGAACTCAGCACTGATGGACAAAGAGCCCCGGAGAAAGAGAAAACACTCTTTCTCTCAAAAACGCGAAAGAGGGAAACATGCGATAGAGAAATTCTCCTATTTCCCTTGAACAACGGTCAAAAGTGAAATGATCCTCTCCTGGGAGCCCTGCCTAAACCTAAATGGGACGAACAACAACACCCTATGCCAGTATTGAGGAACCAATTCACAATTGAACGTCAATTCAAGAGAACATCAGAGAATTCCGACATAGTAGGCCTAAAACCCCGTTAATATATAAATGCGTGAGCGTAGAGATTTTCTAATTATGCGCCCTCTATATAGAACCTATCTATTTCTAAATAATCTAATAAGAATTGCGTGTATTCTTAAACATTAAACATAAAGAGATAGATTCCCTTAAATAGTATTTATTAATAATCCCATACACGCAAAACTTAAAACTGAATTAAATAATAAGCTTAATAGTTAAAATAATAAGACATGCACACTTGAATTGTCTCATATGTTGATGTTGCTCCCCCGTGGGGTAAAGGGATGAAATGAGTACTGTGCATGAATCACATATTACCAATAATCGTATACCTTTTGCTTATTGAACATTCATCCATCCCTTTACCTTGAGAAACGAAACCTGCATGGGTACTGAAATATAAAAACCTATTCTTTAATAAAAAAAATTAAAAAGTTAAATTTAGTATATTAAAAAATGAATTTAGAAAAAAATTTGACAAATTATCTTAATGTAAATTTAAATAAAAAAAGTAAAAATGAAGTGAAGTTTTAAACATTAATTAATTTTTAATTTAAAAATCTTGAATTTAAATCTTTAACTATCTAAAAGGGACTCTGAAATGGGAGAATTGATTGTAATTATTAATACATCCTATCCATGCACCTAGGTAAAAATATTCTATATTTAAGGCGGAATAAGAAAAGTAAATAAAATTTTGAAAAATCCTAAAACTGCTTACTCTACGCCCACGTAAATGTGCATACAGACTTTAAATGTAGCTGCTTCACTCGTGGAATCTGCTGTAGTCACTGCCTGGTTGACGCCGCCGATGTCTGATGACGGATGCTCAACTTGAATTCACTTAACACTTAACACTTATCACTTATTCGTTTATTCACTTATTCGCTTATAGGCCTTTGGCATTTAAATGCCAATTTGGCCAAACATGTATTTAATGGTGTCAATTCTCGAAGACGATTCGTCGATTTCTAAAAAATAAACAAAAAAAAAAATTTTTAATTGTGAGAAAAGCAAACCTCTTGCAAGATTTGAATGGAATATTACACTAATTGTAATTTTCTCATTTTACTTCTTTCAAATAGATTCACTTTTTATTTAATGGCGCTTTTATAACCGTCAAAAAAGAAAAATATTGAAAAAAAGTCCGAAAGTGCAATGAATAAATAACACGGTGGACTGTTCGCACAACAATAATATACAACTTTCGCTTATCTTGGGTAATTGGAAGTTGTGTTTGTCACACCAGATTTTTCGTGTCAACATATTAATAAATAAGTTCTGAGATGACCGAGCGGTGGTTTTTTTTTTTTATAAAATTGGAAATAACTAAAAAACTATTATACCTCAGTAAAGTAATAGTACTCGAAGTATCCCAAAGACGAAAGCTAGGATAATTTCATATTGGTATTTAAAATTTGATATAATCATAGCGAATTTTTGAGAAAATTGGAAAAACTAAAAAAGTACATCAGTAAAGTAGTAGTACGCGAGGTTTCCCAAAGACGAAATCAATCGTAGTTTGTTTTGTATACCGCAAATAGTAAATATTTAAAATTTGAATAAAATCGTTAAAGCAAATATCGAAAAAATTGGCAAAAACTAAAAAAGTACATCAGTAAAGCACTAGTACTTACTCAACGTCATCCAAAAACGAGACCTAGCTTAATTTGTTTTGTTTACGCCGAAAGGAACAAAACATCTCGAATTCTAATATATAGTATATTGGCAAACTAAATATATGTCGACGCAAAAAATTTGATGCAACTAGTCACACCATACTTTTAAATAAAATCTAAGTGAAATGAGACCCAAAGATAAAGGAGAGAAAAAGGTTAAAAAAAAATATTTGGATTCATTAATTCACCTTGAAGCAAGAAGGATGATTATAAAAATGTCCTTTTTCTAAAAGTAAAGGGTGCTTATAGAATAATTTCTTTAAGAAAACAAAGAGAATCCAGACAGGTTCAGACTCGAAAGAGATAAGAGAAGTAAAGAGAAAATAAAACTAAGAAAAAAAATTATTTTAAAAAAATAGTAGCCCTATGTTAAAAAAAATATAATTAATTATTCATTAATTTTATATTTAAGGGATTTGATAATGTTAAGTATGGCGTTTGACCCATCAACAAATAAATATCACAAACGATGATTTAATTCATTAATAAAAAATAAAATATTTTCGACTCCGATAATATATTTTTCTTTTTCGTGTAATATTTAGATTCCTGTGTGTATGTGTGATTTCATTCAATCATAATATAAAATAGCTAATAAAATTAAATTTGTAAAATGTATTAAATAATGACAAAAACTTGATATAAGATGTACTTCTTTAAGCCTAAATGTAATGTGGCATCATAGGCAACTTTTGCATGAAAGTGATTTTGTATTGCCTCAGGGTCTTAGAATGTACAGAAACGCTTTAACAAAAACGAGATGAAAGAATTACTGAACTTTAATTTTACTTTCAAATAAGAATATCCTAGCCCTCAACTACTGATTCAATATTTAACAAAGTATAAATATAAAGAGCTAATGTATAGTACGTGGACATGTCCGGATAAAAAGTCTAAGAACTAAATAAGATTTGCTATACTTTATAAAATGCCTATCTAATTCATATAAAATATTCATTTCATTTACTTGATATCTTTTAATTTTTTATAAAATAATTTGTACACATAGAATTATAATAATAAATCTTATATCAAATGAGATAAAGACATAAGAGTATAGAAAATTTGATCATGAACTCAGAGTAAATAGGGATATTTTATGATAAAAATAAAAAAAATAGAAAGTAAATTATCAATTAAAATGGAGAGTAAAAAAAAAAGAAAAATAACGACAATATGTATTCATATAAGGTACGACACTAATATTCAGAAAGGGGCCTGGGGCTTAAAGGCGTCATCTAACATCAAAAAATAAGTGTTGTTTGTAGTTGAGCCAGTGATTAATAAATTAAAAAAAAAAATCTAGAAATTCTTGAAATTTTTTATCAATTATAAATATTGAATGATTAATGAGAATAATTAATAAATAATTAGCAATATAGAAGTGAAATACCTAGGCAAAAACTGCGAGAAACGAAGAGAGCGCGAGAGAGCCTGCCACCTGCTAAGATGGCTGCACATCAAATGAGATCGCTTGGGTATTTCTTGCGAAAAGTTGCATAGGTTAATGATTACTCAATAGCCTCCCCACTACTAACCTCTCTAGGCTAGCTCAGTGTTCTTTTCTAAGCAGGCCTAAAGGCGCCAAAGAATACAACTCTTGTGATTGGCTAATTAGTCAGAAGTGGGAGGAAGAAGAAGAGAGGGGGAATTATTATATTGAATATTTTAATGTGATTGCAAAAAGAGAGGGGAGAGTACCTAGGCTTCTCTAATACTAATTATCGTTAGGAGGGAAGGTGGACGATTCTATTTTATTTAAATAAAAGGGGAGTCAGGTAGTGAAAATTGTGATGACTTTTTCTTATGTATTTTGTTGTGAATGAATAGTTATGTAATAAAAGCAATAGAAAATATCCTCAGATATTTTTTTCCATCAAATTCATTTTACTTCGTAAAAATCCGACGTGACTGGTCGTACCGATTTGTGTGTCGTTTCAAAAAAGAAGATTAGTGAATAAAAATCTCAATGAGACGGCCATTCATTAATTAAAATAAAAAGTAAAAATGAGAATTTCAACTCACCCAAATGATCTCCGCCTGAGTGTTAGGCCAACACGAAGATTGGCATTTGAAGAGACCCAAAACGATTTGGAGAGGAGAACAGAGAGAGAATGCTTTACTTCATAATAGCGGAGAAATATCTGAAAAATAAATAAATAATTTTATTAAAATACTATATTTAAAAAATAATTACAAACAAATATGAGTATAAAAGCTACGTATTATTTTGAACAAGAAATTAAAAAATCTGGTGTGACTGGCGCACAGCACACAACTTTCGGTAGTCGAAAGTTGTGTTCTGTGCTTGTCCCACCAGATTTTTGTGTCTACATACAGGTATATTTAGTTTCCGACAGTAGAGTACAATTGAATTCAAGATGTAAAATTTATAAGTATGGGAAAATATTTATATTTTGTTACCATGGCAACCATTTCTCCTATCTTTTCTATTGAGTACATGAGTAAAGTGGTCTTCAGAAGATTTCAATGACAAAATGAGAATATACATTTTAAAGAGAATCTAAAAAATGATGGTTACCAGTATCTGCTCCTGCAATAATTCCTTGAAACAACTCAACAGCTACTAACAACTTGTAAAATTCTTTTTGATTAAAACACTCGGATTTTTTTTCCTTTATTTTTTGGCTTGCGGCCTTCGCCATCCAGCCAGTCTCCTGTATACAATATTTTATAAAAAATACAATACCTTATAAAAAATACAATCTTTAAAAAATACGTACATTACAAAACATACATTATGTAAAAAACCTCTTTACAAAAAATACTTTATATAAAACATAGTTATCAAAAATACATTATAAATATCAAAACACTCGTATTTCAAAATGCTCAATCAGTCTTAAAAATGTTATTTTTTTTTTATAAATTTTTGAAACTTACAACCGAGTGTTTTTAATTTAATTTTTTTTTTTAATGTTTAAAATGTTTCAATGATTTAAACGGTTTGATAATTTAAATTTAATGAAAAATATAAAATTAAGTGAAATAGCATCATAGGATAGTTAATATTATCTTTCTATTAATATAAATAAATCTAATCTAATCCATAATTTCACTTTAGTAAATATGAGTTTTCTTCGAGGAGCATTACATCATGACAATTTGTTGTTGCCAGATCCTGATATCAGTGGCTAACCTGAGTAGTCCAACTAATATATCAGAGTAATATATTATCTGCATTTATATGCAAACATACTGCTGCAATAACAGAGCCGTAGCCGACACATACACACAGACACAATGACATTCTTATTCTAACATCAAAATACTAACACACACACACCTTCATGAAAATTTCTCTGCTCATTTCCCCTGGCTATATTATATATTTTTCTATTAGTGACAAATGGATTCCATAAAATTTTCATGAGTAAGCAGGTCCACAGAATTAGCATAATGTCTTAATATTTTCAGCTAATCTTTACGCAGCACTTGGCCCTATTATGGCGCGAATAAAATTAACAAAATATTACACTGTTTATCTTAATTTTTAATTTAATTTTTTAAATGTGTTTAATCTAAATTGAAACCAAGATTAAAAAAATGGAAATTACTTGTAAAATAAGACAAAACTTTATTAAAATTGAATTTTTAAATAAAGATAGGTCTATTAGAATATAATGATTTTTGTAATTAACATATTTAGTTAACTTTTTAAAATAATTAGTTTAATTTAATTAAGTTAGTTAGAAATTCAAATTGACTCCATCGATTTCAATGATATTTTATATACACTGTAAAAAAAATATGAATGGATGGTTTTCGTTGAATTTTAATATAATCAGTTTGTGAAATCAAATTTTATTAAATAAAATAAATATGAATCAAATTTAAGTAGCTTAAAAAAGGATGATATCCTTAACAAAGAAAGTAGTCGAGATGGTAAAGGCATCGTACAAACTCCCAAGAGCTCGAGTTCAAACCTCCCGAGAGACGATTTTTTTAGAACACTATAGACTACCGAGTTACTAGAGGCGGCAAGAGATGGAGTTAGTTTTCCCCATAGGAATACACGGGATTTTTCCCATTTCATTCTAGAGCTTCCAGCTAATTAATTAAAGGCAAAAAATTAATTATTCTTTAACACAATGATTACTAAATTAATTATCTACAACTTATAGAGCTCCTTTCTTTTAAATATCTTTTATTTAATGCGATTAATCTAAAAAAAAAAAATTTCGAAAATAAAAAAAGGGCTTCTATTATTTGTAGATATTTTAAATAGCTTTAATTTAAAAAAAATTTGAGGTCGATAGCTTCAAAATTGTGGCCGCTGGAAAGTCCCAAAATTAGCACCCCGAGACGCGCACCTTAACTAATAATATACATTTCCATGTTTTAATTTTATTAATTTAAAGTGAAAATCGAATTTATTATAATAGTTTATTCCTTACAATTTAAAATATATAAGAGCGACTGATAGAGCTTTGTTTTAGAGTTATTAGTTTTCTTGCTGGTTCAATAAAGTTTCCTTTAACAAATTCAAATGGCGTTACATAGAGTAAGAAACTGAGACTTGTAGTTAAGTTCCCAAGAGTGTAATTTAGGGAGGAAACGCTATTTTCTCTTTCATACAACTTCTGTCATATTGTTAATTAAATTTCCCTATTAATAATAGAGAATTTCGACCATGTCTCCTGGTTTTCATCAAGACATTATTATTCAAAGGAATTAACAAAAAGAAGAAGAAAAATGTCTTCGCTCGCCAATAGCCAATACACCTGGATTTCTTATTCTTAATATATTTTTAATAAATTTTCTTAACGGTTTTAATACCATCGCCTCTATTAGAATCAAAATAGCACTACTGTATATCAATTTTACTTAATCCTCAGAGAATCACAATTCGTATAAAACAAACACGAGATACAAAACTAGAGTCTAGGACAGATAGAGAACAATTTATTGCATTTCCCTTGGACATTTTCAATCGAAACACAGCCACAGATTAATTGAGATCGTTAAAAAGAGAATGATTGAATAACTTTTCTATGTAATACTTGCATAATTCATGAAACAAGGGAACAATAATTATATGGGAATTCATAATCCGCTTTGAATTGCGTCAAATTTCTATGTAAATTTCACAAAAAGTCATTCAATTGATAGATAATATTTAAATTGTGAATCGAAAATAAAAAATAAAAAAAAACTTTTAATAATTTATTCCACACTAATTATAATGCTAATTTAAAATTAATATTATTATCAAATATTTTACATAATTAGATTTGAGATAATAAATTTAATTTTTACCTCTCATTCATTCGACTAGCTAAAATTCATAAATGATAAATTATTATTTCAATTATATTTATTGATAGGTGAAATAAAAATCAGATAGATGCAGAGATGTATGATGAATATTTGAGGAAAAAAATAAATTTGAAATTAGACAGTTATTCGAACAGGAGACTTTAAAAAGAATTATTTGAAAAAAAAAAACTTTTTACTTTCTCTTACCTCTATATATGTTTATATATAGGCTAGAGAGGGAAAGTATTGGATTCATGTCAAAAATTCGATATCGAGATTTTTATGGATATACACGTTTTGAGGTCCCCTAAATCCAAAAAAGTGGTTTTTGCGACTGTCTGTGTGTTTGTGCGTGTGTCTGTGTTCAATTTTAAGCATGAAGGAATTGAGCAACGAGGTTGGAATTTTCTATTTAAGTTAGGCCCCCTCTTGAGGTGTGAAAATAAGCTTTTAGTCAAAATCGTCCAAAAAGTACTAGTACTTTACTGATGTACTTTTTCAGTTTTTTTCGATTTTCTCATAATTCGCTCTAACGATTTTGATTAAAATATAAAAATCAATTATTTTTTTAGATTATTTTTCAAATGCATATTCTCATTTTGCTCTCAAAATTGTTCGAAGCAGACTTTACTCTTATACTTCATAGGAAAGATAGGAGAAATGGTTGCCATGACAACAAAATATAAATATTTTTCTCTGTTTATAAGTTTTATATCTTGATCTAATATATCGGCGAAAAATAAACATATATCAACACAAAAAATCTGGTGTGACAAGCACAGTACAAAAATTCGAATTAACGAGCTTTTTATGCTGGTAATACGAATTATAAGAAGTTTTAAGTGACTTCGAGCATAAAAATAAAACGAATTACCGAGGAGACTGAAATGTATTGTTTTTATACCAGTTATCAGGATTTTAATTTTTTTGGAGACCGGCAAGTTTGTACGAATTAGCGAGAGACGTGGATAATTGAGTTACGAATTATCGGGATTCTACTGTAATTAAGTAATTTTTTTATAGTTTTAATAAAAAAAAAAAAGTTTTGCATTTTATTATGAATTGTGAAATTTCCTCAAAAGGAAAATTAGATTATCTCGGCCACTTTTCCACCCACATTTCGTTAGTTAGCTGAGCACTCTTTGACCATTTAAAATAACAAGCTATGGTCTGTTGTGAGCGGTAGCTTCTCTTCCAAGTGTTTGTTTACTTATTGAATTAGATTAGCCGAGTGGGCCTTCTAAGTAGAGCTTAAAATTTTCTTCCCAAAGAAAACACAAACAAAATCTGTCAACACCTTTTACGAGTTATACAAACAAATAAAACTTAAAAAATGCTTAAAATTTCTTTAAAAAAATTATATTAGCAAATTATATATTTATATATAGGCCTAGTATTTATATAATTAATAATGAAATTTAAATATCTATCTCTATTTTCTAGTATTTATTTAATCAAGGGCGTCACCAACCATTAGTCTAATATAAAGGGGGCAGGATAAGAAAGTATAGCTAGCTTGGAATAATTGCAACAATATTGCAAATCTTGCACAATAATGACAATATTGCAAATCTTGCACAATAATGGCAATCTTCTTTGTCAAAACATTCAATAATGACAATATTGCAAATCTTTCACAATATTGACAATATTGTAGCAACATGTTGCAATATTGCAGCGCAATATTCCAAGCTAGCTTTACAGGAAATATTGCAGCATGTACACTAAGAGGGGCATATAGCCCAACAACTGATTGAATAAATAAAATAAATAAATAAATAAAATTGCTGTAATATTCTTATGTCCGCCTCTTTGTAAATTGCAGGAATATTGCGGCAATATTGTTGTTTGCGCTGCAATATTGTCAAGATTTGCAATATTGCTGCAATATTACTGCAATATTCCAAGATGTCTGGGTAGGCTAAGTTCGGACAATAAAATAGAGTTTTAAATCAATTGTTTTTTTAAATCACTATCTCCGAAAGTAATATTGAATCTCTAGGGGGGGGGGGGGGACGACAGCTGTCTCTTATGCACCCCCTCTTTGGTGACGGCCATGTATATAATTTCTTCGTCATATCAATAGTTATTTGAGGTGTTTGTCTCCGGTTCTGGCAAGAGTCTAAATGTTTGTCGTTTGATTATATTTATTTTTGGTAGGTCAAACTCTTTCAAGTATAAATATGATATTTGTATATTTAATGTTGCGAAAAAGAACTTAAAATCCTTCTTTCTTATTTTGCTTTTTATGTCCGTAGAGAAAAAGTAAAGTTATTAAATATAAATAAAACTCTTTTTTTTTTTTTTTTTTTTATTAAAAAAAAAACATTCACACTTTTTTCTCATTCATACTCACACTCACACACACATTCACACTGTCTTTTCGGCAACTCAGGCCATTTAAGACTTTAGACGATAACCGTTGTAATTAATATATATATTGTGGGTTCAGACATTTTTATTTAAGCCATCTGGTATCCAAATGGCTTAAATAAAATCATCGGACTGCCTGGATCCGAACCCGCGACGTTTGGTATAAATAAAACTCTTTAAAAGCCTAGATTTTTTTTTATTTATTAGACCTAAACATCCAGACATAACAGTAACTTCTTTTTTAATCAATAAACATACTCTACTGCCATAACAAACAAGCAAGTGAAAAATTCGTCCTCTGTAATTACTTGCATGAAGCTCAATTGACTGGGAAAACCAATTCACTTCAGTAAAAAATATTTTTTCCCGTTTAAAATTTTTTAAATTAATATAGAGAATTCTACAAAAATCTAAATCAAAGAGAAAGTAAAAAGTATTTTATTTTTTCACGATATTCGAGGTATCGGATTCAACATAAAAGGAAAAGTTAAAAAAAAATCAGGTAGCTATCTATATCTTTTCACGCTTGATTTTTTTCCCCTAAAAAAAAAAAAATGTCTAAATTTAGAAACCATTTGTGTCAATATTGGTTTTGAAATTTTATTTGATTTTATGAGAAATCGAGCGGAATAAATTGACGGATGATAATGTGGAAAGTTAAATTTTTTAAATACCATTAATCGGAGAAAAAGAGAAGTTGAAAATTTTTTATAAAAATAGGCTATCTATCTTTATAGTATTATAACTAAAAGCCGATCATGGAAAACATAGGCCTATATGTGAAATATTAATACAATACAATAGAGAGATAAAAACTTTATATAATAGGTCTATTGATTCAATTTTTGTGTTTTGAATATTATTTTATATTTAAACAACAAATAATGCTTCTTTTATTTTAAATAAGCTTATTATTTTGTACTTAATTACATCTATTATTATTTGCTAAAAAACATTGAATTTTTATCCGATTATAGATTTTCAAATGTTAAAATTAGTCTATATTTAATATTTGAGAATAATAAATATTTATTATTATATTAATAGTAAATATGTATTCTCTAATAAATATATTCAACTTGCTGGGGTTTCGTGCGAATACCCGAGAATTTTTTTCTATATTACATTAAAAAAATATGGTGTGACTGGTCGCATAGCACACAACTTTCTCTTATCTTCAATAATTGAAAGTTGTGTTCTGTGCTTGTCACACCAGATTTTTTGTGTCGACACATATTAGTTATCCACCGATATATCAGAATTCAAGATACAATGACAACCATTTCTTTTATCTTTCCTATGAAGTACAATAGAAGCCCTCGGGTTAGTAGCGCGCCTGCCTTGTATACCAAGGGTCGCGGGGTTCGGATCCCAGGCAGTCCTATGATTTTATTTAAGCCATTTGGATACCAAATGAATAAAATAAGAATGTCTAGACCCCCAATAGATATATACATTAACAACGGTTATCATAAAAGCCATATAAGGCCTAAGTTGCCGAAAAGACTGTACGCAAGTGAGTGTGAATGTGAATTGGAAAATAGTGTGTTAAGTACAAGAGTAAAGTGTGCTTCAAAATATTTCAATGGCAAAATGAGAATATACATTTGAAAGAGTATCTAAAAAAAATAATTGATTTATGAATTTTAATCAAAAGTTAGAGCGGATTTTTAGAAAATCAAAAAAAAAACTGAAAAAGTGTATCAGTAAAGTACTAGTACTTTTTGGCCGATTTTGTTCAAAAGCTTCGTGTCAGGTCCCAGGAGGGTGCCAAACTTAAATATCAAATTTCAACCTCCTAGCTTCGTTCTTGAGATATTCACAGACAGACCATGACGCGAAAACCATTTTTTTGGACTAAGGGGACCTCAAAACGTGTATATTCATCAAAATCTCGACATCGAATTTTTTACATGAATCCAATACTTTCTCTCTATATATTAACATATATAAGTAAGAGAAAGTAAATTCAGCCAGAGGAGGGATTTATTGATAATAACGCAAATAAAAAATGATAGAAAGATAGAGCGAATTGCCCGATTACTAATAACCCTGTAAAAGAGGGAGTTCATTAAACATATCGTCTTTATTTAGATTATATAAAATGGCATGTTTGTCACCGACCTATCATCGGAATAATCTTAGGGCCTTGTTATTCCTGCCTATAGAAAAGGTCAAGGCTCCTTTAAAAATAGACCCCTCACTTTCCTTTTTTTTTCCACCCACCCTTCATTCAATAAGCAGCCCTTTTTTATCTCTCAGTTTAATTATTTTCATGTAGCCAATGATTGATTAATTTTCCTTTTTCAATCTCTTTCAATGCCTTCCATTTTAGAGTAGCCAATTTTCTTTTAATATTTATATTGAAAATTTGTTCTTTAGAATTCAATAATTGAATATTGGGAAGAATAAAAAATAAATAAGAGTTTAGGATTGGGTTTAAATATAAGAGATATTGGATTAATAAAAACGAGGAAGAGATTTAAAATAAATTTGTTAACTAATTGCCGATTAATTTAGGATATGAGTTTGTGCATGAGTGAGCATAGACTCGAACCAGGACTTCCCACCTTTGCGGCCTATCTTTAAAATAGGGCTGGGAATTTAAGATAAAGGTAGCCAGCCAGCCGGGAAGTCCGGGATCGAGTCACAATGTGGTACAATATACTCAATCAAAGACAAACTCATTTTACAAATATCTTACACTATATTATATTGACTTACAATCCGTTGATTGAAAATCGCTATTTTAAAGAATTCAATCGATTAATAGTCTTAGGGATATTTCTAGACGAATAGATTAGGAATCATTATTTGCAAATACTAATATGATTACCATAATCCACTAGAGACAATACTGTAATATTCTGGATATTAGTAGCTCTTGGGAACTAGGCGTCGCTAATTAGCCTATAGGCAAGTTGTATTCTCCTATTTGAATCCTAAGCATCAGTGTTAGTGAGGTCAGCACTTTCATGCTGAAAGCTAAGCATCCCTAATAACGCAAACCAGGGTGAAAATATGATTTCATTGTTGGACCACTCTAATTATTATGAAAATTCATTGTTAGAGATGATCATTTGAGTCTACTTTCCGACAGGCATTTATGTAAAACTCGATTATTTATTTATATAAAACAATTAATTAATTTTCGAAATAATAATTTGATTTATAAGGAAAATCGGATTTTTTTTTTTAAGATTATAATCTAAAATCCTATGCAAGCCATCTTTTCATATATTATAATAGGTATATATGTTCTTAATATCCGCAAAAAAGAGGGTTCGAATATGAAAATAATTTCCTGCCTTCGAATTGAAATCCGAATAAGGAATCTAGTTGAGGTTCCAAGATAGCAAACTGATTCTGGTAGAGGATGCGGCGTCTTTTGCACGCCACGTTCTGAAATTGACAGCGACCCTCACATTCCTTATTATAGGAAATGGGTGGGGGGAGAACAGAGTTACTCCCGACCTATTGATATAACAAAGGTGCTCTTGATATGATCAATAAGCAGTGAGAGAGAGAGAGAGAAAGCCTCAGGTCGTCGTTATGTACCTGAACCTCCAAAAGAGCCGTCATTCATTGATAATGGGGAGTTGGGTGTCAAATCCAGACTGTCCTTAGAATTTAGGGTGGAGTCAAAATGATATCTTACCAATTGTTTTATGTTTATCAACATGACTTAAAAATCCAAAAAAAGTTTAACAAGGGCTAAGAATTAATTATGCATCCCTTTTTTTCAAAAGTATATTTTAAAACCATTCCAGAGAAAGATGAAAGGAACAGAAGCGATTGATCCTTTGCTTTTGGTTAATTTTTGAAGCGTGAAGATGACCATAACCTGGTTCGAAACTTCGCTTCATTAATCAAATTTTTCTTGGCTTGTGAATATCTAAATTTAAATTGCACCTCCAAATTGACCTACCTTAAAAATAAAATATCAAGGTGGTCTTTAATTTAAATATTTTTTTGGGAATAACACTGTTGTAGAGCTTACCCGAGTAAAAATGATTAAACATGATCGAGGGATCCACGCGTCCGCAGCAGGTCTGCATAGTGAACCTTTAGGGACACACAGGCATATACACGCCCACACCAGGGACACACACGCCCGCATCAGGGACACACATTTCTCTTCTGGTCACTTTCGATCTACTGTGTGTGTTCCTGATGTGGGCGTGTATATCCCTGTGTGTCCCTGAAGGTTCACTATGTAGACCTGCTGCGGGCGTATGGATCCCTCGACCATTTTTAATCATTTTTACTTAAATAAATGGATGGATTGGAATAAAGCGCAAAAAGAAGTAATTCGGTGGTCACATTTGATTCGTAATAAAATTTAATCTCTTGATTGCAGTAAATAAGTTTCATATTATTGTAATTTTTTTTATTTTTAATTCTATTTATTTTAATATTTACATAACTTATATTTTTATCTTAAATTAATATTCCTAAAAAAATAAATCATTTCTAATTTATTAATTTAAAAATGCACCCTATAAACTAATAATTTTCACATATATCTCTTAAATTATCTTGAAAATTAATATTAATGAAGAATAAAAAATAGTTTCTTTTATATTTCCTGATTGTCTTGAAAGATTTATTCCTTTTATTCGAAATACCCGCAAGATGGAAATGATAGATTCAACTGTTGAGTATGGATGAATTTGTACAATTAATTGATATAAGCTTCCATTATTACTACCAAGAATAATTAAATGAAATTTCTTTTTTTTTTATTCAGATTAATCTCCCAACTAATTGGATTGCATTAATCAATTCGAATGGTATCTCAACTCATAGGAGGCGTTTGTTAATGCGAGTTCATGTTAATGAGTGCTTAAAACGTATCGATTCTTATTCCGGCGGTAATGAGATGCAGAAAGGACCTGGGGGGCGGGAGGGTGTGGGGTGGTTTTTGACCAGACATAGTCATGACTAATACCTGTTGATCACGAGAACAAAACACACAGTCGAGTGATTTATAATCAGTCTTTTGCGCTGATGAAGGCTGAGAAAACGTCACGAGTTCTGGCCTTCGTCATTACACTGTTCACTTTAATCTCTTTGAATTAAAATTGGATTATAGTAAACTTTAACAAGAAATTAAAATCTATCTGTTTTTATTGATCGAAGACAATTTTATTATATAAATAAGCCATATCAAGGACAGGGCAACAATTATACTTTGAATCAGTACTACTCCCTAACTGGTGATAAAATAGTACAATCGGCCAGCGAATTACAACAATACAATAAATCCACAAAAGCCTGTTTTTGAGTATATTAAAACTTTTTGGGAAGGTCACTCGAAATATTTTGCAACAACAAAGAGCAATTTCATTTGCAAATTAATTAGATGCTCCTGATTTTATGGATTCAAATATTAATACACACAGCTTAAACTTATATTTGATAAATTATTAAACAAATAACTAGCAATGACCCTATACGCATTTGATCAGTCGAATTTTAATTAATGCAAATTTTGACTGATTAGGTATGCTTCATACTTGATACTCTATACTAATAAATCCTACTATGATTTCAATTTAAACTAGTATCGCTAAACCCACCCAACGAATTGAATTAAATTCAATGAGAATAAGGAATTGAGACCATTCTAATATTATTATCATCATACTCAAATAAAATGGATATTTTTTGTTAGATGAAATTTTTTTTAATCGAAAGTGTTAATCAGGGGTATAGTTTGGATATTTAAGTTAAACAACCCCCTCGAGCTTGAAAATAAGCTTTTGAACTTTATTGATGTACTTTTTCTAGTATTTTCGATTTTCTCAAAATTCGCTCCAAAGATTTTGATTAAAATTCAAAAATCAATTATTTTTTAGATGCTCTTTAAAATTTATATTCTCATTTTTCCCTTGAAATCTTTTGAAGACTACTTTACTGATGTACTTCTTAGGAAAGATAGGAGAAATGCCAGCGCTCAGCGCCATCTATGAAACACAAGTGGTCAAGTTTGGAACTAAGGCTTAGCGCCTAAATATATCTCGACACAAAAATAATATGATGTGACTGGTCGCACAGCACACAACTTTCTCTTACCTGCAATAAACAACTTTCTCTTAGTTTTGGTAATTAAAAGTCGTGTTTTGTGCTTGTTACGTCAGATTGTTTTGTGTCGACAAATACTACTACTCTTGGGCCTATTTTGTTCAAATGCTTCGTGTTACGTACCAGGGGGTACCTAACTTAAATATTAAATTTCAATCTCCTAGCTCTTTTCCTTCTTGAGTTATTTTGTTCACTGATAGACAGACCACTCAGGGAACCTTAAAAACGTGTATTTCCATCAAAATTTCAACATCATATTTTTGACATGAATGCAAAACTTTCTATATATTAGGTAAGAGCGAGTAATAAAGTCGATATTCTTTAGCGTTATTCAAAATCAATTAACTTTAAAAGATTTTACTTTCAAATATAATTTTCTGACTTTTCCTTAATTATATCCATAACTATAAAAATGTATTTAACAACATAAACTCGTGAATTTAAACTTCAAGAATTAATTAAAATTAATCGATCTCTACTTTAGTCAAA
The DNA here is from genome assembly GCA_023213315.1 of Euborellia annulipes. Taxonomy (NCBI): domain Eukaryota; kingdom Metazoa; phylum Arthropoda; class Insecta; order Dermaptera; family Anisolabididae; genus Euborellia; species Euborellia annulipes. Next base: position 32,602 of record JAKCPI010004259.1, read on the forward strand.
GATAAACAAATTTCGTCCAAACTGTTAAGTGAGCCGTATATTAATGGTGTTGATGTTAGTCTACAACCTCCGGCAAAATATCTAAACTTATAATTGGCCAAAAATTATATGAAAAAAATATGTATATATATATATATATATATATATATATATATATTAGAGAGTTGTCATAAAACAAACAAACAAGCCCTTAAAATAAGGTACATATTATATTGCCTTCAGTATTAATATTTTAAAACATAATTGTGATTAACTAAAAGCAAGTTATGGTAAAATATAGGTACATACTAACAAACCCTTATACATATATGGAGATAACATACAAAAAGGTCTTCATTAATCTTCTCCACAAACACAACCAATTTCTCTATGACACAACGACAATTAAAGCTGACCAGTAGAAGGGGTGTAGAGAAAGGAAGGGGGACTTTGAACTCTGGAAAGTGGGAGTAAGGGAGGAGGGGGTGAAGACTATCCATTCGTTAGCCAACTTGAGAGGAGGAATGAATGACCAGTGATTTTTCTTCATGTTTGAGACGAAGGAATTTACTCTTGACGTCAGCACACGAAATGCCTCCCATTTTGTTTGACCAGGTTGACATGTTTATCAGATAGTAGAAAAAATAAAAAAAAGAGTTGAATTGTATGAGAAAATATCTTTCCTATAGAAATTAATTTTAATGCTATCATTAGACCAAAGTGATTGGTAAAAATAGAATAATAAAAATAGCATAATTTTCATAATTAATGTGAATGTCATTAATTACGATAATGTCAGCGGTTATTGGGTTACTCTCACATTCATTTATAAATATTTCCAACTACATAACGCATCATTACAAAAATATAACGGAAGGCCTCTGTCAATCAAAGCAAACAAAACGCTTGCAAATGTGGATAGATGTCTTCCGCTTCTCTAAAATAATTTTATATTCCACCATCAAATCATATTTTCGTAGTGAAGATTTCGGCCGAAATATAAATATTTACAAATAGTGGTAAAAAAAAAATCGGGTGATATAGTCGACGTAAAAACTCTCGAGCACAATAAGTACCGTTTGTACGTAGAAATTCAACTTATATTCGATAATACTTTTCAACTATTTTTGATGCCCTTGGGTCTTGGTGTGGTGGTTAGCGTACTGGCCATTTGTACCAAGGGTCGTGGGTTCGCATTCCGTCCCAGGGGAAAAAATTTATTTAAATTGAATTGAATACCAATCAATTTAGTTTAATCATTTAACGTCTCTCTGGAACAAATATTTTAATCCTTCAGTGTCACAATAACGAAAATCAAAATTAGAATTGTTTTTGAATATTTGTAAACGTGTTCAAAAACAAAGACGGAGTTTCAGGTCAAAATTTGTTAGATTTATAGAAACGTTTCGATATTGAATTGGAACCATCCTCAGGGCCTTAAAATCATCGTGAACTTGAGAATTGACAAATCTTCATAAATAAGGATATTTTATTATATAAGAATAGATTTAGATTGTAACAAAAATATTTGTATGTATATAAATTATGCTTATTATCTTCATTTTTCTATGCCTAAAAAGATCTTTAAGCGAATTTAAAAAAAAACTATCTTTGATTATTATATTTATTAATATAAGCTTCCCGCTTTCTATCTTAACAGAATAAATAAAATTTTGTGTTATGGTAGAAAATATTGCAAAAAATAAACTCTTTTTGTGTATAAAATTTCTTTTCGGCATCTTAGGTCATATTGACTTTTAAACGATACAAATATTATTTACGATATATAAAACTGTGATGTAATATTAATTAGTAGAGTAGCGTCAAATGAGAAATGCAAACATAGTTATTTTTTTCTTTATATATTTATTCAAATTGTACAGCTGACTTTTCGGTTCCTTGATTGATCGATCTTCAGAGATGGCAAAGTTTATGAATTTGTCATAATGAAACCGAAACGTCAACTGTACAAATTGAATAGATATATTGAATAAAAAACTACTGCTGCATTTCTCATTTGATCCTACCCTCCTAAATAATATTACCATTTGTCAGCACTTCTAGCCTCTCGGCCACTGGGGAGGGGGTTTTGAATTTTTGTATTCAAAAGTGTTCTGATCCACTATGCTTTTATTTTGGCAAAAATAAAATAAAACATTACTCTCTTTGGATAATCTTTTTAACTTAAAATAAGAAAAATGAAAAAAAAAAAAATCTAAACAAGGCATGTTGTTAGTTAGTTAAAATAAAATTTCCTCTCAATCCATTCCGTTTCTTGATTGGCTTAAGTTGCATGGTTGATGTCTCTTGCAGATCCTCCGGAGATCGAAGTCGAGCGCAGCTGGGTGCACTCAGGCGAAGGGAAAGAGGCGCAGCTGGTCTGCATCGTCCACGGCGAACCGAGTCCCGATGTAAGTCCAACACCAACTTTTCAAAACGTTTACTTTTTTTCTCACTCTCTCTCTCTCTCTCTCTTTCTTCTCTTTTAATTGGCTATTTGCTCTCTTGACTTTGTTTCGATGCTATTCAAGTTTTCTTCAATAATTTCACCCTATAGCCAAAATGTCATCTTCCTTCATGTTCTTATTATAGGCGGTATTATATAATTCAAACATGAAAAAGAAATGATAAAACTTTTCTGTTTACCATACTTTTATTACTTTTTTTTTCATATATCGTCAAGATAATAGAGACATATTCATTCTAAAATACGTTATATGTTTCTTGTATTTGTTTATTTTAAATCATGAATCGTAAATATTCATCAGCAAATAAATTTTTAGATATAAATCATATAGAAAGGTCAACAAAACTATTAAATTAAGATAAAATTTCATTTAAATATACGAATTATAAACTAGCTTATATGACACACACATGAGTTTAATTATAATTAATATTTTGAAGCATATAAGCTAGAAAATTTAGGAAGTTGTAAGAAACAATTGACCAAAATATAAAGTGGAAGTTTGCTTCTTTATAGAGCAGGTAAACTTCCACTTCATAATTTGGTCAATTGTCTCTTACAACTTCCTAAATTTTCTAGCTTATATGTTTCAAAATATTTATTAATTATAAATAAACTCGCATTTGGGTGGGCACTCATGTGTGATTTAACAGAGTTGTTAAAGAGGTTAATGGAGTTTTAATAAAAATTCCTTTTGAAGATGACACATAATTGTCGAAATGATTATATTGAAACATATGACCTAGTTTATAATTTGTATATTTAATTTTAGTTTACAAAATGTTTCAAAGAGAAGGTCGAATATTTATAAAATTTCATCATAGATATATAGCTCGTAAAAGGTGTTGACAAATTTGATTTTTGTTTTGGTTGCTTGAAGTTAGAAACCCAAATGACCAACTCACAAATTGTTTTTCTAAAAATTGTTCCAGAGCAGATTATTCATTCATGGATAGTGGTTAATTTTCCTTAGGTGTGTGTCTTGAAAAGCCGTTAGAAGACGATTCAGTATCGAGTTACTCTAGGCGGCAAGAGATGGCGTTAGTTTTTCATATAGGAATACAAGGGATTTATTCCATTTCATTTGAAAGATTCCAGATAAATAATTAAGGGTAAAAAATTAATTATTTTTTAACACAATAATTACTAATTTAATTATCTATAAGATATAGAGCGAATTTTTTAAAATATCTTTTATTTAATGCGATTAATCTAAAAAAAAAAAATTTATTTATTCGAAAATATAAAAAAAGGACTTCTATAAGTTGTAGATATTTTAAATAGCTTTAATATATCTACAACTTATAGAAGTCCTTTTTTTATATTTTCGAATAAATAAATTTTTTTTTTTTAGATTAATCGCATTAAATAAAAGATATTTTAAAAAATTCGCTCTATATCTTATAGATAATTAAATTAGTAATCATTGTGTTAAAAAAAAAAAAAATAGCTTTAATTTAAAAAAAAATTGAGGTCGATAGTTTCAAAATCGTGGCCGCTGGAATCTTCCAAAATTAGCACCCCGAGACGCGCACCTTAAAAATGATCAAGTGAAGATTTAAGGCTCAAACAGACAGAACGCGAAATTCGCGTCGCTTGGCGTTTTTCCACCCCCCCGAAGGGGGGGAAAATGTGTTTTAAGAAAAGGTCAGCCTCCCCCCCCCCCCGCGGGGGGGGGGCCCCCGCGGCGACGCCCTCTCCCCCCCGCCTCTTTTTTTTTTTTAAGTTTAAAAATCTCCTCCTCCCCCCCGAGGGGGGAAACAACAATAAAAGAGAGAGTTGAGAAAAATAAATAAAAAAAAAAAATACACTACACCCCCCCCCCCCCCCCCCCCTCTTTGGCTTTGGAAAAAAAAATTTCTTTCGCAAGGGGGGGGGGGGCGGGGCGGCGGGGATTCGCCTTTTTTTTTTTTTTGGTGGGGGTTTAATCGACAAAAGGTTAGTTAGTTGGACTTTTGGGTTGCCTATCTCCCAGCTCCACACAGTCTTTGTTATATAGTAGCTACTCTTTTGAAAACCTAACAATGTAAAATAGTAGTTAATTTTTTTCGCAAAATCTCTCTGAATGAGTCTTTTCAGATTTAATAGCAAAAAAAAACAAACATCTGACATGTTCTCTGATGATCATAAATGATAAATGATGTCTAAATCAAATTTAAACTTCTCGTTTCCCTTCTTTTTTTATATATATAAAATATATATAAATCAGTGAAACTTGTTGATTTCTCATGTTGTAAATTGAAAATGATAATTGGAGTTAAATCAAGTGTCTCTCATTAATCGATCCAATTCGTTAATCTCTTTAGAATGGATCCGTATAATTGAAATATCTAATATTCAGGCAAGAGGAGAATTAAACTCAAGCTGAGAGAACCGCTAAGTAATGGACACGCTTAGAGGACTAAATTAAAACTTAACAAAAAAAATCCCAGATTGAATTATTTTATTTATGCATCGCAGAGAGAAGTCCGTCTTTAATAAAAAGAAGCAAGGAAAATGACAGAAGTTTTTTTTATTCTTTAAATCTTCTTTTCTCTCTATGATTTATTTTTAAAAATTTAAAAAAAAAAATTTATCTCCAGTTTAATAAAAGATTATATGAAAAAGAGAAGAATAGTTATTATCATAATTAAATAGTGGTTATTTTTTCATCATTAACATTATATGACCTGTATAAATATTTCATTAATTAAATTAAAATTCAAAAAATAATACGTATTATAATAATCATATTTATTTGTTTTTTTATAAATGTTATCCCATATGATTATATTTTATTATGTAGATTTCATCCCACAATTGCACATTTCATTAACAAAACCATTTAAATGTTGAGTATTTTTTTTTTAATAATAGGCCTATAATATATAAAATAGCATCAAATGCTGGCCCGTAGCAGATAGGTAAAGCATTAACTATTTGTTCTAAAAGTCACAAGCGACAATTCATTTAAATACAGTCAAAAGAAATAAAGAGATGGAGACTAAATCGCCTAAAGTCGGCTGCACACCTAACTGCAAACTTGACAAGCATGCAAGTGCAATTTTTTTGTACAAGCAAACTGTAGCGTCTGTAGGAGAATTTTGCGCAAGCATTTTAAATGATGCTCGAGTAAATTTTAATCATGCACTAGCATATTTAATTAATTTAAAATATTATTTGAATTTTGATTTTTTTTTAATAGGTTGATCTATCAAACTAAACCTAATTGAATATAAAAAAAATGAATCCAATACTTTCTCTCTCTATATATTAACATATATATATAGAGGTAAGAGAAAGTAATAATTTCATTTTTATTTATTTATGGAAAAAGTTCTTCTTTATAATTAATAAGAATTATAAATTTTACTTTCTCTTACCCTATATATGAAATATATAGAGAGAAGTATTGCGATCATGTCAAAAATTCTATGTCGAGATTTTTGACATGATCGCAATACTCTTCTCTATATATTTCATATATAGGGTAAGAGAAAGTAAAATTTATAATTCTTATTAATTATAAAGAAGAACTTTTTCCATAAATAAATAAAAATGAAATTATTACTTTCTCTTATTTTTATTTTTTTTTTTATATTCAATTAGGTTTAGTTTGATAGATCAACTAATTTAAAAAAAAATTCAAAATTCAAATAATATTTTAAATTAATCTTATGAAATACTTTCATTTATTGAATATACTTTTCATCTAATAAATTATTAAATTATCCTGCATCACTTGAAAAGCAATAAGGTTCCAAGTTGTATAAAGGAGAAAAGCACATTATTCCAAATAGAGAAAGTTTTGGAGTATTCTCCAGTAATAAGGTGTATTTAATCCTTTGGCCAAGTGTTCTGAAGGTGAACCAATTGCAAATCCTCTTTTAATTGGTTGCTCGATTGACTTGGGCCTATTTATTTTCGAAAGGTAGGTAGGCAAACTGCTAGGTTTGGTAGGTGAGCCCCTTGACTCCCTTTTCGATCCCTTCGTGACTAATGGCCTAATAAGCGTATCTCCACTTGACGCCACTTTTAATCTCGAGATTCCATCAATCGTTAATTACATCCCTTGCAATTAGCACCTGTCTCATGCTGTTCTCCTTTGATAGTTATTTCACTCAAACGCCTCTATTCATCTCAGATTGGATTTATGTTTATTGGATCAAGACTACAAACAACCCATTTTTTTTTTTTTTTTATCACATTTATGTTATTTATTCAATCCATCCGATTTCTAAACCAATTCATTTAATATATAATATGAATTTAAAAAAAATCTGGTGTGACTGTCGCACAGCACACAACTTTCTCTTACCTTCGGTAATCGAAAGTTGTGTTCTGTGCTTGTCACACCAGATTTTTCGTGTCGACATATATTTAGTTTCCGCCGATATATTAAAATTCAAGATGTAAAATTTATAAGTATGGGAAAATATTTATATTTTGTTACCATGGCAACCATTTCTCCTATCTTTTCTATGAAGCACAAGAGTAAAGTGTGCTTCAAACAATTTTGAGGGCAAAACGAGAATATACATTTGAAAGAGCATCTAAAAAATAATTGATTTTTGAATTTTAATCAAAATCGTTAGAGCGAATTTTGAGAAAATTGAAAAAAACTGAAAAAGTACATCAGTAAAGTACTAGTACCCTTTGGCCGATTTTGATTAAAAGCTTATTTTTCCGGTCCCGGGGGCTGCCTAACTTAAATATAAAATTTCAACTTCCTAGCTCAATTCCTTCATGCTTAAAATTGAACACACACACACAGACACACAGACAGACACACAGACAGACAGACCATGTCGCGAAAATCACTTTTTTGGATTCAGGGGACCTCAAAACGTAAAGATCCATCAAAATCTCGACATCGAATTTTTGACATGAAACCAATACTTTCTCTCTATATATATATTACATATATACATAGGTAAGAGAAAGTAAAAATGCAAAATTATTAGTTAATAAATTTGGTTTAAATGATGTTTATGTGTCAATTATAAAATCTATATCATTTTGTCATGGATTTAGGAACAGAATCCTCTAAATAAATTGCCTCCATAGTTTTTAAATTCCCCAGTAAATCATCAATTGTTAATCATTTATAAATTATTGGATAGATTTCAAAAACACAATACACACACACTCACACTATTGATTGATTTTAAATATAATATAATATAGTATGACTATATTTAGGTATATTAATAGAATATGATTTAAACAAAAGGAAGGTATTTAATTGAATTAAAGCTCTAATACAAAACCAGAGAATAATGTTAATACGCATTCAAAAATTGAAATTCATTATAGAATATATTTCAGTAAGTGGTTAGAAATATTATTTTAAATAGGGGTAAAGTATTAATAACACTAGTCGACAAAAATGAACTTTTTTTCTTTCACAAGAATAAATATACGAGATTCTGAATTCAAATATCATTTCAGTTTTGCCCTATCAGGCGCAGTTTTAGAGATAGAGAAAAATAAATTTTAATAGATAATCAGGTCTATTCTCTAAAAACAGACGTTAAAATTTAAAATGTGTTAAAAAAAACAATCAGCGTTAAAAAATGCGTTATTCAAAATCACTTCCTTGCCTCAAATGGCTATTCTGTAAACAAAAACTAAAGCCAAAGAGTTAACATTTAGTAAATAGTGTTAAGGCCATGTCTAGAAGGTGCCTTTAATATTTTAACGTCGTGTTTAAAATAAAAATGGCGTCCTTGGCCTAAAAAGTAAGGTTATGATTTTGATAGCTTTGAAATAAAAGCAACATGTTAACGTCGCTGTTAAAAGTTTGTTTAGAGAATAGCATTTTTTAATGCTGATTGTTTTTACATTTTTAACTTTTTTTTTAACTTTTTAACACCCATTTGATTATTTTAAATTTTAACGTCTGTTTTTAGTTTAGAGAATAGACCTGAATGTGCTCTAAACGGGCACTTATTTTGCATTTTCAAGATTTTTTTAAGGCCACACCCTTTAGAAAGTTGGAGATACAAGTTATAATACATATAAATTTAAAGTTTCAGTCCAATCGGAGGTCATTTAGACGTGCTGCAAACGACTTAAAGCTTAGAAAAATAGATTTTTTTTTGCTTTGGACACCCCTAATGCAATTTTTACCATCCCAAAATGCATAAAACATATTTTGGATATTCTACAGTTCTTTCAGCTTCAAAAAATCATTCATTTGTGAAAATTTGTTGATTATTAACGAAATTATTAACAAAATAATTATCAAAGTTTAGTCAAAACAAAACACTCCGGCTGCCTATCTTTTAGGCGCTTTACGAATAGAACACATAGCTATTATAGGGTATATATATTTTTTTTAACTAATTTGTTAATAATTTCGTTAAAAATCAACAGATTTTCACGAATTTGAAAAGCCAAAGAACTATAAAATATCGGAAATATATGTTTGTTTTTTTTTGTATTTAGGGATGGTAAAAATTGCATTAAGGGTGTCCAAAACAAAAAAAAAACTGAAAAAATTCGATTTTTCTAAACTTTTGCGTTTGCGACACGTCTAAAAGACCTCCGATTGGGCTGAAACTTAAAATTTATATGTATTATAACTATCTGCATTATTCCTAAGGGTCTCACCTTAAAAAATCTTTAAAATGCAAAATAAGAGCCGATTTAGAGGATATTTTCTAATAAAGTTTATTTTTCTCTATAACTCTAAAACCGTGCCTGATGGAAAAATTCTAACTACATATCTCAATTCAGAATAAAAAAATGTACTAGATTCACTAACCAGATTTCTTGTGAAGAAAACCTTGTCGACCAGTGTAAATGTCGAGAAAATAAAATAACTTATTATTTTGTAGAATTTAATTAATTTGGGCTACTTTTAAATAGTTTGATGATTAAAAGACCTTTTCAATTCTAATACGCATAAAGAGATGGCGATGATTCTCATTTAACATTCATTCTCAAGTGTCTCTCTTTGGGGATTATAGTCCATCTCGGAAATAATTTGATTCCCAAGCTTAAAGTGGACATCAAGACTATGCTAATTAATGAAATATGAAAGAGGCAAATGCAAGCAGCTATAGTTTCGAAATCAACACCAACAAGCCCGGGGAATTCGGCTGTTGAACATCACTTGACAAATTGGAGGGTTGCTAACGAACCTCACCCCCCCCCCAGCCCCTCCTTCTCGCCGACGACGACCTCTCGGCATGTGACAAAGCGATTCTCGTCTTGGAGCCCTTATTTTCCTCCCATCATCCCTTGTCATCGTCCTCGGCCTCCTGGTCACAACAACCCCTTGGGACAGGGTGGTATCGCCTCAATTGTTCCTCGAGAGATTCTCGCCTTTCAGCCGATTCGAAAAAGAATTAAAAAAAAAAGCCTCTCGACTAAATTTAGAGAGAGATAAAACAATTTTTGTTCTAAGCGGCGGTATCAAAAGAAATCTTTTCAAGTTTTTTTTAAGATTTGACAATACAGAATTATTATTTGAAAGATTAAAAATGCAAAAATATTTTTTTACAACCTGGAATTTTTATTTATATTATAGTTGCCAAGGGCGTACCCAGGATGAAATCTAGAGGGGGCAGATTATGGTCGTCCAGGGGGGGGGGGGCAGATCATGGCCGTCCAGATTGTGACATAGCGTTTTCATATATATTTAGGGGAAAAGCCTTCGAATTAAAGGCATAAAAACCCTCGAGTCTTAACGAGCCCCCGTCGCTATTGCCCTATCTAATTTTGTTTCATTTTAACTCTTTATAAGCATTTAATCTGTTGGTTTCTTGCTTCTAGGGGGCAGCTGCCCCCCTGCACCTCGCTGGGTACGCCCATGATAGTTGCCCTTACTGCTTTTATAAATTAACCAAGATAAGCCTAATCGATATTACTGCCCTATAGAGAGGAAAATAGTGACAGATTTATCCTTATCAGACGTGTAGGGAGGCTTGCCTCCAGTAATTCTTAAAAAGGGAGGAGATGCAACAGATAAAATAAGATTCAAATTCAAAAAATGAAACAAATTGAATTCGTTCAATTTTTTTTTTTAATTTTCATAAATTAAGTTAAATCTTAATTCATATTTGAAACAGTTTTCTTTTTATTTATGAAAATGAACTTTTCTCTTTAATTCCTATTCAAAAAAGCTTTCTATATAAATATTAAATTTAGTTCTGTGTTCCTTTATGAATAAACAATTTTTTTTTTTTATTTATCTTACAGAGTAATTTTAGAGCTTTTTCTACAATATTTGCTCTTTTACTTTCTTATATAAATATTTTTATACTTCGCTATATGTAAAAGGAAATTATATAAACAATATTTCACATAAATAAATTTCCAATGGATTCAAGTCTAATATGCGCCTGAATGGTTTGATCTAGAAGTAATTAGGACAAAAAAATTAGAAAAGTATCTATCCTAACTTAATATCAAAAGTCTTTCAAAATATGTTGGGTGGAAACCAAACAAAATGTATATTCTCATTTTGCTCTTAAAATCGTTTGAAGCACACTTTACTTTTGTACTTCATAGGAAAGATAGGAGAAATGGTTGCCATGGTAACAAAACAAATATTTTCCCATACTTGTAATTTTTACCTGTTCCAGAAAATAAATGAAAAAAAAATTTACCTGTTAAAATTCGAATGTACCGTAGTGTCGGAAACTAAATATATGTCGACAGAAAAAATCTGGTGTGGCAAGGACAGAACGCAACTTTCAAATACCGAAGGTAAGAGAAAGTTGTGTGCTCTGCGACCAGTCACACCAGATTTTTACTTCTTTAAATTTACATTTTTATATGAATACAAAAAATAAAAAAAAAAAATTCTAAATATTGTACTTGATGATTATTTTTATAGAAACTGGTCTATTTTGAATCATTACTGGGACTTATACCTCTGTGACCTAGTTCAGTACTGGATAAAAGTTATCGTAAACTTAACGTATACGACCTTCAACGGAAAGACTAAAGAATTTTCTATTAGCAAAAATAAATAATTAATTAATAATAAATTATTTTAGTTAAAAAAATATCCGCGCCTGTTTAATCAAGTGAATTTGTCTTGTTGCAAAGTTTCTCTCCAAATCACTACCCACTTGTCGTCAACCTGAAACATTACCACTATTTCACTGAATGTGGTTGAAACTCTGCTCTAGCTACACATCCCATAAAATGGCCACCATGTCCAAATTGCCGGCCGAGAATGCCTTCAATAATGCGAGTTGTTGCCTAAGTACACTGATGGACTCCCCTCGTGTGGTAGTTAACCCCCGAGCACCCCACTGAAAAAGGGAGCCCTTTCGGAAGGGGGGTTAGGATGCGCAGTCCCTTTTCATGTAATTTGCATTGCGTTGCTTTGCATCCCAACTGCTGAGAAGGAGAATTTCGCTCTACCGCCTTGCTTTTGGATTACCATCCTCTATCTCCACCGTCTTCCATTCTCTCCTTTGTCTTGCTCATTAGAATTAATTCAGTCAAATGTACAATCCGGGAAACATGTCCAAGATTTTTATTAATTTAAATTAAGAAAGGTTCACTAAATATAATAATAAGTTCTTTTAGTTAAGTGAAACAATTAACGATTGTTCACTAAAATATCTAGGAGGAGTGTAAAATAGATTCATATTGAAAAATTCTGGTGTGACTGGTCGCACAGCACACAACTTTCGATTACCGAAGGTGCTTGTCCCACCAGATTTTTTTTGTGTCGAGATATATTTAGTTTCCGCCGATATATTAGAATTCAAGATATAAAATTTATAAAGATGGGTAAATATTTATCTTTTGTTACCATGGCAACTATTTCTCCTATCTTTCCAATGAAGTACAAGAGTAAAGAGGTTTTCAGAAGGCAAAATGAGAATATACATTTTAAAGAGCATCTAAAAAATAATTGATTTTTGAATTTTAATCAAAATCGTTGGAGCGAATTTTGAGAAAATCGAAAAAAACTGAAAAAGTACATCAGAAAAGTACTAGTACTTCTTGGCCGATTTGTTCAAAAGCGTCGTGTCACGTCCCAGGGGGATACCTAAATTAAATATAAAATTTCAACCTCCTAGCTCTTTTCCTTCTTGAGATATTTTGTTCACAGACACACACACACACACACAGACAGACCATGTCGCGAAAACCACTTTCTCTCTATATATATATTACATATATACATTGGCAGGGCCGGTTTTAGGGTATGCCGCCTCTAGGCTAAACTTCATTTGCCCCCTCCTCTATAGTTCATATTTCCTTAATGCATTTGTTTTATACAAAGTTTTATACGATAAATGTATACTAAAATTCGTGAGGAAAATATTAACTTCTGAAATACTTCAATGTAACTTTTGAAGAAATTGCCAAACTGCCGCCCCTGAAAATTTTTGCCACTATAGCCTGCAGCCTTTTAGCCTATTTAGAAATATGGCCCTGTACATAGGTAAGAGAAAGTAAAAAGTTATTCGATAAAATTTAATTATTTACCAATAAGCTTGATAAAACTAGGGCATTAAGAGTCGGACGAATTCTTTTTGGGTGCCGAGTGTAGAGGTATTTCTAAAACAACTAGATACAAAGGTGATAAAAAATTCAGACCGGAGTAGTTAAAGTTAGAGCATAAAATCCCGATAATAGTAAAAAAAATGCCTTAGGACAGGAAAAAATAAAACGGGCCCGAATGAATTGAATATTAAAATTTTATTTGAAAATTATTTTATGTTCATTTAAGTATATCTTTTAGTCTTTAGTAAATTTTATTGGTTATAAAAAATAATTAGCTTTTGGCTTTCAATATAATTATGTGTTTGATTATAATTTAACTCACGAGTATCTCCTTTGACATAGTTTCAACATCGATGATATAGATTAATAAGACAAGAATGTTCCATAGCTCAAAAGGAAATTCCCTCTAAACTGATGATAAATAATTCATTACCAAGAATCCAATATTCAAATTGAAGAACACGATCTTTCCCTTTTTAATGTCGCACTTTGGGTTGATAATGGCGCTAGCGCCATTATTTTTTCCCCACAAAAATAATTTCTACAAGATTGTATGCCGCTATAAAAAGTAACACTTCCATGGAAATGAAATGAATCAATGAGTGATAGAATTAGTATTTTGGAATTGGATCGCTTTTTCCTAAAACCCTATTCATATTTATATCCGGAATATTTAAAAAAGCAAATTTCCCTAATAGGATCTCGTGTATACCTAAATTTGATCTAAGTAAGGTGAGAATGAAAGGAAGAGGAGGCTCGGAGGTGGGGATTAGAGTAATATTGTCCGCACTAAGCTGGCAATCTATTATTATGGAAATCCAGGAGGTGTTCTTGCATTTTATCAGCTGCAAGCAAGGCGTTGTCATCGTTAAGGGATTGAGTCTTGCTGTCGTTCTTAGGATTTGATTGTATCATAACACACCCCAAGTCATGCAAAATTTGGGGTGCTGGAAATGGAAGCAAGGATTACAAGGACAGGAACCCAGAGACTTAGTTGTCTTAGACCCTTTTACATTTATCACACATTATATATTTATACTAAGATGGCTATTTACGCCTTATAATTAATGCTTCAAGAAGTCAAGAATTGATATTTGAAATGACAATGATATAAAAAATCTGGTGTGACTGATCGCACAGCACACAACTTTCTCGAATCGAAAGATGTGTTCTGTGCTTTCAAACCAGATTTTTTTGTTTCGAGATATATTTAGTTTCCGACAATTCGGTACATTTGAATTCAAGATGTAAAATTTATAAACATGGGAAAATATTTATATTTTGTTACCATGGCAAGCATTTCTCCTATCTTTCCTATGAAGCACAAGAGTAAAGTGTGCTTTAGAAGATATCAATGACAAAATGAGAATATGCATTTTAAAGAACATCTAAAAAAATAAGTGATTTTTGAATTTTAGAAAAAGTGCATTAGGGGATTGAAATATAAAACCTACTCTATCTTTGATTTAGTTGAAAAGAATTATTATATTAAAGAAATGAATTTAGAAGGAATGTATAGAAATACAGTATTATCGAAGAAAATTTTTAATTTAAATTTACCTAAATAAAAGATAGGGGCTCTGAAATGGGAGAACTACATGTATTAATAACATCCTATTCATGCAGCTATGCCAAAATTTTCTATATTTAGGCCGAATTATGAAATTGAAAATAAAATTTTGAAAATCCTACTTCTATCTCACTCTACGCCCACGTAAATGTTCATACAGACCTTGATATAGTTGCAACAATCTTCAATCACCTGTAGAGACTGCCTTGCTGACTCGACGTTCATTGATCCAAACTCCCTAACACCAAATCTTCAAGAAGTTGAATTGCTGGTTGTTCATATGTTGGAATGTGAAATTGATGGGATGTACAGTTGCATTTCAATACTCTTCACAAGTAATTTTTATCTGAAATAAGAAAAATTAATTTGCATAAATATCGATATCGTAACCTTCTTAATTTGAAAATTTTAATTTTTTAAATAAACCTAAATTTATATTTAATGGATTTCAGTCATTTATAAAAAAATATCCACTCAAAAAATGAAAAGCTTGAAAAACAAAGAAAGAAATTAAATGTTCTTTGTATGAAATAAAATCGTCATATTTTTATTAATTAACTTTTTCAAAGTGTCAAAGTTTTATATATCAGCACAGCCTACTTATAATGTAAAAATGAATTATATATTCTAATAAAAAATTACTCACCAAATGAAGGAGTTATGGAATTAAAATGACGAGCACTAATTCCACGCGTATGCTGGGTCGGCTACTCAAGCCTTACCAAACCCTAGCACATAAGCTAGGTAGATTTGGGCAGTTCTGCACCTGTATGAACAAGTAGAAAAGCATATTAGAAAAGTGTATCTATATATATATATATATATCGCCTGCTGAGAATCTTAGTGGCGAAAGTCCGAAATTCAACAATTCAAGAAAAGTCGTTTTAAAGTTATATAAACATATACATTCAAATAGCCTGGCAACAAATGAATAGGCCAGAATCAATAGCAAAGAATGGAAATATATTTTTCCCACTTTGGCACTCAAAAAAGAAGATGTTTTTTACAACGTTTCGAAGGCTTAACTCAAAAATTGAATTTTCGAATTATTATTTAATTGTTTAAAAGAAAATGAAAAAAATCATATAATTAAATAATAATTACCTGGTATAATTGATGAATGAAAGAGAGGGAAAAGAATCTAAGTTGCATTTTGCTGACAACGTCGACGAGAAATTTTATCTCTATTGGCTCGTCTCTGTCCCCTCTGATTAAAGTGGATTAGTGCATAGCGCCCAGCCAGTGGTGTGGAAAGAGCGATCCTGTTAACAATAAGAAATAATAATTTAAAATTTTCTATTTATTAAAAATGAAAGAGAAAGAGAGAATGGTTATAATATTATCAAAAAATCTCGACATCGAATTTTAAACATGATCGCAATACTTTGTCTCTATATATTACATATATAGGTAAGAGAAACTAAAAATAATTTGTAATTGACAATTAGTAGCCAATATAATTTAGAAAAAATTTTATCGCTTGGGAGAAGAAGCGAACCCTGTGTAGTATGTACAATATGTATGTAGTATATAGAGAGAAAGTATTAGGTTCATGTCAAAAATTCGATGTCGAGATTTTGATAAATATACACAGATATATATAGATAAGCTGAGACCAAAAGTGGTTTTCGCAACATGGTCTGTCTGTCTCTGTGTGTGGGTATGTAAGTCTGGGGTCAATTTAAAGCATGAAGGAATTGAGTTTGGAGGTTGAATTTTATATTTAAGTTAGGGACCCCCCTGAATCGTGAAAATAAGCTTTTAAACAAAATCAGCCAAAGAGTAGCCTACTAGTACTTTACGGATTTACTTTTTCAGTTTTTTCGATTTTCTCAAAATTTGCTCACGATTTTATTTAAAATTCATAAATCATTTATTTTTTAGATGCTATTTAAAATGTATATTCTCATTTTGCCATTGAAATCTTTGTTAAGCACACTTTATTCTCGTACTTCATAGGAAAGATAGGAGAACTGGTGTGACAAGCACAGAACACAACTTTCGAATACCGAAGTAAGTAGTGTGCTGTGCGACCAGCCAACCAAGATTTTTTTCAAAACAATGATAAAACTTGTTAGTCAGAACTGGTTGAGAAGAAATTATTTTTTGACGGTAAAGTAACTGGGGAAGTGAGACTGACGATTCTGATTGTAACTGCGCCGGCTCAGTATGTATATATATATATGTATATAAACATACTCCCTCTTTGTTAAATTTATATTTATTTTTGAAGAAAATAAATATAAGAGGGGAAAATGAAAAGAAAAAAATTTCATTTTTGTATTTTTAATAATATTGGGAGATATAGATACTTTAAATGAGAGAATAATGAATGAATATGAATGATGTCAATGACTTAACAGAATATTGGGAAGTGTTTTTTTCTTAATTTTAAAATACAACCGTGGATTGAGTTGGAGTATTTCACCTTAGATAAGTTATAGACAGAAGAGTGTATGGTATTTTAATGTATATATATTTTTTACTAGAAAATTTGAACTATTAAATTATATATATATATAGCGTACTCTATTAATGGTTTTAAATTATATAATCCAATTGTTCTCTTATGTTTTAATTTAATGATCCGCTTTTAAAATAATTATTTTTTAATGTAAATTGATTAAAACTATAAATTGGCCCCTGTGGCATAAACTCTTTGTTGATTTTAAATTACATTAAAAAAAAAAGCAAATCTTTTATTTAACATTAAGAAATTGAGGCTGAGAATCAAGAAAAGATAATAAATAGTCAGTGTTTCTACAGTATTTGATTCTTTTCTTATTTCTTTTTGTATTTTGTTTTCTTATGATGGGCTTAACAAAGAAAAATAGAGCCAGAGAGAGTTTTACCTTGATATAAGTACAATTGAAATGTTGACAATTTTTTATTATTTTGGATTGTTCCCTCACGTTCTTAATGATAAATAAAAGTTTTCTTTTTTTTTAAATTTTATTAATATTAAAAATAAATCAAAATTTTGGTCTATATTGAAGAGAAAGACCCCACATTATTTAATCAACTTAATAAAATCACCAGAAAACTTACATTACATATTTAAAATGGAATATTTAAAAAAAATTGAAAAATTATAAACGTTACTTCCATTCCGGAATATCAGCTGTTTTTTTTCCTCTTTATTAATGGAATAAAATATCAATGGGCAGTTGACAGATAATTTCATCACTATTTAAAAAAGTAAAAAATAAATGAATCATTACTTTATTACTCAGCAATATAATATTAGAAATATATTCCGAAAATACCTTTAATAGTTTATTCCAGCTTAATGATCTCGCCAAGGAGTGTCAAAGAGTACACGATGATGTGAACAGAATGGAAATCAGACTAAATTCTTATTTTCACTAATTTTCAATCATTCCCTTAATTATTTTCGTGTTTGAATGAAATATAATAGGTGTTGAATACCAGGAACACTCGGGAATTTTTTTTTATACCATGAAAATAAAATGTGAACATCATTCTCACCTTCGATAATGAGTTTAATAAAATCCAAACGAGTTTTAATCATGTGATTTATTTCAAAGAATTATCTGAAATTATAAATATTCTTTATATTAATTAAAATAATTATTTGATAAAAAATAAATATTCACATTACATAGAAATAATTTTTTTGGTTAAACTGTCAAACATTGTCACTTGAATTCTTCTCAATCACAAATTCGATTTATATTGATTTTTAATATCGTTTAATAAAGAATCAATATAAATAATCAGTTTGATTTAAAATA
This sequence comes from Euborellia annulipes, assembly GCA_023213315.1. Taxonomy (NCBI): domain Eukaryota; kingdom Metazoa; phylum Arthropoda; class Insecta; order Dermaptera; family Anisolabididae; genus Euborellia; species Euborellia annulipes. The sequence continues at coordinate 50,834 of JAKCPI010004259.1, forward strand.
ATTTACATAATATGGATGATTTCAATTTAATAATTCATCACTTGTTAAAATTGCTACGGTTTCTATATGCTTTGCAGTCATAGATAGAAAAAGAGATGAGAGAGAAAGCAGCTGAAAGCAAGGTCATTACAAGAAGCAAAGATAGTGAAAAATAGAGAGGCTAATTGACTTAAATAAAAAATATTTTTTGATATAAAAATATTAAATGGCCTGAGGAGCCGAGAGGGAAATTTAAATTTTAAAAAATTTACTAATTTCTCTTTAGAAAGTAATAATAATAAAATTAGATATTTGGAAATGGGCACTGTAGCCAAAACTTTTCAATAAAAAAAAATCTGGTGTGACTGGTCGCACAGCACACAACATTCTCTTACTTTGGTAAGAGAAAATTTTGTACTGTGCTTGTAACACCAGATTTTTTTGTGTTGACATATGTTTAGTTTCAGAATTTATTTATTTTATTTAAAAAAAAAAACCCTTTTCGGCTACAGAGGCCATTTAGGGGTTATTTATTTATTATATAAATTTTCATATACATTGTACCGATGGCAACCGGGGGGCGTTCCACACGCTGATTGCTCGGGGTCACCAATCCCGAGCTTTCGCCGCGCTTGGCTTTCAGAATTTAAAATATAAAATTTATAAACAAAAAAAAAAATATATATATATTTTGTTACCATGGCAACCATTTTTCCTATCTTTCCTATGAAGCACAAAAGTAAAGTATGCTACAAACAATTTTTAGAGCAATGAAAATACATTTGAAAGAGTCATCTAAAAAATAATTGATTTTTGAATTTTAATCAAAATTGTTAGAGCTTTGAGAAAATCGAAAAAAAAACTGAAAAAGGCATCAGTAAAGTACTAGTACTTTTTGGCCGATTTTGATTAAAAGCTTATTTTCACGCTCCAGAGAGGTGTCTAACTTAAATACAAATTTTCAGCCTCATAGCTAAATTCCTTCATGCTTAAAATTGAACACACACACACACACAAACACACAGACAGACCATGTAGCGAAAACCACTTTTTTGGGATTCAGGGGCCTCAAAACATGTATATCCATTAAAATCTCGATATTTTGAATCCTATAGGACGTTGCGGCCAGCCTCATGAGGCTCTTCAGTTCTCTTCGAAACTGGGCCCCCTCTCACTACATATATATATTGAAAGTTCGGGTTTGGGGACCCTGATATAATTATCAGGATCAGCAATCAGCGTGTGAAACGTCCCTCGGTAGCCATCCGTACAGTATAATATAATAATTTATATAATAAAGTCATAGGCCTACCCCTAAATGGCCTTGGTTGCCGAAAAAGGTTTAAAAAAAAAACATATACATTTGACAAGACAACTTCATTGTATTGTAGAAATGTGTATATTGAGCAAGAGCGAATCCAGAAGAGTTTCTCAGGAGGGGGAGGGGGGGGTAATCTGGTGTGACTGGTCACATAGCACACAATTTTTTCTTAATTTCCTTAATATAAAGGCATATTCTGTACTTGTTTACCAGAATATATATGGCAAATCAAATTTTTAAGTATTAATTTTTAATTGAAGATTGATGAGTGATGCCGAGAAACATACAATTAAAAAACCGCCACGACCCTGTCTTTTCGGCAAGGATGTAGGGAGGAAAAACAAAAAACAAGATTCTTTTATTTTTCCCCAAACTCAATTGGGGAAAAATAAAAGAATCTTGTTTTTTGTTTTTCCTCCCTATATCCTTGCCGAAAAGAAGCGTCGTGGCAGTTTTTTAATTAATTTTTAATTTTTACATTAAAATTAAAATTTTATTTAAAAAAAAAAATATTTTTCTCAAATCTCGGGGGCCGGGGGGTAATTACCCTCTTAACCTCTCCCCTTGTATCCGCCCTTGATATTGAGATATAAGAGATCTTTGAAAAATATTTCTTTAGTGAACCCACACACGAGAAGCCAAATGTCGAGATTTTGATGGAAATATACGTTTTGAGGACCCCTGAATCCAAAAGTATGGGTCCTTCAAAATTGTCTGTCTGTCGGGGTGTGTATGTGTGTGTGTCTGCCTCTGTGCGAGACACTTTTCTCTTGATATTTTGCTGACTTGTTAGTATGAACTCAGAACCAAGGGCGGATCCAGAGGTGTTTCTCGGGGGGGGGGGGAATCTGGTGTGACTCGTCGCACAGGACACTTTTTTTTTTTAATTTCGGGAATTTCAAAGCGCATTCTGTACTTGTTTGCCAGAATATAAATACACATCAAATTTTTAAGTATTAATTTTAAAAATTTTACATTAAAAATAAATTTTTTTGCGAAAAAAAAGTATTTTTTTCGAATCTCGGGGGGGGGGGGTAATTACCCCCTTTACCTCCCCCCCCTTGTATCCGCCCTTGCTCAGAACCCTCAGCGTCAAATACTGGTTGCGCCACAAAGAATTTGTAACGTTCAATTTAATGATAATCATTAATAATATAATAGCAGCGGCATAACTAGCCTTTGATGGCGCAGCCGTTTTTTAAGTTTTAATATAATTTTAAAAGAAAACTTAATTTTTTTTAGACAATCTATGGAAAGAATATGATATAATCACAGTCCCTGAGCTAAATCTTAGATTCCCTAGGGCGCCTATGTCCGTATCGCGGAGCGCCAAAGGCTGGGGCGGACGGGGCGAAACGCACCCCCCCCCCCCCAGCTAGTTACGCTACTGTATAATAGACATTAAAATAAATCACCTTCGAAAATTATTATATATTTTTTGTATATAAAACTTTTTTTTAACATTTGGTATTTATGAGATCTCTTTAAATGTTTTCTTACTATTACAAGATAAATGTAAGCAGCCAAGTCATAACTTTTTTAAAAGCAAATTTATTTATCGTTTGAACGACAGTTATTTAGTTATAAAATTTTATTTTATTGAGACAACTTCTTTTTATGAGTGAAAATTATTTAAATTGTAATATCTACATCCTGGAAGAATTTTCAATGGCCTATGATATAACATTTTTCTTCTCTTTCAAGTGCCAAACAAAAAAAGTTTACTTTTATAATATTTTAAGAATTTATAATCTATTCTTATGTATCATCAATATACCTATAGACTAATACGAAAAATAAAATTCAACCTAGTTCTAGTTTGTTTTTTTTATTAGTTTTTTTAAATATTCAATATATTTTAAATCTTTTTAGTCAGGTGCGAATATGTTTTTTTTTCAGGGCATGCAGTTTATTGCCAATTAGGGATAGTTCTTGTTGCAATGCAAGTGCTAAGATGTCAAGGAAAGATCTTGAATTCAAGCGAGGCTACCGACTGGGCACAGCACAAAAGAGTCTATTTTCGGACCCCAGGCAGTCCGATGATTTTATTTAAGCCATCTGGATACCAGATGGCTTAAATAAAAATGCCTGGACCCTAATATATATAAATTCATAAATAACGGTTATCGTAAATGTCTTATATGGCCTGAGCTGCCGAAAAGACAGTGTGAATGTGTGTGAGTGTGAGTGTGAATGAGAAAAAAGTGTGAATGTTTAAAAAAAAAAAAAGGGTCTATTTATGACTGTTTAAAGGGCCAGTCATATGCGTGCTTTCTTCTTTTTTCAACTGCTGCTTAGCTCCTCCCACAGCTCCATGTCATATACCCAGAAAGCTGTTTCACAGAGCAACTACCTGCCTCTCTAATTCCCAAGCCAAGTTGTTCATATTGAAGAAATTTGGTTATATTAATTTTCCAAAATATTTAAGAGATTCAAATTATTACTACGTTACTCCCTGGTCCATGTACTGTGTACTTAATTCCAAATAGATTCAGGGAAAATTGTGGATTTCTATAGAACATACATACATACGTTTTTCCCATTTCATTTTGATATATATAGATTGTTATTATTTTGAAGTTATGTTAAAACATGACTCATAAGCCATTCCGTAAATACTTAAAAACACATCATTTTTCAAAAACTGTACAACCACTACATGGAACATGAACTCATGTGTTAATTTTAACACTACGCAAAAGAAAGCAGGTTGATTTTACTTATCCTAGGTATTTTATTCACAGATTTTTTGTATTCAGATGTTCGTACACACAAGTTGAAGCGAACTGACTGGTAAATAGCGACATCGACCAAGGGTTTTTACAATTTTTTTGGAGTTGGCCATCTCGCCCTTAAGGCCATCTCCCTCCGACTTACCCTATAAGGCTTAGGCCTCGGGTACGATACGAGCGGTGAGCGGCAGAGCGGCAGCGTCAGAGCGGCAGAGCGGCAGAGCGAATTCGCTCAACTTTTTTGTACGTATTGGTTTCAATGTATTTGGGTGGCTGCTGGCTAGGATAAGCCTGAGCGGCAGAGCGGCAACTTTTGACGCTCACCGCTCGCCGCTCGCCGCTCGTCCCCGACATTAAATTTCGCTCACCGCCCAGGCGCCGCTCATGAAAATGGCCGCCTTTAACCAAAAAGTGAGGTTACTTTTACTTTGACAGTTCGATATGGAAGCAATAAATTTCACACACATTTGATCTATCAGACAAATTCATAAAGGAAATATGGAATAATATGTTGGTAAATATATTATTAATCCAAGAATTGAACCAATAAGAAAGGCAGTATGTATATTTAATTAATAAAACAAATTATTTAAAGCATAAAAAAAAATTATTATATTTTTTTAAGGAAAGAAGTCAAAATATAGCACAAATTGCAAAGATTATTTATGATTTATCCTTGTGTGGTGCTTGATGACATTAATATTACTAAATAATCTTATGATAACGATGTGAAGATGGAATTCGACAAAATCAACCCATTTATAATGAGAAGGCAATGTATATGAATTAACACAAAAATAATTTGTTCTTAAATTAATTGAAGAAAACAGGATGTCACAGCGACTCTTGATGAAAGTGAGTGTTGATATATATATATAACTAAATACAAAATATTTTTTTAATATATATATTGTGTGTTAAGTGCTAATAAATATATAAATTAAAAAATAATTTTGTGTTTATATATATTAACACACCTTCATCAAGAGTCGCTGTGACATCCAATTTCCTTCAATTAATTAAAGATCAAATTATTTATGTGTTAACAATAGCAAGAATTCTTAAATGAAATAATTTGTTCTTGAAAATATTGTTTTAGTAAGAACCTGCAACAAATGCCGAATTGTCAGTTAAATTAAAATGCTCTGGAAATTGAAATTTAATTTTTATTACTACAACTCGATAAGAAAGGACCTACCACATACAAAGAATTTCCTGGGCCCCTCTAAACATGATATTTAATTTCTTTTTGTTTGTTAAATTCATTCATTGCATGATAAATGATAATAAAGTGTCAAATATTTTGAAATAGAATTGAATTTTATTTTAATAATTTGAGTTGAGACTTTATAAATTTGACAGAAAATCTAATAAAAAAAAAATTTGATAAATTTTCACTTAAAATTAATTATAAAAAAAAAAATTAATATAATACTTGTGATTTTAAAATTTAAATAATTGTATGCTTAATTGAAATAAGATATAGGAATAGATAAAAGGGCTTCTAGCCGACTCGAATTTTCACTTATATTTGAATATTGCGCTCGCTGATTCAATTTGCCGCTTATATCATACACCCCCCTGCCGCTCTGCCGCCCTGCCGCTTTGCCGCTCACCGCTTTGCCGCTCACCGCTCTGCCGCTCACCGCTCGTATCGTACCCGAGGCCTTACAGTATGGATTTCTTTTTGAAATTTCATAAATTTCATAATTAAATATGCAAGATATTAAAGAAGTTGATCATTTCCTCTTTTTGAATATTTTATCTCAATCTAATCTCTATCCTAAATAATAAATTAAAAAAAAAAGAAATGCACTCCAAGTTAATTACTAAGTTCTTTTTTTTATCTTCTGATATTAAAGATAAATCCTATTAATTTTTAAATGAGATTTCAATTCGCGTTATCTAATAAATATTCTAATTAGAAAATAATAAATTAGTTTACATATCCTATGTACGTACGTACAAAAAAAAAAAAAAGAATTGTTCCTTGTTTATAATATACATTAAAACAAACCCTGGATCTTCGATGATATATCGTCTAGAGGTTCTAATCTTATTTTTTTGAGATGATAATTAAGATAAATATTCGCTTCAACATAGAAGACGTAATAAAAGTCAAGAATAGTTGATTACATTGTAAATATAATTTCATTTATCAAACGAAGATCAACATTTTTCTTTTGTGAATAAATGTGCGTTTCTTTGTGCCGCAAAAGGGACCAACTAACCAACGACCACAAGTGTCAAGTTGTCTTCAATTGGAGAACGGCACATGGCTTTTAGGGATTAATTAATCGCACAGAACGCTGACGAATCCCGGTGGCAAGTTTGTCGCTGTGGTTAAGCGAAAGGGAACAATCCTGAAATCCTGGTAGCTGTCTTGAACGGATGTCCAGGGAGCTGTCCATTCTCTCGTCCCTTTGCAAGTCATTTTCGCGAGTCTCATTACATAGTCCGCACAATACAAAGCTTGGAATTTCTCCCAAGCCCCACTGTGTATTTGAATTATCTAGCCCTTATAAGGTTAATGCCGAAATGAGAAAAATATGGGCCATCTCATAAATTAGATAACAAAAAGTTCGGTAAGAGAAAGTTGTGACCCGTGCTGGTCACACCAGATTTTTTGTGTCGAGATATATTTAGTTTCCCATAGCACCTTCGTTTCAAAGTTGAGTTTTAAATGTTGATTGCTTGAAATAAACTATGTTTAAACTATTTTTCAAAATGTTAATCACATTTTTGGATATTTTATACACAATAGAGAATCCTAAAAAAAATACAATATTTCATAAGAAATTGAAAGAATTTTTTTTAAATATGTAAAAAGCTGGAAAGGGGACCGACTCCCTTTTGAATCGAAATTAACATGCAAATCTCCATAGGGATTTAACATTGGCTCTATGGAACGACGAGCCGGAAAATGAATTTGAAAAATCTGAACTAATACATCAGTAAAGTGTACTTCAAAACACTTTTAGGGAAAAATGAGAATATACATTTTAAAGAGCATCTAAAAAATAATTTTTTTTGAATTCTAAAAAATTTTGGTGGAGGGAATTTTGAGAAAATCGAAAAAAAAAACAAACTAAAAAAGTACATCAATAAAGTACTTTTTGGCTGATTTTGTTCAAAAGCTTATTTTGAGTATCCGGGAGGGTACCTAACTTAAATATAAAATTTCAATCCGGTAGCTCAATTCCTTCATGCTAAAAATCGTTACACACAAACAGACCAATTTGTGGGACCCATTTTTTTGGACTCAGAGGTTCTCAAAACATGTATATCCATCAAAATCTCGACTATCGACGATCTAAATACTTTAATGAAATCCTAAGCCCATTCAATACAGTCCTTCCCTCCTTCCAAAAAAAAAAAAGGTATCTCCATTAAATTCACTCCCGAAATTGAAATATTCTACCTTAATCTCTTAAGATTTAGTTAAAAAAAAAAAACGAGTATTCATCAAAATTTTTATATTAATATTATTCGTGCGAGTGCGTGATTCGGCTCATCAACAAATAACACAAAAATTGTCAAAAATATATTGTCACTTTAAATATTAAATGAATAATAATAAAAACACATGAAAGCATTGTAAATTCCTCTCTTATTTCAATGAAACATGATAACTTGCAATCAAACAATGATAAATGAATGACGTTTAGGACAAATGTTCTTTACACTCCTTGGTATCTTTAATATAAAAATCCGTATTATCATTTATTTACTTTCAAGAGGGCCATAAGTAAATAAAGGAACTAAATGAGACTTGGCAGCAAATTTAATTCTTTCTTCACCAAAAATGATTTTCTTTAATAGACAACTATTGTTATTGAAATTGCTGTGTTTTTATAAGTAAGCCAAAACGAATGTGTATTGGGTGATTATTTGTTGTGTGTGTGCGCGCCCTTGGCTCAATGTATTTGCAGGATTTAGTGCTTTGGAAACAAACGCCAGACGAGACAAAGGAATGACTTAGGAGAATTGCGAGAATTCCAGGATGGTCACTCTGCTGCCCTTAACAGATTGTCTTGCTTTCAAAATGTCCTCTTTATCTTGAAGGTCTAATATCTGCGCTCTTCCACGCGGTTACATATTACCTTTAATATATAGACGTCATTTGAATTAGTTACTATTCTAATTTTAATGGAATTTCAAAATTTACAATAAATAGATTTTAGGGAAAAAGTGTTCAGCTATGATTTTTTCCCAATGGCACTACTAAAAATAAAAAATTAGCAGTGTAAAATAAATAAAAACCTTCTTATTCATACAATTCTAGTGTGTAGTGTGTGTAGTATGTAGTTGCTTTGAATGAAAGTGAACATTTGTTTGCAAAATAAATTTTCTAGTTTGGTTATGTTCAATTCCTAGTATCAACCATTTAATAAATAATAGGAATAAAAAATTCCCGCACCTTTCTAATAGAGAATTTATGTTTCTGCGAATACTGACATCATTCTTCGATAAAACCCAATTAATTCCTAAGCCTGTTTAAACTTGCATTAATATCCGCCTCCTCGGAATTCTTCCCTAAATTCACTGGGGTGGGATTCAATCCCCAACATCTCTTTCATTTCTGGTTTTATTGAATTAATTCATGAACCTTGTACACTTAAGTTTATTACTCGCCAAGTATGTAAATTTTCAATTTGTTCGATAAAGAAACGAGCGAATTGAAATATGCCAATCAAAAAGAATAAAAATTCTTTAGAGATCGCTTTTTCCTTATTTGTTTTGTTTAGGCCCCTTGCCTTTTCCGCCTTCAATGTATTAAAATTGTTTCATAAAATTTAAATTAACATTCATTAAATGAATAATTTTTATTCTACAAAGAAAAAAAATATAGGCTAATATCTACTCAGGTTCTATTATTAATGCATGGGATGCAATGGTAAATTAAAATCAAACATCCAAAAAAAAAGATAAGGTGCCGCCTGGCGTCGAACCCGGACTACTACCTACTGAGTAGGCTACAATATTTTGTCACCTTTAAAATAATTCCAATCCGATTTTCATATCAACAAAAAAAAAAAAAAAAAAATTGTGAAGCGCGAGTATTATTTTTTTTTTTTAATTAAATTAACTTTTCATAAGGTATAATATAAAATATTATTAGTAATATATTTTAAAAAAATCAATTCTGCGTGATTTTCTCAGGCGGAATAATTTTCAAATGAAGCAAAATTTTTTGTGTTTCTTATGAGTAAAATTTATAAATTATCCAATGAATTGAATATATAATAATAAAGTAATATATAAATGCTGAATAAATTATTGAAATTAATTTAATTTAATAAATGTTAAATAGTTTTATGCAATAGCTCTAAATAAATGGATATTATATAGATCTTGCATTTCTATATTCTCTAAACAATATCTATATATTTAACAAGACATGTGAGTGTTCTTTATTGATGAGGCCAAACATCCCATGGCCCCCGGGAATCGAACCCAGGATCTCCGCCTTTCCGGGGCATAGGCGTGCTATCCATTGCACCAGGCCACCGGACCCTCGACCTGCACCAATAAAACTCACTTCCCCTTATATGCAGTTAGTCGCGCAAGTTACTAACTCGTAACGAAAACGTGAAAAACTTTAAAGAAAAATTTTCCACCTATGCGCCGCTTGGTTAACCAGTAGAGGGACAGATATCTGGATCTGCTCTAACACACTACTGTAAGCAGTTAAAGTCCGAATCGAGGTATTTTGAATACTATTATCTTTTTCAAATAATAGATCTCGAAAAATATTTAGCAATATCTATATATATATATAAAATAATAATATTTATTCCCATCCCAGAGATTATATCATTTGGGCGGCAACACAATATCCGGGCCTAATAAAATCTCAGTAATAAATAACGCCAATACCCTTTGGTAATTAGGTGCGATTTGGTGAGGCGGGGGTGGTGAGGGTGGACCTAGACCCCTGCTTTTAATTGCCGGCCCAGTTAAGTTCATTTAGTAATAAATATCTCTCGGATAATAGAACGATCGGCAAAATATTACATATTGTCTGCAGTAAATGCTTTTTAAACGGTAACGAAATTATAAAAAAAAAAAATTTTATTAATGATCAGAAAGATATTTTTTTTAATCAAATTCATTTTACTGTTAATAATAAAATAGCCATAATTTAAATATGATGTGGTTGGCTAAAGGATTCAGTCATCTACACCCTTTAAATAATAAAATACATTCATAATTACAAATTCATTTTTTATTTTAATTTTATTCCTTTTAATATTTCTCTAACATCGACACTAGTAAAAGTTGGGATACCAGTGGCGTAGCGAGCTTAACTAGCGCCCGGGGCGCAATACCTTTTTAGTGCCCCCCCCCCATTCGAAAACCATATAATAATAAAATATAAAATATACAAAATTATTATATTACACTGGCACTAAATTTAATATATGTTTTCAAAAAATCAATTATAATAAAAATAAAAATTATCAATAGTAATAATGGCGTAGTCCTGATTATTGAAATTCCTTTTTCTGAAAAAGGAATAAAAATTATCCAGCAATTTTTTGTTTTGCGGACCATTTTACGCCCCTTTGTGAGTAGCGCCCGGGGCATGATGACCCCCCTTCCCCCCCTCGCTATGCCACTGTGGGGTAATAAAAAAAATGGGTATTTCATATAAAATATAATATATAGATATAAATAACCGTGACAAGGCCTACTTAGTTAGTAATATAAGTTCAAGAAAATAGCTTTTTTCTATATTTTTTATAGAAAATCCTTATAATAGTAAGGGGTTGGAGAATGATAACCAGCAATTTTATAGCTCCACCTGACGTCCTTTTATTTGGCAGATATTTCGATGCGTAAGACACACATCATCTTCACGCATCGAAATATCTGCCAAATAAAAGGACGTCAGGTGGAGCTATAAAATTGCTGGTTATCATTCTCCAACCCCCCTTACTCTACTCATCCCAGCCTATTATTCAATCTCCTTATAATAGTTTTATTTATTTAATTTAATTTTTTAAATTTATTTAAGGCCTTTTTCGACTCTGATTTCGACCTCATGGGTGCATAAAAAAATATAAAAAAATATGAATAATTTTTGAATTAAATTTGTTAAAATTTCCATCTTCAATAAAAATATCTAGGCAATATATAGGCCTACCCTAACTAAAGCTAAAGATATGTCCTACTGAGTAAATTTTGCATTGTACTCTCAATAATAATAATATACATAAAGATTCAAATTCGGAAAAAAACTTTAAAGACGGGGTAGTTTTTGTTGCCTGGGAGGTAGACAAACTAACACACTATGGAACTAATAGTTTCAGAATTTCTCGTTAGAATTTTGGAACAAAATATTATATACTTAAAGGTCCTCTTTAAGTATATATAATATTTTCATTCCGAAATTCCTATAACTTTTTGAGTTATTAATTTCTAAAGTTGATAAGGCAGCTATCTAAGTATCTTACATTGTTAGATTATATCGATATGGTTAATAATGATATAAATCTTTTACTGTAGTTTAAAATAAATTTGAATTTAAATGTACACTTTTTGATCTTGTACACATCCCAAGGAACTGACTTTTTAGGGTTAAAAAGACGAATATTTTTTAAAATTTCAATATTATCATGTGTGCCCAAAAATTATTAACTTTATTAACTTTTTCTATTAAAAAAAAATCAATATGTTTGATAGTCACTGAATTATTTGCAATTACGCGAAGTTAACCTTTTTTAGAATGACCCATATCTATATATATAAAAATGAAATGGAAAAAATGTATGTATGTAAATATGTATGTATATGTTCTATAGAAATCCACAATTTCCAATGAATCCATTTGAAATTAAGTATACATATAGTATATGGCTCTGGGAGTAACGTAGTAATAATTTGAATCTCTTAAATGTTTTGGAAAATTAATTATAATCAAATTTCTTCAATATGGGAACACAAAATCAACAAATTGGCTAGAAATTAGAGAGCGTCCTTTATGCTGTGTGAACCAGCTTCCTACCTGACTATGGGCTGGGGGTGGGGGCTACGCAGCAGTTGAAAAACGAAGAGAGGTGACTGACCCTTTAAACAGTCATAAACAGACCCTTTTGTGCTGTTCCCAATAGGTACCCTCGCCTCGCTTGAATATAAGATCCTTCCTTAACATCTTAACACTTGCATTGCAACAAGAAATATCCCAAATTGGGAATAAACTTGCTCGCCGAAGGCGAGCAAGGGAGTCCAGGGGCGCAGCCCCCTGGCTAGGCGGAAAGCCCGCCGAAGGCGGGCTTTGCGACTAGTATTGTATATATATATATTTCAAACTGTGGGAATAAATTTCTTTATCATCAGTTAGTTTTTTTTTTTTTTTTTTTTTGTTAGAGTATTTTAAAACTCAAAGACTATATTTCTTTTAATTACAAAAAGTTATTAGAAACCATTTATCATTTTATTAAATATTATCTCAACCCGAGAGTGAATATTTAAAGTTCTTTTTTTTTCTTCATAAAACAAGCCGAAATTTTTTGAAGAACTTTTTTTCTAATATTTATTTTATATTAGCAATTCTCTTGTGTTTTCATCTAGGCCTTGTAATATTTAATTTTCCAGCTGGATAATTGGAACACTCGACTTGTTCCAAGTATCCTCGATGGATCTCGATTTAAACACTGAGCTTGAACATATCCGCTTGAAATGGGCCAACTTCGAGTCCCGTACTTTGCGGCTTTCCTTGCGAATAGGCGGAAGTAGGCATCTATCTGCCTCTATAGAAAGGCGTTATCGTTCTATGTTCTATATATATGGTTGCTATAGAAATGGCTTTGCCGACAAGGCACGTACAGGTCCAGGAATTTGATTATACTCGGTTTATGATCAACTACACTTGAATAACTACAAATATTTTTTTTTAATTTATACAAAGGTTGTATAAACTATTTTTATTAGAATTGAGAAAAAGTATTTATTTAAAAAAAAAAATCTTTTTTCGTTATTAGCCTTTTCTCTTAAGTAAGATGCCAATTTGAAGGCCACTCAACAAAATGCTTATTTCAACAATATATATATATAAAAAAATACTGTACTTTTATTAGTAGATAAATCGCTTAATTCCTTACAGTTGAATTTATTTTTATTTTAGACAAAATGGGAAAGTTTAACTCTTTTCAGTTAATAATTTTGTTTAGAAAAAAATAAAATCAAAACTTTATAATTAAATCAAAAAACAAATATCAATGCCTAAATAACTTTCAACTATGAAGTTTTAAATAAAAAAAATTAATTATTTTCTAAGTTTGATAAAAATTTTCATTAGATTTTATCTGTTAACTTTTTTTCGTTTGTTATAATTTTTTTTTTTTTTGTTTATATAAATTTAATTTTTGTAGGTAATAGACATGATAATATAAAAAAAGAGGAACTGAAAAAATAAATGTTTAAAAAAAAAGAGGCATGGAAGTGAATCTCTGAACCCCGAATGATACGATACTTCTTTCTCTGTACTTCACTTTAGTGTAGACTATTTAATTATAAAATAATATGTTTAAAAATTAAATTTCTTATTAGTGGATTATATTTAATCTATCGTCTATATATATATACCTGGTATATATACACGTATATTAATATAATGAATAGATAATATTAATAATGCGGTAGATTTGATATCGTGGGTTTAACATTAAATTTTCAATAGCCAATTATGTTATTGGATTATGTTTGAATTGAAAATTATGGTAAATGCGGAATTGGAAGCCACTAAGATCGTTAAGGTCAAGCGATTTCAAGCACAGCGGTATCTCGGTTGGGTGGCCTTAAGGAAGAAACGACCCCTGGTTACCATTGGTAACTATCTTAACGAAATGTGCTGGTCTCACAGCAAACAACTTTCTCTTACCTTCAGTAAATGAAAGTTGTATTCTGTACTTGTCCCACCAGGTTTTGGAATGTCAAAGTATTTAAAATGTTATATCTTTGAGGGATCACCTCACGCGGGCCCTTGCTTGGTATTGTATGTGAGATTCCTATTTGACTAAATATCAATGAGAGAATCCCGACAAAAGCGGGTAGCGCAGCTAGTCCCTTTTTACTAATTTGTTCTATTGAGTGGCTATATTTTGTATTTTAGAAGAAACGCGAATTTTTTGCAGGAGCCCGGCTTACAGATGTCTTCCCCAGGCGACGCCATGTTCTAAATACGGAAGGTGCTTCTTTCATCACTGCCCCCAGTCTACTGAAGCCTCTTTGACCTCCCAATTGAATATAAAGCAATTTTTCCCATTGGAAAGTACAGAGACTCGCTCCTCTGTTGATTGTCTTAAGCCTTCTTTCAGGTGATTGGCCGAGCACCTTTGAGCTTCCGAGAGTGGGGGAGGGTGGAGGTGGGGACGGAATCCTATTGGTAACTATCTTAACGAAATGTGCTGGTCTCACAGCAAACAACTTTCTCTTACCTTCAGTAAATGAAAGTTGTATTCTGTACTTGTCCCACCAGGTAATTGGTAACATACAAATTATTTCTATTAGAAAGAATATAAATTATTAGAAAATAATTTTAAATGGGGAATTTAAAGAAAAATAATTTTAATTTCTAAGGTGGTTGTGAAGACAAATTACACGTATTATAAAAAAAAAAACTGTTTGCTCGGTTTTTGTTGAATTCTTCACCACCTGTGCACGTGACTCTGTCAATAGATAGTGCAAAAGGACATCCATCTCCATCGGAGGGGAGGGGGGGGGGAATATGGTAGATGAGCCCTTTCTGTGGAGCATTATACAACTGGGTGCTAAATCACAACCCTTTCCTCCCTCACGATGCCCATTAGCAGACATACATGCTTTGATTTAGCATTTTCAGGGTGGGGAGGCCACGTCTTTTCACATGAATGCATCGCTATGGCATGCACAGTTGGTGACCTGTCATTATTCTCGACTCTTCCTACATTTAAATTGGCTCCTGTTTCCCGTTTGTATCATCCGCAAAGCCATGAATTTCATTTCATACAGCCAGGTCTCTCTCTATATATATACAATTATTATTATTATTATTATTTTTTTGTTAAATTAAAAAAAATCTAAAGTTTTTTTGCTTTGTTCATTTATCCTCTCTATGATGTCAAAAATGGAAAATGACTTATTTTAAAAAGCTTAATGGATATGAAAAGAAAAATATATTTGAAGAATGTGTTCTTTTATATAAAAGAGTGTGTATCCTAAATATATAGGACAAAATTATTTATAATATATATGGCAATAGAGCTACCAGTGAGTCCAAATTACTATAATATTTTCGAACATAAATTGAGGAATTATAATTTTTATATAATACAACCAACCGATAAATTTCAAAGATGCTGGATAGTTGCCAGAGATGATAAGATAAAAAAAAAATTATTTCTTAACAATTAACCAACTTTTGAGCTTTATATTTCAGAAGATTATTGTCAGAACATTACACTAAAAATGAAAAATATTTTTTTTTTTTTTTTTTGATGATCGGCTTTTCGAAATTTTATTACTCAGGATGGGAAGCGTATATGAGTGGAGAGGAAAGATGTTTTGGCCCCTTCGATTTACGAAAATATATTTTCGTTTGAGAAAATGCCTTGCAACAAAATAAAAATAAAAAAAGAAAATTTCACATATTTCCCCCTTCCCTGAAAAATAAATATACACTCCTGTTGGGAGGATCCTAGGGACAAAATACAAATATTTTTTGGGGGGGAAGAAGAGGGGGAATTCAGGCGCCTGGGCCCCCAATAGAATCTATTAAACATACGATTTAAAGTATGGTAATATAATAATAAGAGTATATTAAAAAAAATACTGCTAAAAATTCGCTCCATTGAACAATGAGAATTAAATAAAGCCGAAGGACAAGGAACATCCAGGAAGAGAGTAACTTATTGCGATTGTAGAAGTTGGTCTTTTCTCAATTGGTTAGCCCTCGAATTCGACATATTTAATTGCCAATGAATATACAATTTATATAAAAAACGAGTCGTTTTTTGACATATTTGAGAGAAAGAATATATTTTGGTTCGAAAAGTTAGTATCATAATTGATTTGAAATTTTATCAAGAACATTTAAATTCATTTGTAGGAACCCCTCGGATGGTAGAAGGAGAAGGAGAAATGAAGGAAATAAATTGATTCACTGTCAACTTCAAGAATTTTTCTTTTTCTTGCTCTTTTGTATCGATTTTAAAATATTACTCTCAACTAATCCAACTTATAATAAGAAAAAACAAAATTTCTAACAGTGAGATTTGTATAAAATGTTTCACCAAGGCAAATTGCTACACACAGGAGCCCAGGGTGGCATAGCCGTTGCAGCCACCACTAATATTATATACATATGTATTTTTTTAATCAAAATCCTTTTAAAGAAAATTATTTTTAATAAAAAAAAATCAAATTCATTTCATTTGTTTTCCTTTGATGTTTTTTTTTTTTTTATATTAAATCACTAAGTCAATTTATATTGCAACAACTAAAAAAAAAAGTTTGTATATTTTTTCGTTTTAATTAAAAATTAAAAATATATAAAAAATATTATTTAGTCATGTCAAATGATATTCAGTTTTTTGTTTCATTCTGAGATGTTTTTTTTTTTTTTTTTTTTTTTTTTCATTAATAAATATAAAACTAATTTTCGAAAAAAGAGCTTCCTTTTCATGCTAAGAAATAAGATGTAATATAGCATGTTTATTTGGCACAAGTTTCTTTAGAAATTAAAGAAAATAAAGAGAGTTGTGGCTGACTGACAATATGATAATAAAGTAGGTCCAATGGCGAAGCCAGGGCTTCCCTCTGGGGCAAACGACCCACCCCCTGTCTTGCCCTGAATATTTCTTGTCTATTAAAAACAAATAAGCTTATATATAGGCTTATTTCCCATTGTGAATTTTTTTTTAAATTAGTTTATATAAGGAAAATAATTTAAATAAATTTTAATAATCCATGTATAGGCCTATATTAATGCATATCACCCCTCTCGTCCTAAAGATTGTTTCGCCCCCTCCCTTCTAAAAAGAGGTCTGGCTATTTTTACTTTCTCGTATTCGATGTAGAAAAAGTAGTGTAATCGTTAAAAAATTTAACTTCCAGATTTTGAAGTGTCTTGACCTTTTAGACCTTGCTGCAAGTCCGGATCTAGGGGGGGGGGCAGTGGGGGCATGTGCCCCGGGAGGCAGATATCAGGGGGCGGCAATTAAAGAAAGATTTACTAAAAAAAAAGGTAAAATGATATGAATTTTGTAAAGAAAATTTTAAGGTGGGGGCGGCAAATTAAATTTTGCCCCCCTTAAAAAATCTCCTAGTTCCGGTTCTGCCTTCCTGGATGATTCTATTTAGGTCTGTGGGGGGGGGGGGGGGGGGGGGGGGGGGGGGGGGGGGGGGGGGGGGGGGGGGGGGGGGGGGGGGGGGGGGGGGGGGGGGGGGGGGGGGGGGGGGGGGGGGGGGGGGGGGGGGGGGGGGGGGGGGGGGGGGGGGGGGGGGGGTGTGTGTGTGTGTGTGTGTGTGTGTGGCGAGAATTACTTAAAAATGCAAAAAGTCGATGAATAGGCTTGATATATAGTCTAATACTTAACAGTTGATACAGATCTACAAGATAATCGTAGAAAGTACTAGAAAATTTAGGGTAAATCATTCCTGAATTTTTTTTTTAACAGTTATTACTTCATAAACCAATACTTTATACTTTTTTTTACGCACTCCTGGTGAGCATTTTTAATTTAATAATAAAAAAACATGGCAATCATTTTTCATACTATATCATTTGTTGTTATTCATTATTTATTTCCAGATTATTTATTTTTCCCAAGATAATTTAGGAATGGACTACTCTTCTGGCTTTAGTGTAGTTCTATAATATTTTTTCATTTTATCCATTTGATTTATTTTTATACGGATTTTAATATTACTCGTTATAATAATAGAAAATTATTAGACTTTCATCATTGTAATTTTGATATATTTAGATGTAAAAATCTTCACTTTATATTCTAGCCGATAAGAATATTTTTAAGCTTAATAATTAATTATCATTTTTTTTCTTTTGCAAATTAATTGAATTTTTTAATTAATAATCAAGAATGAAAACGAGGATTAGAATGGAAAACATGAAAAATATTTTAAAAAAAGATTTTCTTCATTGAATTCTCTTTATTCAATTACAAATAAGTAAAAAAAAAAAGTTGTAGAATTATTAAAAAAAAGTTGTAATCAATTTCAAATAAAGAAATTTGTTTACTTTTCAAGTTTTCCCTTAAATTAAAGAGTAAAAAGTTAAATGATCGTTAAAAAAATAATTGATATCCATCTCTTTCTTTCTCCTTAAGGCAAAAGTTGGAAGTAATATAATTTTCTGTTTGGCTATGAGAACTTGGGGAATTATTTTAAAGATTTCTTTTGTTTTATTTTTTGCTCTTCTCTGCATTTTTATCATTCCAACATTTACATTAATAATATTTTATTTAGAAAGGAGTAACATAAAAAGACGATATAAAAAACTACACAATTTTTCTCTCTAAAAATTAATATAATAAGAACCAGGTGAAAAAAATTAAACAAATTATTATTCTATTTTACTTTTCCACATTATAGGTGGTATAAGAGTAAGAGGAAAATATATGATCGTTGAAAACTTTTTATAAAAAAATCTTAAAAGTGCGTTTATCATCATCGGCATGTGTTGAGACTAACGCCCAGGATTTAGGCAACCCAAATGCCATGCCTGTATTGGTATTAGTTTTTCAATTCAAATATAGTCGTAATTAAAGATGAAAATCTTCAGATGGGATAACTTATAGTCTACCTGGTATATATAAGGAACGCTTTCTTTAAGGGGGAACGGGAGCGAAGTTTTTACGCATGTTTTTCCCGATAAGATGGCGTAGTGTGTCATAAAAAGTATGCCCAAAATGTCAAGTAATTCAAAAATTTGCCAAAAGATGTCAGAATGGTAGCTAATAATATTTAATGCATTTGGTTGATTTTCATTAATAATAAATACTTTCTAAATGTTATTATATATTAGGTATCTTTTATAAAAGCATAAAAATATATAAATATAGGCCAGATATAGGCTAATACTATATCTTCTGTTAGACTAGCCTGCCATCTATTGCAAGAATGCTGAACTAATTTGATTTTTAAAAATTTCTTAATTAATATGAGATTAATAATAACAATAAATTCATTTTTAAATTAAAAAAAAATTAAAGATTATTGGGACTGATTGTTTTTTTGTATTTGCTTGATAACAAAAAATTAATTTCGATAATTTTTTAATAAGTCATTAAAAAAATTATAGCTCGATGTCCCAACAATATCTTATGAATTTAATTCATTTAAAAAAAACCGGATTGAAAAATTCCTTATAATAGTCTAGTTGTTTTAAAGTACGTTTAGACGTCGCCTCTGAACCCCCTTAATGAATTGCCGAATGAGACAAATTCAACTCCTTATAAAATTTACAGTCTATGTATGTCTTTGTGACTGGAAGTATTGTTTAGTCAAAAAAAACATGAAGCCTTTCGGCTGCCAAAAGTTAAAACCATACCACCATACAATGGGCTCTCAAGATGGCATAGATAAGGGACCGAAACGCCAGTCTGATACGGCGGCTTTAATAAAATATATTTGGCAGAACAAATATTTGACTTCAACACAGTCTATATTATTTTTAATAAAACAATTATATAAATACTCGTATAAAAAAATATTGATTTTGAATAAATGATTAAAAACCACGCCAAGGATAACAGATAATTTTTTAATCACATCTCCCCTCTTACTCTTCTTTTTTCAACCCCTATACAAAAGCAGTTAAATAATTCCCAAATATTTAAATTGCCCCTCTATAAAATAGCCGGCTGCCATTAAATTCGTGCGTTGGGGCGTTGTAATCCAAGCATTAGCACATTGTCGGATAAATAACATCCCCCTGGCAGATTGGTTTGTGGCCCCCTCAAAAACCCCTTCGGGGGGGGTTCATTAGATGCTTTGTATGGTGCTTATTGGCTGTTAATAACCTGACCGGTCGCCATCATTAGACCTGGCCAATATTAAACAGAAATAAACTACAACTATCAGCAAGAAATGCAAACAGAACCGCCATTTAATTGGTCAATATGTTTATATATTGACTCAACAACAATTTTAATTATAATTAAACAGCCTATTTATTTATGGATTTCACCACAAAAGATTACTATAAATAAATAAATTAAAAAATATTTTATGATTCAATTTTTTGAATTTTACTGAAAAAATATTGGCATTTCCATATAGTAAATATAAATGAAATTTTTTTATGTTATTGTTTTATCTTGTGTAGGATAAATTTTAATTTTCCCTCGAGCTTTATTTAATTGTAAATTTTTTTAAAAGAATTTTTTACAATATAATTAATGGATAATATACGTTCTAATATAAAAACCCCCGAGAGCGTAAACTGGAGGCTTTTCAAAAACTTGTTTGAACAAAAAATATATTTTTCAAGAATAAAGCCTTCAACCCAATATGGATGATTCTCATTCCATTTCATTGGCATTCTATTAGAACGCTTTTTCTTATTAATAAAACCTCCACTTTTTTTTTTGTGCAGATTTATTAAATTTTATATTTCCATTAAAAATCTTGCCTGCGGTTACATTTAAAAAAATCATTATTTCCTTTTCTTCTGTTTCTCAAAAAAGAGAGAATAAAAAAAAAATTAAAAGATAATATAGAGTTTAAAAATCTAAGATCAAATAGTGTGTTTTTTTTTTGATAAAGTATTCTTATAAGAGTCGAGGCTAGAAAAATAGTAGAAATTATTTTAAAAATTCAATCTGAATTTAAAAAAGTAAAAGAAGCCTTGGTAAGTCGAATTTCGATCACTAAGAGAATTCTCGACTAAATGTTTGGGAAAATTTCGTGCGCCTTAAGCATAGGCAACTACACTCGTATGTTGAATAGAGATGCAATAAAAACCACACTTTTATTTTCTCAAACTAATTTAATCATTTGATGCCCAAAAGATTAAAAAAAAACTAATTTATAGCGGGGGGGGGGCAAGGGGGATCATCATGCCCCGGGCGCTACTCACAAAGGGGCGCCAAATGGTCCGCAAAACAAAAAATTGCAGGATAATTTTTATTTTATTATAATTGATTTCTGAAAAATATATTTTAAATTTAGTGCCAGTGTAATATAATAATTTTGTATATTTTACATATAATATTATATGGTTTTTGAATGGGGGGGGGGGCGCTAAAAAGATATTGTGCTCTGGGCCCGAGTTAAGCTCACTACGCCAGTGAATAGGATACAAACCCCCCTCACGAAATCTTCAAAATAATAAAGGGAAATAAATATCTAGTGAGAAACATGCTGTTAAAATTTATAAAATTATTTTATAATCGTATATTCATTTCGGAGATGGGGAAGGGGTCACCTCTCTGATCATCCGAACCACCTCCTTCAAAAAAAATTGTATTTACATATTAAGTTTATTTTAATAAATACGTATTAAGTATTTATTAAAATAAATTTTATTTTGAAACAATTTTACCAAGTGTTACAATTTACTCTCTTTAAAATATTACAATGTTTCAACTAGTGCCTACGGTTGCCAGTCTAAATTTAATATAAGCCTGGACTGCTAAAAAAAATTAGGAGTACTCTTGAAAATGTAAACTACAGTACTGTATAGCCAAAGCCTAGTTTGAATATTTTTTATTTATTAAAAAAATAATATATTTATTTGTACAATACTTGCATTAATTAAATGTGTTTTTGGAAAATCAAATCTCCTCTATTCTCGAATATCGTATTTTCTTCCTTCTAAGCAGGTATAATAATTTTGCTCTGATTTAAGCAATGCAAATTCAATCTAGTCTCCCTATCCAACTCTAGTATCTGTTTATTTACTTTCCGCCCCAAAGGACCATAACGCTCTTCATGGTCAATTTAAATGGAATTAGTGAAATTACTCCAGCTCATTTGTGTCGTGGTCATCAAATTTTTTCTGCTTCTTTATTTACTCAGCTTCCTTTGCTTCGTTGGCAGATGAAATGGGTTTATGGCCCTCATTAAACGTGCGGGATTAGTTAAGAACCGGGGGAATAATTAAAATTAAACAGTTCACTTTTATTGTTTTTCTTTCTTGCTGAAAATTTCTCTCTCTCTTTTTACTTCTTGGGATTTTTTTTTTTCTAAATTCTTTTTCTCTCTCTTTTTCCCTCTTTTCTCGTTTAAAACTTTACAAAATGCCCCTTTTCTCTCATTGAGAAGAGCAAGTATAATAAGATTTTAATGAGATATTTGGAGTTGTAATATTTAACTTTTTGGCCGAACTTAGAAATGATAATAGAGAAATAATATGAAAATGAAATATTAAAGGATATAGTTGGTTTAAAGTTAAAAATAATTAATTATTATTCTCTCTAAACAAACAATTATTTTTAAGTCTATATGGACGATGTTATCCATGAAGGAACCAAGCGCCATTATTATCTTTATTTATAATTTTCGGAATTTCTGGAAGGGGGAGGATCTCCATATCCCGTCCAGACCACAAGCCTAATGAAACAATTTTTATTTATAGCTATCATATAATTTTTCTAAATCCAAAATATACCTTAATTTTCAATGAAAATAAACGAAATGGCAAAGAAATGATCTACAGTAAGTTCAAAAATTTATAAAAATATAAAATTCTCCTTTTATTTGAATATTTAAGAAAAAAACCTGTAGATTTTCTAACAATAATTTTTTTCTCAAAAATGTTTATATAAATGGATACCAATGAAATTAAAAAAATTGCCACGGAATCTAAATGTCCTAAGATGCTGAAAAAGACCTTAAATAAATTTTTTAAAAATATTATAAATAAACTATATCTATCAATAATCGAATAATATAATAAATAAAGAATATTATTGGAGAGGTTCGATTTTTGCTTCATTTGTTAATTCTATAGAGCCCAGACTATCCTTTTTGACTTCTATCATTTACACCTCCTGATTGGTAATTGGAAGTTAATCAACCAACTAACTCATTAATGGATTTTTCGGTTAACTGCTCTATAAAATGTGCGTCCCATGGAAATAAAGAAATCATATTTTGCGCCTATTAATTTTGATTTCGATTGATGCTTGAATGTTGAAGCCTTTGAGTATTGACCTAATAAACAAATATTTACTCTAATATTTAGCTATTATTTGATATTAGTTATTTCTTGTAAGTTTGTGATTAGACAATTATTTAATTATGTAGATGAAATCTTTAGTATATATCAAGAATTATGTATTATTCTCTAAATATTAGAATAAATTATTTTTTTAATAATAAGAAATTTTCTAGCAGATAAATTTAAGTTTTTTAATTAATGTTATATAAATTTCATTTTCTTATCCAAATTTGCATAAAAATTGTTCTAACAAATAATTTAAGAAAAAACTTTCACTGTGAAAATTATTACAAATATATTCAAAAAAGTAAAATGAAAATAACGCGGAAATTAAATTTCGAGATCAGCCTACCTTTTTTTTTTTTTTTTTTAATAACATTTAAAATTTAAATAAAAAACTTTTATTTTTGAAATTTTTTTCATTTATGTTTTTATTATTATTTTTTCCCTTCTTAATAAAATGTGCAAAAGATAGTATGCCATATAAACATGTTAATTTAGCACTTTGAGGCCAAGATATACGAGCTTCTAAAGTTCTCTTTAATAAAAAAAATCAAATGGCCAATATCTTTAGCAATATCTTTGTGGAATACCTTATAAGGGCAATATTGTTTCAAGAAGTATAATCAAACTAACCACAGGATGTATATAATATATATATATATATATATATATATATATATATATATATAGACAAAAGCGAGAGATATTACCTATATATATCCTTTATAGGGAATTTTATTCTAGGACATTTTTATTCATTTCGTGAGAAGACATCCTGCACTTGAGTTTATTTTGCCGTTAAAACTAACGTCGCAAATGAATGTAAGAAGCGAGGACATTTTAATGAATGAATTAAATGACACCTTTTGGCACCGATGGCTACTTTTATGACCGAGATATATAAATGTCTTTAGGAGTTATAGCTTAAAGAGCATGTCCACATAATATGAGAAGACGTTAAGGATGAAAGAGAAAAATAACTATAAATGCGTTATTTTCTCGTTTTTATAATGATAATTGATAACGAATAAATTAATGAATTAATAAAATTTTAGAAATTAAAGAAGGGAGAAATTTATTATTATGGAAATTATTAATTATAGACCACATTTTGTTATTAATTATTTATTAAAGATATAAATACCATAATAATAATATTTTGTACCATCTATATTAAAAATCAAATTCAAAAAACTTATTCTAACATCATGCTTTTTATGTAAACACTTGCTTGATGATTGTGACTCACTATAGGAGAATGAGTGTAAATGGCGGGAAAATTTGTATCTATCTTCATAGAAATGACTGTAGACTGCGCTGACGTCTTTGTATATAAAATGCACCTAACAATCGTAACGGTTAGTTCACTTGAGTCGGAACAAGAGCACAGTACTTGAAAACAACTGCAGAATAAGCTGTCGAAACGTTGTACGGTATTTATATTTTTAATAAATAATTAATACAAACCACAAAAGCTTTAATAAACACAAGGGAAGAATTTCTAAAGAAAAATAGGTCAAATGAAATATTAAAACGCCTAAATATCTTAGAAAATTTGTACAGAGTACTCTTCATTATCCAGGTGCGAATTATACGAGTCTAAAATAAATTATATTTTTTTAATTCATTATTTTTTAATGAGAATACGAGTCTTCAGACGTTTGTTGAAACCCTAATTCGTCAACCAAGGGAGATTCGATTACAACGTTAAATAAAATAGTAGCCTTCCTCTACCCCCCTCCCTTGACCGAGAGGTTAGAGTTGTTAACAATGTCAATATTGATAATCAAGGGGCGTGTGTTCGGATTCCAGGAAGTCTGATGAATATTTATTTAAATCAATTTGATACCAAATGATATAAATAAATGTGCATGTATCCCGATAAACAATATATCGTATTTAAATAATGAGTCTCGTCTAAAGTTCATATGGCCTAAGATGCTGAAGACTAAAATTAAAAAATATATATATTTTAATTTTTTGTAAAAGATTTTAGGTCTAAGTTTTATCAGGTGGTGAAATTCTTGCTTTTTTTTAACACTTACACTTTTATCCCACTCACACTCACGCAAATACTGTACACAAAGTCTTTTCGGCAACTTAGGCCATATAAAACTTTTTAAGATACTCGTATTTTATTTATATATCTATTGGGGGTCCAGGCATATTTATTTAAGCCATTTGGTATTAAAATGGCTTAAATAAAATCATCGGACTGGCTGGGATCCGAACCCGCGACACTTGGTATAGTCGACCAACACGCTAGCAACTACACCAAAGCACTTGTAAAAGTGAGAACAAAATGCCTCCTAAAGAGAGAAATTATGCGTTCAAAAAAAAAAAAAAAATTAAAATTTCAAGAAAAAAAAAACAAATTAAAACATTTGAATTTTAATATAAAAATCTAAATATTCAATTAGATTTTAATTATTTTACTAAATTACTAATATATGTATATTCTACGAATAAAAATAAATTGTATATATTAGTACTGTATATATTAATGAGATCATTATTTGAATAAGGTCAACGACAGTGAGAGAGGAATCTCACTAACATTTATCATTTTCAAAATGGCTAATCAAAGATTTATTCATGTTGAAATGGTGTTAATTTTAATACTTATCGACAACAGTTCAACAGATATCTATATATTTCTGTGAATTATCTCTATTTATCAATCATTAAAAATTTTTCCCAGCTATAATTTATCTCCGGAGCTAATTTGATCATTCTTTAGTCAAACGGATATAAATTATCTCTGTTAAGAGAACATGTATCAAGATTTGGATTTAGAGGTGACATTTAAATAACGATAATGTTATGCAAAATATTTATAATAGTTTTCAAAAAAATAAAAGAATGAACAGTTTCAATAAATTGTTTTTTTAAGTGAAACTTTTATTTGATAGTCTCAAATTTTTTCGCTCTTCTATCAGCATGTCGCGTTCCCGGGAACAAGCCGTGACGACAAAAAAAGGAAAGTTGAAATTTAATATATATGACGAATTATAAAAAAATAATTGTGAGATTTAATCATTCAATTTTTAAATTATAATTTTTAAAATAATTTATAAATATTGTTCTCAGTTTTTAACATTCGTCTTTTGATTTCCCATTTTCCGCCGAAAAGACTTAAAAAAGGGGTAAAGTAAAAAGATGAGAGAAATCAAACAGAAAATAAAACTACCATATGGACAATCATTTATTTGCAAATATTTTGGCTTATTTGATGCCAGAATTGAAGTTTGTTTGTTTCGGGAGGAAGAGGCGGGGGGGGGGGGATCTTTCCATGCCCGTAATAATTTATACCAAGTGTATAATGCCGATATATTTAGGCTATTTTTCATGTCTTTATAAATATTTAAAACAACATTAAAATCTCATTTTTTTAACATCAAAATAATAAAGAATTGTTAAAATACTAATAAATAAATACATTACTTACTCATAGCGCATTATGTATACTATAGATAAATTATAATTTTTTTTTTTTCCAAACAACATATTTAAACGCAAAAATATGGCGATCGTTTTTTCCTTCCTCTATATCCGGAAGTTTAATTCTTATGGAAGGGAAATGTTCCGCTGCCTTTGATGTTGACGTTTTTTTTATTCAATATAATTCTATAATTTATATGCATAGCTATTATATATTAAGCCATTACATGAATATGTTTACTTATATTATGATATAAAAATTTTAATTTCAAATACCCACGTTTATTAATATATTATTGTGAAATTATTTCCTCCATTATGTATTATTTATTATTATTTAAAATTTATTGATTTACTATATATATCCATATATCACGAGGGTATTGGTTAGTTAATGTGATAACTTATGGGAGTTCAAACCATATGGAGAGAATTAAAAATTTAATTATTGTTAGAAATTATAAAGAATATTTTGCATTCTTTAAAATTTATTCATTTGGGGAGGGTGGGGGGATCGTTCGGATCCTCTAAAAAATTTTCTATCTACTGACCTAGTATTATCATTAGATGTAGTCACTAAAAAACCAAGAGCTTGTAGTTTAAGTTCATCTACTCGACAGTAGAGGCGCCACTTATCAAGAACGCCTACTAGTTAGACAAAATCTTGCCATAGAAGATACTTGTCTTGCGTATTTAATAGGCTAATGGCAAATAGTCAAGCTCGGATAAAATAAAGATTTCTCTTTCCCATTATTTAAGGTGCGCGTCTTGAAAAACCGTTAATAGCTGATTCAGCTGGTTACTCTAGGCGGCAAGAGATGGTGTTACTTCCCATAGGGAAACAAGCACTTTATTCCATTCATTTGAAAGGTTCCAGCTAATTAATTAAAGGGAGTGTACAAGTATTACGTAACGCAATTTTTGAGAAGATTTTTGACCTCCCCCTCCCCCCCCCCCCCATGTAACGCGCCATAACATTTTCTGGACCTCCCCCCTAGACGTTACGTAACGCTCATGTGTCCATTTTTATCTAAAAGTCACAACTATGATGTGCAAAGTATCGGGAAGTCGCTAAAATACCAGTTACGTAACGCTTTGTTCAGCCCCCCACCCCCACCCCCAATCGCGTTACGTATACTTGTACGCTCCCAAAGGCAAAAAATTAATTATTTTTCAACACAAAGATTACTAATTTAATTATCTAAAAGATATAGATCTATTTTTTTTTAATATGTTTTATAATCTTTAGATTTAGATTTTTTTTTTCGAAAATCAAAAAAAAGAAATTGATTCTTAAATAATTGATTCTTAAATAATTCAATTGTACACACCGAAATATTGACATTCAGAAATATTTTATTTTTCTCTCATCTTCTGATAAATTGTTTTAGAATACTCGCATTTTAATTAAGCAATATGAATATGAAAAAAAGTATTAAAAAAAAAACCTTATTTCTTTACGTTTTACTCTCGATCTAAGGGCGATACTATCCTCTAGAATTAGGTGGATTAATTAAATTTTTTTTTTACGATGAATCGAAATTCCGCGGTGCGAGATGTTCGATGGTAGCAAAAGGGTGAGGGGATGGGAAAAGGGAGGGGTGGAGAGAGAGAGAGAGAGAGCGAACATTCAATAGGCAGAAGCATGAATATGCAAATTGTCCCATTATCGCAAAAATTATTTTTTTTTCTCTACCGAGAGAGAGAGAAAAAATTTGAAACTCATTTCTATTTCCCTCACTCTACAACGAGAGTGTAATTTTTAAATTGAAAACTAAATATGAAAAATCACATTTGTTCACGCCCTCCCTTTTAAGACTTTTTATTTGAATTTTATTAATTTATTCTTTGACATTTTATACTCAACATAATTTTTTTTTTTAAAGATAATAATAATAATAAATAATAATAAGAATCATATTATAAGAAGCCTTTAAGTATTGGGAGCATAAAGAAGATTACCCGAATAAAAATTATTAAAAATGATCGGGGGATACACACGCCCGCAGCAGGTCTGCAACTGAACCTTAAAGGACACACAGGGATATAAACGTCCACACCAGGGGCACACAGTAGATCAAAAGTGATCAGAAGAAAAATGTGTGTCCCTGGTGCGGGCGTGTGAATCCCTGTGTCTCCCTGGTATGGAGGTGTATGTCCTTCAAGGTTCACTATGCAGACTTGCTGCGGGCGTGTGAATCCCTCGATGATTTTTAATCATTTTTACTCGGGTAATAACTAAAGTATACTGTAAAAAAAATATGAATTTTCATTTGTTTTTCATATTTCATGCTTGAATTTTAATATACCCAGTTTGTGAAATCAAATTTATAAACTAGTTAAGTAAAAAAAAAAAATGAATAAAATTTAGGTAGCTTAAAAAGTATGATATTCTTAACAAATTAACTAATCATGGTAAACGCGTCATTTATATGAAGGGAAGAAATCAAGGACTCGAGTTCAAACCTCTCGAGTGATGATTTTTTTTTTTAACTAGTGTATGAAATTTTTCATAAACCCGTTTATGAAACTTTTAATAAATTGGTTTATGAAAGTTCATTTTTTAATATATGAACTTTTTATATATTCGAATGTAAAATTCATAAACAGTTTGTGTAACAGACTTCATATACAAGTTTATGAATCCCTTGAAAATTTTTAACAGTATAGACCAGGACTAAACATAAGAGTACTTAAGCTCAAAATCAGACAATCACAAAAAACATCCTTATTTATTCATTTCTTCTCAGTAAAAGGTACACATGAAATCACATTTGCCTCTTTTATTATAAGAACAAACTATTTTCAAGTTCAACAAATGATCAGCCATTATTCATATAAGCCATTTTGTCTGTTTATTTGTATATATTATATAGTCTTATATCGCCTGAAGCGATCGATGTGTTGCGTCAAAAGCGAGAACGGGAGTGTTCGCCATTTTTGTAATTCAAATTTAAAATATAAATAAATAACAAATGCCCGAAAGAGCCGCCGGGTGGTGGGATGAATCTTTGAAAGCAGAGACCGAGCCTTATTGCCGTTCCAATAACGAGAGAACTGCGCCTCTGGCCCGCCCCCCATTTTCCCCCCTTTTGAGAAGGGGGGACCTCACGGGTCGATATTTTAAATATTTGCCAGCCCCAACTCCCCACCTCCTACCCGGACCTTATAGAGATGAAATCTTGGCTTGAACTCAGCATTGGACAAACGGCTTATGATCTACCATTCCCTTTGCAGCCCATTGCAATCATCTTCGCTTTATTATTCCGCAGGAAATTACACTTGCTCCTTTCTCATAAATAAATAAACTAGAAGAAAAAAAAAACGCAAAGAAATCTTGCCAAATTCGCCGGTAAGCATTTTTTTATCTTTACTGGATTTTTCCACTATTCTATATTTCATCTTGGATGATTTTCTTATTATATTAGCATTGAAATATATTAAATCCAAAATAGTCCATATAAAGCTGAAGATAAAAAAAGCTTAGGGAGGATATTTTTTTTGGAAAGGTTTTACTTTCAAAAGGTCTTTCGGAAAATTATTTTTTCCATAATACTAGCTTAAGGCTGGGTTTTTCATGTGAAGCTAGTTATTTACTAGTTAGCAGAAATTGATTGATAACGTACTAACTCTGAACGGTCCTCCTGAACAGTTCTTTCAAAGTGCTGTACAATTGCAGAGCTAAGATGAACCAATATAATGGAAAAAAATTGTAAGAGCGATCTCCGACATGTGTACAACAAAGTTCTAACTTCAAATTGTGTTGAAAATGTCTTTTGATAATCTACAGTATATTTATAACTGTATGATAATTAGATTATTGGCAGGTTTTATGGAGAACCCAGCTAGAAATAAAGTATAGGTGAATACTATTTTCATGGCAGTGAAAAAAAGACTCCAAAATCTGAAAATGACCTCTACCGAAAACCTAGCTTCATTCATTTAATACCTTCCTCCAATAAATAGGTAGTAAATAGGCTAAAAAGAAAATAGCGATTTAAACCGAAACATTTAACCGTCGTTATACTTATCTTGAAAGCAACAAATTTTTATCGCTTTTTCAAACAACAAAATAAAAACGAAGAAATAACTTTAAAAGATTATTGTTAAGTAATCAATTTTCCATTCATATTATTGAGATACTTTTCGGCAAAAAAATAAATAGCTGCTTTTAACCAGAAATAGCCCTATTATTTATCCATGTTTTATTTATAACTTACTAATTGGTTTAAAGATCGGAATGTCTTAAGGCGGCTACACACGTAACTGCAAACTTGACAAGTATGCATGTATAATCTTTTTGTACAAGCATGCTTGTGCAAGCAACAGCTTATGCCGAAAATTAAGCTAAAAAAGTCAAACTCGGAAGTTTATTTATTCGAAGATAACAAGAAATACTCACTTGCTTTAAACATAAACAAAATAAATTTTAATATTTAAAATGAAATTTTAAATGAATTAATTTATATTAAATAA
Organism: Euborellia annulipes; assembly: GCA_023213315.1. Classification (NCBI taxonomy): domain Eukaryota; kingdom Metazoa; phylum Arthropoda; class Insecta; order Dermaptera; family Anisolabididae; genus Euborellia; species Euborellia annulipes. The sequence continues at coordinate 81,954 of JAKCPI010004259.1, forward strand.
ATATGAAATGTCAAAACGTCTATAAAATGGCGGAGAGTTTTGCTTGCGCAAATATGTTTGTGCATGATTAAAATTCGAGCATTAAGAGGCTTGAATAATTAAAATGTTTCCGCAAAATTCTCCTACAGACGCTACAGTTTGCTTGTACAAAAAGATTGCACGAGCATGCTAGTCAGGTTTGCAGTTCCTCCTATACCAAACGTCGCGGGTTCGGACCCAGGCAGTCCGATGATTTTATTTAAGCCATTTGGATACCAGATGGCTTAAATAGAAAATGCCTCAACCCACAATAGATATATTCTCTACAACGGTTATCGTCAAAGTCTTAAATGGCCTAAGTTTGCCGAAAAGACTGTGTGAATGTGTGTGTGAGTGTGAGTGTGAATGAGAAAAAAAGTGTGAATGTTTTTAAAAAAAAAAAAAAGAAAAAAAGAAGTTTGCAGTTACGAATGTAGACGCCTTAAGAATTCGAATCCATATATCAAACAAATCAAAGTAACAAAGTATGGTTGTTGCTATATTTTTCTTATTTTTATAAATAAAATGCATTCCGTAAAATCTATCTTTTCTATATTTTATATATAGCCTATTTTAAAATAATAAAAAGGAATCTAGAATATTTATCTCGCAAACAAATTTAAATATAAAATTTATTATTCTGAAATATCTTTTGTAATAAAATTGGACCGGATAATCACTTTCTCTCTCTTTCGATTTAAAAAAAAAAGTGGTTTTATTTAAAATATCGTTCAGCTCTCTGGTTAGTTCATCTTGAATTAGATGTCGGATTTTCGGATTTTCTCCCGTTTCCGGGACTGCCCATAAATCCTCTTCCACTTTCCACTCTTCCTTTGGGTCTGTTTATTACTTCGAGACATATAAACTTTAAAAACAATTTATAAATTATTTTCTCGTCTGACCCAGTTTCTTTGATATTTATTCGTTTATTTTCTAGAGGGCATTTTAAATATTCCTTCATAAAATTCTTAATAAAAGATTTTTGAATATTAATATTGATAAGCAAATGAAATTTTTTCGTTCACTAATTTAGTCTGGGTTGAGATAATAAAAACTATATATACCAATCTTTTTTATTATTAAAATAAATAATTCAGATGAAATAAAATTCATATCTTCTTTTAGTTAAGTCATTAAAAATTGAATTAGAAATTTTATATATTAGAATTAATTTTATTTTATTTTTTTAATTAATTTTTAATCTATAAAATAACAAATAATTTTAATTAACTTTACATTTTAATTGCCATAAAGTCGGGTTTACACGAGCGTAGTACTAAGTATTAGTTACTTTTCATTCACTAAGCATTTAACACAGTAACTGGTTAGTAGTGGTTCACATGTCTCTTGTATGTCAACTTCTATTAACTAGTTAGTGTCTACGTTTGTTTAGTTGCAAGATAGATGTCAATCTTATGATGGGGGAAGAGCTGCTTGTCATTATTGAATAGAAAACATTTCTATTATCGGGTTCATTATAAAAAAAAAAATTCGGATAAATGAACACAATAATAATAATAATCTTAAAACCAAGAGGAGCGGGTTCGGATCCCAGGCAGTCCGATTAATTAATTTAAATCATTTGGATACCAATTGGTATAAATAAATGTGCCTGGATCCAAAAATATCGTAATTATAAAATATTAAGTATCGTAAATGTCTATATGGTCTAAAAAAATAAATAAATAAACACAGTAGTTTATAGGGTCCATTGAAAAATGATTATTTTACTTTTTTTAATCGTACATTACGCATTTTTTTAATCCATTAAAATTTTATTAGAATATCTTAAATTTGTTTTTATTCAATTACTTTTTATAATTGAATAAAATGCCTTAGAAAACTCAATAACCATTTTTTTTTTTTTTGTTTATAATAGGTATTGGTATTGTTTGTATTTAATAAAGTTACCGAATATGATTTTATTTAAAATAGTAATTACATATCTGAGAAATAAAAATTTTTCGCCATCTGTACAGACAGCCCAAGGGGAAATCTGGCAAATTAGGGGAGCCGAAGGTCCCTTAAAGGACCGAAGGGTGAAATTCGAAACCTGATTACATTCTCCGAGGCGTGATTAGTAGTCACGCCTGGAAGCCCTTTGGGCCCCGGGGGCCCTGAAAAAGGACAAATTGGGAATCGGCTCAGCGGCGATCAGCTACAAAACAGCAACTTAATAGAGCGTGATATTTTTCTGCCCCTGGTATTTGGATTTGGATCAGATTGAACCATACCCCCCTGAGGAGGATTGCGGCTTCTAATTGGAAACGACGCTCGTTATGATGGCATCGTATTTTGGCCTCTAGCCAAAAAGAAGAGACGAGACATAGAGGGAGAAAGAGAGGCTCATTTGTCAAAGACGAACAAATGAACTACTTTTCAACTAGAGAATGATCATGAAATTTTATACACCCTCCGACCGACCAACTTTGGAAAACGACACCATCCATGCGTTCTTAAGCTGTCGTAAAGTTACTGGTTCGCGTTTCGCAAGTCATTTTCGTTTCTACTGTATCGTTGGATTTAAATTTAACATTTATAGAATGGGTCAAACTTTAATCGGCCTCTCTACTCTCTGTATGGATGTCGTTATTATCCCTCGCCCTTTTGCATGCTCATTTTCACGAATTGGGGATCTTCGATGTAGGATGTTGACCCTCATTTTGTACAAGTCTTGATTTCTTATGTCGACCAATTTTTTTCTAGAATAACATTTCGTATTTGTAACAATTCTTTTTCTGGGATAATAATTTATAAATTAGCATACGCTAATTCATTAAAATTTATTTTATTATGTATAACGAATGTAAGGACAATAAAATGGGCTTGTTTTCAGGATACATATGGGAAGAGATTAAATAAAATTTGAAGAAATTAAAGTTTGAAAATTAGTGGCTAATCACTAATTGCTCCTAAGGTTGAGATTCAAAAAGCAGACCAAGGGCCTGTTCCAACACTTCTAATCAACTAGCACACTTATCCGAACAAATCATCAATTTAGAAACCTTGACCTTCGAGTTAAAAATATGAGTTTTTCATATATAATTAGCTCAGCTATCTGAGGTATAAGGAAAGTTTTGTGAAGTTAGAAACTTAATAAAGGCATCATTTATAAAATTTTTAGAAATTAGGATTAAAATTAATTAAAATTAAAAATTAAAATAATTAATTAAAGCTTTTTTTTAAATTTTTGATAAGTTTTTTAATTGATCTTGACCTATGGCTTAGAGCAGTGGTTTCCAAACTTTGTTATCACGCCTCCCTTAAAAATATTTAATTTTATGACGCCTCCCCCCCCCACCCACCATTTTATAATATTAGACAAACACAAAAATTTGTATTTCTAAAAAATGTATTAATACAAACTAAGGCGAAAATAAAAAGAAATATATCAAGCTAGAAATCTAAAAAAAATATAAATAAAATGTGGGTATAAATAATTATATCATTAAACAATACTTTCTCTCTATGTATATTTCATATATAGGGTAAGAGAAAGTAAAAACATGTGAAACTTCAAGTATATTAAAGATTTCCAATTATAAATATGGTTCACTTAAAACCTTCCCCACTTTCCCTAACTAATAAAAAATATAGTATTTTTTATTTATAAAAATTTAGCAATCATTAAAAAAATTGTTCACTAAATATAATGACGGAAATCGTTAAAGGATTAAACTATTTTTGCCAAATACTTAATTATAATATTTTTTCCCTTGTGTTATATAATATAATAAATTCTCTCTCTTCGAAATTCGATTTCTTAACCATAAAATTAGAAAAAGTTTCAAGACCATATCATCTCTAGTTTTAAGATTTAAGCAATTTCTTTAGGATCACCGGCTCATCACTTAACATCACTTTATAGCGATGTAAAACGCTAATAGAGTTTTTAAAAAATGATAGATCCATTTAATTATTAAAGATCATCTTTTCCGGGTGATCATTTTATAGACTTAACCAATAATATGAGACATTTATAAATGTTTCCGCATGCCCATAGATAGAAGCTTTTAAACTAAGCGCAAAATTTATTACCTACTAAATTTAATATATATTTCACTCAGTATTAAATCGTTTTCTAAAGTCAGGAAACATTTTTTTTTCTTCTAAAGTATATTTTTTTGATTGATTTTACAGATTATACCCCTTAATCTTTTTTTTTTTTTTGATTACATGGCAAATAAACTTGATTTCATTTTGCTTTCTTTCTTTACTCATGCTTTCATTATGGAAATCGCAATGTTAAAAAAATATATACTACTACTTCACCCTTCATGTTTTATTAACTGTTAAATTACTAAATACTCCAGTTGATAAATCTGATATATTGTGAGTGAAGAAAAAGAAAAATAAAAAAAAAAAAAAAACAAGGAAGAAAATACATCAACAAAACAAAAGAAAAATAATAAAAAGCAAGAATGGCGTTCTCTTCGAATAGAAGTGTAATGTCTTGAACTCTAACCCGCTCGCTGTCTCGGAATATATTTTAGCGTGTTGGAAAACGTCTTTGTGTGAAATGACCGTAAGGCCCATTTCCATATAAAGTTCTATTCTACGGCTGTGAATGGTGCACAATGCGAGGCTAACGAGTCCCGAGGGTCATTGCATCCCGATCCGTGCGTCCCGGGTTCTTCCCCCCGGGGAACTTCCCCGAAATTCGCATCACCCCCGTACTAATTACCTGTGACTCTCCCCCCTCCCTTCAACCCACATCTACTCCATGACCTGGTCGGTTCGTCGACGTCTTGGCCAAACCCTAACTTGACCAATCAAATTTAATTAGTAAACTCCTCATTTGTTTTATTACTATTATTTTTTTTTTTTACCCTAATTTTTTTTTATTATCTTATATCGCGAATAAAATTAACAAACAAATTTGCATTTATTTGGTAGAATAACTTAAATGAAAAGGAACAATAAAATATTTAAATGATAAAACTTTTGTTAAGTTTGACGACAAGGCAAAAAAAAAAAAAATATTAAATATTAAGTTTAATGAATTAAATAAAAAAATAACCATTTGTCATAGTTATATTTTTCTTTTATAATTCATTTCAAATTTTTTTTTTTAATATTTATCATAATGTTGTGAATCTATTCTGGAATTTGATATCAATTAAAATATCATTTTTGGCCCTGGGGCATGGTGTAGAGGTTAGCGTGCTAACCTCATATACCAAACGTCGCGGGTTCGGACCCCAGGCAGTCCGATGATTTTATTTAAGTCAATTGGATACCAAATGGCTTAAATAAGAATGCCTGGACCCCAATAATAGATAAATTCATAAATAACGGTTATCGTCAAAGTCTTATATGGCCTAAGTTGCCGAAAAGACTGTGTGAATGAAGTGTGAATGAGAAAAAAGTGTGAATATTTAAAAAAAAAAAAATATCATTTTTAGAAATAGTAGGCCAATAAAAACATGTTTCTGGGGCTGGGATTCTGAATCCTTAGGTAAAAGAATTTGATTTTCGGTTTAACTGTGGTTTATTTGTAAAAATTACAACGTTTCGGCCACACATTCCGTGCCCTTCTTAAGGTACAATTCAGATTATAAAGGTTCACCTTTATACTCAACCTTTATAATCTTAACTGAATTGTACCTGAAGAAGGCCACAGAATGTGTGGCCGAAACGTTGTAATTTTAAAGTTGCACTACTCACATTCGTAAGTTCATCCTCACTGATGTAATTGCAGCTTTCTTCACTCCATCGTAAAGGGTCTTGTAACAAACCTGTTGAAAAAAAACAAGTGTAAAAAAAATACATTTATTAGTCATTTTTTTTTATAAACCTCTACTATCAGAGTCTCTGATCTCGATCGGCTTTAATCAATTAATAAATGCCTAATTAGTAGTCAGATAAACGTTCAATGGACTGCTGATTTCAACAAGTAGATGAGCATTGTACATGTATTAGAAAAATTTCTAATTGGAAGTATTATTTGAAAATAAATAAATAATATTTTTATTAAATAATTTTCGAAATATTAATATTCAGTAAATACGTCGATTCGGATTTGACTACTCATAGTTATATTTAACAATATTTTGCGAGTATGTTTATTTGAGGCAAAAACGTCTCCCGGAATCTGACCCAGGATTTCCAGTCTATTCGGGACATCAGTGAGCTTTCTTTTGCTTTACCATATAGGCTTACCATACGTCCAAAAAAATTAGCAAACTACCCGATTCGAAATTTAAATCCGACATTGAGCCACCTATAGTTGGTTTTATTTCGGACTTAAGAGTTCAAAGTAGGTCCACTGAACATTATATTAAATTAGGTCCGACTTTGAACCCCAAACTGGTACAAATTTTGATTTTTACCAGTTCGGGGACCAAAGTCAGGCCTAATGTGAATTAGGGCATACTAGTAAATGGTTTGATCTCAGAGTTCAAAGTCGGAACTAGGTCGGCTCAAAATCGGACCTATTCAGGGCCAGAGGGATAAAAGAAGCGAAATTTCGACTCGGTATCGTTTTATAAGTATCTTAATAGTAAGTAGATAACTGAAAAAATCCAATAATAGTAATTGTTAAAATATAATTATTTGTTGAAATATTATGAAATTTACAATATTATACACCTAATTATCCAGTGAGACGAAACAAAAATATTTGTACAATTTCTTTTAAGCCAAACAGTATACTAATTTAAATATTTGTTAATAAAAAAAAATTGTTTTTATTTCTCCGAATCTCTCTCCCTACCAAGCTTAAATCTCAGGAAAATTATTTCTAAATTTATTTATAAAGTAGCCTACTTATTTCAATATTTGTAAATTATACAAACATATACCGCATATATATATTTATATATATTCAGGTTTGAAATAATTTAAAATCTTTTTTTTTTTTACTTTCTTTTAAATTACTTTTTTAATGAGAATTTTTTCAGCATCAATTTACATAAAACAATTTATTTCATTATCTAGGGAATATGAAAAAAGAACTCAAAATTTAAAATATTAATTTCTTCTTTTAATTTAGTATTTAATGAAGATGCGAGTAAATATACTTAGGGGTTGGTTTTTGTGCTCTTAAGGAGTCGATCAAAGCGTAAAATGTCACAAAGGGTGTAGACAGAAAGCGAAGTCCAACATTTGTGGTTAAGTGTGATTAAAGGCAATGCATAGGGAGGGAGAAAAGAACCACTGGTCAGTATACTAAGGATAAAGAGATGTAAACTGTTGAAAATCGAACGAAACCCTCTTTCGAAGTTGCCTTCGAAAATCGACGTCAACGAGATGCGAATTTATACAATGTCGAGGGAAAAGCAATGTGTGCCAGATGTGAGAGTATTGAATAGTTTCTCGATCTTACTTCTTATTCCGAATACATATTCTATGAATCGTATACATTGTTATTATATGTATATCGCGCTATCTATACTTACGTAATTTGAAACTTCAACCTCTCTCATCAAATTGAAAACAGGTTGCCATTTTAATATTTTTTGAATAAAAGCACGTCAGGTTTTTTTGATTCCATTTTTTTTTTTATGCCCTATGGCTATTTGTTAAATTTTGAAAGATAGGTAGTATATATAAAATACTTGTGATTGGTCTTTTTAATATTAATTTAAATAATCTATGGAATTTGTTTTATCAAAAGCAATTTGTAAAACACCTGGTGTGATTGGTCGCACAGCACACAACTTTCTCTTACCTTCATTAAGAGTCTAGTACTCTTTGGCCGATTTTGATTAAAAGCTTATTTTCACGCCTCAGGGAGATATCTAATTTGAATATAAAATTTCAACCTCCTAACTCTTCTTTCATGGTTTAAATTGAACACAGACCGACAATGTCGCGAAAACACTTTTTTGGACTCAGGAGACCTCAAAAAGTGTATATCCTTTAAAATCTGGACATCGAATTTTTGACATGAAACCAATACTTTCTATCTATATTAACATATAGGTAAGAGAAAGTAAAAAATGAGATTAAACATTTTTTTTTTTAAGAAATAAAAATAAAAATAAAATATTATTAATAATTTTAAGTTTTTTCTTAAAAACACTCGGTTATTTGTTTCAAATTATTTATTGATAAAATACTGTCTTTCGACACTGGTGTACCATAAGTTCGTTCTTAAACTGAGGTCACACCCGTGTCGAAATACATTTATTTATAAATACTTTGAAACAATTACGATAACCGTTATTGATTTAATATACATATATGGGGTCCAGGCATTCTTATTTAAGCCATTTGGTATCCAAATGCCTTAAATAAAATCATCGGACTGCCTAGGGTCCGAACCCGCGACGTTTGGTATACGAGGTTAGCACGCTAACCTCTACACCAAGCCCCGAGGGTGTATTAAATGTTAATTTAATTGATTTAATTGATAAAACCTTTGAAACAGTGTTTAATTTGTATATTTAATTTAATTTACAAAATTTTTCAACGGTCAAAAGTTTCGACCGTCTAATACATGAAAGTAGCAACATTATAGATATATACATTAGAAGTGATATTTTTTAGTTGAAACATTTTGTAACTCGGTTATTTGTTTAAATTATTTATAATAAACGTATTTCGACACAGGTGTGACCTCAGTTGAGAAAAAACTTATGAGGATATCTTTGAAAAATATTTTTCTAATATACCCGTATGTTAGGTTGAAAATAAATAAGAAAAATATTTAAATTTGTTTTTTTTTTTACTTGATATCTAAAGAAAAATTGTGTATAGAAAATCATTTAGAAAAAAAAGAAATTGAATCCTAAGAATTCTTATTATCCTTGAAAACTTAATTTCATCTTATCAAATTTTATTTTACTAAAACCAATTTTCAGTAAGTCGTCATGTTTTTGTTGGAATTTTTAAACAGTCTTAATTTCATTCTTTTTTTTTATTTTTATCTCCTTTTCTCCATTATTTTGATTCTTTTCTAAATGTGTCCATAGTTCTTCTCTCTATTATGGTTATATGTTGGCGTTAGCTTTCTCTCTCTCTTTTTCTCCCTTTTGCCCTTGAGAGGTGACGCAAGCAATTTTGAACTCCACCCTCCCAAAGCATCGGACTCTTCTCTTCGCGAAATACTTTTATGAAGTGGAAAACTTTGTGTGTGCCTATAGTCTTAAGAAGGGTAATAAGGGCCGATGGGAGCTTTTCAGTTTACCATCCCGCCCTCTTCTCATTTTTAACCCTCATTTGATACGCGCACAGGAAAAGTGAAATGAAAACATTTTTCTGTTTGCTTTTCTTGGTCTTGGGAATTATTCCACGCTCAGACGCGCTGAGCTCTCTCCTTTTAAAAATTGAAAATAAAAAAAAAACCCAGATTTTCAGGCTTATTTGAAACGTATTGAGCTGGCTAGATAAACAGTCTGTGTGTTTGAGTGTGTGTGCTAGAAAGAGGGTTATTTTCCAAAAGCAAGCTAATAAGGCCGTCCTGGCATTTGCCTGTCCCCTCCCTTACCCCCGAAAACAACCCTTGTGAACCCTTCTAATACCGTCATGTCGATGGCGTGAGATTGAGGCCTTGAGGCCTTCAAAGTCCACCAAATTAACAGAGAACTTGCCCCATGAACAGAGAGAGAGAGAGAGAGGACGAAAAAAGTGCTTAAGAAATTGAGAGGGAAATATATATTAAAATATACACGACGGTCTCATATTGAAATCACTGAATCAAAATTTCGTCGAGAATGATTTTATTTCCACCTTTAATAGAGAGGATTTAAAGCTGACGTGACTATTTGAATTAGAATTGTTTTCATATCCTGACTATTGATGAGATTTATTATTTTATATTTGATCTTCGTTTATTTATTTCTGACATTACCACGTTAATGTTCTCTAATTTAAGTAAAATTTTGAAATTATATACTATAAACAACTTTACAAACTATAATATATAATTCTAGGTATGTTAACTGTTAATTGAGAATATAATAAGAAATAAAATTTGTTTTTTCTCATAAAACAAAAATATTTTATAACAAATAACATTTATCTATTTCACTCTACTGGAAGTTGGTTTGGGGAAAATTATTAAAAATAATAATCGAATTGGATGTTTACTATGTTTTGGAACTGCATAATAATAATATTTATAAAATAAAGTTGAAACTATATTTTTAGGATTTATTAAGATATAGTTTATAATTTATTTTATTAATATTATGCCCCCCCCCCCCCATTTGCAACAATTTAATAAAAATTTAATAAAATTTTAATTATAAGAAATAAATAAAAACTTTTAATATAATATATTATTATTATTAATATTATAATAATTATAATAAAAACTTTAATATTCCAACATAGTTGGAAAATAAGGGCTTTGAGAGGGAAGGTAGGTCAAAAAATAAATAATAATAGATTAATCTCAGTAAACAAGAAAAACAGTATAAACCAAAAATTAAGGAAGTCAGACAATTAGCAGACTAATTAATGGATTGTTCGATTAATGAATCTATAACATTCAGTTGTTAATTTCTGCAGAGATTTAACAACTGCAAATGCGCGTTCTACTCTAGATGAAATCTGTATTATTTAATCACAAACTCCGTTATTTTTTGGGTTGTTTAATTTCCAGGAACCCAATGTTATTGTTAAATATAATGGTTTCCTATCCCAAAAGAGAGTTCGTAAAATAGCTAATTGCATTCTTTCTTTTTACCTGTTTGCAGGTTGTCTGGTACCGAGATACTCTGCGATTGGACACGACTGAACATCGGATTACGGAAGTCCGAGGAAGCAGACACACTATGATTTTACGTAAGGTCTCCGGTTCCGATTTTGGAAATTACAGCTGCGTAGCAGACAACGCACTTGGACGTCAAGGAAAATTTCTGGAACTCTCAGGTATTGTTTTTTCTTATAATGAATATCCCCATTCTGTAGCCGAGAAAAGATAATAATAATGTCAAATATTGATAATCTTAAAAATGAGAACTTAGATCGTGACAAGAGGGAAGGCGGACTTTACTACTTGCCCCTGGGCCCCCTTGCTCGCCCTCGTGGAGCAAATGCATCAAATATATTCTTGCTCACTGTTTGGAAATTTTGCAATTGCCCGCCGAAGAAGAAGTTTTAAATTTCCATCAATGACTCAACTTGCTCTGTTTCTGGAAAATCAGCGAGAGAGAGTGGTAATCAGGAACATAACGGAAGTCAGCGGCTAGCTCTTTTATATTATAGAATGATAAACATATAAGTAAATAAAAAAAGTTATATTCGCACAATTTACAAGATGAGTTCAAAAAGAAACTAAACTTTTGCTGTATCAGCTTTATTGCTTATTGTACAACGATTTAAGCACTGTCTCCTTCAAAATAGTTTCCTCTACTAGTTCCAATCGTTTCTTCCATTTTTGGAAAGGCTCTTGGAACACATTTTGTGAAACGGCGCACAGGTTTCTCGTCGCATTGTCTCGTATCTTCTCTATGGTCTGAAACGACGTCCTTTCAAAGTATTTTTCAGTTTGGGAAACAGGAAAAGGTCTGGGAGAATACGGTGGATGGGGCACAACCGGAATGTGGGGTTTTGCTAGGTAACATTCAAGCTCATACAGCAAAAGTTAGTTTCTTAAGCACACCTCGTATTTCCAAAAAACAGAATCCCAAAATATATGTTTTATTGTTGGAAAACGAGAGAATAATTAAATTTTTTACTAGATCTTGATAATTTTCTTCTGAAACCTATATTAATATCATGAAGATATTGATAGTATTGATTAGTATTATTTGTTAATGTAATCTTCAACCTCTTAATTTCTTTGTAAATAGTTACAATAAAACGATGGAAAGAATCAATTGTTCCATTCTAAATAAATAAACGAGTAATCAATAGCATTTTATATGTTATTTATGCTAATCAGCGCGCTTGTAAGCGGCTATCGAGTTACTGGCCAACCCAGACGTGAGCTCGTTGTTATTCCAATGTCGACTATTCAATCATCAATCTCTATTTGTCTTTTAATTCGAGATCACGATTGATTCTCTGCCTGTCGCCAATACAAACACATCAACAAACCGACGAGTAACAATTAATTCAGATCCGGGACGGTATATAACTGTAACCCAATATCCGAGAAATAAAAAATAATTTCATTTTGTAAAGTTTATTTTTTGAATTTATCTCACTATTTTTGATTGTTTAAGAAATTTAAGGATAATATCGATAAATTAATTATTAATATTTGATCTACAATAAAATACTAAATAAATATTAAGCAAAAAAATTAATGCTTTAGCTCACTATTAATTGTATTATGGCAAAATTTTTAAGTAAATAACAAAATATGGCTTGCATGTCTATAGTACAATCTATTTTAATCTTGTTCATAAATCAGTCAATTTTTAATTTATGTCTGATACTACACAATGTGGATAATATCTCATGTATATAATAAATATAATTTATTTTTTTAGACTTTTAGTATATTATTATTATGAATGAATATTTATTATAGGCCTGCTATATTTCTTTTAGAATAAATACAATTAGAAATTTCGATATCTTTTGAATTAAAAAAGGAAATACACACTTATATTAATTGTTCGGTTAGTACAAATGAAAGTCGAGTTTCCACTGTGCAAAGTCAAATAGATTCTACTTTATTTGAAACTAATAAATATATCCAGCATCATTTGGGGGTGGGGCTCCCCCACTCAAGAGCTTTCATCTTTTTTAAATTTTATAATATGTCAAAATATATCTACGGGAATATAAACTGTAAAAAATTACAAAATTAATTAAATTAACATTTAGCCTATCTTCCCTATGAAATACAAGAGTAAAGTGGTCTTCAGAAGATTTCAATCGCAAAATGAGAATATACATTTTAAAGAGCATCTAAAAAATAATTGATTTTTGAATTTTAAAAAAAATCGTTGGAGCAAATTTTGAGAAAATCGAAAAAAACTGAAAAAGTACATCAGTAAAGTACTAGTACTCTTTGGCCGATTTTGATTAAAAGCTTATTTTTCCGGTCCCGGTGGGTGTTTAACTTAAATATAAAATTTCAACCTCGTAGCTCAATTCCTTCATGCTTAAAATTGAACACACACCACCACACACACACACACCCACCCACACACCCACCCACACACCCACCCACCCACAGACAGACCATGTCGCGAAAACCACTTTTTTGGATTCAGGGGACCTCAAAACGTGAAGATCCATCAAAATCTCGACATCGAATTTTTTGACATGAATCCAATACTTTCTCTCTATATATATATATTACATATATACATAGGTAAGAGAAAGTAAAAAGAAAAATACACACTTATATTAATTGTTCGGATTAGTACAAATGAAAGTCGAGTTTATCCACTGTGCAAAGTCAAATAGATTCTACTTTATTTGAAACTAATAAATATATCCAGCATCATTTGGGGGGTGGGGCAGCCCCCCCCCCACTCAAGAGCTTTCATCTTTTTTTAAATTTTATAATATTTCAAAATATATCTACGGGAATATAAACTGTAAAAAATTACAAAATTAATTAAATTAACATTTAGCCTATCCTCGGGCTTGGTGTAATTGGTAGCGTGGTGACCTTCTATACCAAGGGTCGCGGGATCGGATCCCAGGCAGTCCTATGACATTTAGACTACTACTCCTGGAAATTAATTATTAATTAAATATCTTTTGGCCAAATTTGAGTTACCTATTTGTAAGTAAATTTTAAGAAAAAATAAGTTTGCCTCCCTCCTTCAAGAAATTTTTTTTTTTTAAGATCTTTTTCGGAGGCCATTTAAACCCCATTTCCAAATATTTCATTTTATAGGTAGCCATTTCAAATGAAATAAATTTTTGTCGCATGAGACGGGATGGGGACCCTTGATCCCTATCACAAGAGGCAGAAACTCTACCACTGAGTCATGGTCTAAAGGCTAAGGAAAAATTTAAATAACGCCACTGCCAGTAAGTGTAAAAACACAGCTGAATAAAAAATCATTATCATTTCTTTACTATATAATATATAGTAAAGAAATGAAAGGAAGTCAGAGAGGGAAATTTAAAACTTTAAAATTGCAATTGCTCACCGAAGGCCACTTGTTATCAAAAATAAAATTTTTCCCATAGATAATGAAGCCAGAACTTGACTGTTAGTTCAAGATACAGTACGTTATACATATTACAAATCAATTTTATTATCAGACCGTGAATTCGAAACATGTCTAACGGCCATTAGACGTTTCTTGATCTCTCTTATTTACGCCTAGCGAAATAAATGCTTTTTATGACATAGATACGAACGACATTCAGTAAAATAAAATGTTTGTTACGAATATTCTTCGTCATTGATGAAAGGGCTTTCATCAAGATTTAATATTATTTAGCTTTCTCTCTATCTCTCTTTTTCCCTTTATCATTGAAATGTTGTTTAAATAATCTATCTCTCTTAAATGTGATACCTTTGAAAATAACAACCAGAAACAAAAAGTCATTTTTTACTTTCTCTTACCTATGTATATATGTAATATATATATAGAGAGAAAGTATTGGATTCATGTCAAAAATTCGATGTCGAGATTTTGATGGATCTTCACGTTTTGAGGTCCCCTGAATCCAAAAAGTGGTTTTCGCGACATGGTCTGTCTCTCTCTCTCTCTCTCTGTGTGTGTGTGTGTGTGTGTGTGTGTGTGTGTGTGTGTGTGTGTGTGTGTGTGTGTGTGTGTGTGTGTGTGTGTGTGTGTGTGTGTGTGTGTGTGTTCAATTTTAAGGATGAAGGAATTGAGCTACGAGGTTGAAATTTTATATTTAAGTTAAACACCCCCCGGGACCGGAAAAATAAGCTTTTAATCAAAATCGGCCAAAGAGTACTAGTACTTTACTGATGTACTTTTTCAATTTTTTCGATTTTCTCAAAATTTGCTCCAACGATTTTTTTTTAAATTCAAAAATCAATTATTTTTTAGATGCTCTTTAAAATGTATATTCTCATTTTGCGATTGAAATCTTCTGAAGACCACTTTACTCTTGTGTTTCATAGGAAAGATAGGAAAAATGGTTGCCATGGTAACAAAATATAAATATTTTCCCATACTTATAAATTTTACATCTTAATTCAAATGTACCGTACTGTCGGGAACTAAATATATTTCGACACAAAAATCTGGTGTGACAAGCACAGTGCACAACTTTCGATTACCGAAGGTAAGAGAAAGTTGTGTGCTGTGCGCCAGTCACACCAGATTTTTTAATCTAATTTTTCTTCTTAATTATTGATTTTCTCAACGAATTAATTTGAACAAAATTAAAAAGTTTTATGGAAAGATTTTTTAGTATTTATAGGAGTAGCAAATCATTTCTTATATCATATTTTAGACGTTTCAAGGGGTATGAAAAGGGTTGTTTTCAAGCCTATATTAAAATGCCTAAACCCTCAGGGCAATTCCTTTTAAACTCATTTGGTATATTTATTTCTCTTTTTTTTTCTTTTGAAATAAAAAATAATTAATTAAAAAAAAAACTTAATATATTCAAGTTTATTAACAGCATTAACAGGAAAAATAATTATTAAAGTGAGGGTTTTAGGTTCTTTTTTTTTTCTGAAAAAAATATATAGTGAAAATCATTTACCGGTACAACTCAAAAATTAGCCATTTTTTTTACTTTCTCATACCTATATGTGTTAATATATATAAAGAGAAAGTATTGGTTTCATGTCAAAAATTCGAGATTTTGATGGGTATACATGTTTTCAGGACCCCTGAATCCAAAAAAGTGGTTTTTGCATTTATTAATGACTGTGTAATAAAAACAAACAAATTTAAATTTATTTTACCAAAACGGATGGGGCAATTTTTGAAAGGAGCCAAAATAAGAGCAAGCTTATTATTAAGTCGAGGCAAAATTAAATTTTTAATTCCACCCTGCGGATATGTGGTCAACCCGGATTTGAAAGAACCATCCCATTCGAGATAAATTAACAAGGACGATTCGTAATATATATGTACGGCCATTTGATGAAATTCAAACTGCCCCAAGCAACGCAGGCAAAAATATTTTATTAAATTCGAGTTAGCAAATAAGGAAGAGAAATTACATAAAGAGAGAAAGAAAATGGTATAATCAAAAAGAAAGGGAATTTCTCATTAGTTTAACATATAAAAAGCGTCTGTTTAGTTTTTAATAATTAAACTAGAAAATTTTTATTTATCTTATTTTAATTAACATTTTTTATATTTCTATGAGCATAATTAGGGGTAATCTCTGAAATTTTTTTTATCATTTGAAAAGAGGAGAGGAAAATTCTCCAAATAAAGCCTAGGTTTATATTAAAATAAAAAAAAAGGAATTTTTAAATTCGAGCTATTAAGGTATAACTTTATAATATCATAATTGGAATATAATTTTACATAAATTTTTACTTAACATATTTAATGAGTTGGAATCTAATTTTCACGTGGTTATAAAATTTATACTATAATATGCTATACTGAACCTCTCTATTCTAATGGAAATAATACGTCGTCGACTCTGGGTTAAAATTATTCACCTCGTTAAAATTAAACAAGAAACTCTGTTTCAGTCTAGGCGAATCAGTTCATTTGAAATCATGCTTAAGTTCTAAGACGCTGGGTGTTTCAATGGGGAATGTATTTACTTATTCCCTTATTTATTCTATTTTACAAATACCCCATACGAAACAAAAAAAAAAGAAAAGATTTTTCATTTTCTTTGCAAATATTCAAGCGTTTGTTTAAAATTTTTACTTTCTCTTACCTCTATATATGTTAATATATATAGAGAGAAAGTATTGGATTCATGTCAAAAGTAAGAGAAAGTTGTGTGCTGTGCGCCAGTCACACCAGATTTTTTTAACAAAATATTAATATACTTCTAGATAGAGAGAAATAAATAGACTACTTAGATCGGTTACTTCACTCCTTTCCTTCATATATGAATTTGTACGACGCCTTTACCGGGGGGGGGGGATCTCAACTACTTACTTTTTTTTTAGAATATCATTCTTCTTTTTTAAGCTACTGAAATTTGATTCATATTTTTTTTTAAATAAATTCAAGTGAAAAACGATTGAAAATTCATATTTTTTTTACAGTGTTATTATATGTGAAAAAAATTCCTTTTTTTTAAACTAGAAGGTTAAGCGTGTTTTTGTTTATCATATCGATGATTCGCTAATTGACTAGAAGTGAAGCAACCGACCCTTAATAAAAACATTACTTTATTATTTCATATTTAAAAAAAGGATAGAAAAAATTATATATATATATTTTTTTCTCTCTTTAATTAATTTGAATATCCCAATTTTTTTTTAAATATAAAAAAATTGAAATTTTTAATGCTTCTATTTTATTTTATTTTTTTGCAGGCAAACCATGCCCCGCCCAATTTGAGAGCATGCGAAACGGTCGTGCAAAAGAAAGCTACAATATCTCTTGGTCAGTGAATTCGTTTACTCCAATTGAAGAATACAAGTTGTACTACCGACCAGTGCCGAAAGCCACCCCTCAGCAATTAACCCATGGTAACGGCGGTCTTCTCACTCATCCACAACCAGTCCAAGGCCCGAAGAGACCTGCCCGGAGGGTAAGTCGTCACACGCTCGATTTATTTTCTATTCATCACCCGATATTTGTTAAAATTGAAAAGTCAATTAGTTTTGTAATTTACTATAAAAACAAACAAATAGAGCACATTAATATATTTTCACTCGTTTTCTCAATATTTTATTCGATAAAAGATAATAAAAGCAGCTCAATGAATTGAATTAAATTTTTCTCTCGAATATTTTCATTAAGGATTTAACTCCAAGGTCCTTTTATCGAGCATCAACTTGATTTTGTTATTCCGCCTCAATGTCCACAATTGTAACTAGATCCGATTTAGGCCAAAGCTGAAGCTCGCCTTTACGCCAATAAATAAATAAATAAATATAATATAGAAATGATTGCTTTTTATACACTTGACCTAATGTTTATTCCAATCTTGGAAGTAAATTAAACATATTGTATTTTTGGATTTATAATTAACTAGACGCAAAGCCCCGCCTTCGGCGGGGCTCCTGCCAGGGGCTGCGCCCCTGGACCCCCCTTGCTCGCCTTCATTGAAAATTGTGGATTTCTATAAAACATATACATATATACATACCGGTCATACAAACATTTTTCCCAATTCATTTTTATAATATATAGATTATTTTAGCGGTTAATTATTCATGAACTTAAGATTTTTTGTGAATAATATCCTTTCCGGGACTCTCCCGATACACAGACAAAAAATTTACGCCAATATTTTAGAATTCAAAATGTAAATAAATAAAAAAAATCGTAAACATGGGTAAATATTTATATTTTGTTACCATGGCAACTATTTCTCCTAATTTTTATTTTTTTCTTATTTTAACGGTTAATTACTCATTAACTTATTGTTATTTGTGAAACAAAACCTGTCCGGGATTCTCACAAACATACACAAAAAATTTCATTAAAATCGGTTCAGTCGTTTAGGAGGAGTTCAGTCACATACACACGTACAGAAGAATTATATATATAAAGATATTGATTCTTCTTTTATTATATTTCAAAAAACATTTACTTAAAAACATTATTATCGTTTGTTGCAATACCACTAGAACACATCTGAAAAAACTACACACCTTAATACAATAATCAATATTGTACTGTTAAATCTAGATTTTCAGATGCAGAGTCAAAACATTAATTTATTCTTTGATCATTTTTAGATTGTAAAAATTGAATTCATTTCAAAGAGAAATTTTTGCATTTTTAATAAATTTATAATGCGAATTATATACGTTTAATTAGGAAAGTAAAAAAAGCAAAGAAATCATGTAGAATGTTCACGAGAGTATACAATTCAATAAAGCTTTTTTAATAATCTTTTTATATATTTTTAAAATCACAATATCTCAGGGCAATTTATGTCAAATATTTTATTTAATTCTTGGAATAATTATAAGCAATTACTTAACAATAGGCAGCCAGCTCAACAGGTATGTTTATTTGTTAGCATTCTCAAAATGGCAGGCGTTCTGTTCAGGCTTATATTAAATAAATTTATAATTTCATTTTTTTTCAGTGATAACATAGGCTTGTACTTTATAAATTCCTTTATTATAATATGCAAGAAAACTAGAATTTATAAATAAATGACAAGAATAAAGAAATATAAAGGACAAACTTTTTAAATTAAAACTTTTGAATAGTGAAAGATGCAGGAGGCAGCTAGCCTCAGTTTACTTAACAATCAATAGAGTCGTTATTTTATTAAAAGAAAGCCTATTAATGTCAAAAATTTCTTAGTCCATCAACATTTTGATAATTTTTGAAAGTTTTAAATCGATATGGTAATGGAAATTAATAAACTCCCTGTGCTAGAGAAAGTTTTAAAGTTATATAGATAAATTTTCTAATAATTTTAATTAAAAAAAAAGTATATTATATTCTTATTATATTTATTTACTTATTTTTTCTTTTTAATGGAAATGGATACTCTTCTTAATTCAACTTTTTTTTCTGAAGATTTGTTATCCAAACTTCTCTCTTCTTCCGGCCCTCTCTCATTTATTTTTTCAAAAGTATTCACAAAACGTTTTGACATTCACTCGCTACACTTTAAATTTGTTTTTATTGCCTAAAGCCTTGAATAGCAAACTTTCTTCCAACTTGGATCTCAGAAAACAACATTTTATTTAGATATTTTTTTTTCACAAGTTATTATTATATAATTTAAATAAAAATAAAAAAAAATACAATTATAAATTGTATTATATTTTCATATTTATAAGACTTAATGAATCTATCATTTATAAGTTATTAAGTTATATTAAGGCTATACATATTCATAAGAAATTTTGTTAGACTGGATTTAATTTAACTAGATAATTGAATATTCAAATAATCAGCGAAAAGATGACGTATTTATTCTATACTCTTCTATATTTAAATTAATAAAACAAAATATATCAATTGTTCAATATATAGGCCTAAAATTATATTCATCTGTTAGATCGTGTTTTATGTATTTCTAAGTTAATTAACACTTTTTGCAAATATATTAATATTCATGTCTAACTTCTTGGGAATGACTGTAAAATGGCGCGAAAATTTGTATCTAATTTCATAGGAATGACTGTAGATGGAGCTGACGTCGTTGTATATAATCACGTAAAGGTCGTAACGGTTAGTTCATTTGAGTCCGAGCAAGTGCACAGTACTTGATAACGGCTTCAGAATAAGCAGCCGAAACGTTGTACAATATTTATTTTGTACTGTGGTCTATAATTAAAAACTCCCATAATAATAACGGATTAAATTAATTCATAAGATGGATGATCGGGTAATGCTTGCAAAAATAGCGATTTTGACAATATATTTTTTTTATTTAATTAATAATAAACGGCAATTTTTAATCCCCCGTGGTCGAAAGTAGCTGTCAATATTGATAAAGTTAAAGGGAGTGGCTCCCAGGCGGTACAATGAATTTTTTTAAGTCATTTGGATACCAAATGGTTTAAATAAAGTACCGGATAATTTGTATTTATTTCTTAATAATAAATTGTATTGGAAACGCGGCCTAAATGGCCTCAGATACCGAAGAAGTAAATAATGATTTCCATGCTTGTTTTAATTTCTTCATATTTATTTAAAAATATAATTTGCTTTTATTTTCATGGTTACTTTTTGAATTGAATTTAGATTTTTCACTTTAAATTGAAAGACCATGTTTTGAATAATCCAGCCTCAAGGTAGAAATATTTTAGCGTTTTCCGGAAAAGCGTTGTTGGCCGGAAAGGCTCTGCCTACATTGCATTCGCGTCACATGATCAATTATTTAGATCAACTGAGTTGTTGTCTTATCCATCTGTGGAGCCCTTTCCCTATCTTATTATTAGGACCCCTTTCCTACTCGATTACACTTAGGTCGGCTTTAAACAAATGGTGGAAAATTTACAGCGTCATTTCACGACACGTTCATTAAGATTTGCTAAAGGAAAGAGGGTTGCGTGCAAACCACCAGCATTTGTTCGATAATTGGACTCCGATATAAACAACACTACTGTTTCGAATCACTGACTCTATCATAGACATTTTGGACACCTTAGAAATCAAATAAAAATAAACTTTAAATTATATGTATTTTGAAATAAATAAAGAAGGGGCTTAGTCGAAAAAGACCTTAAATAAGATGTGTGTCTATGTATCTATTAATAAATATCTCATGAACGAAAAGTGCTAGGAGATTGAAATTTGATATTTGAATTAGATACCCTCCTGGCACTTGACGTGAAGCTTTTGAACAAAATCGGCCAAAAAGTACTAGTACTTTACTGATGTGCTTTTTTAGTTTTTTTTATTTTCTCAAAATCCGCTCTAACGATTTTGATTAAAATTCATATATCACTTATTTTTTAAATGTTCATGTATAAAATGCCGTTCATGATCAAATAATTAACCTGTTTTCTTTTCTTTTTTTTTTTACTCAACTATCTGATTATCTATTTCAAAAAACAATTAAACAATTTATATACAGAAAATAAAATAGAAGTAAATAAAGAAATTAAAAAATAGGTTAATTGAAAGAATGAAATTAAACCTTTTTGTTTAAAATTTACTGATTATAATTAGAAACGAAAAAAATAAATATGTCAAAATATTAAAAACACAAAGAAAATATACATATCTTGACAGTTACACCTTTAAGTCGCGATAATTTAAACCAAGAACAACCTCGACCTAATTATATATGAGATTATTTTTTTATTAATAAAATAAATCAAAAGTATATTTTGCATTTATAATATTAGTTAGGGTCTCCGGAAATCACACTCTAAATAATACCTGACAGATAAGCAAAAGAGAGGGGAGATTTAAAATAGAAAATACTTTTATATTCATGCGTAAAAAAAATGAATAAATAATAACTCCATTTTGAGATATGGATTTTAAATAATTAAAAAAAAAGAACTATAGATTTTTAAAAAATTTTTTAAGTTATTAATCAATGTCGAAATAAATATTTAATAATTTGAAATACTAGAAAATTCTAAAGCTCATCTAGATGAATTATATATCAGTATTTCAATTAGAATACGAAACCTTTTATATAACCAATAATCTCTAAAATGTATCTGATAAAACAAACATTTGAAGAACAAATCGTTAGTATTTAATAAATCAATAGAAATTATACATATTTGTTTATTAATATTCAATGGAAAGTCATTGTCATTTAGAGTTAGATCTATCGTGGAGGAAAAAATCAACTTTTATGATGTCCGATATTTTCCATATAGAAAAAATAGTTTAAGAATAAATAAATGGTAGGTTGTATACGGTCTAAATAAAAAGATAGTCCCACTTAGTGATACCCCCCTGGCTACGCTTATGTATGAGAGAGATGGGTGTGGTTGTTAAGCTCCTCTTGGCTACGTCACTGATTAATTTCATTAATAGATCAATTTTTATTTTAATCATAATTTTATAGTATAGCTTATGCCAAAGTAAAAATTTAATTTTTTTAAAATCGATTTTAAACCGGATGGTTGTGAAAACAAATTTATCTTTTAAAAAAAAAAATCTATTTTTAATCAAAATTTATGAGTATACATAAAAAGTAATGGTATATTTTTATGTAAATGATATTAGGAGACATTTTGGCGATCAGAATTTTGTTTGGGTATAATACTAATATAGTTTTTTTCATTATGAAAACGTATAAAAATTCACGATGCTCAAATTTAAAAATACTTAAAATCGAACAAGAAGGGTAGATAGAGGAAACTATAAAAAAAATTAATAATAACAAAAGATGGTGTGAATTTTTTTGGATTTTCTTATGGGAAATTTTTGACTGATCTCTTATATTAAAAATCTGGTGTGACTGGTCGCACTGTGCTTGTCACACCAGGAAAGTAAACAGTAAAATATTAGTACTCTTGGGCTAATTTAGCTTATTTTCAGGGAGGTGCCTAAATTAAATATAAAATTTCGACTACATAGCTCAAATCCTTCATGCTTTAAATTGAATACAATTCAATTTATTTGGCCGTTGATTTTACCGAGATAGTTAGGATAGTTCCCCAGCGAAGCTTATAAGTATATATAATCAAACACACACACAGACAGACACACTCACAGACAGACAGACCATATTGCGGGACCCATCGAAAAAAACGAGCACTCTACTATATCAATTGTGTCAAAAAAAAAATGATTATAATTAAACTCAATTCAGCTAGAAAGTATTAATTATATAATAAATATATCATAGAGAGGGAATTAGAATCATTTCCTTTTATTATCCATCAATAACGCAATAGTGACTTTAATATATCTCAAGAGAAAAATTTGCATTTAAATTCAAATGTGTTTTCTAAAATTATTTTTTAATTTAATACATTCGTTTGATATTTTAATTAGTGCTATAAATGAAACAAATATATACGATGTAATAAAGGAGTAGTATCTATAAATCTCGTTAGCTCATGATCTGTTCCTTTTAACATCACCATGCAAATTATATTATAAAAATAGATTTTTTTTATTTGCTATTAAATCTATTGTAGTTGCATGTTAAACAAGTGGCAAATAGTGTGTGCCCCCGTTACGTTAAGTGCAGTTTTTATCTGGTTTAAATAATAGGATATGTCGCTAAATAAATATCCGGACAAGAGTTGGAAAACACGAGTTATATGATAATTAACAATAAAAACGAAGGATTTTTTTTTTAATTAGTAAAAAAAAAAAAGGTTTGTTTTAATTTGTTTTTAAATAAGTGCACTCATATTTAATAAACATTTATATTTTAATTGCGAGTTGCAAGAGAACCCTGGTGGATTATTCTTATGACCTCATATCAAATATCGAGAATAAAATTAAAGGGATGAAAGGCCTGAATTCGACTTTTAGATAAAAAAAGACAGAAGCCGCTAAACTTTTTCGTGCATGCCTCCCTAACCGGCCACTATAGACACATGAGTTGTAAGACGTTTTCACGTCAAAAGATCTAATGATAAATAGATAATAAATTAAAAATTTTTGAATATGAAGAAAAATGAAGTTGAAATAATAACAGCTTAATTTGTACTGTCAACTGTTATATAACAATTGTGCGTTATTAAGTTACGCTACTTACATTTCTTTATTCAGCAGTCCCATTGTTATCAGCAGTCCCAGTGTTGTCTGCTTTCTTCAACTCCATCTCAAAGGGTTTTTTAACAAACCTGTTGAAAAAAAGAATATAATTATTCCAATTAATTATATATTATTTCGCAGGCCTGATGATGGTCTTTTCAGACCGAAACTGTTAAATTGCAATCACAGTCGCTTTGTCAATAAAAATCCTCGATATAATTTTTCATAAATTATCTCATCTATGCACCTCCATCTGCAAAACAATCGAGTAAACCTCCTGCTTCTTTTTACAATATCTCGGGCTGTTTCTACCATTGTTTTAATTATTCCGTTAATATGTGTATGTACCAAATGGCTTAAATAAGAATGCCTGGCCCCCAAATATATCATATTATTAAATAACGGTTATCGTAAAAAGTTTTATATGGCTTAAGTTGCCGAAAAGACTGTGTGTATGTGTATGTGAGTGTGAGTGTGAATGGAAAAAAGTGTGTGTTTTTTTTTATAAAAAAAGATTTTATAAATAATCAATATTTTCCAAGATTTAAAAAAATATTAGAATAATCTCTGCTTAAAGAGTTATCAACAAAAATTATGACCATGTAAAAGAAATGTTTCACACCTTTGACTTCAACTTCGGGATTATGTACCAAGATGACAACCAATTTCAAGACCATTTGCGAAAAAGTCCTTAACAAATTTAAAACAAAAATAATAATTAAACGCATTTTTTTTAACACTCACACTTTTTTCTCATTCACACTCACACACACATTCACACAGTCTTTTGGGCAACTTAGGCCATTTAAGACTTTGATAACGGTTATTATTTATAATAATAATAGGCGCCCCCTTTGGGGGGTGGGGGGGGCGCCCCCTAGTTTTTTTTGTTTTTATGTGGGTGGTTATAAGGGGAGGTTTTTTTAGGGGGGGGGGGGGGGGGGGGGGGAGAGAAAGAGGTTGTTGTGGTTCCCCCCCCCCCCGGGGGGGGGGGTTTTATTTTTATTAATATTAAACGCATTAAATATTTCAAAAAATTAAATTTTAAACTAATAATCGTTGGCTCTAGTTGAAACATACACTTTTTTTTGGCAAATAAAATTTTTATTATTTTTTTTTTTTAAGGGATTTTTTTGTTCTTGTTGTTTTAATTCTCCTTGAAAATGTCAGAAAAAAAGTTTCTCAGCAATAGTCCCTGGAACGAACATTAATTAGATAAAATGAAAATAAAGGATAAAACAAAGGGGATGCTTTAAGGCTTAGTTGACTTTCGAGTTCACTGATGCAAACTACTTGGGATCTAGAGAGAAAACGTAGTTAAAAAAAAAAGAAAAAAAGAATGGTCTCTTGTCTAATCAAAAAAATAGCCTCTCTTTTATGAAAATTAGTTTTTGAATTGACCAAATGACTAAGAATGGATTAATGAAATTTTAAAGGGCTTTTGGACATTTCTTCCCCTTAGGCAGACTTATTCAGAGAAAATTGCAAAAAATTAAAATCAGAGTGTTCCACTTTAAATAAAGTTGACCGCTTGGTATACTATACTCTAAAAAAAAATATGAATTTTCGATAGTTTTTCATATACTGTCATGCTTGAATTTTAATATAGGCCTACCCAAGGGCGTCCGCAGGATTTTTGCAGGGGGCGGGGCAAGGATTTTTTGCAGGGGGGGGGGGGCAAGTCACTTCCAGATAAGTTAAAAAAAACGTATTTTGATATTAATAATGTTATACATCTCTTAGTATTTAAAGCTTTCTCACCGCGGCAAGGTGGATGTATACTGTGAAAGGTTTTTTTGTATTTTTTTTTTTGTTTTATACATTTTTTTGTATCATTTTAATTTTCCAGGGGGGCAAGTGCCTGGTTGCCCCCCCCCCTGCGGACGCCCATGGGCCTACCCAGTTTGTGAAATCAAATTCATATGAATCAAATTTAAGTTTGCTACTCTGTTATTTTTACTATGTTGCTTATATGTATATAATTTGCTACTCTATTATTTTTACTATGTTATTTATATGGAGTTTTGTATATATGTATGTGAAGGCAATGACTGAGGGGTCACCCCTAATAAATAAAAAAAAAAAAATTAAGTAGCTTAAAAAGTATGTTATTTTTAAGAAGTAAGTAGTCCAAATGGTAGAGACGTCATACATATAAAAGAAACCAAGAGCTCGAGTTCAAACCTCTCGAGGGGCGGTTTTTTTTAACTAGTAACTTAGATGAAATTTTTCATAAACCGTTTATTTAACTTTTAATAAATTGGTTTATGAAAGTTCATTTTTTATTAGGCCTATATTAACTTTTTCATATACCCGAATGTAAAATACATAAACAGTTTGTGTAACAGACTTCATAAACAAGTTTATGAATCATATTTAAGCTTTCTACCGAGACTCTTGTTGAAACATTATCTTAGTGAACGGAATATTAATATTATTATTATTTGAAATTCCTATCGGGATCCCCGTTTATTTACCCGAACCGTGCTTACGTATACGAAGACACACACCTCAAACCCAACCGACCTCTGGCCGTAGCCATCTACCGGCACCCCGTGAAGTTACATCATTTCCTATCTCTAGCCCCTCCTCCTTCGTTCGTCTCTAGCTGGTAAACTAATCCTTATTTCTTGTTCCAACCGGCTTCCTATATCCAACCTCTTCTATGCTATGGAGGATGTCCTAGTTGAGGAGGGACTCCCTCAAGTGAACGGGATAGTATCTCTCAAATTTGATTGATACAAGTAAATAAACACAAGATTATTTGTTTCAAAATTGATTTAATTAAAAATTATTTACTTGTATCAATCAAATTCGAGAGATGCTATCCCGTTCACTAAGTTTATGAATCCCTTTAAAATTTTTAACAGTGTAATAGGTAAAGGTGCGGTAATTAAAACATCTTTTAGTTTTCATAAATCAAAAACAAAAGAGATTTTTTACTTTCTCTTACCTATGTATATATGTAATATATATATAGAGACAAAGTATTGGATTCATGTCAAAAATTCGATGTCGAGATTTTGATGGATCTTCACGTTTTGAGGTCCCCTGAATCCAAAAAAGTGGTTTTCGCGACATGGTCTGTCTGTCTGTGTGTGTGTCTCTGTGTGTGTGTGTCTGTGTGTGTGTCTGTGTGTCTGTGAACAAAATATCTCAAGAACGAAAAGAGCTAGGAAGTTGAAATTTTATATTTAAGTTAGGCACCCCCATGGGACGTGACACGAAGCTTTTGAACAAAATCGACCAAAGAGTACTAGTACTTTACTGATGCACTTTTTCAGTTTTTTTCGATTTTCTCAAAATTTGCTCCAACGATTTTTTTTAAAATTCAAAAATCAATTATTTTTCAGATTCTCTATAAAATGTATATTCTCATTTTGTGATTGAAATCTTCTGAAGACCACTTTACTCTTGTACTCCATAGAAAAGATAGGAGAAATGGTGGCCATGGTATCAAAATATAAATATTTTCCCATACTTATAAATTTTACATCTTGAATTCAATTGTACCCTACTGTCGGAAACTAAATACATGTCGACACAAAAAATCTGGTGTGACAAGCACAGTACACAACTTTCGACTACCGAAGGTAAGAGAAAGTTGTGTGCTGTGCGCCAGTCACACCAGATTTTTTTTTTGTTCTATGGTATTTTTTTGCGTCTTCTCGAGTATCAATACTTAAATGATGTTTTTCAGATTGCTCGCGGCAATTTATGCTCTGATTAATATAATATTCACCAGCGTTCTGGAAAAAAACGCTTCTTTTACTCTCTCTCTCTCTCTCTATCTCTTTGCAAAACAAACTCTAAAATGAAAAATATTTTTATTTTTTAAAATTCATGAATGAATTTTTTTTTTCTTCTTCCTTTAATCAAAATGTAAGCTTAGATAAAAAGAATTGAAGATAATTTTAAAATACTCGCTAAGTTGTTTTTATGCATCGCATGAATAAACTCAATTTCTTCAGATCCCTTTTCTAACCTTTTTTTTTTTTTTTTTTTGAATAAACAGAGGATCGAAACTCTTAAGTCAACATTTTTCACCCAGTATATATATATATATATAGAATTGTGTCTCCGTCAAATCTTTTTTTTTTTCCTTCTTCATTTTAAGGGAAGAAATTTCCATTGAACGAATCTCGGCAACATTAATTCAACTAATGGAGACTGTTGAGCTTTGGAGGTTATTGGCCAGTGAGAGACAGATATAGAACCGCTTAATCCGGGTAAAAGCATTTCCTAAGTTATTATAATAATAATAAAAAAAAAAAATCGAAAATCTTATTTTAAAAGAATAATTTTATTATATAACTCAATAAAATTATCTATTTTTCTTTCTTTTTATTTTTTTTCCACGCAACTCTGTTTTAGGTTGATTAAAAATGATTAATTTCACCCCTCTCCCTACTCCATCTGAGACGAGGATGGAAAAATATCCGGAGAAAGGGTTCCTTCCTTGCATTTCGGAGGTGGAATTTCGTTTATTGGATTTCGAAACGCGGAAATCAATTGGAATTGAAATTTGGCGTTTTAATGATGCTCTGAGAAGAAAAAAAAATTTTATATTTAGTAGCCCTTTTGAAATTGACGTCATCCTAGGTTCATTTCCCGTTGGGAATTAATCTCCGTGAGGGTGTTTAAGCTATCTTAATGGTCAATAAATAGCCACTAACTAACTTTATACGGAGCCTTCTATTGGCCACGGATAATGAGAATAGTTGCCATGTTTTACTCCGTTCTGGTTTTTTTACTAGGCTGTGTAAATGTACTTTTAATACTAAACCGAATACTGCTTTCATTTTTGATTTCTCTTCTCTTTAAATCTAAATGTTAATTAATTTAAATGAGTTTCATCATTAAAGAAGATGTAGCCTATAATAAAAAACTTTATATAGATTTTAAATTAAGATTTAAATATATATTTTATAATAATCGATCTTTAAAGTTTAAGATTGTTCGGACTGACGTTAATGCACTTATAGGCCTATATATTGAAAGCTAATTTTTTAATAGCCTATATTATTAATCACTATCACAAACGTATAAAATAATTTTTTGAACCAGATCTTACTCAGGGTTATCATGTAATTAATTTTTAAAAATTGAAATTTAACATGAAGTCCATGGGGAAACTTACATTTTATCAATTAAATTCCGTAGAATACGTTAAAAATAAAATCAAAAGTTTTTGACGCGGGGTTTTAAAGATATTTTAACAATAAAGTCAAAAAATTCGCGAAAATGACACTCGGTCATATTTAAAAATAAGTAAGTCACTGGACTTAGACCAGTGTAGCAACGTCGCGTAAATAAGCTTCAAGCTTTCAAGCTTACAGTTGCATTTTTTTTTCCAATTTTGTATTTTTTTTCTTGCAAATCGCCCATTGGGTCTAAACTGATTTGCATTACTCATTGTAATATCATAAATAAAATACAACTGAACACTATACAAGATCAACATAATCAGCTGATAAATGCAAATGTTGCAAGATCTATATTATGCAAAGAAATACTTGAGTCAAAAGTCATTTTTGGTAATTAAATTATTTACTTAATCCAATTATAAATTATGATAGGTCACGACTATGAATTTATGCATTCAAATTTTTCATTTTATTAAAAAAAATGCCCACGGGCTTGGTGTAGGGGTAGCGTGCTAACCTCGTATATCAAAAATCGCGGGTTCGGACCCCAGGCAGTCCGATGATTTTATTTAAGCTATTTGGAGTACCCCCCCTTTAACTGCGTGCCATGGTTTGATAGAACACTTATTTTTTCAAAAAAAATAAAGATAGCTAACAAATCAAATATTCATGTTAATATTTTTAAATCTTTGCCACAGGAAAAATTTAAATAAAATTAAACATAAATACAAAAAATTAAAAGGACTAGCTTTGCGGCTTGGTCTTTCGTACCTCCCTTTTTTGTGATTCCCAATTTCTCTTACATATTCATCTACTATTTAAAGAAAAAAAAATGTATATATGCTATACTGAATAATAGAAATTTAAATTTTCTAATAACCTTGCTACCTACTAAAAATTTCAAAATACCTATTATTCCATTATTTATTGAAATAATACAAATTAGAATAAATGTATTTTTCCATTACCGAAAATATAGGCAAGCATTAAAAGGAAAACAAGACAATTATAATCTAATTTATTATTTAACATTCGTTTTCAAAGTACGGGTTTATTTTAATTGGTTTCTTTCTGTAAATGTCTGTCTTCATTACGAATTATATTAGGTTGGCCATTTGATTCTCATAAAAATTCAATGAGTAACACATTAAGCTTTTTTTTATATTAATCATGTTTTTCATTCCACCTTGTGTAATAAAATCACTGAATACCAATTAAAATAAACATTTGAGAGGCTAGAGGTGCTGACAAATATATATATATAGAGGAACCGACCGAATATTCGGTTTCGGTTACGGTTTCGCCAGTTTCGGCCAAAAATCATGGTTTCGGCCGTAGTTTCGGTTTCGGCCAAAAAGTGGCCGAACCTTTCGGCCGCGAAACCAGAGTCTGAAAAAATGGGATGAGACTCGCATGCAAAAAAAAAAAAAGGTCAAATAATTTGCACTTGAGGGAGAAAAAAATTTTAGTCTCCCTAAAAAAAGGTAAAATGATTTTCACGGGAGGGAAAAAATTCAAAAAAAAAAAAAAAAAGGTAAAATGAAAAAAAATTTTTATAGGAAATACAAGTTTCGGTTTCGGTTACGGTTTCGGCCGAAACTAAGGTTGAGGCCGAATATTCGGTTTCGGTTTCGGTTTCGGCTGAAAATCTTGTTTGGTCGGACCCTAATATATAGATATTATTAAAGCCAAGGGGCGTGGGTTCGGATCCCAGGCAGTCCGATGAATATTTATTTAAATAATTTGGATACCAAATGGAAAAAATAAATGTGCTTGATCCCCCTAATATATCGTATAATATTATGAGTATCTATCTTCAGGGTCAGATGTTTCTTGCTAGGCACTCGTGGATCAAATTTAGTGTTAGGTTTTCAAATTTTTAATAAAATTTTTTTTTAAACTTTACTAATAGAGGATTTTTTTATTAGGTTGATAATGCGGACAAATGTTTCTGCTTTCGCCTTCTTCAGAAGCTTAAAAATAAATTAATTTTACAAATACAGTGCAACGATTTAGAACTTGAACCCTTTTGAATTTTTACCTCTTGTACAGTATTTGTAAAATTTATTTATTTTTAAGGTTCAAAATATGACAAAAGCAGAAACATTTTTGTAAGGCCAGCATTGTCAACCTAATAAAAAAAAATTTCTGTTAGTAAAACTTTAAAGAAATATTAAAAATTTGAAACCTAATTTCATCCATGAGTGCCCATCAAGAAACATCTCATCTTGGTATCTACCGGCCCAGGATCTGTAAAATTAAATTAAAATTAGTTTTAAATTATGAGTATCGTTAAAATTTATAAACTCCTAAAAAATGAAGATGGCTTCTAATTAGATCGAAACTTTGGCTCAAATAAAAAACCAACCTTTTTCGGCAAACCTATCCCTTAATAAATAATTTATCAACAGATAGCATAATGCTACCGAAAGACAAAAATTTTTTTATAATTTATTTTTCGACAAGTAGTTTTGCAATTCAGCCAGTCCTATGTACCAGGTATAAATACAATTTATCAAAGATACATTCGTTAAAAAAAAATAATTACAATAATTTCTGCAATCCTATAAAAGGTCCCACACAGCACGGAATATTGCAATCTTGCTCAATGTTGACAATATTGCGGCAACATTGATGCAATATTGCAGCTCAAACAGCAATATTGCTAGTTTGGAATATTGCCGCTGCAATGTTGCCAAGATTCGCAATGTTTCTGCAACATTGCTGCAATATTTTGTGCTGTTGGGGGTATATTCAATTCACACATATATTCTTAAATAATAAGAAAAATAGCAAAAAAATATAAACAACTCTTTACAACTAAAAAAGAGCACTTCTTATCTATTTTAATTGGAAAATATTTAAATTTTGTAATATCTCTAATTATATATTTTTAAGGGTGAATTTTTAATGGGTTTCGTTTTTCTTTGCTTTCACTAACGAGATTTTTTTGAATTTGTTAATGAAAGGGAAGAGAACAAACAATGTTTTGTAAATAACCATTAAAGGTGAAGATTTGTCTGAGATGTTGAACGAAAAGACTATTATTTTTCCTTTTTATAATTATCAACAAACAACTAATTGATTATTAATAAAGTCAGGTATTTATTCCCCCTTTAGAAGAGAAAAGTATCAGTAACGTAATTCATGAGTGCGTGTCTATTCTAATAAAAATAAAAAAAGACCCCACCTTTATTTATCCCCCGACGAAACAATGCGTTCATTCGAAATAAATTAATCTCTCCTTTTTTCATTTGAAAATTGCTTAATTTATCATAAAGCGGCCATTAGGTTGAAATCTTGGGTCGCATGCTGTCCGGCCGTTAAGCTTTTAGGGGGGGGGGGGGGGGGGGCGGGGGTTGGATGTTTGTCCAAATGGTGGGAGCCAACCCACTCCTAAATTCTGTGACCTCTGGCCCCCAACCATAATTGCTTAGAATTATAATTATATCCCTTCTCCCCTAAAAGAATAATACAATTTATAAATATTTACTTTTCAACTGGTTAATGAGCATTTTTTTTCCCTCCCCTTTAGATAATTTAAAAAAAGCGACATTTTTTTTTTCTTCTTTCCCGGAATGTTTACAAATCGCATTGCAAATTACAACAAAAGTTTCATCATCTCAGATTATATAGAGAAATTATTCAAAAAAAAAAAAAAAAAAAGAAACAACAACACTAATTTATAGTGAGTTAGAAATCTCTTTAAATAAATCTTTTTATTTAGGTTGGTTTCATAAATTCCTTTTTTTCTCTCTCTCTCTCCCATTTTGATAAATTAAAAAGACAAGGAAAGGTCATACTACTCTAGAAATATTAATAACATTTTCCTAAAATAATATTTTATATTGCCAAGGTTGTTTTGTCACTTTATGAAATTATCCACTAACCTGTCTGTTAAATGGATCAATTATTAAGTGCATGATTATATTTAAATCAGTCATGTAAATTATTCAGTTTACAAAATGGTTTTTAATACTTAATCTTAAAAAAAGATTTCTATTAAAAAAAAGTAAAAAAAATCATGATTTATATATACCTTTTGTACCCTACCAATTCAACCAAATATATTCCTAGCTTGACAGTTACCTACATCTTAAAACATTAAATTAAAAACGCTTGGTATCCAAATGACTTAAATAAAATCATCTGACTGGTTGGAATCCGAACCCTCGACCCTTGGTATACAAGGTAGGTGCGCTACGAATAGTTTATTTAAAAATATTTTTATATATTAGATATTATTTATAACAGAATAAAAATGTATAACTTAAATATAGGATTATAGGTTATCTGATAATGGCAGCTGTTAGACTAGCCTGCCATCTTTTGCAAGAGTGCTGAACTATTTAGTCGTTAAAAAAAATACCTAAATTTATTTTTTACTTTGTCGCCAATTTAATTAATTATTAAGCCTATAGGTTGGGTACTAAAGAATTTTACATTTTTAGATTAAAAAATGACATGATTGCAATACTTTCTTTCATATATATATATATATCATACATAGGGCAAGAGAAAGTAAAAATTACGATTATTATAATAGAAATTTTTTTGTATTTTCTATAAATACAAAAAAATAATAATAATAATAATTTTCCTTATTTTTTAATTAATCATAATAAAGTAAAATGCTCACGAATTTAATTCATTAAAAAAAAAAACGGCATAAAAAATAATTAAAAATGCCTCAATATTTTCGGACCAAGGATGTGGCCTCCTGAAGCCCCTTAAAATTAAAATAAAAATAATTAATTTATATAGCCTAGTGTTTTTCATTTAATTTTTTTTTTAAATTTTCTTATATATTAATGATTCAATTAGAGCCTACGGTTAAAGAATTCTGCTGGTGCTATCATAATAAACAAAGTGAAGTAAGTTATAATTATTCAAAGATTTAGAGTATATAATTTCAAAATTATAATTTTAATTTCAATTTTCAGTTTATTCATTCACTTTTATTAAAACAAATGAAAAATGAGAGTCTTTATGTATGTCAGTGGCGATTATTTACGTCAGTCCATCAGTGTCCAAAGATAATCTGTTAATACACATTTGTAATCTTGTTAACAGACAAATAGATGAATATTTGTTAAAAAAAAGGGGGAGATCATTTTTTATTTTCTAAGTAACATTATATAATTATAAAATGATCTTTCTCTAGTTAACAAGAAAAAATATTTTATCACTATTAATCATAATTAACAAAAAAAAAAATTAATTAATTAATAATTCGAACCTGGAGATGAAAATGTTTTTTTTGTTTTTTTTGTTTTTAAATAATAAATAAATGTTTATTATTCCGAGAGCGAACTATATACCATGTCAAGCTAATGTTATTTGTAGAGATGAGTAATTAAAATTAAAAAAATAAATAAACATTTAATTTTAGCCCGTATGTAGTATTTTTCTTGTTTGTAATCGTTTCGGGTTGACTTTATCCATTGCATACGTTTTAGCGATATTTAGATAATGCCTAGCTAGGTTGCGAGTTTATATTTGTTTTTTTTTCTACCCCCTACCCCCCTTGCCCTCCACTACTCAAAGTCCTTTTCTCGTTCACTCTTTTATTCTTTTTAAGGCAAACCATAAAAGTCTTAAATCAGATCTAATCTTCGCACTCCCAAGACGAAAAAATTACGACTGTCTAAAAAAAATGTTGTTTGCAATGATTACGTTAAATTGTTGGTTTGTTTATGATTAAAAAGCGGTCCACGGATAAAAAAAAAATACTTTTTAAATAAGATTAAAACGACAACAAACACAACACGACCAGTTGGAAAAAATAATAATTCGACAAACTCCGGATTATGATAATTAAAAATATAGGCCGAAATTAAATTTTCTTCTTTTAATTAATCTAGAAAAAGAATTCCAGCTCCTGGGTCAGAGACTAACACGTTATGGTTACAAAGATGGAATTTTATTGAAGTTCCTCCTTCTTCACAGAGAAAAAATTAATTATTTATCTATTGATCTCACGACCTTTAATTTAAATAAGGACGGTAGGGAAGAGCGGGGTACTTTTGTCACAAGTTGATTTGGGAAAAATTGTGAAGGTGGAGGGAAATTTTACAAACAACCCAAGCTGCCCAAATTTGCTGCCACCCTGTCTGTCTCAGACGCGTCGTGTGTCAGTGAACTTGACTATGGGTGTTTTCATAGGCGTAGCCAGGGGGGTTGGGAAACCCCCCCCATGGGACCCAAGTCATGACTAGATATTTAATACAAATTATATTTCATATAGGGTAAGAGAAATTAAAATATAATAATTTACTCTAGCTAAAAAAAAACAAGCTAAAATGATTTATAAATACCCTAAAATAATCTTAAATTTTTGAAAAAAATTTCTTGATCCCCCCCCCATCAAAAATTTCTGGCTATGCCAATGGGTGTTTTATTGTTATTAAGTGCTCAAAGTAAAGTTTTTAGTTGGTTTTTGCCTTTTTTTACTCTCACTGAAGTTATGTGAATATTATTTTATCTTAATTTAAGTTAACTAGCTATATATTAATGTATTTGTGTAAAAGTTTGGTTAGTTTTAAGTTGCTGAAACCGTTACGAAAACAAAATAAATACACCCGGGGCATTTTTCCACAGACAATTTGGGGCATTTGGATAAATGGGCATTTTGACTACTGAGTAACATTGATGTTTGCAATAGTACAGTAGACTATTGTTAATTATATAATTAATTACAAATGTAACCTTTCATATAAATAATGTAATAAACATAAATTAAGTAATATGTTAACAGCTAAACTAATTTTTCTTTTAAAATTACATGTGACAAAGTACTCCCTCCCCCTGTCACCCCTGTACCCTGCTATGGGGCACTTTGTCACACTTGAAGTGCTTAGGGAGAAACAAATCAATCCATACTTAGACATTTATTAGAAAGCTGATTATTTTACGTTCCTTGTACAAAGTTATGCACCATTTATTTACATATTTGTTTTGGCTCAAACAATAACCAAAATCTGGTAAAAAAATCACAAGTGAAAATTGTGACAAAGTACCTCGCTCTCCTTTAATTGAAACCTAGTCACGCCATTTGAGTTCGTTCTCATCTTAAAATAAATTAGTTTCCAGAGATTTAATATTTGTTTTAGTTAGTATATTCGCTAAATCTTGCTTTAACAAAAACATAAATACGCCCCTGTTACAAATGTTCTCTCTAAATTTCGTTCTCTCTCTCAATTTATTTAATTTCTGATTAGATCGCCGAACATATTTTGATCTTCTCTTGTTCAATTTCATTTTCCAGCAAAAACATACAATTAGGACTCTGGCAACAAGATAACGAAAAATATGCGACCCTGGAGCCGTCATTCCGAGATGACCCCATCGATAAAGTCCTCCCTCAAACCTCCCCTCTCATCCCTGAAAACAGCCAAATCCATCATAAATTACTATACAGATCAGGGATCCTAATTTACATTTATTTCCCGACATGTTTATGGCCGTAATTTTGATTAGTGTAGCCACGTAATGTTGTGGTGCCTCCATGTTGCTTATGGGGAGATGACCAAACGGTATCAAATTGATAACACAATGAAAATAATGCATACTCGAGTGAAAAGAGCATAAACTCTACTAATTGTAGAGACTTATTTATAGAAAAAAGATCTACTTTTTCACGAATAAATCGAGAGGTATATTTTTTTTTTTTTGAGAGAGATATAAAAAATTTATTATTACGGCTTTTTTAAAATAATAAATATCAAGGTAAAAAAAGAAAGATTGATTGTTTTTATGAACTCACAAATAAAATAATCATAGTTTACTGATGAAAAAAATTGTTCTTCATATTGCATAAATTTATTACCAGATACAAATCATTTCACAGGAGGGTTCAAAAGTCAATCAATGACTAAAAATATTTAAAATTTTCTATGCCGGTAATCAGACATGCCTGTTTTATATGTTTTATATAACTGTTATATCTAATGTTGACACTATAAATAGTCGTATTTAGGCCCATTCTACAGGACCACTTTTGGCGCGTTCCTAACGCCGCGTTTTAAACGCGTTGAAAATTTTGCCTATTTGACATGAGCGTTTTTGGCGCGTTTCTAACGCGCCGTTTAAAAAGCGCTCGTGTAAAATGGGCCTTAATGTCTATTCTATGAGAAATTAATCCTTTAAAAAAAGGTGATTCCCAAAAAATTATTTAAATCCTTTTTTTTATACCCGAATAAAAAAATATTCCCAAATGCTTGTTTTTATTATTTATAAAATTTTTCCATTTAGACCTATATCTAACTTTTTCAACGTCGTTTAATTTAATAAATAAGGAAATGAAGTTTTGGTCACAACTCAAGATAAGGGGTGCATGCATGTTAATTAATCTCTCTTTGGACAATAGTAATAACAAGTGCATGGTGTATAAACCTTCCTGCATTAGCTGGATTTAATCATTAAAGAGAGAGATCCTCTAAAAAGATGAATAACTAATGGTTAGTTGAATAATTCACCTATTTTGGTTACCTGTCTATTCTATAATTAATTCATTAAAATTTAAACGATCTATAATTATTACGAATGTATATTTATACCCGTGTCTTAATGTCCCTCTCAGATCCTATAAAATGTAAGTGGCCATCACATTCAAGTTCATCGCCTACCATCGATTATGAAATAGATAATATAATTTTTATTTTAAAATAAAACGAAACTCTTTTTTGGTTCAACAACTCAATATCATTATTAATATCAAAATTAAACCACAAAAACTTGATCTATTGAGTTTTACAAGTCAAACTCAACTCTCTCTCTATCAATATCATCTAATAATGTTTAGAAGTTCAATGAAACTTTGCGAAAATACAATTACGTCATCCGCAATGATTACCCAATTAAACACCTCGATCAACTCAATTAACTCTGCCTAGCTGAGAATGAACTGTGAAGATACAGGGAAGTTCCTTGCTCCATCCTAATTAGGAAAGCGAATACCTGTGAATAAGTTGACCTTCTATATAATTTAGGAATATTTTATTCAAAAAGAGAAATTAAAGTACTTAAATGATATTTTACTTAAAAAAAAACCCTATTTTTCATTTGTATACCATGTGGTATAAATAAATGACTCAACGCGATAATTTATAGTAATTAATAGGCGCGCCACCAACGCCAAGCCCGAGGGCAAAATGGACTTAAATGCTTGTTACAGAACTATCTCTTACCGCTTAGAATAACCAGCTTTTGAATCGGCAAATAACGGTTTTTCGAGACTCGCCCCTTAATTCAAAAATTCTAAGCCAGAGTTTCCCAACCTTTTGAAGTTCACGGCACATTTGGGAATAACATTAAACATTAGGGGGACACTTTCTTGAATTAAAAAAAAATCAAGTTTAATACTGTATGTACATTTATTGAAAAAAAATAATAAATAATAAATAACGTGCACCATAACATAATAATATTATGTTACTATATTATAGTAATCTTTGCTACAGTCTCAGAGTAAAAATACATCAATAGTTTAAGTATAGGGTAATTTTTTTTTGTTTATTTCAATATCTCGCGGTATCCCTTAGCCAATGACGCGGTATCCAAGGGTGCCGGGGCACACCGATTGGGAACCATTGTTCTAAGCAATAAAATTTATTTAAATTAGAGTTTTTTGGTAACCAGTATAGACTAATATCACGTTTCCTTAATAAAATTATATCCGATATTTTGTATAAATTACTAAATATTTACAATCTCTTGAGAAATCGAAAATCCATTAGTGAATTAGTGATTTGTTTTCTCAATTTCAAGCAATCAAGTTCAAACTAATTTATGCTATTCATGAGAGGTCGACGTTTTCAGATGGTAAAGGTGGTAATTTATTTTTGTATTAATACTATTTTCATAATAAATTTATAATAAAGATCATCATCTTTATAATAAAGTTTTATTTTTTTCCTATGCCTTAGAGCACCCTTAGTACGTTTATGTCCAGTACTTTGCTATAGAATTGAAAATAATTTTATTAAATTAGAGAAAAAAATTATCTTACATTAACTAACTTAGATGATTTATTCCTTAATATGTTAAAATGCAAATGTAATTTCTCTAATGATTTTCATAATCATATTTTAAATGAAATTTTATGAGATATTTAGCCATGTTTATTAAAATATCTGTTTTTCCCTCTTGTTTTTTTGACCCTTTAACCCCGAATTTATATTTATTCTTCTACACGATAAGCTCTAATCGCAGTCAAACTTTGTATTTAAATGACTTTGTTAAGCCTAGTTACAAAAAAAAATAAATAAATAAATAAATAGTCGCAAAGAAAGATTCGGATTGGAATAAGAATGGAACGATAAAAATCGTGAGGTATTTATTTAAAATTCGAGATGAATTTACCCTTTAAAAAATATGAATAAACGCTGATTAATTGGATAATTATGAGTGAACTTTTTTCTGCTCATTAAGCCTATAAACAATTTAACACATTCTCAAATTATCCCATGAAAGATAATTATGATCATATTAGTTAATGATTAATCAACAGCCCTTTAAAATGGAATTGTCTATAAAGTATTTATTAGCCTTTATAATGAAGATTTTTATATTTATTTAAGTTTTTTGTACAATAAATCTTCTAAACTTTATGTTACCAGGGCTCCCTAAAAAATATTTAATTGTATGCTCTCCCCCCCCCCCCCCCATCTATTTTATAAAATAACACAAAAAATTCTTTAAAAAAATTTATTAATACAAATTATTATATTGTTTATTATTTTATTAAAAACTTAAGCAATCATTTGCAATCAAAAATTACTTGTTGGGGCTAATATTCACGCCTCCCCTTAGACTAGTCCGCGCCTGCCTAGGGTGCGCCTCACAGTTTGGAAAACGCTGTCTTAGAGCAAATGTAGAGGTCTTCGTTCTTAATTTAAGAAAGAGTCTTTTGGGGTTCACTTGCGTTCTTCGAGAAATATATTTAATTGTATATGGTAAATGAAGAGTGATGATTCAAGGAGGTTTAAAAATTTTGATTTTAATAAATAATTATATGAATAACCCAAACTTCTGAATCTATCAATTGATTTAAACAAATATCCATGGTCACTATATTAACCAAAAATGACTAAAAAAATCCCTGAGAAATTTTTATTTCATGTTTTTTTCTCTATGTTCAGTTTCTCTCTTATAAAGTCCGTGCCGGACTTGTTAGTGACCCCACCAAGCAGGTGATTCCATTCCTTTTAAGCTGATATTCTCCCTTTTCTAGACCATATAAATATTTAAGGCGATTAGATAGAAAAAGAAATAAAAAATAATCTACTGTCAAAGCCTACTTAAGTTTTACTTTTGTCCAACTGGAAATATTTAATACAATAAGGGAAAATAATTTTTTTGAATACCAATTTATTTATCTAAAAAAATAATATATCTAAAATAAATATAAAATGCCTTGATAACTTTTTCGCTTTCAAGAGGAGTGTACAGCCTTCCCCTCACCGATTTGAACGAAATTTTTTTATGTGTAGTACTTAATGAAAAACATATTATGTTAAAGCGAGAGAATGCGCTTCTCAAGGGATAAAAAATCAAAAAAATGTTAAATATTTGCCAGCATGTCTTAGCCGTTGCTAAGAAGCATATTTCTAATAACATTTCAAATGTTTTCTTTGTTTTTATGATCAATATCATCCTGTAACTTGCAAAGGCTCTGCAGATTATAATTATTAATATTACAATTTCTTAATAAGTAACGTTTGTTGTAAAAATAAATTAGAAATATACTTCTTCAAAACGGCTTAAGACATGCTGGCAAATCGTAACATTTTTTTAGACGAATCCTTTAGAAGCGCATTTTCTCGCTTTAACAGAATTTGTTTTTCATCAAGTACTACACATTAAAAAAATTTGGTTCAAATCGGTGAGGGGAAGACCGTACACTCCCTTTGTTAGTAATATTTCGAAATATGCTAAATATGTTAATTCATTTTAGTCGAATATTCAAAATAATTCTAAACATAGCAGGGAATTTATTAATATTTTGTTTCAGTAATTTAAATAAAATATAAATGAATTCTAGAAAATATTCTTCTCTCACTAAATCGATCTTATTCTTAATTGAGACCTAAATTCTACTCAAATATTTAGTCCATGTATAATGGTATACAAGTAAGAAGCAAATAATGGTATTTATGATAACAAGTATATTTCTATTGGACGAGGTGGTCAGTTTAAACGTTTTTGACCGGCTTGTATGTATTCTAATGCGCTTGCCATGTTCAAAGTTCATTTCAGATAAGTGCATGAACTCATAAAGGTAAAAGGGCGAATAGTCGTGTGCAGCCCCCTTACCCCCCCCCCCAAAAAAAAAAAAAAACCTCCCACCAACCCAAGTTGTGGGTTTCCAACACCACATGTCGGATCAAAAAATATGAGCCGCGCAATTGGATAATGCAACAGGGGAGAAATTGTGACAGATCACGCGAACGGCCTTCGAGGAAGTTTTATAATAGCTAAAGGTAGAAAAGCAACCTAAGAGATGGATCACATCGTCGAGAAGCTACAAATACCGACCGATTATCTGACTTGCGTTTTTTTTTATATCGCCTTTTGTTTCATTTCATTCATTCATTCTTGTTCTTTCATTCATTCTAAACGATAAATAAAACAGGCACGAAATTCAATAAACGAGTATTTGTTATTAGATGTAATTAGCTTGTATATAACAAGAACTTTTATTAAATAATTATTCATATCTAAATTTTATTTTGCTTGTTAGTCGATATTTTGAACGTGGGTTTGTTGCTCTCTAGATCTGAAAATTATTCATAATAGGATAATAAATAATAAAGATAAGATATTCGCCAAAAAATACCATCTAATGAGAATAGAAGAAAATATTTTATTCATATAGTCTAGGCAAGTTTAGAGTAAAAAATGTTAAAGGCGAATTTCAACTTCTCAAAAACTGAAAAAGCACATCAGTAAGGCGATTACCTTTTTAAATCAAACACTCCAGAGTTATGGAGTATTTGTTAAATTAGTGAGTTGATCGTCAAGGTTGCCTACCTTCCAGAAAACAAAAATTATGCACCTTAAAGAATCAATATTTTTGTATTTAGGTATGAGGTACGATTTACTTGAAAAATTATATAATTAAATTTGTGGTTTAATAAAAGATGCTATCAAAATAATCAAAATCTTTTAATAGCAATGAAAATAAATTAGTAATATAAATAACTTT
Source organism: Euborellia annulipes (assembly GCA_023213315.1). NCBI lineage: Eukaryota > Metazoa > Arthropoda > Insecta > Dermaptera > Anisolabididae > Euborellia > Euborellia annulipes. Next base: position 124,424 of record JAKCPI010004259.1, read on the forward strand.
TAATTTAAAATAAAATAAATTAGTAAAAAAATTTAGTGTTTCAAAACTCAAACTTAGTATAGTCTACTAAATCTGTTCTTAAATCGAAAATTTATATAAAATTTATTTCATGATAAAGTCTAAATGACCAACGAAACTTATCTAAAAGTTAGTTAATATCTAAAGCTTGATTTATTTAAGGTGAAAAGTTCATTAACTCGAATAATTGGCCTAGAAAGATTTTGCTAAGATCTTAGCGATAAATCTTTACAAGATTCATTTTATAATTGAGTTTTTTTTTTTTTTTGTTCTAATTTGAATTAAAAAAAAAAAAAAAAAAAAAACATTTAATGAAAATTATTAAAAATGGCGATGGCGTCAGGTTAAGTCTTAAATAAATAAAAATAAATAAATAAAATGACTTATTTATGATTTTCAATAATTATTCTGAAAAATATTTTAATGTGTTTATTAAAGCTTTTGTGGTTTGTATATTATTATTATTATGAGAGTTTTGTATTATTTATTAAAAATATAAATATTATACGTTTCGACTGTTTATTCTGCAGCCGTTATCAAGTACTGTGCACTTTCTCAGACTCAAGTGACCCTTAATTACTTGAGTTCACTTAACGTCTCTTGAGTCGGAGCAGCCTGATAACGGCTGCAGAATAAACAGTCGAAACGTTGTACAATATTTATATTTTTAATAAATAATTAATACAAAATGTGGTCTATAATTAAAAACTCTCATAATAAATATTTTAATGTTCATACTGTGTTATGTAGATGTCAGGAGAATGTGGGTTCGGCTCCCGCGAAAGCATAATTTATTCTATTAACGATCCTAAATAAATATTGAGTTCATAGATATTTTCTAGCTTGTAGGGAAAACTCCCATTAATTCATAGAAATTTTTATTTATTAGAATAGCTTCTCTTTTTAATTAACAAGACATGACCTATTTCTTAACTTTACTGTTTTAGTTGACTAATTAAAAGGTGAAATATGAAATTTTAGAAGGCTATTAAATAAATATCATTCCTATTTTTTTGTTTATTTAAAATAGGTTAATGATAAAATAATGATGAATAAAAAAAAAATTTTTGTTTTTCAGCAACAAGACGGCGACAACGGACCCAATCATTCCCGTGGAGGTGACTGGCTGAACGTGATCATCCCAGCTGTCCCAACCAGCCAATCTCAACACCGGATGTCTTATTTGATCCGGAATTTGGATCCTGGAACACATTACCAAGCGGAAGTTGCCAGCAAGAACCGTTTCGGCTGGAGCACCGTTTCGGAACGTTTCCAATTCACAACTCGCGACCCGGGTAGGTACCACCTCTCCTAAATATGCATATTTAGGCACCTTCCACCCCCACCCCATCAGCACCAATCCGACCAGAGTAGAGCTATACAACCGACCTTAACCGCAACTTTATTTACAATGCAAATTTTAATGATCCCAATCTGTGGAATGTGCCATGCAACTTTTAAATTGGAATATTAAACATAAAATCGTTTATCTTAGATGATATAACATTTTTTTTATTGATTCAATTTATCATATCAATATAAAACATTCATTTAATATAAATTAATTTATTCCAAAATTGTATTTTTTAAGATATAGGAAAAAGAGGTATGTAAAAAAAAAATAAAGTACCTGGCTGGCTCATTTCAACAAAGGAATGATTAAAAAGATTAAGAAATATTAATTTTTTTTAATAAATTAAAGTATTATACTACGCTAACGAATTTATTAAAGGAAACCGTATTCCCTTTTTTTGACAGAAAAAATTTTATATCCTTCGGCAAACATTTATTTTATTGTTTTCGTTAATTTATAGAAGCTATTAATTAAATACTTGCATATATAATTCATTCTGACGCAGAAAAAAATATGCATGAATAGTTTATCAGTGGCGTAGCTAGTCGGGGGCGAAGTGGGCCCTCGCCTATGGCCTCGCACTTAAAGGGGCCTCGCGAGGCCTCCTTAAATGCGATGTCATCAGACCCGTTTATTTTTAAATTAAATAAAAACCTAAAAAAATATTGGCACACGTCACAGACTTAACTTTGCAAAACGTTTCTTTACATGCATACTTCATACAAAACAGTGAAGGCGCTAAACATTTTGGAAAAAGGGAGGATTTCAAAAATTCTAGAAGTAGCTAGTAGAGAATAAGATAGTTTATTTGTCTGTTTCAAATGGTATATCAATGAAACGTGTAGTATTTTTTTTTTTTTTTTTATTAAAGTACCATAAAATTTTGTCTCCTTTAAAAGCGTGTTTGTTTGTGGCCTGTAATTATTATTTTACAAATAATGGCAAAACAAAAATAAAGATACAGTATTTCCTGAACCTGAAATAGATAATACGGTAGCGCCTTTTGTTTATTTAAACTTGGCGCGTGTGACTCGACTGAGTCGTGAGTCGCTTATAAGAAAGTTTGTCTATGAACTGACGATTCCCCGATCTTTATTTGAGTCTCGCTGTCTCGCTCACAAGTTACAAAATAAAACATTTTTTAAATCTATATGCTTTTCAATATACTCGCACAGCGGATTTATACATTTATGTATTTTTTCACTAACATGAGCTGGTATGTCGTGTCAAAGCATGTATGGTAAGATAGATTTCTTGGGAACGAAAGAAAAGGGGCCTCGCTAATGCAACTTCGCCCACATCTATATTAGTCCACGCTACGCCACTGTAGTTTATAAACCAGAAGAAATTTTTAAACTAAAGAAAAACTTTATATCTTCACTTAAATTTAATTTTATCAAATAATTTAAAATGTCTAAAATAAATAATGTTTTTTCTAAGATAAATTACTAGAAAAATCGGGTTATTTAAATAATCAATATGACTAAATTAAGAATTATAAAAATGCAATCACTATTTCATATTGTTATTTGAATTTTTCAAATAAATATTAACAAATTAAACATAAATATAAAATATGAATATCATCCTTTTTTATTGCATTTATCCACGATCTTTAACCAGACAATCTTTCTTCCAAATCACATTTAAAGACTGCCTCTAATCCTTTCTTGCGAATGAAATGATCTTAGAAACTCCCATTAGCGAAATATCAAAAAATAATCACAAATTTTTTTTTTTTTTTTTTAGAGATAGTCCATTTAATTTATGTTGCCTTCAAGACATATATATCTTTCCAATTGTAAATATTCAACAATATTTCTTGTTACATCCTTTAGTGAAGATAAAAGAAATTTTATAAAAAAAATTTTCCTTGATTAATTCCATTCGGTAATGGAAAAAAAAAGTTTTAAGAACTTATTATCTGTCGATAATTGTTCCTTTGGGTATAAACTAAGATTAAGAGAAAAGTTTTAAAAGATGGATTAAAAATTTAAAAAAATAAAAAAGAATACACTTATAAAAGAATACGTGATATTATTTAAAGGTCAGACCTGATAAATAGAAGATTAGATGAAAAATATTGAAAATGTCACATTTCATAAAATTTTTTTTATTTTCAGGATAGATACATAACTTGTTTCCTTTGAACGTGCTCTTAGCATAAGACACGTATTACTATTAAAGTTATCCGATGAGAATTGCGTCGTAAACAAACCTTTATGTTGGTGTTTAAATTATTTTAATATATACCTGGTTGTCTCCTCTGAGTGATTGTTCAAATGGGAGGCATCCCAATTGTACTGATTGAACTAACAAAATGTAAATTACGAAATGGTATTATAATTATATAACCTCAGAAAATTTCAATTTATAGAATCTACTCAAGGTTAATTTCTCAAAAAATTTTCGGTTAACGCTTTTACATTTGGAATACCTTTTTGGATGTTATAAGGGTCATTTAATAGTGCAGTAAATGTGTTAAGAAATCGTATTAATAATATATGATGACAATATTTTTCTCTCGTTTGTTCAAAAAAAATTTTAGTCTCCTTTTTGAACTAAGAATTTGTCTTCTGAATTAAAATCAAAGGGCTCATTTTTTAAAATTTATAGTAGATGTAGTCCAACTATTAACAATTAGAAGTTACGATTGACGAAATATAAAATTAAATTTGTTTTAAACCTCGTGTGGCCAGGGATTCACTTTCTCTTACAAGTGATTAAAAATTTTTTAAATTAAATTTAACTGACAGTTTTTGGTTCAAATGAAAAAATACTAAAATTAACACAACCCGAAATTTTTGTCCTTTCAAAAACTGTCTTTGGAATAAATTATTTTAAATTAAAATTTTAATTCAATTGGCTACCCTAGGTAAAATTTTTCTTCCAAAGTCTTAAGATAAAATAATTATATTTCGTTTTTATCCCGAAATTCAGATTTGAACTGATTTATAACCTTTTAGTGGTGTAAGGTAGAATAAATCGATCATTTTTAATATTTTTTTGTGAGTAGATATTTTTTTTTTTCGCTAACCGTATTTTCAAACTAAATTGTATTTCTGTAGGAATTCTAATGAATAAATCAAAACAGAAATTAAAAGTTAGGTGAAGAATAACCAGTGTCAGAACGTAATTTTTTTTTTTCATTTATAAAATGAATTATAATTTATGAGGAATGCCCTACAATCTTTAATGAATGTGTGCCATTTTATTAACATCCCAGATGATGCATAGTCTCTAGACTTGGAGGATTGAATTACAAAATTGATGACCCCAAATATCTTGAGCAGATCGTCAGACCTGCTATTAAATTAATGAAAATTGGGGAATTAATTATTAATCTTTTTAGGCATGGAAAAAAAACTTGATATTCCTCAAGAATCTCAGTCATTTATTAGAGGAATTTAAAAACTACACCTTATGATAGGCCTACAAGACTTGTCATTACTCCAGAGTCCTACAAGTCAATTATAATAAAACCTTTTATCTTCACTTGGGATGTACAGTCATCGCCAGAACTCCCTAGTGTGCTCGAGAGTGAAGGCTTGAGCTTAAACAACCAAAATGCCTAGTCTTCGGAAGTGTTGTCTTAAAAGAAATTTATCCGCTTGACTTGATTTATTCATTTTAAAAATACTGGTTTGGTTGACTCAACGCTCCTCTCTCCAGCATATCAGGCATTTGTGGCGCCGGCTGTACAATAATTTAGAAATGCTCTTATATATAAATAAATTTATATTTTTTTAGAATTTATTATTTTTTATTTTTTAAAAGATTGTCTGCTTAATGTGTGCTTGGATGAAATTTTTGTCTGTTCGCGGAAATTTGAATTGTTTGTTCTCTGTTCTCTTGTCTCCCTGGCACTGCAGAGAACTCCCTGTATGAACCTTCACCCGAACCAGCCGTGTTCGCAGGTCAGTCCGCAATATCTTCATTTTCTCTCTTTTTTCTCTTCTCTTTTTTTTATTATTTATATATAAATAAAAATGTAATAGCACTTGAATGAAAATATATATAATTTTATTTTTCTCTTTTAAAATCTATTTCTTCTCAATGATTGCTTTTAATTGCTTGGTTATGTTTCCTGCCTGTTTATTTTATTTAATTGTGTCTCCTTGCATGTGTGGCTAAGTTTATTAATGAAAATTGGTTGCTAAATTAGACTAAAGAAAAAAAAAACCTCGTTAAATACTTTGAAAGCTTTTCTAAGATTCATTAAAATTAAAATTGATTTAAAGTTTTCTTTTAATGGACATTTTTACTAACATTTTCAGTAGAAAATTTTTTAATTAATTAAACAATACAAAAATCATTAGATAATTTTTTTAATTACATTTACATGTATCTTCTCAAATAAATGTCAAAATTCATTATTTATTATTATTTTATTTTATAATATGTACGAACATGCTTATTCCTTATTTTAGATGTTGGATATATTTTAATTATCATTCCCACTTAGTTTATTAATATTACCCCTTTTTTTATCATCAAAAATGTTTCAAGATAATAAATCAACACGTTTATATTAAATTTATAATTCAAAATTTGAATTGTTTTATTATTTATAATATTATATTTTAATCTCCTGACCCGCAATTAGTATATATCGTATTTTAAATATTGGGTATCGCCTAAGATGCCGAAGAGAATAACATAAAAAAAAATATTCCTAAGGGGAAATGGAACAACTTTTAATTGAAATTTCTTGCTAGTCCAATAAAGTCTTATCCAACTTGTTATCCTTAAAGAAAGTCCACGTTCTTCCGTTGTTATCAATTTGTTGGGTAATTCCCTTTTCAGCAATCTTCTTAACCGATAACAAGTTGTGGGCTGCCTCAGGACAATACCATACATCTATGAATTGGCAATCATTCCATTTCTTTCCATTAAAGACTTTTACAGAAATGGTTCCAACACCAAGTGCTTTAATTTGTACTCCATTTTTGGCGCTTTCCATTTTCTTGGAGTTATAAATTCTTTAAATGTGGTATACCAATCTCTCCGATTGGTTATATGATGCGTCGCTCCACTGTCGATATACCATTCGTCGTATTTGGTTTTATTAAAATCTATATCAATCATATTTCCCTTCTTTCTTCTTTCTTCATCGCTCGTTCTTGAATTTGAAATTTCTTTCATATTTTGTAAGGCGGACATCATTATAAAATTCTTCCTATTTTCATTTTTATTCTCACTAGATTTATTTTTGTTTCTACATTCATTAGATTTATGTCCCTTCTTTTTACATTCGAAGCAGACTATGCCAGTCTTACAATCTTGAGCAAAATGCCCCATTTCACCGCAAGAATAACATCTCTTTCCTTTCAAATTTGATTTGTTTGGAAAAATATTAGTCTTCCTTTTTGATAACATCGCCGACTCAGTTTTATTATCATTCTCATCACGATTGTCAATTCTTAATTCATAATTTAAACATCTTCTTTGCAGCTTCATCCAGGTCTTCTCGGTTAAAGGTAGGTCATGCCACGTAACATAAATATAATCATACTCCTTTGGTAAGGTTTGTAACAATCTAGCACAGAGATCACCTTCAGCAATTGGATTCTTAAGAAGAGTTAATTTCGTTTGGACTTCATCAAATTTTTCCAAATGGCCTTGAATTCCCTTGGCTGATTCCCACTGGATGTTATGGAACTTGTGCCTCAAAAGATCAACGTTCTCCTCAGATTGGACATCATAAATTAGGTGCAACTTGTCCCAAATATCCTTCGCCGTTGTACACTCACCCACTCTAAGAAGAGGTTTCGTGTCGAGCGTTAGTATAAGCCGCTTCTTTGCCTTCGCATTTAATTGCGTCCATTTTTCATAATTGATCTTTTCTGTAATATTAGGTTTATTAAATTCTCCGCTTACCACTTCATAAACTCCGTCACATTCCATCAAGGTTTTCAATATGAGTCTCCAAGTTGACCAGTTTTCCTCACCTCTCAACTTCTCAATTTGTTGTTTATCTTCAATCATCATGTAAATTATCACTAATATTATATTCTCTTCAAATGGCTCTAACCTCAACTAACCTCAAAAGGCCAACTTCCAATAATGAAAAATGCACTTCGAAATAATATAATATTTTTATCAACTCACGGTTCACCACGTCCAATTAGCGTCAATTACGGTCAACCACGCTCTGCTACCATGTTGGGATAAATTAATGAACAGTGGTTGATAAATAAATGATAATTTATTATAAAGATTACAACAACATGAGGTAAGGAAAAAATGCACTTCAAAACAACAATAATCAATACACAACAAAGGAACCAGAAGGCGGTGAATCAAATTCATTGCCAACCTAAGGTACGTATATATATATAATGAACATTGTCTATCATTATCACATTTAACATGAACATTGCGGGAGAGTGTTAAATGTAATGATAATGATAGACAATGTTCATTATATATATATACGTACCTTAGGTTGGCAATGAATTTTGATTCACCGCCTTCTGGTTCCTTTGTTGTGTATTAATATATTGTTGCTTGAATAATATTAATACACAACAAAGGAACCATGAGGCGGTGAATCAATATTCATTGCCAACCTAAGGTACGTATATATATATAATGAACATTGTCTATCATTATCATTACATTTAACACTCTCCCGCAATGTTCATATATTCTTCATTGAAACTGGAAACATTCCTATGAGATTCTTCATCTTTTTCATCTTCACCGAAGATAGACCTTTTGTGAATATGTCAGCTTGCTGATTATCCGTCGAAATATATTTTACGCAGGCTTCTTCTTCATTTACCAACTTGCGTATATACTTGTCCATGAATCCATCTTTGTAAAACATGCACTGGTCTGCATCACTCTCCCGTAACCAACATTCTTTAAGGCGGGTCTTGAATCCAGTTATTTTCCAACGATTATCAATAACTTTTCTTTTAAACGGTGACCACGTCTTATTTTTCTTTAATGAATCCGTCTCTTTTTTCATCGCTTTCTTCCAATGTTCTGAATCTTTACATTTCACCGCTTCTTCATATGTACTCGGCGATTCTCGGAGTAACATTATTCTTGGTGGACTTGTACTTGAGTCGTCACGATAGCGAATTGGCCTTTGAATGCTTCTCCTATCACGTAAATTGTGAGGTGGTCCTTCATCTACTTGTTGTTCATTGTTAATTTGCAAAAATTTAAAGCCTTTCTATTGTTATTACTATGTAAAAAAAAGTAAAGCTATTATGTTCGAATGGATATATTTAATTTTCGATTAGAGTTTGCAATTAAAAAAATAGTGTTCAAATACACATTTTCCAATCTTTCATGGAAATTGTTTTCCGAGAAAAAACTTAGCACCATGGCGAACATAATGTTTTGCACCCTAAGCTTTTGCTTAAACGCCTGTTAGACGACAACCCGCACATCAATAAAAATATTCTCTAATATACGTATCAGTATAAATTATTTCCAAAAAAAATGCAGTTAATTATTCATTTGAACATATACTTATATATTTTGAAGTGGAAACGGAATATTGGACTTCTCAAAGAGTGAACAGAAAGACCAACCTAATAAAAATAGAAATTTTCATTTGTTGAAGATATTAATTTAGGAATGCTATAATACGTACAATAAAATACCCAAATCTGACCTTCAAATTACAAAATATATACAACATTAAAATAAAAGGTGATTTTCTATCCACGAAACTAGTTAAAAAATAGTTTTCTGCTTTTATAAAATACACACACAGAATAGTGCAACAATTAAAATAAAAATTTCTAAATGGCGAAATAAAAAAGCGACAACAAACTTGCATGGCAATGCAGTAAAGCACGTAGCTATTTTTTATTTTATTAAATCGCATAAATGTATTCAACGATACACGTTCTATTGTGTATATTTTATAGAAATTCCGAACAGCTGCCAACCTCAGACCTTACCCGCAAAGAGTCGCACAACAGATTGCAGCATTGATTTTTTTTTGTCCCACCCTGTGGTCCCCCTTCCTCTCCTCATTCCCTTTCACTGACAGATTGTTGAAATTCAATAGGTCTCGTATTTTTAATCGTTCATATTGGAATATGAAAATTCTATTATTCACAGATAAGTGATTTTTCATGTTACACTAGCAATATAACATGAACAAAACTAATCATCGAAATAATCAATATAACTAGCTACAGCATATATTATACCAATAAATTTTATGAATGAAATAAATCCAGAATTAAAATTAAATTCATATAAAAGATGAATTATGTAAAATTAGTCCTTGAAAGAACGTCCTAAAAAAAAGAACAATCCATCCAAGTCAGAGTTGGGCAGTATCCAGATACAAGTATCTAATTCTTAGATCATATACTGACGTAGATCGTCCAGACAGACACGAAGCCCCTGCGCAGGGCCGGATCTAGGGGGGGGGGGGGGCAGTGGGGGGCATGTGCCCCGGGCGGCAGATATCATGGGGGGGGCAATTAAAGAAAGATTTACTAAAAAAAAAAAAAAGGTAAAATAATATTAATTTTATATAGAAAATTTTGAGGGGGCAGCAAATTAAATTTTGTCCCCTCCCCTAAAAAATCTCCTATTTCCGGCCCTGCCCCTGCACTCAATATTTCTCAATTATTATATAATTTTGGCAATCTCTCAAAAAATTCATATATGCACTGAAGATGGCCCCTGTAGAGAAGCCAAAATACTTTTATACGTATAACTAAATAAACTAATATTGAACTAATTTATGTATTTATATTCCCCCCCTCCAACCTTTATACGTAACTTTGACATATAAAACTGTTTTTTATTATTTATAAACTTTTGGATATGAGTTTCATGCCAATGCCAAAGTAATATTTTTGAGGTTTTGTATGTCAAAACAAAAAACAGTATTTTCCGAAAAATATCTAAAAAAAAAAGTATATTTTGTGAGCCGAGATACCCAAAAATTCATTGAATCTTGTATTTAGAACTTTTTTTTAGTATCTTGCCCAACTCTGATCCAAGTTACTATTCCCTGTTTAAATATTAAAGTCCATGAATGAATGAATACATGATACAAAGAGCTTAACCTAATTAATAGAATAATTTTTATTAAAAATATTGAAAAAGTAGTTTAATACCTATGCATGAGTAAATTCATTGATGCATGAATCTTTTAATTGTTGGATTTTACATTTAAAGATTCTCTAATAATGAAAGGCAATTGGTGCATCATCATGTTTCTTGGATTCCCTCAGGACCCGAGGTACGAGATTTGACAGCCCCAGCACAAACATCCTCATCAGCCAGGACCCCAGATCCTGTTACGTTAATCTTGGCAACGTTAATCTTTACTGGTCGCCTGCTTGCGGTATAAGCGGCCTATTTGTAAGTTTAGAGCCTCTTTAACTTTTGTTTTATAGCCTTATAAGAGTAAGAGAGAGAGCACGGGAGCGAATGGGAGGCCAAATAAAATCCAGTCGTTAATGAGCTTTATAATGAACTAATTTAAAACTTATAAATAATTTCAGACAGAAATTATTTTTAATAAAATTTATTTTTTATCCTAGTTAGAGAATTTTTTGTAAAAACGTTTTTATTTCATATATTGAACTAATATGTTTGACTGTTCAGGATAGTTCATTTGAACAATTCTAATTTAATTTTTATACAAATTTATTTTATCATTTAGCCTATTATAAAAAAAAGCTAATCTTCCTAAGCATTTTGGCAAAATTATTTCTTTCTAATTTTATTATATTTGTATCAATAATATTAATAATAATACAATTGAAATATATATGGATAGGGTCTAAATGGCCCCAGATGCCAAAAAAGACCATAAACAAATTAAAAAAAAAAAAAAAAAATATTAATAAACACCAATCAATCCTATTTATTTCGTATCCTAGGAGTTGAGGTGCGATCACACCGAGACCTGTCTTGGGTTGAGTCATGTCCCGGTGTGATCGCACCCCCATAGCCCATATGACTACAAGATGCCAGGTAATACAAACAGGGCCGCCGAGAGAAGGAGGGGGCAGAAAAAACTTTAAAACATTTTCACTAACTCTTTAACTTTGAAGTGGGGGGGGGCCGGGGGGGGTGGAGTGGTTGGTGGCGTCCCTCCCTCTTCCCGCACGTCTCGGGTTCGGGCCCTGGCATTTTTTTTTTTTATTTGGGTTTCATAAAAAATGCCCCCCATTTTTAATTTTAAAATTAGGGTGGGGGAAAGAGTGGGTGGGGGGGGGTGGGTGTGAGAGAGAAAGAAGAAAAAAAAAAAAAAAAAGTGGAGGCATTAACTCAAAATTTGGATTAAAAATAAAAGAGTTAAAAAAAAAAAAATTATGAATAATTCCTTATTAAAAAAAAAATATTTTCATAAAATTAGAAACATCAATATATTGGAAATTTTAAATTTAGCTTGAAATATAAAAAAAATTATGAAATGTTTTTTTTTTCTTTTTTTTTTTAAAAGCTCATTATTTATTTTATATAAAAAATATTTTTTTCTAATTATTTTTCCCTTTTTTTTATTTCTTTTGAATGCTACAACAGCCATCAAAGGACCTGCAGCAGCCTACACAGATCGACAGTCTGCATCAAAACGAAAATACAAAATAAAAAAATAAAAAATTAGGGCGTGTGGACCCCTGAATTTTATTAATTTTTTTTCTTTTTTTATTTCAATTTTTCCCAATTGGACAATCTTCGCATTCCCGTCGACTATGGCATCTCACCCATCAGCCTCTCTACTCAACTGTTGCAGCCGCCCGTTTAAATAAATAAATAAAAAAAAATAAACAAGCAGAGTGTGACTTTGTGCGTTTATGTGTGTGTGCGTGCGAATGTGTGCGAGGCTACTTATGGCCAATTTTTTTGCTGAGACTTTTTCAATGTGATGTATATAGAGATAATATAATAGCATTACATTTTAAGTATTTAATAGAGAGAGGGAGAATTAAATAAAATTTAAATGTTTGTGAATGTTTAATAAAAAAAATAATAATAATATTTTGGACGTGATATGTATGACTGACTGACTTTCTCTCTCTCTTTCTCTCTTTAGCCTCGATGTGTCTGTCAGTTTTAATCTATTCTCTTTTTCACCCTTCGTTTTCATAATGAAATGTTTTCATAACACGAATGCAAGGTGTGTGCATATATGAGTAAAAGACATAAATATAATTATAAAATATATATATATATAATTTTTTTGTTAATGTTTTTTTATTTATTTTTTTTTATCTTTAGTGGCTTTCCAAATTCACGGGTCCAAAAAATTGACAAACACGTTGTTTTGGAATTTAAGAAATTTTCCAGGACGTTCACAATCATTTGCATTATCTTCTTTAATTTAAAAAATAAAAAATTTTGATTAGTATTTAATTATTTAAAAATTTCATTTGTTGTATAAAACTTGATTATTGTCGGCCTACTTACAAGGGGAGTGTATAGCCTTCCCCTCACCGATTTGAACGAAAATGTTTTTAGAACTTAATGAAAAACAAATTCTGTTAGAGCCCGAAAACAAGCTTCTAAAGGGTTCGACTAAAAAAAAATGTTAAAGATTTGCCAGCATATCTTAAGCCTTTGCGAAAAAGCATATTTCTAATAGCATTTCTAATGTATTTATTACTTTTATGATCATTATCATCCTGCATCATTCAAAGGCACTGCAGATTATAATGATTAATATTACAATTTCTTAATATGTAACGTTTGTTGTAAAAATAAAAAAAATGCATGCTATACAAATTTCTTTGATTTATTTTCGCTCTTTATAATTTTTGACCTTGAGTAGAAGAACACTACTAAGTTAGACACCAAAGCTTTTAGAAATGTTTTTCGATTCATACCAACGGCTTAAGACATGCTGGCAAATCTGTGACATTTTTTTAGACGAACCCTTGAGAAGCGCATTCTCTCGCTTTAACAGAATTTATTTTTCATTAAGTACTACACATAAAAAAAATTTCGTTCAAAACCCTTGCTAGTTAGCATAAAATTCTCATGATTATATTAAGTATTCAATTTTTTAATAGCCTATGATATTTCACTAATTTAGGATAATAATGACTTTTTTTTTATATAATAAGGGAAAAAAATATTACCAAAAATTCAATAAATACTTCCAAAATTTAGAAATTATTTGAACCTCATTTCTAAAGAAAATTTTAAAAGAGACTTACGAGAACAAAATTTCCTTTATTTTTTTATTTAGCGAGGGCTCAAAAGCCCAAAAAATTTCCCTCTACTCGTATAGAATTTGAGAAAAGAAACCTTCGGATAAATTTCAAGACCTAAAAGTCTAATTTTCATTTAGGCCTACTACAGATCTCGAATATATTTTAAATACAATTCTAACAATAATGAAGTATTTGAAATATTACACAGCTTGTATATTTATTAAAGAAAAATGTATAGTACTGTGGAACAACAAACAACTATTCATTAGTGCCATAAAGTTTAAAATGGAATTATTCAAATATGAAGGAGTTTAAATAATATCAATAGTTGTTACAAGTTTGTAATAAACAAAGCTATTTTACCCTAAAAGATGAAGGCAATATATTTATATATCTAAGTTAAAAAACTTATCCATATTCATACAATTTTGATAGAATAAAGATTATTTTTGTAAAATAAACAGATTTTATCAAAAGAAGAGAAATATTTTTCATCATAAAAGACTTCTTTGATCTAATTGAAAATAATTTACATAAAATAATTAAAAAATAAAATATCTTTGAATTCTTTGAAATAATAATATTTGTTTGTTAATAAAAGAAGGAATGCAACATTAAAGCACGTCATTCCATGAATAGAATAGAATATGAATAAAAACAAAATCCATTTTAATGATTAAGAAATTTATTTATTCATTTATTTGATATTACGGAGTATTCTTTTTGAAATAACTCATTTTTTTTAACTAAATTAGATTCATATCAAAAATCTCATTAGAATTTAATCTAACAAAGCAACCTATTTCCAATAATAAATGATACGTTTCTAACTTTGTCAATTATATCTAACAGTAAGATAGTTTGATATAATAAATCTTTTGCTACGTGATTGTGAACGTCCTTTGAGAGCTTGGTCTATTTTAGTGATGTATTGTAATTGAGAATAAAAAAAAAAAACTCGCTAGATAATATTTATTTGTTTCATTGTCAATGAGATAGCTTTTATTGGATCTAGCGAAGCTCTTAGCCGTTCGTTCCATGTGTTTAGAAGCTTTATTCGGATTTTATGTCATTCGCTTTGCTACATTAATTTTTCTGATAAATAAATAAATAAACACAAATCTACAATCGCCAAGATTTTTTTTTTTTTTTTTTAGTTAATATTAAGAATGTAATTTGTGATCTAAATGCATTTATTTTTGAGACTGTCATAGCAAAATGAATGTTTGTAATAAAATTTTGAAAAAAAAAAAATTTAACAAAAAAAAATTTTGACGTTAATATTGATTTAAAAAATATATAATAATAATAGATTCTATATAATGTGATAAATTATATTCGACTATATAATATACATAAATATACATATAAGTTTTGGCGCAGATTTTTATACTTTCTCCTATAGATAAAAAAAAAAAAAAAACAACTGTGTTTAGGAGTCTTAAAAAGCACTTAAAAGCTGTGTTAAGTTGAATTGAATGGATGTTGATCTTTAAACGAGTGTTTGTCTCTGTATCATAGTTGTATGAATGTTTTTGAGGTGCGTGTATGTTTTTGGGAAAAATATTATCGAAGACCCTACAAAATTTCAGCTTAGTTACAAAAAAAAAAAAAAAAATTAAAATCCATCAGAAGGCCCCGTTAATAAATATTATTAATAATTGTATCATTGATGTTATATGAAATAAAAATTTTGTATATAATACAATTAATAAATGGAAAAAAAGAAAAACGCTTATAGTTAGTTTAAAATTCGTATTAATTAACAAAAAAAAGCGTTTTATCAGGGGTTGTTTTAACTTTTTTATTATTATTATTTTTTTTTTAAGCTAGTTTATAATTTCGTGGAGAGAGAAGCAATAATCTCTTTCTTGAGCTTATATTATCGTGTATTTGTTGAATTAAGATATTTATTCCCTAAGGGCTTTTAAAAAAATATCCAAAGAATTTTTTAAAATATTTTACCATAATAAAAAGGCTCTAATTTGGAATAGGATAACTCAATTCAACAAATGTCTTATTTCCAAAGAAATTCAAGAACAAAACTTAAATCTATTTCAAACTCCCCCTGCCAAATAATTTTTATATTTTTTCTATGTAATTCAAAGTTTGGTTCTTGAATTCATTTATATTAAAAGGGATTAGATAATCTCTGGTTTATTCCTATGTAAAATAATAATAGGTATTTTTATTTTTTTAATGTTCATTTTATAGATTTAATAATTATAAATATTGTTATTTAGAGTAGTGTTTCTCAAACCGGGATACGCGACCATTCATAAATATAATAAAAAAAATTAGCTTTAGAAATATATATATATCTTTAACTGTTTATAAAGAAAGACAGCTTTTAATGTTTATGTATTAAAAAAAAAAAACATCGATAGTTCGGGAGAGAGTGTAAATTTTTCTAAATATATATATAAATATGGTCCTTGTGTTGAGTTTGAGAACCGCTTACTTAGACTAATTATTTACATATAAACTTGTAATATAATTTGATTAAAGTGCAAATTTAACGGGGCTATAAAAAAAAACAAATATACGTACTATCTGTGTATACAAACAAAAAAAAATACCACTTTCTTCACTTGACACAACCCTCTGACAGTTTTTGAAAACCTCACCAACGCATCACGTGATTTGGATATATGAATTCTTAGCATAAGCATAAACGTTATAGACTCTATTTTACCACCTAAAAACTAGATTAAAAAAAAAATACAATTTTTAATATTAATAAAATAATCATCAATCATTCTGAGTGTATAAAAAAAAATTAAAAAAAGTCATAAGTTCCCTTTAAGTGTAGTTTTCACAGTTCGATGTGAAACCTTTTCGTACATCCCTATGTTGTGTGTTTGTCTATATCAAAAAAAAAAAAAAATTAAATTGTATATTTAATCAAGGAGTTCTCAAGTTAAAATGTACGAATTTTGAAGAGAAAGGGGACTCGACGATAAAAAAAAAAAAAATGGTGTATTAGACTGAAACTTGTGAACGCCAAAAACATCAACAAAACAAATTTCTATTGTGGGGTTGTTTTTGCTATACCTTGTAAATATATATATTGTCAAACGCCCTGATACTTTTTAAATGGTGTACTCCCACGTCCATTGGAAAGACCACAAGCTTAGACGAAGAAACTTTGATTTGGACTTTGTGAATTAATACATAATATATATATTTATAACTGTTTGTGACTATATTTAACAACCAAAAAAAAAAAGGATGAAATAAAAAAAGTATAATCTAGGCAACAGTTCTAATTCAATCGAATGATGATCAATTCAATTTTTTGAGAAAATTTTGTACCTTATCAAATTTAAATAAGAGAAAATTAAGTTACGTTCTTTTCCTTGTCCTGTCCAAAAAATCCTTGAGTCTATTTTTATGCTTATATCGATGTTCTCTAACTATAAATAAAATTCCGGTTGGCCATCAGTGGTCAACATGCACATGCGGCTTTTAGTCTTTGTGGAGGGCTCAGCACTTGGCAGACCCAATCATTTCCAAAGGAAACACATGTACTAAAGCAGATACATGACGTGAAGAGGAATAATTTCAATTTAATTGACTCAATAGACAAACTTAACTAACAATATGGAATTTCAATTTTGGAAATTAAATTTTTCAACACCTAAGTTCATCACAACAAAATACATCCGCAATTCAATCCAAATCATAATTGCTTGTGCAAATCCAATTTAAAAATTAAATTTTTTCGTCCATAGAGTGAAAAATTTATTTCGAAATATACACATGGAGAATTTTTTTATTTGTAGCATTTTCTATAATATTAATTTTAATTTCTAAAAAAAATCTTTAAGATAGATCATAATATTAAATTAACAGAAGTTCTAAAAAAAAGTTGCAAATTAAGACAATCACTTGTGTAGAGAAGAATAAATGAAATTTATTCTTTAAAAAATTTAAATGTTTTGAATTTAAATTTTTTCTTTTAATTAGGTAGAACTTCAGCAAATTTCTCGAAATCAGGTAAGTGAGAAGATAAATAAATATTGTTAAAAAAATATAAAAATTTCATTTTATTGGTGGTCTATTTAGGTCCGAATCTCTGTTTATTTATCTGTTTGATTTAGGTCTTTTGAAATTTAATATAAAGATGTCCAAGAACAGAGTTCCAGAACATTTTAATAAATTTTATTTTTTGAAAAAAAAAATTGATTGGGACTCGAACACGGATCGCTTTAAAATAGAAAGTCAGTACTTTAGTGTATTAGCAAAAATAAAAGTAAAAAATGAAAATTTAAGTCTTATGCCATAAAACGATAAAATATGCTTAACGCCTGCAGGCTCCGATTAGACAACTAAATATACACGCGCGAATTGAGAACAGTTTTTTTTTTTTTAATCATTTTGTCAACGTTTATCTATCTGATAAATTTTTTTGATAAAAGAATAGAGGGCTACTAACATTAAAAATACTTAAGTTTAATTCTTGAAATGACCTTCTCTGCTTTCCATCAAGCTTGTTAAAAAAGAGTCATTTCACCATCATCTTTGAATTTATATTAATTTTAGAATTTTTTTGAATGTAATTAAAATATAACAAAGAAAAATTTCTCTTAATTTTTAAAAAATTTAATTTGCTTTTTTAATATAGCTTCTTTATCATAATTTTTAATATTTTTTTCATTAAATATAATAAAAAATTATAATTCTAAATAAAATAATATCCAAGTTTATTAAAGATATAAATGTAATCAAATTTTATGATTAATAAAAGATGCATGGAACTCCTATTTTCTTTTTTAAGCTCTGAAATTTTGGCCTTTTTTTATGGCTTTCAAAACATTTAGATCAATATTTTATAAATATTTAACGTGACTTAAGCTGGTCGATCCCCGCAAAATTTCTATAATATGAATAAAGGCTGCTACACACGTAACTGCAAACTTGACCAGCATGCATGTGCAATCTTTTTGTACAAGCAAACTGTAGAATCTGTAGGAGAATATTGCGCAAGCATTTTAATTGTGCAACCGCTCGATGCTCAATTGAATTTTGATCATGCACTAGCATATTTGCGCAAAAAAAACCCCCCCCCCTTTATAGACCTTTTGACAATTAATTTATTTAAAATTTCAATTTAAATTTTAATATTTATTGTGACTCTATTTAAAACAAGAGAGTATTTCTTCAAAGACAATGTGGATTATTTCTTGTTATCTTCGAATAAATAATCTTCCAAGTTTGACATTTTTAGGCTAATTTTCGGCATAAGTTGTTGCTTGCACAAACATGCTTGTACCGTGTGGTGCCGAAGGGAATTTGCACACGCATGCTTGTCAAGTTTGCAGTTAAGTGTGTAGCCACCTTAAGACATTCCGATCTTTAAACCAATTAGTATAAATAAAACATGGATAATATTAGGGCTATATCTTACAAAAAGATTCAACTTCTCTATGTGTGTTTTCTAAATAAATTAGCTTTTTTTCAAATAAATTATATCAATAAAGTGGACAAAGTTAAATAATAAATCTATTGTTTAAATAAAAGACCGAATCTAAAATATTAAATTTGTAAAAGTTTAGAAAATGAAAGTTTGAAAAATTATTTCTTTTGATCCATTTGATAATATTAAACAAACTTAACTTCGTTGGCCCAAACGGTTTATTTATATATATTTATTATAGATCTAGTACAAATGCTTTGATGAAATTTTATTATAATTAAATTTTCTTGAAATAATCACGAATCTAAATTTAGACCGTCACCTAAACTAATTCATATTAATAAAACTTCTTAATTATATTATTCCTTTTTTTCAAAAATTAAATTAAATAATATTTGTTTTAATTATATTAGGTCTGCCGAGAGCCGCCTTTCAAAAAAAAAAAAAGAAGAAAAAAAAATTAAAAATAAAGAAAAAGAAAAAAAAAGAGAAAAAAAGTCGCTTTTATGCTGCACTCAGCCATTTGTATACTTAAATGTTCAGCTTATAAAATAATTACAAAAAAAATCTTTAAATGGAATTGAAGTATTCTGAATAAAAATGTTTATATTATATGTATAAAAATTAGCTTCAATCTCTCTATTTTCCTATTTCCTAATAATATAGGTGTCATTTATTGCGGTGGAAAGGGATCGAATATTAACTAAAAATTTTTATTATTTTTTACTTAAGTTTTAACAATGGAAATCATACGAGTGATTTTTTTAGATTCTGTCATGGGGTAACAACATTTGTTTTGAGAATTAACAATAATTTAAATTAAATGTTCATATAGAATAAACAGTCAGCAAAACTTTTTTACTCGCACACTGAAGCATGATAATATACAATATTTTGAGGCACACCAAGATTCGATATAACTAAATATTAAATTTTTTACCCTTAATGTGAAAATATTAATATATGTGACAGTCCACATGAAAAGGTACCAAATCTTCACCTGGGTCAAAAATGAGTTTTTACGCTTTCTGTACAGAACACGAGCTGAGTAAGCCGGCATGTTTGTAGAACATTTTTTATCTTTTATAAAAAATTTCTTAATCATTTATTTTTTATTTTATTGTTATTTTTGAAGACTTGACATCTATTTGTGGACGTTTAGTCTCCTCTCATATTTATTTAAATTAATTACTACACATGGAATCAGTCGAAACATACGATTTGGTTGGTTTGACAGAATGTCTAGCAAAGGATTCCCTCATTTTCATATTAAATAAACAAAGATAGAAAGGTTAATTACAATTTAACTAATATTATATGATATTGAGAAGGGTGAATAAATAAATCCAGAGCTAGTATTCAGGCAAATTTATTCGGATTATATTCCTCTGCTATAGGCCAACGTTTCGGAGCTCAAACTGCTCCTTCTTCAGGACCTTTGTTGTATTTCAAGATGGTGAATGTAGCGTCGCTCCTTGAGTTTACGTGATGAAGATAGGGGCAGCCTGGTGGATATTACTGAGAAGGGTGAATAAATAAATCCAGAGCTAGTATTCAGGCAAATTTATTCGGATTATATCCCGGCTATAGGCCAACGTCCTATAGCGGAGGGATATAATCCGAATAAATTTGCCTGAATACTAGCTCTGGATTTATTTATTCACCCTTCTCAATAATATCCACCAGGCTGCCCCTATCTTCATCACATTATATGATATATTTTATTATGATTCCACGACTGAAGGTCACAGAGATATCGGAATACGTATAAAGTGTATATTTCACCAATAAAAACTTGAAACATATCACCAAGTGTATCATTTTTTTTGGATACCAAATGGTATAAATAAATATGCCTGGACCTTCTAACATTATATTGTTTCTAAATACTGTGTATCGTTAAAAGTCTATATGGTCTAAAATGCCGAAAAGACTTAAAAAAAAAAAAAAAAACGGTATATCATTTAATATTATGAGTTTAAATTTTCAAGATTTAGGTAAAATTTATATTTCAAGAGAATAAATTCCATATTATTTTAATAGAAAAGAAGGTTAAAATAGGTTTTCTTCTTTTACCCTTTGACCCTTATAAAAAAGTTAGACTTTGTTTTATTCCCTCAAGAGAGTCGGCGGCTGCCATCGGATTTGTAAGTATATTTTTATAATATTTTTTTAGATGATTAATTTTTGATTCATTTAATTTAAAATCTTAAAGAATTTATTTAGGAATTATATAAATGTATGCGAGTATAAATTATATGGTATATATATATATATTTCATTTTGGAGATTATTTAACTCTTGCGCTCTCTACAGATTATCTTTGAGATAATAGGATTAGACTTAATTAGAATGCTGAGGTAAGAAATTAATAATAAAATGGATGCTTTTAACGAGAGAGAGAATATATATATTATTATTGTGAAGTGAAATATGGTGTAAAATTTTTTTTTATAATTATAAAAAGAAAAAGCTGTCTAAAAAAATTACATTTCATTTAAATATAAGCCTATAACTATAGTCATAGTTAAAAATAAATACTGAACTGCCCCCTAGTAAAAGAATTAGATTTTTGGTTTAACTTTGTAAAAATTACAATGTTTCGGCCACTCATTCTGTGGCCTTCTTCAGATATAATTCAGCTAAGATTTTAAAGGTTGTTACATCTGTGACAATCTCAATTGAATTAGTACTAACTAATCAACTAACTAAGACAACTAATTCAATTGAGATGTAACAACCTTTATAATCTTAGCTGAATTGTACCTGAAGAAGGCCACAGAATGAGTGGCCGAAACGTTGAAATATTTACAAATAAACCACAGTTAAACCGAAAATCTAATTATTTTACTAATGAAAACAACTGTGAAAGCCTAAACTCCAAAATTTGACACCATCCCTCCTCTGGGAATGGTGTAATCTCCAATGCAAAGGCCTAGAAAGAAGGATTAATAAATTCGAGAAACAGTAGGTGAATTTAGAGATAGGAAATAAAGTAACTTGCAGAGGCCGACTGAGTTAGAGATTACTTGAAAGCATTTCTTGAACAAATGGGAATTGATATATATGGCCATTTGATTAGATAGAAAAAATTCAAATAAATAAAAATAATTTTAGTATAAGAATAGATAATATTAATGACGAAGGGCCTCTTTGGCCCACGGGGCTTGGAGTAGTTGGTAGCGTGTCTACCCTCTATACCGACCGTCGTGGGTTCGGACCCCAGGCAGTCCGATTATTTTATTTAAGGGATTTGGATACCAAATGACAAATAGAAATGCCTGGACCGCTAATAGAAATATAAATTACAACGGTTATCGTATAAAGTCTTATATGGCCTAAGTTGCCGAAAAGACTGTGT
The DNA here is from genome assembly GCA_023213315.1 of Euborellia annulipes. Lineage (NCBI taxonomy): Eukaryota > Metazoa > Arthropoda > Insecta > Dermaptera > Anisolabididae > Euborellia > Euborellia annulipes. The sequence continues at coordinate 146,728 of JAKCPI010004259.1, forward strand.
GAATGTGTGTGTGAATGAGAAAAAAATGTGAATGTTAAAAAAAAAAGGTCTCTTTCTACTTTGCTTTATTGTCACGTCATCAACAGAATATTTTCCTATTCTTTGACTATAGATTTGTTAGATTGTTGTACTAGGCAATGAGAAAGTAACAACAAAAGAAACCCAAGTATTATTATAATTCAATGCCGAGTTCTTAATAATTAAATTTCGTCCTCGAATTATTCGAGGACGAAATTTAAACTGCTAAATTACAATCCTCTTAATTTTCTAATAATAATATCTATATATTTATACGAATAAGTCGGTAATTTGAGATCAAATTTAACATAAGAAATACGTCTAGTTTTTTATTATGCCTGCTAAAATAAAGAAATGGATGGTTAATAAACAATTTATTTAATTTAATTAGTTTTAGCCGAAGTCGCCAACCATTTATGCCCCTATCTCTAGTGATACGAACAAAAATTATTCAACCCAATATTCAAATGTATTCGAATATCAAAAATAAAAAAAAAGGTAAATAAAAAAATTGATATTCATGCGCCTAAGGCCATGTCGGTGCACAGATATAGAAAGAGAGCAAATGAATTTGACTGTTATGAAATTATCCATTTGGAAAATAATAATTTTGTGAAAAAAATTCTAAGAAGGGATTTTAGAGTTAACAGTCAGTCAGATTGAATGAAAAAGTCATTGAAAAATATAAAATTCATTTACAAAGCTTAAATTTTCTATCCATTTAATTATTGTTTAAAAAAAAATGTATGGTTAATAGTCGATTAAGAAGCTGCGAGGTTTATATTTATGTAGCTCAATAAGGACTCTATGAAATAACATGAAGAGCAGGGTGTTGGAAATAGATTTTTTTGATCTTCGAATTTTTTTTTTTTTTTTTTTTTTTTTCATTTTAAAATACGTAAGCCTATGCATCGACCTATGTTTCAATGTACTTGAAAAAAAAATCATAACCTCTGCGTTTGCGCCCGTGCTTTGAGAAATATTTTTAATCACAATGACTTGTACATAAGTGACTAGGGAATATGTAATCTAGCAAAAGCCTTTGTGGCAGTTTCATAATTATTTTTAATTTGTAATTATTCATCTCCTTTTAGAGGGATGCATTTTTATTCTTCTATCTATCCTATAAAGAGAGATTGTGAAAAAGGATTTTTTTTTATAAAATGAAGATAGTATTTTTATACTACAGTAGAAAGATATTTCTGGCTTTTATATTTTTTCAAAAAAAATGATATGACTCGGGGTGGCTTTTTGGATTTCATAAGTGAGATTGGCTGAATGTTTTTGTGGAGATAAGCGTCTCTCTTTGTGTGTAATGTCGTTTTGTTTTTTTTTTCCTCCTCTATTTAAAATAACTTTATTAATTAAAAAAGTATAAAATTCATTTATAAATTGTGACCTGTTTAAAATTTTTTATTATTTCACTTTATTAAAATTAATTTGAAATGTGTTAATAAAATAAATGATTTCATTTTGTAAAGTTAGTTTTTTTTTTTTTTTTTTTATTGTCACCTCTTGAAATATATTTTTATGTTTTAATCATGGCTGGATGGGTCAAAGGGTAAGTGGACCAATTGTCCAGAATGTTCAGCTATTACTCGCCTGGGGTGTAATTTAATTCACAAAATTAAAAATTTCATTGGAATTAGGAAAACTTTTTTGATATAAGTACATTTTATTGATTTTGTGCAATATGGCTTTGATAATCACTTATCAGTGATTCCCAAGAGAGATTTAACTACTTAACAAAAATTTCATTTGACCTGAACTAACAAATCAATCGCTTTTTATCCTGTTCTAAATTATATCCTGTGATTACACTACACATACTTATGAAAAAAAGTTGTATCTAAATAAAACTAAAGGCAGACGATTCCTGGTAAATCATATTAAAGTTGTTATTTTTAAACATATGAAAGCAATTTTAAAAAATAAATAATTAATGATAATAAAAATAATATTTTTTGAAAATACTTAATTTTTTGTTTGAAGTCGATATGTACTAAAAATTCAAAATTCGAAGAAAATTTAGAATTTAATATTTTTTAATAATTTATGGAAAATTGAATTTTAATTGACTAAATATTTGATAGAAAAATATATTCTTAAATAATTTTACAACATAAAAAAAAACGTCTGGGAAATTTCAACATTTAACAGGGTATCATGTGCGCCAACTCTTATGGAAATTCTTTATTGGTAATTTGTTTTCAAAAATTTTAGCTACTCCAGGCCCAAGATATTCCCGCTCTCCTTATGCTCCCCCTTTCCCAAATATAAAAACATGTCGCCTACAGTAGAGTCTTGCTAAACGGGACCGGGACCCTTTGCAGGATTCTGAAAATGGAGGACACCCATGAATATAATGCAAAATTTTATCTCTTGAAAAGAGATAAAATGACAGTTTGTTTTCTTAAATTACCCTTTTTTTACTCAAATATCCCGAATAAGAGGCTTTTCAACACGTCCGATTAGCAGGGATGCCAGAGTATTTAAGTCCGGATAAGCAAGATTTTATTGTATACTGAAAATTTTTATTTAAATAAATTATTAACTAGATAGTGGTTTGTTTGAAATACAGTAGTTCGTGGTTTTCAAACAACCCCTAAAGCGAGATGCCCTGGATATTTATTTCAGTCAATCCTTTTATTAAATTCATAATTCAATTGAGAATATAATAAAACATTATCTACATATATATTCTTTAAAAAAAAAAAATTCATAATTAAATATGAATCGTCGGATATATCCTATTTTAAAAATTCTTTCGAATTCCAAATTTTAACATATCAATAATTCATTGTAAACGTGATATGTTTAAAATCCGATGACAACTTGAGCTTTGATTGGCATTCGAGAAGTGCATAATCTTATTTTCAGGAATAAAAAAAAAAAAAAAATGATCAACTATGAATATACATCGCTATCCTATATATCAATATATAGTAGCGTTATAATTGCGTTGCTCGATAATCGGATAGCAGAGGTGCCAAGCTATATAGCGAAAGCACTAGCGAGCCTAGCTAGCTAGCGTTAGGCACTTTGCGAGTGGCTGGGATAATTGACTGAATGCTTTTGATACCCCAACCCCTACTATGCCAATAACATTCCTCATCCTCCAATCTCACCACCCACTCATCCCATTCAACCCTCTTTTTGCAAAAAGGCTTGTACAATTTATTTTGCGCTTTATTTCCAAGCGTAACATTTTATTGATAGAGTGTTTTTGATTCAAATCACTCACAAACAAGTTTTTAAAAGAGAGTTTATATTTTTTTCTCTCGATTATTTTTATTAAATATATAGATATATAGGTCTATATGTAAATAATATATATAATATAAAATAACAATATGGATAAAGTGATCAAAGAGTTGAAGGTCTTTTTAATAAAAATAAAATCGTTTTTTTCTATTAAACATGAATTATTTTCACATAAGCTTATAGAATTTTTTTCTTGGATTTTCGAAATTTTCGAATTCAATTATTGGTATTTATAAATATATACAGAGTGTGAAAAAGGATTTCTAAAAAATTTTTTAGAACGAAGTTCTTTTACGGGGTTTACAGTAGGGTGAATTGGCAGAATTCGTCACGTAACATAACAAAAAAGCGTTACAGAGCGTCTCAAATTGTGGTAATAAAAAAAAGCAATTTGGTTATTATGAACAATTATTTCTGAGTTTTCTTTAAAAAGATGCTTTAAATATTTTTCTTGTTCTATTAAAATTTGTATTTAAGGTGCGTTAAAAGCCGTTAGAACACGATTGACTACCGAGTTACTCGCGGCAAAAGATGGCGTTAGTTTTTCCCATAGGAATACAAGGGATTTATTCCAATTCATTTTAAAGTTTCCAGCTAATTAATTAAGGGTAAAAAATTAATTATTTTTTAACACATTGATTAAGAATTTAATTATCTATAAGATATAGAGCGGATTTTTAAAAATATATTTTATTTAATGCGATTAATCTAAAAAGAAAAATTTATTTTTTCGAAAATCAAAAAAAGGGCTTCTATAAGTTGTAGATATTTTAAATAGCTTTAATTTTAAACAAATTTGAGGTCGATAGCTTCAAAATTGTGGCCGCTGGTAACTCCCAAAATTAGCACCCCGAGGCGGGCACCTAAGTTCACTATAAAATTGTAATTAAAAAATTCATTTCAGAAATATTTTAAAGAAGATAAAATGAGACAAATCGAATAGATCTATTCTTGTATAAATAAACTTTAATTTACACTAACCCTTTAAATGATTATTAGGATATACTAAAAAACATTTACGGCAGGTAGATGAATATATGTTTATGACAATGGTAGTTCAAAGTTAGTTGTAATTTAAAATTATTTTATCATTTCTTATTCTATTGTGAGCTGAGCTAATTTAAATTAACCGACACGAGTGGTGGGAGGGATTTGTTTCGTTTTCGTTCAGATTGCGATGGATTCGTATCACCCACACGCATACGCATGCTCTGCTTTTGCCTCGTAAATGATTACGATCGGTGTAAAATAAGTCGTTTTCTGTGCTCTCAATTATGTTCCCTGCTTTTGTCCTTTGCAATCACGTTTTGCATTACGAGACCTTCTAGCGAATATCATTTATTTTAAGTGATAAACATTGCCTGGCTTTTGAAATATCTCAACTTTTGAATATTCATTCAAGAGGATATACAATTTACTTTTAGACTTAATGAGAAATCCCAAGTTCTTACCCTTTTTCGTATAAAAAAAATATCCACTTCATTTTCATTTTTATTAATAATCTGTTTTACGATTTTAATTAATAATCAAACGTTTGTGGAGTAGCAAGTAAATTAGGATTCTGATATGGAATATTCGAATAGACAATTCAAATAAAAAAATCTTTTATTCAAAATTGAATAAATATTTATAAGGTAATTAAAAAAAATGTCTTATTGTTTTTAAAAAGTTGTTAATATATTGAATTTTTTATGAACAAGGATAATTAAACTTACTTAAAGATATGCTATTTAATTTATCCTCTTTTTTATTTGAAATTTTTTCTTAATTTCTTGTTCTATTATTTAGTTAATTCACTGAACAAAAATGCACATTCAAAAATCTGGTGTGATAGGTCGCACAGCACACAACTTTCTCTTACCCTTCGGCAAGAGAAAGTTGTGTACTGTGCTTGTCACACCACATTTTTGGTGACGACATATATTTAGGCTCCGACAGTACATTTGAATTCAAGATGTAAAATTTATAAGTATGGGAAAATATTTATATTTTGTTACCATGGCAACTATTTCTCCTATCTTTCCCATAGAGTACAAGAGTAAAGTGGTCTTGAAAAGATTTCAATGGCAAAATGAGAAAATGAGCATCTTAAAAATAGTTGATTTATGAATTTAAAAAAAAAAAATCATTTTGAGAAAATCGAAAAAAAAAAACTGAAAAATTACATCAGTAAAGTGGGCGGAGGGGGCGAGCGCCCCCCTTAGCCCCCACCTGGATACGCTACTGTGTGTGAATATGTGTGGTTAGTGTGAGTGTGAATGAGAAAAGTGTGAATTTTTTTTATTCTAAAAAAAAAAAAATTCAATTTCATGGACTAAGGCTTATACTATTAAAAATAAGAAAAAGATATTTACTTTTCATAAAGATGCACCATAATAAGTTGGCAAAATTCATTTGAAGAAATCCATTCAGGTGTTGGTTTCTGCTATCGCTCGCTTACTATCTAAACAAAAAATCTCAAAATGTTAAATAAAAAACTCATATTCAAAATTAATTCTCTTTTGATGAATTAATTATGAATACAAGTTGACATCCTCGGCTGAAAAATAAAATGGCAAACATTTATTTTTTTTAATAGTTTATACATAGTTTTTACATAAAAAATATTATTTTAAATACACAACACAAATTCACACATTTAAGCTTCTTTTGAAGAGGTTGAGGCGTGGAGGTATCTTCTTCATAGAGTATGCCTTTGTTGATCTTCATAGAGTAAGCCTTTGTTGATATGTATTCATGGTCTTCACAGTCTTCGAAGAATGAAAGTTCGTACTTCACTCACAATTCTTCCTTTTTATTCTTCGCATAAAATGCATAAAAATCAGAAAAGAAAGATCATAAAGATCTTAAAAAAAGCTTTAGAAGTGCAAAAATCGCATATTTATTAAGTGTGACCACTCTCCCAAATTCAAATATCATTGTTGTTTAAGTGAAGCTAAACTAAAGGGACCTATATTTAAATATTATTGCGCCCGGGGAGAGTGATCCCCCTCACCTCTATCATTCCCTAATATAAAAATCGAAAGACATGCATTTAATTTTGGCCGAAGAGAACTTTCATAGGCCTAAGGCCTAATTAATTTTATCCGAATAGAAGAAACTTGTTGTATTTTCATTGGACTTATCATCTTAACACAAGGATCCGAACTGAACCGAGTACTGATGATGAAATACCTGCCTAAATCTATTAGTCATTTATCGAAAGGTTGTTTTTACTCTCCACAAGAGAATCTTTATATTCACTTGCTGTTCGAAATCAATGTGATCAGAATCAAGAATCCAATGAAACATGACAAGTTTCGGTTTTTGAGTTATATCAAAAATAAAAAAAAATAAAAAACAAGAACTCGTCTCCTCAATCCAAACTCTAGACTGCCTAACGCCTAACGGGGGTAAACAGTGATTTTTAATTGCATGCTGATTTTCTAGCGAAAGGAAATCCGAGAGAGCTCAAGTTTACAAAAAATATTTACAAAAAAATAATGTCCCTTAATTCTAACAATTGAAATAATAAAGCAGAATAAAAAAATACAGTAGATTCATTGACATTTTAAAGTTTCAATAAATAGAGAAAAAATAAAATTTGGTTTCGTTGAAAAAATTTCAAAATATATCAAATAAATTTTGCTCCTAAGAAATTGAATAAGGGTTTGCTTATTAAAATTTTGTAATTTTTGTGAGTTTTCTTTTATCTAATAAAGTTCCAAATAATTCAGAATGACTTGTCGGGACTTCTTTTAATAATCCTAATATACTTCAAAAAAATTATGAAACAATTATTAAATAAATTTTATACTAACAAAATTATAAAATTTTAATTAGCAGTCACTCAAGTCAAGGGCTGACTATATATAATTCAAATAAACTATTTAAAATGTAAAAAATTTGATAACTATAAATTTAATTTTTATTTTGCTTTTTACAATTTTTACTTATATAACTATTTGCTTGCGGAAGAAGAGTAAAGTGACTATGGAGTTATTATATATAAATCAAATTCTTAATTAATTATAAAATTGAACATTTTACATTTACAAGATAGCTACTTTCGAAGAAATTTTTCAAACAAAATAAAAAATATGAATTTTATTAAATTAAATTAAATTAAATTATTTTTTGTACTGAATCTCTAAATTTGTAATTTTTTAAGCATTTGAAACTCCCATTTTTTTAGACTTCTTAGCTTTACTCGTTTTTCGCAAGCAATAATAAAAATAATAAAAATAAGCGGATCTGAGGGGATTTAGAAGTTGAAAAAAAAACCTTCGAAATTAAATAAAAAATTGACAAAAAAAAATTTTAACAAGTCTAAAATTTTGAAATTAAACATTAAATTTATAGAAACCGTCCCCTTCATCATCGATGACATGATCTGCTTATTAAAAATCAAGAGGAGACTCAGATTGGTAAAAATATTTGCAGCCAATTAAGAAATTTTGTAGCAAAATTGTTTAGTTTTGGTTTTTGTGTTTACCGTATATTGATATTATAAGCTTTATAATGTGTATGTGAAAATGGCTGCTTCAATTAATTAATTTTTTTAACTTTTTTGATGAAATTTCTTTAATTTGAATATTTGATCCAAAATATAATTTTTAGTTTGTAAATAAAGAATTAAAAAATCTAAATGGACCTTATGTCCATTCCTACTCCTATAGAGAGGGCATGTAAATACCTTGTTTCATTTCCATCCTCCATTTCCATCGAATCGCTCGAAGAATACACTGAAAGAGAAGCCCTGAAGCTAAAAACCCACCCTTTCTTCATTATCTATTAGCTAAATGTTTGCCAGAGTGGCAGAACACACCTTATAACATGACGACTTGGTGATCTCGCAGAAAGGCAGCAAGGAAACCTAACCTAAAGAGGAAGAGAAGAGAGTTTGGGGCCTAAAATACCTATGTGTGTGTGAGTGTTTGAGAGGAAGGGTAGGGAGGTAGAGGATTGAGAGAGTTATTTTCATCTTTAAACTTCATTTGAACTGAAAATTGAATTTTATAATCAATTTTTTATAAAATTTTCAAATATCTATAATTTTGTTTTTTTATATATAAATTGATTTTTTTTTTTCTTTATTTATTACAATTTTTATTTTATTTATATATAAAAAAAATCACACGGTATAAGAATGATACGGAAAAAAATAGAAATCTACATAATTACATAATTTATTTAGAGAAATTAATATATAGAGATTAGTAGTTTTAGGTAAATGATGAAATTCTAATTGAAAATAAATGAACTTTAATAAAAGAATATAGTAAAAAAATGAAAATAACCAAGTTGCAAATCAGGGTTCTCAACCACCGCGCATCGCAATTGCACCACGAGATGTTCTTCTTTATATAAAAATTAAATTTATTTTTATTATTTATTTATTGAATTATTTTTTTTTTTTTTTTTGTAATTTAAATATAAATTACAACATCACGATGGACAAGTGCAAATATGAAAAAACTAAAGATATTCCCGTTCAGAAGAAAAATGAAAATTTCATAATTATTTTTATTATTAAAGTAATAGAATCATAATTTGTCTTTGAAAATGTTAATCGTTTTTCGTTTATCCGTTTTATAAAATGAATAAATAACGGTTTATAATTGAAAATAAGTTGGGAACCACATGACTTACATAATATATGTGTGTGTTTATATGTGCGAATTCTCAACTATGAATCAAAATCTAAAAAAAAAATTATTTTTAAATACCGTATTAAACTTTTTAAGTTTATCTTTGATTGTAAATTATTATTGTTAGAAATTACTGAGAAATTAAGTTTTTTTTTTGTCATCTTACATTACAGATACACTTGAGTTGAAGATCTAAAATTGTCATCAGTCAACTTAAGTTTGGAGATTTTTTTGGAAAGATTTAGTAAGAGATCATAGTTTCATGTTAATCTAATTTAAAGAACATAATATTGTAATGAAATATTGTTCCTTTATTAGAAATTTGAAAAAAAATATCACCAACGGTATGGTTTATAATATTTTTTCAAATTTTTAAGATTGGCCTAAATATCATATCGATATTAATTTTGACATCAAACTAGAGCTATTATTAACAATTTCATTTCTAAAAGAATATCACTTGACCCTTTTTGACTGGAAAAATTTAAGAAGAGCTCAACTCTAGTTAAACTGTAAAAAATCTGAGTCTCCTTTAATATAATCGCTGGCCTTACTTCAAGTTCCTTGAGAAGAGAAGCTCAGTAGAAAGACTAGAAGAGAAGATCAGTTGCTACTCGAGAAGAATTGTGGCAGCAGAAGCGAGGCCCACTTGTTACTTCAGAAGAGAGGGCAGAAGTCAAATCAATCTCATGAAAGTAGACCGGGAACTGAAAGAAAAGAAAAGGACAGTAATTAATAAAATGTAAAACATTTTTGGATAGTTTCGCTAAAAAACTATTTCAGCTTATATAAAACAAACATTTGTATCTAAGTTTTTACTTTTTTTTTTAATTTTGCCTAGTATCGGAGTTTAGTCAAATTATTTTAAAAAGTACTTAAGTCAGATAATTTTTCCTCCAAAGGGTGGAGTTATCACAATAAATTCTAATCAAAATAAAATTTTAAATGTAAAATTTTTATATGGACCAGATTATTATTTTTTTCGTACATTTCTCAGAATGGCTAACTATCATGCATTAGGGGCAAAGTCAAAGGAAAATAACATATTTAATTAAAATTTCGAATTGAAATAAATTAATTCAATAACATCACCACACCTTTATATCTTAAATAAAGTTTTATTTTAAAAACTATATTTAATATAATTTTATTACTTCAGGTATTTTTTAATGAAAAGTATCAAATATAACATGAATTAAATATTATGAGAGCTTTCTGTTTTTTATTGTATTTGTTAATTGTTATTTATTATTTTGTCTTTGAAGAGAAATTATATTATATTTCGAACTGAGTTTACAAGAGGTAACATATTTAATTAAAATTTCGAATTTTGTCTTATTAAAAAAAGGAAAAAAAAAATTGTCGTAAAAAATAAGGAAAAAAAAAGCTTCTCCAAAATTAGACTTTATTTATTTATTTTTTTTTTGTTCAAAAGTCAAAAGGTCTTTTATATCGTTGAATATGTTTAATAAAAGCCGTTGTGTTAAACATAGAATATTCCTCCGACCTTTATAAAGACCCGAAAGAGGAATCAAAACCGACCAAATAATTAAATGGAGTGTAGACACTATCAAAGTTGAAAGTTGTACAAAATCTGAGGATGTATTCAAAAGTTGGTTAGGATTCAAATAGGGAAGGAAATTCAAAGAGAAAAGCCGAAAAGAGGGTGGCGTAGGGCCTTGGCTGCTCGGGTATACACCATTGTTTCCATCGGAATTGATTTGGGTCATTGAAACTTCTCAAGGGAGCCTAGTGAAGTGTCAATTTATAATCATAATCAATTGAACAACCTTTATATAAAGGACTTGTTATAAAAAAGATACCTTTTCTTTTTATCTAAAGTATCCCTTTATGTTCGTTTACTTGCAAATATTGATTGAAAAAATAACACACTAAATTTTGAAGTAATCCAGACCAATTTGAATAAGTTTTTTAAAGTTATTCTAATAATTTCAGTCGGATATGACAAATTGAAATAATTTTTGGAAATCTTTCAAGTCATTGAAATGAAAAATCCTTTTGGATTCAGACGTGTCGTGAATTTTAATTTAGAAAATATTTAGGGGAGTGTAGATTAGTCCTGGGGGAAAATCTTACTTTCCTTTATTGAATTTAAATTTACAATTAATACAGTGGTGGTCTCAGATAAATTTTTGAATTTTTCGGTCTAGCAGTGATGACTTATACAATGAAGTGAGGAGTAATAAAGTTATAATTATTTATTAATTTCAGGAGGAGTGGCTGAATGTACAATGAGTAGTGAGGAGATTCAAGGCAGCCAAAAACAATAAAGAAAAAATATATTTGTCTTTATTTTACACGCTTGTCGACGTTTCGGCCTTCATCAGGACAGAGTGCTGTTTGCCTCGAGCTCATAGAGGCTCATGGCCACTCGAATGTTCGCACAAACGTATTGTCAGGAGTTGCCAAAAGCCTCTATGAGCTCGAGGCAAACAGCACTCTGTCCTGATGAAGGCCGAAACGTCGACAAGCGTGTAAAATAAAGCTGAAGACAAATATATTTTTTCTTTATTGCTTTTGGCTGCCTTGAATCTCCTCACTTATAATTATTTATTATATTCTAGTTCAGGATTGAAATTAGAATAACAAAGAGGGGGGGGACCCTGAAATTATAAAAAATATTTCATCTTCCTCCACCATTAACCAAGCGTCTCCCTCCTGTTGCTTTTCACTAGAGACGCCTTACCTCCGCTACCAGCAACGCGTCTCAAGACCATTTGTTGCCTACTCGCAAGGCGCACAGGCAAAGAATTTAGCAAATCACTTTGCGGAGACTGAATAATATCTTTGTCTATTTATGACGCGGCTTCCGAGGGTCATTTGTCCCAACAACAAAATATACTACAGTACACAATGGTAGGTCTAATACTAATAAAATAAAATATATGTATGCTTTTGGGCTTAAAAATTATCGTATCAACAAAAAAGCCATGATTAATGATAAGTTCATAAAACAGTTCGAGGGTTATATGCCTATTGAAAATGAATATATACCAATGAATGTGTATCGAAACTATTTAATTCGAAATATATTTTTAAATTTTTTTATTGATCAATCTCCAGAGAGGGGTCCGAGCCAGCTAGTATTTTAGACTATAGAGACCTCTTAGAGCTCTATGTTTTTCTTATTTATCAAATTTCAAAAGAAATTTTAGATCATTTCAGGCCCTATAAAAAAGCTTAATAGTTTTTTTTTTTTTAATTTCTACATATATTTTACTTTTGATTCAAAACTTTTTGACATTAATAGTCATAATCCATACGAAATGAAAGTATTACACTAATGGAAAAATATTGCTCTTGCAAATTAATTACTTACTTTATAGAGATAGAAAATGGAAATATTTCTGAATTAGCATAAAAATTAATTCATGTTTAGTTATTTATTATTTCATAAATATTAACAGCTATCCTTTCTATTTTCAAACACCAATAAAATCCCTTAGAAAGATAACGCTTTTTTTTTTTTTGAAAAATTATGGTTTATTTGAGATTCATATTACGTATCCGTGATAAGCGTACATGTATATAGAGGGTGATCGCATTATTATCATATAAACCAGACTAAGCACACATCTTATTGAATACCTATAAGCGGAATGTATAAAAGTTTATGCAAAGTCATTTTTCATTGATTTTTCTCAAAAGGGATAAAAATAAAGATATTTATCACAATTTTTTTACCATCAATGTAAAAAGAAGCGTGAAAAGCTTGTTTATGAATTAAACGGGATGGAAGCTGATCTGATACTTGAAATTTCAAATGAAAATTTAATTATAAAAACTATTTTTTAACGTTATCAGAAATTTTAATTTGAATATATAAAATATAGGCCTATATCAAGGGCGGATCCAGAGGTGTTTCTCAGGGGGGGGGGGTAATCTGGTGTGATTCGTCGCACAGCACACTATTTTTCTTAATTTCGGTAATTTAAAGACGCATTTTGAACTTGTTTGCCAGAATATAAATACAAATAAAATTTTTAAGTATTAATTTTTAAAATTTTACATTAAAAATAAATTTTTTTTTTTTTTTTTTCAAAAAAAAGGTATTTTTTCATATCTCGGGGGAGGGGGTAATTACCCCCTTTACCCCCTGTATATAAATAATAATAATTAAACATCTTTTTTTATTTATAGAATTTGATTGATAAATTTACCACAACGACAAATATTTGTTAATTGGAACGTTTTTAGCTCTATTTATTTAAAAAGTCCCTCCCCTGTTTGTTTACTCGGTAGTTGGGTCTAATCAAATATTCGGATAATGGAGTTTTTATTGTAGCCACTTCCTCAATACTTGGACAACTCGAAGCCGAGGGCTTTAATTATTCCAGAGCCAATTCGACCTGTTTGCTTAAATACAAGGTGCAACCCAAACCAGAACCCTAAAAGTAGGTGGGGAGGAAATGGCTTCGGAAAGTTTGCAGTTTGCAGCCCCTTCGGCCCTCTGAACAACTTGGGGGGGGAGAGGTGACTTTGGGCCCACCCCCGCAAGTCAGAACGCCGCTTTATCCGCTTTAATAAGCGCCAAGGTGCAAATATTAAGAGCTATTCATCGCCGTTCCAGATTAAGGCATATTTTTTATCTGGGCTATTCATATCCTTTTTTAGTTGGTTATGAAAAGTCGTGTCGTCAGTACGAGTTGGCATCTCAAATAAGCAGCCATTTAAAAAATTTAAAAAATCATCTCTCACTTTTTTTTTCTCTCTTTTAAAATATATTTGATTTAAAGATGTCATGATAATTGAACTAAAGCCAATATCTACTAATCTATTATACCATCTGTACAAAATACCATTCATAATTAAGACAAGAGAATTTATAAAAATAAAATAAATTTTAATTAGAGAAAAAATTTTTATAGCCCACAAAACCGGTATTTTAATTTTTTTTTTTTTACCTCGTGTGTTAGGGTTCATATTACAATTCATGCGATAAAAATTTATTTCAATTGAGTTGGTTACCAATAAATGAAATAAAAAGTGACGGGGAAAGGGATGTTCAAAATAGCCTCAGATGTCGGAAAAAAATTTGTAATTTGGTCATTAAGCTTACACTTTATATTTTTTTATACTTTAAAACAGTGATCCCTAACTCCCGGGCCGCCTTAGGAATATTAAATTATTTGCATTTTATTTACTGTGGTGTATTTCTCTGAAAAGGATATGTGCGACTTTTCGTCGACAAGAGGTTATATTTAAGGAGATGTTTAAATACAATTAATTTAAAATTATTAAATCCCAGAGGGCCTGGTAACGGAGAAGATGGAGAAGAGCAAAAGTCACTACAATCGTTGCGGTTAAGTGATGTCAAGTGCGGCGAAAAGGTCGAGCTGGTGACCCCGAGCAATCAGCATGTGGAACGACCCCTGGTAGCCATCGATATTATGTATTGAAATATTTATATAAATAAATTTGACTCCTAAATGGCCTCTGTAGCCGAAAAGATTTAAAAAAAAAAATTATTTAATCGAAACAATCTATCTAAAATATAAACAATCAACATCCTCTCTGAGCGGGTTACGGTAAAATTATCAAACGTTAACTGGTTCCAAAAAAGTTTAGAGAGCACTGCTTTAATATACCAAATTTTCACTGATAAAAATAAGGTAGGGCCTATCTAAATATTTAAAATACTCATGAATGGGTGTATTATTAAAATTAAAATTATTGCTGATCAAACAAACCTAAAATGTAGTTAACACAGAGGAGGGGGGTAAGAAAACTTCAGAAGGAACAATTTTTTTTTTATTCAAAGCATTAGAGAAGATGTATAAATCGGGCGCGCTATAATTAAAAAAAAAATTTAAATGAAATAGTTTTATGATTTGTCGTTTAAATCCGGTTAATTGATGGAAGTAAAAATTATTGACGAGGTCATATAATTTAATACTATAGTTAGAGTTGATGAGCTAATAATATGGTGGTTACATCAGCTATTTAGACTTACATTTATATTTATCGAGGCCTATCAGTATACAAACACATCCCCCAATTTAATAAACCTCTCTCTCTACCGCCCCTGTACCGGTCATTAACAAGACTAATTAACGGAAAACTTAGTAATTTATGGCAAAACCGAATTTCTCTATAAAATTACAAGTTTATTATTGAATAACATAATAATATATTTTATAAAACTCATTCCCTTCACTTCTCTAACTTTTAGTCAAGTCTAATGGAATCGAATCACAACTTTCCTATCAACTTTAATTAAATTAGATATTTTTCATAATTAAAAAAACTCTTGGTCTACAGATCGATATTAAGTATGATCTTTTAAAATAATTCATCATGAATTATTTTTAATTAAAGAAAAAAAAAATTATTTGTAAATCATCTAATGTTATTTGTAGTAATGTTTGTATTTATTTGTTTATGTACCTGAGAAATAATTGAAAGCTGTATTTCTGGGAACTCATGAGGACCTACAAAGTTTTCGGTCCCACCCGACTGAGCCCCCCGGTCTAACAGGTGTACGTTACGCCACTGTTAGCAATAATAGGCAAATCTTTAATCCTCCTAGCTTACGTAAACATTTCATATCTTTTGGTTTGACCTTTTTTTAAGGGAGCCCCTGGAGCGTGAAAATAAGCTTTTAAACAAAATCGGCCAAAAAGTACTAGTACTTTACTGATGTATTTTTTCCTCAAAATTCGCTCTAATGATTTTGATTAAAATTCAAAAATCAATTATTTTTTAATTATATATCAATTATGGTTTTTTGCTTTTTCAAATGGATTTTCTCATTTTGCTTTCAAAATTGTTTGAAGCACAATTTACTCTTGTACTTCATAGGAAAGATATGATAAATGGTTACCATGGTAACAAAATATAAATATGAGGATGTGGTGGTATGGGCAGCCAAAGGCGAAAAACAAATTAAAAGTCTATTTTTTGTCGACCTCGAAACAGTAAAGAGAATTTTTCAAGAGAATAAAAATTGGTAAAAACGTTACTACACTGCCATGTCAACTAACCTGACAATTTGACATTTTTGTCCTGATGAAGAGTGCGATCGGCACTCGAAACGTCGACAAAAAATAGACTTATTTTACCACCACATCCTCATATCATAATATCCAGCCATCAAGAAACAACTAGTCAATATATAAATATTTTCTCATGTTTATCAATTTTACATTTTGAATTTTAATATATCGCTGGAAACTAAATATATCTGGTGTGACAAGCACAGTACACAATTTTCGATTACCGAAGGCAAGAGAAAGTTGTGTGCTGTGCGAGCAGTCACACCAGTTTTTACTTTCTCTTACCTATGTATATATGTAAATATATATAGAGAGAAAGTATTGGATTCATGTCAAAAATTCGATGTCGAGATTTTGATGGATCTTCACGTTTTGAGGTCCCCTGAATCCAAAAAAGTGGTTTTCGCGACATGGTCTGTCTGTGGGTGTGTGGGTGGGTGGGTGGGTGTGTGTTCAATTTTAAGCATGAAGGAATTGAGCTACGAGGTTGAAATTCTATATTTAACTTAAACACCCCCGGGGCCGGAAAAATAAGCTTTTAATCAAAATCGGCCAAAGATTACTAGTACTTTACTGATGTACTTTTTCAGTTTTTTTCGATTTTCTCAAAATTTGCTCCAACGATTTTTTTTTAAATTCAAAAATCAATTATTTTTTAGATGCTCTTTAAAATGTATATTCTCATTTTGCGATTGAAATCTTCTGAAGACCACTTTACTCTTATATTTCATAGGGAAGATAGGAGAAATGGTTGCCATGGTAACAAAATATAAATATTTTCCCATACTTATAAATTTTACATCTGAATTCAAATGTTCCTTACTGTCGGGAACTAAATATATGTCGACACAAAAAATCTGGTGTGACAAGCACAGTACACAACTTTCGATTACCGAAGGTAAGAGAAAGTTGTGTGCTGTGCGCCAGTCACACCAGATTTTTTTTTAATTTTTAAAATTGGAATTTCAAAATTAACAAAATCTTGTGAGTATATTGTTATGATTAATAAAAAATAAAAAATTCTTAAGTTTATCAAAGCTTAGGACTATTAAATTTGATTTATTCATTGTATCTATAATGTCGTAAATCACTTAGAAAGCTATTCATCAATTTGTCCCTAAAACCATTTCATATTTGTCAAAATTCGACGCCTGTTTTCTATCTAGATCTCTAAATGGGGGATAAAAACAATCAGTGAACATTCCCTTTCATTTTATTATATAAAGTGTTTTTTTAATTAAAAGTACTAATTAATTTACTAATAAATTGTACCCGTAAATAAAGGTTTTTTAGCACAAATATTCCAGATAGAAAATATTATATTAATAATTGGTAGTAGATATAGTATAATGTCTTTCAATTAAAAGGATTTAAATTTCGAAAACAAAACAAAAAAAAAGACAAAAATGAAAAAAAAAAATTGATATTAGAAATTTCTAAATAACAAAAATATAACTGTTATTTCAATTAAAATTTTTTCAAAATGACGATAAATAAATTTAAAAAAAAACTGTTTGTGAATTCCGAGAATGGACATGCTATATTTAAATTTTCCAAACTAAATACTAAAGTAATTTATTCACACCCTCTCATTGAAGAGAAATTTATTTTGATCTAATAGCTATCTCTGATAAATGCAATTAAAGGCATTAATTATCCCCAGTTAATCATCTTAAATCTATATGAATAAATTTAAATTTGAAATTCAAAATTAATAAAATGTATGCAAAATCAGTATCTATTTAATAAATGTAAATTTAGAATTTTTACTTTCTCTTACCCTATTTTTTATGGAATGGAAAAGATTAAGCTTGAGGTGCGCGTCTCGGGGTGCTAATTTTGGGAGGTTCCAGCGGCCACAATTTTGAAGCTATCGACCTCATTTTTTTTTAAATTAAAGCTATTTAAAATATCTACAATTTATAGAAGCCCTTTTTTTGATTTTCGAAAAAATAAAAATTTTTTTTAGATTAATCGCATTAAATAAAAGATAATTTTAAAAAATTCGCTTTATATCTTATAGATAATTAAATTAGTAATCATTGTGTTAAAAAATAATTAATTTTTTACCCTTAATTAATTAGCTGGAATCTTTCAAATGAAATGGAGTAAATCGCTTGTATCCCTATGGGGAAAACTAACGCCATCTCTTGCCGCCTCGAGTAACTCGGTAGTGAATGGTCTTCTAACGGCTTTTCGAGACGCGCACCTTAAATTAAAATTATCTTTAAAGACATTTTAACTTGGCTGCTACATAATATTTTTTTACAGTTCAAAATTTAATATTTAATTCAATTTTTTCATTGAAACATGTGAACGTGATTTCTTTTGTTATCCGTACATTTATTATTAAGAATTCAATAAAAAAATTCTGAAATATTCTATAAAGAATTTTTTTTTGGAATGTTTGATAAAAAAAACTCAGTTCGTCAATGTTTTATTAAAAAAAAAAAAATTTCTTTATTAAAATATCTTAGTCAACCCTTTCTGACACGATATAGGGACATTGGTATCACACAATCGGGAATCGATTACAAATAAACATTCAAATAAGAGAGGATTAAGCAATAAATTTGTCCACCATAAAAATACATAGACTACGAGGGTGGATGGGGGCACATATATCTGCAGTGATCGGATTTTATGGCATATCAACTTGTTTAGAAGTCAAATCTGCTAATACCCGAGTATTATGTTCAACATTCGCACATTTATATATGTTTGTTTCAACAAAAGGCTCTGTTACACGAGCTTGTTCAATGATCCATAATAAAAACCAATTAACTCTGCGGTGGCGGAGAGACTTAGTGGTGTCATGTAGCTCAGACGCCCCTTTTCTCCCTTTATACTATATTTGCACGATAGTCATTGTCCATTGCTTCGTAGTATATGTCACTTGAAACACCACTTCTATTCTCCTCCTCTCTATAATATAGAATTAGGCCGAAACAACTGTTGGCCAAATTGAAAAGGGGTTGTGGGTCGAGGGGGTCAGCAAATATTTAGCTACCAAGTTAGGTAGTGTAGAGGTCTAGTCTAGATCTAGAACTAGAGGAATAACTGCAATACCCGGCCCTCTGGCCCTTCCACTAAACACTGAGAATATGTTGAAATGGTCAATATTTGAAGTTAAGTTGACCACACACAACACAAACCAAACTCTCCTAATAGAACAAAGAAATATTTAAGATATTTTAAAGACAAGGTTAAGTTTATTGAATAATTTATTAATTTTATTATCAAATGTTTTAGAAATACAGAACTAAAATAGCTATAAAAATGTTATATTTTTCAGTTGCCAGAAAACTTCACTGGATTTTAAATTAATAAATAAAGTAAAATTTAATTTAAAAAAAAAAAATTACCAAACTAAAGATTTTTGAATTGCCACGTCATGAAAACTGTGTAAGCATTATTATTATTAATTTGCTGAAGCAGAAAATCATGTTTAATGAATTGTTTACATGATGATGATTAATTAAATTATATATTATCATATCTAAAGAGTAAACAAATTTAAAATTATACCTAATTTGAGTGTATTTATTTTTAAGTAATTAAAACAAAAAAAATAAGATTACAAGCCCTCAAATTTAAGCGTTTAGACCGTGCGGAAATGCTAATGAAGATTAGGGGCCGTCCACATTTTAAAGTAACCCGTTAGGGGGGAGAGGTTGTGACATAGGGGTCCCGAGGGTTTCTCTAAGTGTGACATAACAATTCAAAGTTGAATTTATAAAATTTTTTGAAATTTCAAATTTATAATTAAAATTCATAAATCAACTATTTTTTTAGATACTCTTTAAAAAGTATATCAGTGAAATTTTTTCTGGAAATCGTTTTAAGTACACGTTATGCTAATATTCTTCATTATCATTTTGGCAAGTTTAAACGCTTAATTTGAAGGTTTTTTTTACCATTGTAATCTCATTTTTTGTGATAATTGAATGATCTGAGGGGTGGGGGGCACACTGTTCAGAATTTTAAGTTTAGTAGTAATATTTATCTATATAATCAGGAAAGTAAAAGATTTTTGGAAAGTCATCTCTAAGGTGCATCTAATTGAAGAAAATTGTTCCCCCTAAATGAGATCTCCGTTTCACGTGAGCAAACAGGAGACCATTTTTGTCATCTCACGTTTTGCCTTCGGTGGTTTCAGATGTTCCAAAGTAAACACAATCAGGTCGATCTTTTTTGGCAGCTCGAATTTTCTCTACGTGCTTTTTAGCTTATTTTAAGGCGACCATTTTTTAAACCCGTCAATAAATTTAAACAAGCCGATTCCAAGCGATCCATTCTATTCCCCATTCCAACGCTAATCCGAAATATAAAATCTTAAATGAATATCAAGAAGCCGGCCGAATGACAATATTATTTTATACTGTGAAAACTTTATTTTATGGATTTAGAAGATTTCAAAATAATAAATAAAATAAGCAAATGGAAGTTATAATAATTTAAGAAGAAATGAGTTGGATCTTATTTAAATTTTGGGATTTAAATACAGTCAAAGAAAAAGAAAAATTTCGACATCGAATTTTTGACATGATCGCAATACTTTCTCTCTATATATTTCATATATAGATTAAGAGAAAGCAAATCATTTCATTTTTTTAATAAAAATCGACATACCCAGTAAAACTTAAAATTTTATTTAGGTATATAGTGATAGATAACTTTATAAGTGTAAAAAATCAATTCAGCTTGAAAGGTCCAAAATGTGAAGGGTTTATCATTTATTAAATTTATTAAGCTCTTTTTTCCAGCCCTGCCTTCAATTAATTAAATAAATTTTGTCACTAAAGAAGGGAAGCGAACCACTCACCCTTCGTTCAAGAAGAAAGACTTCTCCCACTACCAATGAAAAGTTAAAACGAATAAATCTATTAATGTCTCTTAATTTTCAACAGCGGAGGAAGGAAGTTTGAGGGAAAAATAAAATATTGGCTTAAACATATACAAATCCAAAAAAATCATCAATTAAAAAAATGTTTACATACTTTGTTTGTCTTTTGTTTAATAGATAGGGCATTTACTCCTGTAGGAGTACTACTTAAAGTAGTATTAAAAATTCAATTTTATAAAAAAAAACAAAAAATATTTGTAAGATTGAAAATTTAACAATTTATCAACTCATTTCATATACTTTTTTATTTCAGAAATTGTACAAAAAAGTGTGAAAAATTTATTTAAATCTCTAAAGCCCTCTCGTTTGGTAGTAAATTTCAATTTACTTAAACGGTAAAATGATTATAAATTGTGACATTAGATGAGGAGAAAAAAGGGGGTGGGGAGAGACAGAGCGATAAGGAGGGGGAAGGAAGGGATCTAGCTGGCTGCAACGTATCTACTAGCCACGTGCCTCGTCACTTTGTATTAGTTTATATCTCGGGTGTCACCCTTAAAGCGGGCAAACATGGCAAATGCATAAGGAATCCTGTAAAGCTTGAAAAGAATCGAAAACCGTGTAAAGCCGAAGCCAATTTGGCCGGCAATCATCCGATCGGAGATAACATGATAAAGCAGTGTCCCCCTAAAAAAAAGAAGGGGGAGAAGGGCTTTTAAGGGTGAAAACAAATAGATTGAACATCGACCGTTTAAGCCCCCGTTTTCCACCATATAAAAGTTTCATTTTTTTTTTCATATATTGCCGAGAAGTTTAACTCTTTTATTGGTTTTTCTCATGTATTTACATGGTCAAGATGAAGTATTTAATTTATACGTAGTTTAAGGTAATATAAAATGAAACGAAAAGCGTATACAAACAAAAAAGAGAAATAAAGCTTGGATTTTTAAAATTCTGATAATTTGAAAGGTTTGTTGAGGCAAACAAACTGTCTAAACAACAAATCTATTCCGGGTGACCTATAAAAAGGAATGTCTTTGACGAAATCGTTTTGTTCTATTTTTTGTTTTTAATAAAAAATTGAGTTGTGGCTACTCTGATCTTCCTTCTTATACTATATTGAAATATGAATAATTGAAATCCCAATAAAATAAATTTTTTAATAAGAATAAAATTGTCTATAAGAAAATTAATAAAAATTACAAACGTCATGTCAAACGAACCGCGATAAAATTTTTTTTTCTATTTCATGATCTATTCGTAAGTTTGAGTAGTATTAGTTTCTCGTCTGGAGCGATAAAATTTATTTTAATTATACTGACTACCCCCCCCTCCGAGTAAAAATGATTAAAAATGATCGAGGGATGCACACGCCCGCAGCAGGTCTGCATAGTGAACCTTGAGAGATACACAGGGATATACACGTCCACACCAGGGATACCCACGCCCGCACCACGGACACACATTTTTCTTCTGGTCACTTTCGATCTACTCTGTGTGTCCCTGGTGCCGGCGTGTGTATCCCTATGTGTCCCTAAAGGTTCATTATGCAGACCTGCTGCGGGCGTGTGTATCCCTCGATCATTTTTACTCGGACCAATGCGAAAAAATTTTTGTTTTCTTATAATTTCTAAATTCTAATATAACTATATCCAGCTATTTAAATATCATTAAGTTATAGAGTTTTGGCTTGACTTAAAAGATCTTTTCTATTGTCTATAACTCATTGCAGAATAGGCATTTTTAATACCGATGGAGATAGGCTAGAATAAAAAAGAACTTAGTTCCAAAAGGAGTGGAACAAATGTCAGAATTAGCTCAGGTAATTTGTGGTCGTCAACATAGAAGAGAAATGGATCCCTGATGAATAAAGATAATTTATTTAGCCTAGTTAATATTTAATTGAAGATAGTCGTTATTCGTCCAATTTTATTTAAATTAATTTTATCGCTCAGGTCAGAAAGAAAATCTTATCTCAATAGGTGCGGATGTAAGATTTGGTATAAAGCATAATGTGGCATTCTAAAAATAAAAAAAGAAAATTTTAAATATTTTTAATTCATAAAAATTTACACATGTTCCTTGGGACCATTCAAGTATTGGTATTACGTAAGAAAAATATTGGTAGTTCTAGACCTCCCAAGAGAATATTCAGGTGAGAAGACCACTCATTGAATTAATTCCGTTATCATCATAATTCGTCATAATGAAACAGATTATTTCTTTTTAAACATCAAATGATAAATCTGAGCAAAAATAGGACCTATATTGATATTTATGTCCTGATGAAGGCCAGAAAACAATCCGAAAGATTTTCAATGACAAACGACAAATAAAATGTTTAATCATTAATAGAAAAAGAGTAAATTTTTCTCTTAAATGCAAAATCCTCATTTATTATTAAATTTTATAAAGACCTACATCTAGCAATTTCATGTGAAAAAGCAGGTCACGATACCATAACCCCTTTTCTAAAATGTTTCTCTTCTATTGTTACCTAAACAAACAGAATCTATGATGACACAACAAAGATAGTTATCTGATAACATAAAGCCAAATGAGATAGGGTGGCTATTAACCGTCCAGAGAGGACCTTAAAAACGAGATGCCGGTGTCCTCCCATCAAGTGATTGAATTTATCTCGAAGAACGCTTTGAGACACACACGTACTCGTACACACACACACAAATACACACCTCAGAGGTATTTTCGAAAGAACAACGCCGTCGACGACAACGACGACATCGCGGGTTGTCATTACCGCCCTGGCGCAAATTCCGCTCATCCGTGTAAACTAACTAAAGAGCTCGCAACTGTTTTACATGACAAAGGGAAAAAGACTCCGGCTTCGTTAAGGCTCAACTTCAACTTCGTCCTGTAAATCTATTTACAGACACATCACACACACACACACATACATATATATATATATATATATAGGGGTGAGAAGATTTCATCCTCGGCTACCCAGCCAAACTCCTTTCAACCTGATCAAATCGGCTCCTTTCAAGATAATCATTTGTCTTTGAGTATTCTAGAGGAAATTCAAATGCAATTAATAATATATTATATAAAATCATAATACTGGAACAATTTGTTACTTTAATAATACCAATTAATTTATATATAAACTAATATTTTAATAGTTCAGAATTATGAATGAATTACAAAAACGATTATTTATCCTAACAAACTTTTTTTCTTTCTCCTACATACTGAATAAGTGAATTTTTATAAAGTGCTGTGATTGCAAAAAAGATAAGACCTAGCTCATCACATTGATTTCTTTTACATAATCAAGAGGAAGTTGTGTGGGCTGCTCTTAACAGAACAGATTTTTTTCATATTTGTCATCTCTTTAGAGTCTAGCTTCTATACATTAAAGACTTATTTGGCAGTAGCTGTGTTTTATTTTAGTTAGTAATTGATAATAAAACGAACTACAAAAAAATACAACGTTTCGTCCAGTGTTTTTACAGTTGTCATCAGGTGATATGTTCATTTTGAAAAGCAAATACTAAATGAGAAAGAGGTCGCCACTCCCTAACAAATCTTAAGTATTGGAAACGATGTTAGAGTTAGAAAATGAATTAAATTCCTAACCAAAAAAAAAAAAAAGTTATTAGAAAATTATGAATAAAATGAATTTCTACTAGGTTTTTGAATGAAATGGAGAGAAAAAAATGGAAAATATTTCCATATTATGGAAAAAAAATTATTGAAAAAATAATTTGTATTCTTAATTATAGCCATCAGCTTTAGGATTATACTACAGGGATCGAAACTCTTACAGGGATTGGATAAATGAAATCTCGTTTTTATGTTACAAAGAGGTGTTGACTATATGTCTGAGTAAAGATTGTAAAATGAAAAAAAAAAGCGTTGTAAGTTGGCAACTAGCCAGGATTAACGATTCGGTCCTAGGATTTGGACAATCCACAGAGGGCCCAGGCATCATGTAGGAACATAAACATTTTAAATAATCAAAAATAAAAATTTATGGCAGATTCTAAATATGGTCCAAACCCTGGAATCGAAACTTTAGCTTTGAACTGATCTTTGAACTGATAAAATAAAAAAAATATACTGACTACAAAAATAAAATAACATAATTAATGAAAATCTCCTTTATGAGAATAAATAATATCAATAATAATATTAAGCAAGTTTAATATTTATTTAAACTTACAGAATTCACATCCCAGCTCTGTAGATTGTCCAAACCCTGGGACCGAATCCTTTGAGACGGTTGTCTTGGAGGCTGCACGACACATATCTAGAACAGGAGAATAAAAAAGAGATAAGAAATGAATAATAAATTGATTAATTTAAAAAAAAAACAAAGGCAAGAACTTTAACAAACAAAATCAGTAATCCACTATTGAAAAAATATTAATTAAAAAAAAAATTCTAATGAATTTTTAATATATTGATTTAATTAAAAATTTAACTTATAGTCTATAGTTTCTTAAAAAAATATTTGAAGTTTCATTGAATTAATAAACATTAAATAAATTTTAAAAGAGTTAATAAAAAATTTAACATCACTCCAATATATGATACGAATTTTTCTTTTTTTTATTTATCCCCCAACTTGTATCGGTCGGATGATTTTTGTTATTAAATGTTGCGTGATTTATTAGATGTGTGTCAAAATGGCATCAATGTCTATCTACCGGAGTAGTTGGGTAGTAAATTCAAAATGCTAGTCTTTAAATGTCAAACGTACATAAACAAACATAGTAAAGGTTATTATATATCGGGAGAGTTGTATCTTCTATCATAATTTAAAAAATAAATAAAACCTTCACTTTATCTTACTAAATTTACGAAATGCATATTTTTTTTTCGATAAAAAACCAATCAGAATTGTATTCCTATTGAAAAAAAAGTATAATTACTTTATCTTTAAAAAAAAAAATCGAAAATATTAAAATCATTTAAATACAAATCCACCCCTTGCAGTCACTAGCAGTCCCAAGGGAGGACTCACAGGGCAAAGGACAGAAAAAAATATTATTTTAATCAAATAAAAGTTATTTATTAATGCTAATTTGAATCTGGAAATAAAATATAATAAATCATTATTACTCGATTACACTGCCCTTCCTGAATGCGTCATTTCTCTTCGCTTCACCTATTGTCCAAACCTACACCAAAAATTTCGGGTCGCCCCTTAAAAAAATTCTGGAACCGTCCCTGGTATCGAGCGCCTCAACCCTTCGTGGGACAACTGCGCTGTCATTATAGTTCATATTCTAGAAAAATGAACTAAAGATGTCATTATTCAATTAAAGCCGAAACTATCTTCAATACTGGAAGTTTCATTCCT
Source organism: Euborellia annulipes (assembly GCA_023213315.1). Classification (NCBI taxonomy): domain Eukaryota; kingdom Metazoa; phylum Arthropoda; class Insecta; order Dermaptera; family Anisolabididae; genus Euborellia; species Euborellia annulipes. The sequence continues at coordinate 172,834 of JAKCPI010004259.1, forward strand.
TGAAGGCTGATTTACTTTTCTTCTTCTTGTATTATTATATCTTATACCAGTGGTTCCCAACCTTTTTTGATGCGCGGTCCACTTTTTCCGTAAAAAAAAAAAAAACGTTGAGGCCGAGTGTATATATATTATTTTATATAAATATATATAATTTTTATCTTTCCTTAGACGTCCGCGGCCCAATTTCAATCAGTCCGCGGCCCAAGAGTTGGGAACCGCTGTCTTATACTATTCAACGAGCAATGTATGTTTGTAAGTATATCAGTTCTCAAAAACGGCTCTAATGATTTCTTTCAAATTTTAAATATTTACTATTTGCGGTATACAAAACAAATTTCTTTCGATCAAATCCTGGGTTATTATTGTAGTACTTTATTTATGTACTTTTTTGTTTAATTTTCTAAATAAAAAAAAAACACCGAGCTCCAGCTCGGACAATCAGGAACTACTGTATTAAACATAGTATTAGAATATTAGATTTGAGAAATTCATTTGACAAATTCCTATTTGTGCATAGAATATTTCCATCAAAATAGAAACAGATGAGAGTCAGATGACTCGATTAATCTGTTCGTTAATCAAAAGCTCTACCTTTAGAACTATATAGATGAAAGAGAGAGAGAGAGAGTTTTTTTTAATTCGATAAAACTGATTTCATCTGTTTCTAGTCGTTTGACAAATTGCAAATAATTAATGTACAGACAAAGCATGAACTTAGAGTTGGATAATATTTTAATAACTAGAAGAAAATTAAAAGAACTTCATCTCAATTATTCAGTAATTTATATTAAACTTCAAAATTAGAATCTTAAATAATAATATTAGGTGATAGTTGTACTATAGTACAACTATGTATACATAGCTATATATAAGGATTTAAAAACGTATTCATTCTTTTATGTGAACACAATTACGTGGCTGATATAATAATTTTCTATAAATTGTCTAATTTTGCAATGTTTATTAAAAATAATAGGCCTACTCGATTTGTATTGTAACGACTAATTGTCCTGAGGAAGACTCTTTAATTTCAGCTCCCCTATTCAAAAAAGTTCTTTGACACTAGAGAAATTTTAATTCACTCCAGATTTCGACTCCATTTTGCTGTGGCTTATGACTATCTTTACTATCTGGCCAAGTAAAGAACTTGCACTTATTATGTGCAGCCTATTATTGTAAAATCAAGGAACTTCTTTATGTGTTATTAAAGAGGGATATGCAAAGAATACAATGGTATGCATATCTCAAAAATGACAAAATGGTGGCTTATGGCTATCTTCCACTAAGCTCTTCAATCAAAGAAATTTTAATAAATTTAATTTATTTTCAGGAACAACCTAATCTCAGCAAAGTAATAACTCATTTTACAATAAAAAGCCTAAGCGTAAGAAAGAGTAAGAGACATTCTTTAAAACAAAAATAAAATAATAATAATATTTCTCTTTAAGCATGAAATATTGAATAAAAGAAAGGAGCAAAGCACCCCTCAAGAAAATCCTCCGCTGAGATGAGTTTTACAGTGTACTTTTTGTAAATTATATTTCAAAAATTATTACCACGATTATACTCAGTGCATTTAAATTACTTTAATCTGACTCTAACCCCTTTGGTGTTGAATTTATTCTCATATCTCCATTTTAATAATTTGAGAATAAGTTTGCAATAAGTTCTGTTTAAACTCGTTAGAATATAATAACTATGGAATTTTCATAGCGTATTTCCGGGGATATTTTCAAATAACAATTAAGGGTAATATAATTGAATTTCATTTTAATGACAAGGGTTATATATTCCAAGTGGTAAACAATGACGTTTTAAATCACTGTAATTAATTATCATAAATTACCCATGCAAATAAAATTAAATTATTTTTACTACTAAAAAAATTATTTTTCTTTTATCATAAAATTAATGCTGAGAGGGAATAATTTTTCATATTAAGTCTACTGGCAAAAAAATATTTAAATAAATATTAATTATTAAGAGGAACGGGAGAAGATGATCGAAGGGTGTCCGTTTATTCATATTAGTAGACCCTATATATAAAACAACACTGGCATTCATGTTGATTTTCCCATAGGAAATGTCCCGTCTCAATTATTTGCCTCCCCCTTTCTATTTGTTAATTCAAATAGCGCCTTTCAGAGAACAGAGACATTAGGCATAGGCCATTGGGGTATGTATATTTATGCTTGGATTCGATGGTTGCTAATCCAAATATTAGCTCAAGTCACTGCTCCGTTGGTTACATTCACTAAATGTGGCCACTCAATACTCTTCCCCAGTGTCACTTGCTTTTTGACTCTCCCCTATGGTGATCGCAAGTTTATTTTCAACCTCGATACAATAATAGTCACAATTCTCCTCTTATATGAATAATAAAAGTATTAATATTTATTTTTCTATGCATTTTAAAATATAAAGTTTTAATTGTTAGTCCTTTCGAAGGAGGTGGGTTAAGATTTTTTTAGGGAGGGAGGGGGGGAGTTTATTTGCTTTTTTTTACAGACAAGGAGAATAAAAAAAAACAGCCAAAACTTGAATAGCCTCTAACATGAATATTAAATAATAAATTTAAGAAATATAATCGTTATTCGTTTATTAAAAAATTATAATTTGATTATAGGCCCGTGACCCAGCCCTGGGACTTGATGTAGGGGTTAGCGTGCTGGCAAGGTTCCGATCCCAGGCAGTCCGATGATTTTATTTAAGCCATTTGGATACCAAATGGCTTAAATAAAATCGTGCGTGTTTTTTATAACTTTTGTTATATATCGAAAATTAATTACTTTTGTATGCACACGTTAGTCGGACTGATGATGAGACATTAAATATATCTCGAAACGTCTCCGGGATCAATAACCATATAAAGGCTTTTCATTTGGCTGAACCTGCCCTCGGTCTATTCAAGTATATTCACAGCCACAAAGTCCCATTCAATAAAATTTATTTAACTTCAATAAATTTAAAAAGAGATAAATTAACTTCAGATGCTGAAAAAAAACCATCTTATTTACTCTAATTCAAGAAAAATTATAAAATTACTTTTAAAATAAAAAATTTTGCCTCTTCAAAACTAACAAAATAAAATATTTAGTAAAATTGTAAACGGAGGTTTTTTTTTTTAGTGGAAAAAAAAAATAAATGCATGAATTAGGCTGAATTCTGTATACAATTGCCTTGGCAACCTTGGCTTCCAGACCTTCCAGGCTTGTTATTCCTGGATGGCCAGATAGGCACTTGGCTTGTTTTAGGGATTTATCTCTCCATTCTAAGGGGGTGGAGGAGGGTCTTGGGCTTAGTTTTGTTACTGACTAAGGGCCAGGACAATCAATTTTCCAAAGTGAACAGCCCAAGCAAGAATGAGCAGCTTTACGAGATATTGGATTTATTTTATTTCGTTTTAAATGAGACCAACTCCCTGGCTTTAATTAGACAAACAGTCATTTATTTGCTAGCTGGAAATTAACTTGGATTCATATTCTAATAGACTACAATGGCTCTATGCATATCAGTTCTAAAGTTTGTCAAAGGATTTATTCAGACAAAAAGAAATAAGGTTGATGTAGGTGTATTTGATTTCAAAGCTTCGTTTGGAGAGTACCTAAAGAATTTCTGTTAACACGGATAGAAATGGCAAACAAATTAATAAAGGTCACTTCATGGCCTTTGTATAAATACCATAGAAAAGTAGCGCCCTATTTTATTTCTAAATACATGATTAATTACAGGATTTTTTTTTTTTTTTAATTTTTTGTAAAAAAAATAAAAGAAATTTTATAAAGAGATTGCACAGACAGACGGACCTTAGCGAATTATATAAATAGATTCATAAATCAATTATTTTTTAGGTGCTCTTTTAAAATGTATATTCTCATTTTGCCCTTGAAATCTTGTTAAGCACACTTGATTCTCGTGCTTCATAAAAAAGATAGGAGAACTGGTGTGACAGGCACAGAACACAACTTTCGATTACCCAAGGTAAGAGAAAGTTGTGTGCTGTGCGACCAATCACACCAGATTTTTTATTTGCTTATATCTTTAAAACATTCATAACAAACTTTCAAATTTATTGACATAGAAGAACATAAGAAAATATTAAAATTTTGATTGATTTTTAGATTGAGATAAAAATAACTTTCCAATATTTATTAAGAACCACGATTTTATCAACACAAGGACGGATACAGGGGGGAGGTAAAGGGGGTAATTACCCCCCCCCCCCGAGATTTGAAAAAAATTTATTTTTAATGTAAAATTTTGAAAATTAATACTTAAAAATTTGATTTGTATTTATATTCTGACAAACAAGTACAGAATGGACCTTTAAATTACCGAAATTTAGAAAAAATAGTGTGCTGTGCGACGAGTCATACCAGATTACCCCCCCCCGAGAAACACCTCTGGATCCGTCCTTGACTCAACATCCCTTGGACTAAATTTATCAAACTGTAAACATTAAGACGTTTGTAATTATTCGTCTTCCAGGGTAGATGAAAAAATTCTGGATAAAATATAGTAAAAAATATTTAATGAATAAATTCTTCTAATAAAAAAAAAGTATGTTTTGTCGATGGTAACCCAAAGAAGCCTTGGATGTTGTTAGAGTGGGGGGGGGGAGGATGTATTGCGGATATCGACCGAGGCCCGCATCCAAGCGTTTTGTCGTGTTGTGTCAATGTTTGATGAGGCCCGACTCTGACACTTGGTGTTATCCCTGTCAGCCAGCCTTCAGCCTGCTTATCTGTATCCCCAAACCCCACCAACAGCCTCTTTCTCCGGGTTATTTGCCAGTCTTTTGTGTAGTCTGCCATCAGCATCTTCGCACCCGAGCGTGTTTAACATTCGGGGGTGCATTCGAGTTTCATTCAATTAGTTTGTCTTTATTCCAACTTGTTCAGATTTCCTATTTCAAATTAAATAATTTATATTCTCAATTATTAGCAAACTTTTTAACTTGTTATGTACATAAATAATTAATTTGAACTTGAATCCTATTATTTCGTTCAAATAGCTTGCCTATTGGGATTATAAAATAATTTAAAGTAAAACGGCGTTATTGTGTTTTTGAGGATTTTAAATTTATGGTTTATACTGTATATTAATTATCCATTCTAAAAAATAATTACTGTTTCTTTTTACAGTTACTAGACTCTTCATTAATATTTTAAGTGTTAACTACTACATATTATTATTTTTTTTTTAATTTAAAATTTTGCTGGAGAATATGGGGATACGTCGATTTTTAAATTAAAAACAAATCAGCATAACTCGAATACCAGTTAGAATAAATAATAAAAAAATAAATAACTAATGAACCTAAACAGAAAATTCAAAATTAATTAAGTAACTCAACTATATTTTCTAGTCTTTAATTAAATGAATGTACAGTTTTGGGATATTTTAGATCTTAAGAAATGAAGTCCATTCAGAAGCTCTATATAAAGTGAAAAAGATTTTTTTTATTTTATCTCTAGCTTTTTTGCCAATTCAGCAGTGATAAGCAATAAGGAAGTTGCAGATTTTTGTACTCTATATATTCTATTCTTGTTTATAAATAACCATCCCATCAACGAAGCTTTGGACTTGTTGAACGAACAGGAAATGATCCTTTTTCACGTTCTTGGTGAGATAGCCTGGGCCTGGCCCGTCCCCGATCACAATGGCGACTCGGTTCAAGTGGGAATTGCTGCTACCTGTTTCCCTGGGTTGATTGCAATCGAGTTGTTGGATAGTAAGGAAGTTGATCGTGTTTGCACCCTTCGACCTCGAGTCAGCCTTTTAAACTTAAATAGTCAGTTCGGACGAGCCCCAGGCCCTTTTCGCCATTTGGCCATCCATTTAGAGGATGTGGGATGCATACGAAAAGACGACAACAGCTTGCGAATCGAAAGCCAATCACCTGGTACAATACTCTCCTCCCTTCTCCCTTTCTCTCAGTCTATTTCACGCACACAATGATCTCAATTCATTGCAAACAATTAATGTAGACCTATTATAGTAAAAAACTAAATTAAACTTTCATCGATTTAGAGTTAATGGAAATTCGTTAAATATAGTTAAGTATTAGTTTTGAAATGAAAAATGATTAAAAGTAAATAATGCTGGGGCCTGGCAACAAAGAGAAACAGTGGAGCAATGTCAAGCAGGGCGGAACCTCGGATAGGTGGCCCCGAGAAACCAAGGTGTGGAACATCCCCCGGTTGCCAAAGATCCAATATAATTTGATCAATATATTTTCAAACTGGTAAAAAATAATTTAAAGAAAACTTCCCTTCATCTAGGTAATATTAGGAAATTTTAAAATTTCTGTTTTCACGACTTAACGAAGAAAAATATGAATTCACTGTCATAAGGAACGAATAACTAAATATAAAAAAAAAATTTAATTAATTTAAACACAGGAGAGAGTACTCAAGAAGTTATAAAAAGAAGAATTTCACAAATATTGAAAAACTTTTTATTATCAATAATTAATAAACTTTTTTCCAATTCGCTATTTGTATATTTCTGCTATTTTGATTTTTTTTTATTGAAGAGAGATCTTAAATAATCAACAAAGCAGAAGAAACTTCTCAAAGATAAAAGAGGGGAAAAAGGGATCAAGTTATGAAATTTTAAGGACATTCTGCAAATACGAATAAATTTTGTATCAAAGAGAAAATGAACAAAAAAAATATCTTAAAATATAAACGATTTTGAGATATTCTTAGTAGATGTAAAAAGTGCAACAAAAATATAATGCAATTTCCTCATTGACTTGTAAAAATGGGTCAAAATAGTTTTTTTTTTTATTTGTTTGTCCCTTCCAGCCAACTAATTGGTCTTAGCGATGACAAAAAGATAAAACAAAAAATTAGAATTAGTGTAGGTAGGCCTAGATAACAACAAAAAATGAAAATTAAATTTTCTGGCAAATTTATGAAAAAAATTATGTTGAATTGTATTTTTTTTTATTCTTTTAATTTTATAACGGCTATCTAAAATCTTTTAACTATCTAAATATTTACTAGAAATGTAATTATCATAATTAGGCCTACTCTGATAAATCTCTTTTGGGATTATATTAAAATGGGATCCCACTAATAATTTTTTCCATAAGAACTTAATCGTTTTATTTTTTCTATTAGGGGTTACAAAACTGTGATTCAAGAAAAAATTCTACAACATAAATTTTTTCTCCTCCTTTTCAAAAAGAATACACTTTAGATAATATATTTAGGTCTTTTCCGTCTCCATTTATCTAAATTAATTGGTGGGGGAGGGGGGACTGTAGTCAATATAATTTAGAAAAATTGTATTGCTCGGGATAGGGAGTATACTCCTGACCCTTAGGAGAAGAGGAATACGCTTTAATAAGGGCAAGATAAATTTCAAAGGAAAAAAATGCTTCATTTAACCAGAATACTCCGAATATTTCTCTTCCCTTTGAAAGAAGAACATACACAAAAAAGGTAAAATAAATTTCAAAGTACCAACGACCTCCTAACTGGAATATCTACTAAAGAATTTTCACTCAGTCTAAGCTCAAAGATGATAGTCCTACATAAACCTCATGTTCAGATTGTATATAATGCATGCTAAAAGGTTAGAACCCATAAGTACGATCTGCATCCCAGTGATCATTTTGATTATTAAGAATCTTTGTCTTCTAAAGTATCTTTTACTTCTTTTGCCTTTCTAGCGTTTGCTTTTTTTGTTTAATAATAATAAAACTATATAAAAGAATAATCCACAATTCATTTATGAAAGTTTTCTCAAGTCGAAAAAATTAATTTAAAACTAAATGAAAAAAAAAATATGCCGAGTTACGAGTAAAGGATTTAAAATAAAAGAAAAATACGAATAAAATGAAAAGAAAACAAAAAGTTTTACAAAAATTAATTATATTCTAAATAATTACTTTTGATAAAATCTTTATAAATTTATAGGATTAGAATAATGAATAAAAATTATCTTTTCCTCTTCATTTTAAGGCTAGATCCCGTTTTGAATGCAGATTAAGTTCTATATTCTTATTTACTTTAATAATGGAAATATTAATTTAGAAAGCTGAGCAATGTGTGAACGATGAACGAGAGCAATTTTTAATTGAATTTCTTTATATGTCATTTTAGATATAGAGCTGCGGCATTAATCCTCTTAATTTTATTACGTCAAGGATGATTGGATCTTTTGTAACATATTGTATTCAAATTTGATTTCTTATATTAAGAACTAAGAAGGTTCATCTTTCTCTCTGACATTTAGATAAAGATTGAACTAAAACAAGATTAAATAAAAGTATCAAAGGTCTTTTGTAATTTATATTTTCATACATGAGCGAATATTTTAATGTAAATAAAGAGATTAGAAGTCACTTACAATAAATGCTTAGAGAGAGGTGGAAAGAGATTGTGCTCCAGGCAAAAAAATTTCTGGGTCGTTTTATGGAAAATTTTACATTAAAATCGTGATTATATTTGTTGATAAAGACCCAGGATAGTACCTAACTTTAATATAAAATTGCATCCAAGTGAACCTTATTTTCTTCTTGCTTTATTTTAAATACAGACGGCACACCATTTTTCGAGCCCCATTTTTTTTTGACTTTTTGGCTTCAAAACTTCTCTCTATATATTAACATATATAGGTAAGAGAAAGTAATCAATTTTTAATACAAATTAATATTTGTTTTAATTTATTTTTTTTTCCTCTCTCAATTCACACACCTTGCTTAAACAAATAATAAGTAAATACGATTCATAATGCTCTCTAAAATCAAGCTCAAGTAAAGAGAAAAAAATTAAAAATAAACTAATTTTTTTTTTTAAACCATCCTCTTTCAATTTCTCTTCAACATGTGACTTATAAAAAATTTAATAAATAATTGAATATTGGAAAGAGTCGTTTTGACAAAGGAAAAATATTAGGCTGTCCTTCTGTATTAAAGGTCGCGGGTTCGTATCCCGTCTCATCCATTTAATTGGCTATCAATAAATTGAAATAAATAGAGACGGTGTCAAAATGGCCTCCGTTGCCGAAAAGACCTTAAAATAAATTAAAATAAAAAAATTAGTATTTTTTTGCAACATAAAAACAAGACTGACTACCTTTAATGAGTGACCCAACGGGACGATATCAATAATGTGGTCTGGGGAGTCATATTATTCACTAAAAGATAAATACAACATAGAATAAAAAATAAACACGTAGAGAGAGTTAAGAGATCCGAGAGACGCCTGACCTATTTTATACAAGACTGAAATGGCTCTGCCTCAGTTCACTATGGAAAAGAATCAAAATGAAAACTTCCATTTTAAACAAAAAGCTACTTGTTTTCTCAATTCTAACAATATTTCTAGGTAAAATAAAATAATAACAGATGATTTAAAATATTCATTTTTCATCATTTCTTAACCATTCCTAACAAACCGAAGTCATCCTTAAATTATTAAACTAACTATCAACGTTATTTTAACTTTCGTTTAATTTCACTTCATTTCATCATTCATTTCACTTTAATTTATTAATTTTACTTTCTCTTACCTCTACATATATGTTATTATTATTAATATATAGAAAGAGAAAGTATTGGATTCATGTCAAAAATTCGATGTCGAGATTTTGATGGATATACACGTTTTGAGGTCCCCTAAATAAAAAAAAAGTGGTTTTTGCAACATGGTCTGTCGGTGTGTGTTCGATTTTAAGCAAGAAGGAATTGAGCTAGGATGTTGAAATTTTATATTTAAGTTAGGCACCCACCTGAAGCTTAAAAATAAGCTTTTAATCAAAATCGGCCAAAAAGTACTAGTAGTTTACTGATGTATTTTTTCTTTTTTTTTTTTTTTTTTTTTTTTTAATTTCTCAAAATTCGCTCCAACGGTTTTGATTAAAATTCAAAAATCAATTATCTTTTAGATGCTCTTTCAAATGTATATTCTCGTTTTGCCATTGAAATATTCTGAAGACCAATTTACTATTTCTTGTACTTCATAGCAGTGGCGTAGTGAGCTTAACTCGCGCCCGGGGTACAATACCTTTTTAGCGCCCCCCCTCAAAAACCAAATAATATTATATGTAAAATATACAAAATTATTATATTACACTGGCACTAAATTTAAAATATATTTTCAAGAAATCAATTATAATAAAAATAAAAATTATCCAGCAATTATGTTTTGCAGACCATTTGGCGCCCCTTTATAAGTAGCGCCCGGGGCATGATGACCCCCCTTGCTCCCCCCTCGCTACGCCACTGCTTCATAGGAAGGATAGGTAACAAAATTTAAATATTTTCCCATACTAATAAATTTTACATCTTGAATTCTAATATATCGGCGGAAACTAAATATATGTAGACACGAAAAATCTGGTGTGACAAGCACAGAACACAACTTTCGATTATCGAAGGTAAAAGAAAGTTGTGTGCTGTGCGACAGTCACACCAAATTTTTTGCTTATTCTCGACTCTAGGCCAAAATTCACAGCATTATTTTATTTTTTTATAGACTAATCAGAGTTTTAATAGCTAAAAAAATATTTTTTCAATTCATATTATGTTTAATACTAAATCATAATTATTGAGCGATAAAATAAATTTTTTTGGAAGATATGGGAGGGGAGGAATCATCTCTTAAATCTCCAAAGATAAAAGAGAAATTTGTTATAAAAATATTCTATTCTTATACTTCATTCTTTCTCGCTAATTACACTGGTTTACTAGATCAATATTCTTCTTTAAAAAAAGAGAAGTAGATTTTCTTATTAAAAAATATGATGTTGATTTTAGTTCAGTTCTAAAAAAAATTCATCTTTGATTATAATCATTTCGCGAAAAGATAAAGAAAATAAAATTGCAAGCTGAAAACGATATGGCATATCATAACAGAGCTAACTTTATTAATATTATGAATGGACGCGAGCCGCCAATCTCCGCATTTCATTTCATATTTAAATAATTGAGTGTATTTGAATGAAAAATGCCGGCAAGTGAATGAAACTCCATTAATGAGTTGAAATGAAGAATAATCCAGTCTATAATTCAATTCTCCATGATTTTCATTTTCCAACTTTCAAATCCAACTTGTTATTATGTTAGTAAAAAAAAAAATTAAATCTAGAAAGCGGGAAAAATGAGATATTAATCTTTACTCGAGGCTTCTTTATATTCATATAGTTATTAAATATTTCTTACTAATTTTTTTGGTACGTTCATAAGTTCAAAGTATTTTAAGTAATAGAGAAGTTTTGTATTCATGGAAAAACTTTGAGATATTTTGACGGACATACAGTAGGCTATATATGTGTTATTTTATCAATTTATTAATATAATTAATATATGTATAATAAGAAATTTTAATCAATACAATACAAAAAGTGCAAAAAGTGATTATAACAAATTGTGAAGAATATTATAATAAAAAATAATTATAAATTGTAAATGGAAATTTGATAAAGCGATAACAAATATTAAAATGTACAGAACACAATGGAAAAAAGTAAAAATTAAGAAATTAGATTCGATTTGGTTCCTGGAATATATGCAACTGTAATGACTAAATCCTATGAAATTTTAATTCGTACTTTCATTCAAATTGGAATGAAGTTTTACACCCTTAAAGAGAACATTAGCGAGGAAAATTAAAATATCGCCACATCAAAAACCCCCAAAAGGAGGGCCAAAAAAATTTTTTAAAAATAAAAAAATTTTTTTTTTTTTTTTTTTTTTTTTTTTCTCCCCCCCAAAAATCTGTCTGAATGCAAAAATCATATTTTTACGATATTCTATTGTTCTTTAGCTTTCAAAGATCTTTCATTCGTAAAAATCTATTAAGTAATTACGAAATGATGAACAAAATAGTTAAATATATTTAAATAATTTTAAGTTTATTCCTATAAGCTCTACAGTTGGAGAGTGAGAAAGCGCCTATAAAATAGGCAACCAAAGTTGTTTTTTCACTAGATTTTTATAATTTCGTTAATTATTAACAGATTTTCATGGGTGAATGATTTTTGGAAAGCTAAAGAACTATAGAATGTCATAAAAATGTTTTTTTTGCATTCAGGGATCAGAAAAATTGTATTAGGGGCGTCCAAAGTAAAAAGAAAAAAAAACTTAAAAATTTAATTTTTCTGAACTTTCCGCCGTTTGCGGCACGTCTAAATGACCTCCAATTTGGCTGAAAACTTCAAATTAATATGTATTATAAGTCTCTGGATATTTTTAAAGGGTCTCGCATTAAAAAAATCCAGGTAATTCAAAATTAGAACGGCTTAAGAGCACATTTTCTACTATAGCTCTAAAACTAGAAATGACGGGGAGAAACTGATGGCATTTTTGGTATCAGCGCTACCCAAATACCCAGGAGTAGCCTCAAATAATCGGGCAACAAAATCCCTGTCTCCCTGTGTTATTTAATAATTTATATATGCTTTATGTTAATGATGGTGGGTCAAACGTCCTCTGAACCCCATCAAATTTTTTAAGTTAAATGGGTGTAGGATACATGTAGTAGTAGTATATACTTATAAAAACTAAGAAAAGTTCTACAAATGACTAATGAAAAGCCAGAGACAACATCACGAGATAGTAGAAAGGGGGTCCAGAGCCGAACCCCTTTAGCTAGGCGCAAAGTCCCCTGAGGCGTCTAGTTATTATTAAAAATCTCTTTTGGAATATAAATTCTTCTATCTTCTAATTAAATGTTCTTACCGAAGAAAAAAGAAGAGATAAAATGTGGAGAAAAAAAAAATAGTTTTATTAAATATACAAAACCTTTTTTTTTCATCTTTCACCATGTTCATAAAATATTCATATTTTTCTTTTCTTAAAAAAAAATGAAATTTTTATATATATTTTAATTTACCAAAGTAAAATAAAAATTTGCATAATGAAAATATCTTTTGAATTTTTTTTTTTTTTTTTTTTTTTTTTTATTTAAATTACGACAAAGATTTGAGAATCTAAATTTAATTAACGAAACGATTCGTACTCGTGTTGTAAATTCAATCAAATTAGCAACTAATCTATTTTATAATAAGAAATTTCTTCGTTTTTCGTTAAAATAATCTAAACTATGAATATATTTGTATACCATTAAAATGTCGTTTATATTCAATTGTATTAATTTTTCTTCTCTTTAGTCCTATCTTTATTTCCCTTGAACATGGCCAGTGTTTGCTCCCTTTTCCTTGTTACTTATGCAAATGTCATTCCGTCAGCGTGGGCAAATTGTTTGCAGGGCTCGTCTGCCCCTTTGCCACCCTCTCTTTTTTTTGAGCCTCTCTTTCTCTCCTCTCTCCTCTCCTTTCCCTCCTCGTTCACTTTACCTACTTCTGGTTTAGACACGTGCATATCAAGCACCAGTCTTTCGATATAGATTTTTAAATTTGATGATAAATAGAAATCAATACAATTAGATAGACAGAAAAAAGAAAAATATTGAATTCTTAATTTAAAAAAAAAATTTCCAATTAAATTTTGTAGTAAAATATTAAATCAAATATAATAATAACCTATAAATTCACTTAGAATCGATTGATAATTCGGTTAACAGAATTTTGGCTGGTGTGGAAAAACATACTTGGGAGGGCGAAGAAAAGTGATTGTAATTAATAATAAATTCGCACCCCTCCCCCCCCCCCCCACCCCCGATAGGCTAAAGTTGTTGACAAATGTCAATAAAGATAGTCTAGAAGCCAAGGGGTCCGGGTTCCAGGCAGTCCGAAGAATTTATTTAAATCATTTTGGATACCAAATAATATAAATAAATGTGCATGAACCCTCTAAAAAATTGAGCTCCAGTTTTCTTATTACATTGATCTGTATACCCTATTTTAACAATCAAATAATCGAAATTTAATTCAAATATAAAATTTCTGATAATTAATTAAGAGTGTTAAATAAATACTATAAATTAAAGGAATAATTTTCTCTATTTGCTATTTGATATATTAATTCACTACTTAGTCCAAGTGTAGATTATAAATCGAATACCTTTGATGGCCACTTATCCGATAAGTTCCTATGATGTCAACTAGCCTAATTGCATGAGTTACCAGTCAAGATTTACTGGGGATATTAACAAGGGGGAGGGGGAAATACCCAGTTTGTAATTTCGGAATCCTTTAAAACCTTTTCTGTATTTTTAACTTTCTCTTACCTATATATGAAATATATATGTAGAGAGAAAGTATTGGATTCATGTCAAAAATTCGAATTCAAAAAAGGATTTCGCAACATGATTTGTCTGTGTCTGTCTGTGAACTAAATATCTCAAGAACGAAAAGACCTAAGAGGTTGAAACGTAACACGAAGCTTTTGAATAAAATAGGTCAAAGAGTACTAGTACTTTATTGATGTACTTTTTTCAGTTTTTTTCGATTTTCTCAAAATTCTCTCCAACGATTTTGATTAAAATTCATAAATCAATTATTTTTTAAATCCCCATCTCTATTGATTTCAAATGATTGGTAGCCAATTCAAATGAAATAAATTTCTCTAGCTTGGGACGGGAAGCGAACCCGGGATCCTAGGCAAGAGAAGTTAATGTGAAGTAATGTCTTCTCAATAAGTCACGGGTTACGGGCTTAGATGCTCTTTAAAATGTATATTCTCATTTTGTCCTTGAAATCTTTTGAAGCACACTTTACTCTTGTACTTGATAGGAGAAATGGTTGTTTCAAAGTCTTTCGGCATCTTAGGTCATATTATAATTGGCATCCAGCAAATCTAGTAAGATCCTCTAGCTAGTAATATAAAATTGATGATTATCGTTGTGTTCATTTTTATTTTAATTCATATCCAATAAATAAATTTTATCGTTCTATTTGAGAATTAACCAAAGGTAATGTAATCATTGTCACTTGTTACACAATTCAATCAGCTTTTTTAAATCAATTTATAAAATTTTTTTTATTATATGGTACATTACAATAGCCAATATATTAATATATTTAGTTCCATAAATTCAAATTATAAAATGACCTAGATAGACTCTTTTTTTATGAACCTAAGACAAAATTACAATTATCTTAGTCGGAGAAACTTAATGAAAGGTAGACTATATTGAGATGAATTTTTAATTTAATTATTTCTGGTAGGCTGAGTTAAACGAGATGCTTGCCAGGAGAAGATTACGGTTTTTACGATTACGAATACTGTTCATCCCTTGTCCCCGAATCAGGTCCGGAGACCCTTTTGAGCCCCTAGGGTCCTACATTCCCTTCTATACTTTCCTGGTTTTCATTCGCCTCGGGTATCAATCAGAAAATGTCCCGCCCCTCCTTTCAAGCGAATACTAATCTATTAATGATTTGAGACTCCCCAAGGCAAGGTGTATTTGAAAGGAGTATATTTTTAACGATTACAATTAAATTCAATTTTATTAATTTATAAAAAGTGAATTTGTCGAGGACAAAAGAAAAATTAGAAAAATTTGGAATTAATACTACGGGGAAGGAGAAGGTCGATGTGACTATCCTTCTTCCAAGGGCGGATACAGGGGGGGGGGGGTAAAGGGGGTAATTACCCCCCCCCCCCCGAGATTCGAAAAAAATACCTTTTTTTCGCAAAAAAATTTATTTTTAATGTAAAATTTTAAAAATTAATACTTAAAAATTTGATGTGTATTTATATTCTGGCAAACAAGTACAGAATGCGCTTTTAAATTACCGAAATTAAAAAAAAATAGTGTGCTGTGCGACGAGTCACACCAGATTACCCCCCCCCCCCGAGAAACACCTCTGGATCCGCCCTTGCCTTCTTCCTATACTAAAGACGGCTACATACAGTACGTAACTGCAAACTTGACAAGTTTTTGAATTTGTTTATATTTACCCTTTTTTTTAATGACACCTATATGATTTTGTTTTGTTTTTTTTTTTTTTCAAAATTAACGAAAAATGTCTTTTTCTTCGTTGATTATTTCAAAAACAGTTCAGTTTTTGAAAAAATATCAAAGAATAAAAACTTTTTAAAATAGAGTAATTTATCATACGGGGAAGGAGAAGACAAAAATATTGAAAATTTCAAAATTTTTGAAAAAACTTATTAGGTAAAGTACTACTTCTAGGTGACGTATTTACTCCAAAAGTTGATAGAAATCTACAATTTTAGTGCAAGGAGTATATACCAAATTTCATCGATCAGGCTGCATGATGAGTTTTTAAGCAATCATGTTCACACACACACACACACACACACACAGAGAGACAGACGGACACACAGACATAATGCAAAAAATGTTGTTTTTTTGACTCATGAGAAACATCAAAATCTCGAAGTCGAATTTTTTTACGATTACAATACTTTCTCTTTATATTTTATAGGAAAAAGCAAAAAAGGACCGCGGATAGACGATTGTGAGGATAGTAATAAAATATATATCATCTGTGCTTTAGAAACTAAATTTGATATATCTAATCCGTTCTGTTTATAACAAAATTAAATAAATTAATTTAATGTCAAATAGAGTAAAATCAAACTAACTAAAAATCTCCATTAGCCATTGCATCAAATAACATGTAGAGAAAGAGAGAGAGCTCCGGGGTTAGTTGGAGAGTGCTCGAATTGTAATCTGCTAGTCATTTGTGATTACATCTCACTGATTACGATTACGATTACGACTTAACATGGATCAGCCTTCCGCAGAGCGTGCCAACCCTTAATTGCACTTATATCAACCGAAACAAGCAACCTTTCTGGATGTATACTGGATAATAGAGTGCCTTCGTCATTCTTTCATATCATCGGCTCTTTTCAACCTTAATTTAAATCATCAATTTTCTAGACAATCAAAATAATCAATCTTTTTATTCAATAGTTACAAGTTTATATTTAATATAAAAATAATCTACAAATGATGTGCAGTTATATTAAATTATTAATAAATATTTTTTCTTCAATTTATGACCTGTGAATTCGAATATTTTTTTTTTCTGTAGTCTGTCCTATTAAAAGGGAGCAAACCACCAAAGGGAACCTTGTTAAGGAATTATAAGGAGCGACCACAACTCAGAACTGGGCTTATCAAAGAAAGAGAAACGGAAGCTGGCTCCTTGCACATCTCATCTCTCTCCCCGCCCTTTTGGCATCTCATCCCCCAACCTCTTAGCCTCATCTTCTAACTTGATGAAAACGAGTTGCGTACGAAGAGAGAAAAAGAGAGGGAGAAAAAAAAAATAAAATAACATTTTTTTTTTTTTTTTTTTTTTTTCATTTCTTTAGAGTAAATGAATCGAGAAGAGTTCATTAATTTGCCAGTGCACTCAATCGAGTATTTTTCTTTAATAAAGGATTTAATTAAAATCAATACGGGACCAAGAAAACGCTTAAGTGAAAATGTCGAAATGTTTCTGACAGCTCCATCATAGAAATGTTTAGTTAGGGAGAAAATGATAAGTTTAATTTTAAATGAATTTTCCAGACGAAATTAAATTAAAATTGTTTTGTTAAAAACAAATACAATTAAGGAGCGTAATTAATAATGAGTACTTAAAATATGCAATTTAAAATAATAGATTTTTTTTTTTTTTTTTTTTTGAAAAATATTGATTATAAAGTTTTAAACGAATTAAACTTTTAAGTAAGATCATTTTCAGATAAGAATGGAATTCCTTTCTCCTTATAATGCGATCGAAGTATTATCGCCTTTCTCCCCATGGCATTTATAATAAATAGGAAAATGTTTATTCTATTCAGTTTCTTAAGTCCTTTAGTAAAGCAAAAAAACAAAAATTGGTATTTTGTCCCCCTAAGACCTTCAGACAAATTATCATTAGACAAGTTTCATTTACATTTCATCCTCTCTTGTGTTTGAAAAATATATAGTCTATATATTTATTTTCAAAATTTATATAAGGCTAAATATCAAAAAGGAAATAGTGTTTCCAGCCTAGTAATTGCGATACAGTATTTTTTCTTATAATTATTAATAAGGCAAATTTAGTATATTTTTTCAGGATCAGATTTTCTTCAATTTTGTGGAAATTTTAATAGTGTTTATATTTGAAGTTTTATAGCTGATTGTATTGATTGTATTAGGTATAATGAGAAAAAAAGGAGAATCGGTGCATAAAAAGAAAACCAACGATATTGATGTAAAAGGTATTCTTTTTTTTATTTAAGGTCTTTTTCAAGTGGTGCTGAAAATCGGGATAGGTGGCCCCCGAAAAACAAATTTTCGGCTTCGAAGGCTTTAGAACCCATCTCTATTATTACAATATTACAAAAAATCAAGCTATTATAATTGGATTGGAAGCCCATCCCGAAAGGGAAATGTTAAATTTCATATTAATGGTAAATATTCATTTAATTTATATAAAGTAAGATTTTACATATGTCCATTGTGAATTGTTCTGTGTTATTAGCTCTGAAGATGGTCGTAAACAGGACAGTAGGGAAAGAAAATAAATGAAATTACAATTAGCTGATCTCTCTTTTTTTTTCTCATTTGAATAGGGTTTTAGAAAAAACTACTACTGAAACTAGGCAAACTACTAGACAAGTTGAAAATTCATAATCCTAATCATATATATTTTATAATTCATCTTTTGCTTACAAGTATATGGAATGTTTATGGCCTCTCATAAATAAATCCATTGATTTAGTAAGATCGGTCAATATGAAGACCGCGAGTGTAGAGGGGAGCCATTTCCCTATTAAATAGGCATCCATATATCCTGCTGGGAAAGACTGCATAACTACAAGGCGCCCTTGATTAGTGGCGCTCCACGTGTCGATAGGGTGAAGTTTTTAACAGCTAGACACCGGCGGTAGGTATTTAAATACTTGACTTTATTTTTTAAAGTCTTTAACTCTTACGCTTGCTGACTTTTATGCCGGTTGACACAAACCAAACTTATTAAGAATGAAGTCCGGGAAAAAGCACTGGTTTGGAAAATACAAGTTCTCTAAACCTATCTTTTATTTTCATAATCTAGAACGGGAGTTTTTTATCTCGCTTACTCCTTATTATGATTTTTAATAATTATTACCCTCTTCCCTTCTGGACGCGGACCGCGCTCTATACAATAGTTTTTTATTATGAATCTGAAATTTTTTTTTTCAAAAATAAAAGAAAAAACACCTTGATTTTATACTATATCATAGAGAATTATAAATTCAATATTCACGTTTGAAAAAAAAGTTAGGCCAGATTTCAATGAACGACAGAAGCGAACTTTTTGAAAGTGATACTTCTATCCAAATACAAAATTCTTCATAGAAATAATAAAATAATAAATAATAAATTATTGCAAATTATTAGATTTAGAGATACATCTCTGTCAAAATTTTAAAGACGGAATTTTTCTAGATTATTTTTTTCTATCCTTTAGATATAAAAAAAAAAGAATTGAAGCCAAATCTAATAAAGATTTCTCATAGTTATATTATTTCCGTCAGCCTCTCGAACAATATTAGCCTTAGATGGAAGGAAACAAAATAAATTGATTGTGAAAATAAATTTATACCTTCTCTATGTCACTTTAATTTTAGCAATTCATTGTTTTATATAAGCCAACTATGAAGTTGCATGGTAGGAGAGAGGGGATCTAACTTAAATATCAATTTATAACCTCGTAGATCGTTTCGTTCTTAAGATATTTTGTTCACATACAGTCAGACAGACCATTTTGCAGGGCCTATTTTTGTGGGAATTTAAAAGTCGAATTTTGAACATTATTTCATTTATTCTCTGTATTTATATATTTAGATTTACATGGGCGTAGCCAGACTTCTTGTTAGGGGGGGGGCCAACCCCTCGTTAAGGCGAGAAGGGGGGTTTGCAATTAATATATACATAGATTATTAATTATTTATTTAAATAAAAAAAAAATTAAATTAATGTAGTGGATTGGGGTGTTAAAAAAAAAATTCCCAATGGGAAAAATATATATTTGCTTGTTTTTATTTAATTTTTAGAACCAGCCAGGGGGGGCAACGCCCCCCTGCCTCCCCTGGCTACGCCCATGTAGATTTAGATGGAGAAAATAAAAAATAGTGTATAGATTATTTAGGTTTAATATTTATTTAGAAAGGATATTAGCATTAGACCACCATGGGCGTAGCCTGGGGGGCCCCTGAAGGCTCGTGGTTATTTTTTCGATTAATATTTTTTTTCAATAAGTAATTATATCAGCTACTTCATTATTATGCTAGGACATAGCTACTACAATAAGGAATAAGTAACAATATTCATTATACTCCTTATCTTATAATTGCACCAACTAAATTTTAAAAACTTATTTATTCCACAAAAACGTAAATGCCACTACTAAGGGCTTACGGTGACTTTTGTCACGCAACAGTTTTGTCACTGTTGCCCTTCAAAATTTGACCCTGCCAAAGAGTAGATGACTGTCGCTGTGATTGTTACAAATATTTAATTCAGTCAAGTTACAAACTGTCACCCGTAAGCGTATGTGAGCGGGACAGTTTCGTCACGGAGTACTATTTCAACATAGATTTGTTAGGTAGAAAGGAATTATTAAGGGGACTTGACTTAGGGACCGGGGCCCTGGTTTGGTCAATTTCCTCTACTATTTCAATCAGAGATAATTTTAATTTAAACATATTAAAGTCTTAAAATATATAATAGCAAGTGTCTACATTGATTTAAACTCTCCTTCTCTGAATCCCATCTGGTACTATTGCTTTAATTATTAGAATAAGTACAAAAAAAAATCCTCTCACTGTCTCAATAAAGACGATTAATATTCTTTATTCTTGATTTAAGTGGATGTCAAAGTCTTATAAAACACATTCGTTTTCAAATCTAATAGGATTGAGATGGAGAGAATTTATTAGAACAGAAATGCAAATGTGAATCAATCAATCGTGTTTGAGATTTTTTTTTTTATTTTCAAAAGTCCTTATTTGTTCGGCTGCTTGGTTTTGGCAAGCCAAGCAAGCAAAAGAAAGAAGGGAGTAGAATGAAATGAGCAGCCCAATGTCTGCACTGGTGATATCGAAAGTCAATTATCGAGCATTCGACGCAAGGGGACATAAGAAAGGGGATCTGGATCTGAAGAAAAAAAAAGGGGTAAAGGGAGGTCACCCCCTTTCCGAAACCTGTCTTCTAACTCCCATTTACTTTCTATATATCTTATAGAGAGAAAGTATTTGATTGGAGAAAAAACAACTGCTTAAAAAGCATTACATTAACTTTCTTTTTCTTTTATTTTTTAACAAACCAATTATTTGATTTTATTTATTTTTCAATTAATAAACTACAATAATTTAAAAAAAAGTTGAATAATTTGAATTAAATAGATTCTGAGATTTTTATCCCTATCTAGTAAAAAATCTCTATTATATCAAATTTGTTACTTTGAAAAATATAGTAGTACCAAGCTTAGCAAGCACCTCTCATAACGAGTAATTCGCATAACGAGGAAAACAAATTGTAAAATAATGACTTGCTTAACGAGCGACGTTTCGCATAACGAGTGGTGAGGAGAGGGGAAGTCCAATATTGTGCGCATGTTTTATCAGTCTGTGTGGGGGGGGGGGCATCTCTATGGGGATAATGTTATTGTTTCGCATAACGAGTGTTTCGCTTTACGAATATGATTCTAGAACGAATTATGCTCAGTAGGCGAGGTTGCGCTGCATGCTCAGGGGCCCACATCTTGTGAATGACGACCACGAACTACCCGAGCTGGGACTGGCATCTGAGGCCATAAGACTTTAAATATTTAAATATTCTATTTACGATACAAATGATCCAGGAATGCCTAGGCCCTATATTTGTTTAATCGAATTGGTATCCAATTTAAATATTCATCGCACTGCCTGGGATCCAGACCCACACCCCTTGGTTTTGAAGGTCATCAATTGAAAAATATTTAAGTGAAATTTTTTTTCAATTTAATAAATAATTGGATATAAAAACAATATCTTTGCAAAATAATTTATCTTTCTCTATTTTTTTTTCTTTTATTTTTTATAATGACCTCTCTCTTTTATTTTTCTCGTCTTCATTTCCTCAATATTTCACTTATAATTTTAAAACTTTTTTTTCCCTAACCCCCCCCCCCCTCCCCATCTATAACCTTTGTAATATTTTGTCTTGGCATTAACGAGGTTGTGGCCTCGAGTTATCGGCCGAGGCCCTTTCGGTTTAATTGGCCTCAGGGGATCGCTATTTCACTTTTGCTTTCCGACTGTGCCAACTCACTAACGAACCGATCGTCTGTCTTAGAGCGAATTAAAAGGTAGCAAACAAATGGACCTCACAATAATCGAAAAGAAAGCTGGATAAAATTACAAATAACCAAGAGTATAAAAGAAAATAAATAAAGTAAACAAAGAATTTTTTAAAAAAGACCATTTATCAACTGGGATTAAAGGAAAAAAAAATACTTTTTCAATCTTATTAAATAAACATTATTTTAGTTATAAATATTTTAAAATACTTGAAAATAAAATTTATGATTTGAAGTTTTATAACTGATTGTATATTTATATATAATAAATTCATTATTTCATACTAAAATTGTAGGCAATCCTAATGACAAACAGGCTACGTTTATATGTATAGCTATCAATATATTTTTAGATTAGTTGCTGATCTCAACTTGATTCTAAATGAAGGCTTTTTTTAAATATTTAAAACCTTAACTTATGTGAAAATATCAGTCAACTTGCATATTAAAATATTTATAGAAGACAGATCAGAATCTTTTTGCCTAAAAAAAAAAAGTAGGATTCTCAAGAAATACGAAATAAAGATGATGGTGTATAAAATAAAGTGCGCAAGAGATGCATAAATGATTCAAAGACTTCAACACACTCTTATCAAACTGTCGACGATTTAAATATAAAGCTTCATTTTTGAATTTGAAGAATTTGCCATTTCAACCTCCTATCGTCTAAAATAAATCTTAAATCATTGAACTTGAACGAAATAAATTTCAGCTTTCAATCAATAGCATTATACGAGAAGATTTAAGAAAGATTATATATTTAAAGAAAACAGATAATTGAAAAATTTAAATTTCTTCTAGAGTATATAAATATTCAGAAGTGATAAATTGATTGATTGGGGATTAGTGATTGATAAATGAACCTCTGATATCAACAGGTTTTTATTTGAAGGACATCATCAGCTGTTTTAAGGATGTACTCATATATTTTAGAGAAAAGAGTAAGTCCATTTGTGGGTGTGTTTTTTTTTTTATAAATTGGATTATCTAAAACAATATAAAATATAAATAACCCCTTTGGTTATCAAAAAATATGCTTTTTGAAGGCGTAAAACAAAAAATACAGTGTAGAAAGACCAATCTTCCCTCGGGTGTTAAGAAAAAAAATCCTTTTTGGTCGATACTGAAGGGTGGGAAAAACAGACGCAAGTCCCGAGTAGCCCAGGGGATCCTCCAATCCTGTTAGATTCAAGTGGAAAACTATGTCCCTAAGAGGCATCCACACCACTCACACAGTTCTTCTTGTCCAAGCAACCTCAATTGATATAATTCATCACTTGGCGAAAGACTTTTAACAATATTAAAAAGTAAAAATAATTGGGACAGTTATTTTTTATTAATTAAATCATAAATTTTTTTCAAAGAAAAAAAAATAAAAAATTAGTCAATATTTATTAATATATCGTAGTTAAAATAATTATTATCGTCAAAGCCTAAGATGCTGAAAAAATTTTTAAAAAAATTCATAAAACACTACTTTTTTGCTTCTGAGCCCCTTTAGGGTTATAAAATTATATATTTAATTAATAGATATACATCGATGGCTAGCGGGGGACGTTCAACACGCTGATTCGTCAGGGTTACCCACCGGAAGTTGGCATTGCCTAACTATATATAATGATTTGAGTTTATGGGAGTTTTTAATTATAGACCATATTTTGTTATTAATTATTTGTTTAAAAATATAAATACTTTACAACGTTTCGACTGCTTATTCTGCAGTTTTAAAGTACTGCGCACTTGCTCCGACTCAAGGGAACTGAGCAGTGGAAACGTTGTACAGTATTTTAATTTTTAATAAATAATTAATAAAATTTTCAGATTTTTATTTTTGTTTTTTATTTTTATTCCATGTTTGGAAAGGGGGGGGGGGGGCCGCTCACCCCTCTTGACCCCCTCTTGATAAGACCATGAGAATAATATTATGTAGAGCAGTGATTCCCATCCTTTTGAAGTCCACGGCACCCCAAAGGTGCGTTGGGAATAACATTACACACTAGGGGCACCCCCCCCCCCAAAAAAAATGCTGCCATCCGGAAAATTTTTTCCTCTCCACGAAATTTTTTTTTCCCTCTCGCGACTAAATCATTTTACTTTATTTTTAGAAAGACGAAATTTTTGCCGCCTTCCGTGGAAAAATTTTTTTCCCCCTAAGTGAGATTTTTCTCACTTTTTCCCCTTGGATGGAAATCATTTTACTTTTTTTTTAGGGAAACGAAATTTTTGCTGTCTATACAAAAAAATTTTTTTTGCCCTGGAAATCGTTTTGCTTTTTTTTTGCAAAGTTTTTCCGTCATGCGAGAAAACTGAAAATTTTTTTAAAATCATTTCACCTTTTTACTTGGAAAACTTTATTTTTTCAGCCTTTTTTTTGCCCTAAATATCTCTTGGCACCCCTAAGACATTCTCGCGGCACCCTTGGGTGCCGAAGCACACCGGTTGGGAACCACTAATGTAGAGTAAGAGAAAGCAGGCAGCAAATAATAAAGAACTAATTTATATTGAGGTTTCGGAAATGCATCGCTCCCATTCTTAAAAAATTGTTAATGCATTGGTGTAACAAAAACTAAAATAATTAGTACCTACTTTATTAGAGGCTGTCTCCCTTCTTTCACTCTACAATCATCACTCAGCCATCGATCTCTTCTTCTTAAAATACAGAATATAGTTTTAAATTTGTTTTTTTTTTTTAATTAATATTATTCATTTAATAAATATAATCTATTTTTTTAAAGTCTCTTTTTCAAAAGCATATATAAAAGTATAAACTGGATTTTATTAATTTTTTTAATTAATTAAATTTTATATATTATATTTGGAGCTTATTCTTTGAAAATCCAGCAACAGTGCTGATCCTTATAAAAGTTAATTAAAAGCGCGAATGAAATTGAATCGTCGGGAAGTTATTGCGTATCTAAGGCCTGCCATCCCATCCTCTAAACCCATCCACCCAAAAACCATACCCTGGTCTAAAAAGGGTGCATATGAGATGGGAGCCACTGAAATAGCCTATCTTGTATATAGATATAGCGTTCACGTTATTAATCTAACATTTAATTAAACGTCACGTGGATTGAACATTCGGAAAGGACACTCACTCGTTGGAACGAGGAAGAATTAAAAAAAAAAAAATACTAATAAAAAAAAATTCAAAAACCCCCGACATTTAATGACATAAATAAAAAGAAATGAGAGAAGGTGGTTATGAAGAAGAAGATTTATTTTAGTTTGCCTCGATCTGTTCAAAAGAGAAAAAAAAAAACAATTCAATGATTTACGACGGAAATTATAGGGGTATTTTTATTTATTTATTATTAATTTTTTAATTTTTTTTTTTTTTTTTATTAATAACTTGATTTTAATTGAAAAAAGTATAATTGAAAATGCTGCTTGAAATTTGTTTTTGTGACTAGTGGAATAGAAATTAATATATTTCATTTGATTGAGTCATCCTGTTTTTGTTTACACACTTCAAACGCCTTGAAGTTAGTCAATTTCTTAACTAATCCTTTATCTCTTTCTATCTAATCTATATTAGGGAGAATGTTATATTCAAAGAAATACCTCAGTGTATAGCCTAGTCCTTTCATCGATTAGGGATACTTTCTTAATAATATTTCCACAAGACTAATTCGTGATAGAATTGCTTGACATAATGGGAAGATCCAGAGAGCCCTCGGGGTTTGGTGTAGAGGTTAGCACGCTAACCTCGTATACCAAACGTCGCGGGTTCGGACTCCAGGCAGTCCGATGATTTTATTTAAGCCAATTGGATACCAAATGGCTTAAATAAGAATGCCTGGACCCCATATATGTGTATTATTCTCTATAACGGATATCGTAAAAGTCTTAAATGGCCTAAGTTGCCGAAAAGACTGTGTGGATGTGTGTGTGAGTGTGAGTGTGAATGAGAAAAAAGTATGAGTGTTAAAATAAAAAAAAAAAAAAAAAAAAGATCCAGAGATTTTTTTTTTTTTGGGGGAGGGTAATTTTTTGTATCAAATTTTTAAGTATTCATTTTTAAAATTTTATATTAAAAATAATATTTAATTTCCAAGAAAAATATTTTTCTCAAATCTGGGGGGAGGGATTACTCCCTCCTCCCCTTGTATCCGCCATTGCTTTACATACTATATTTTAATTCAAATTTCCAAGCACCCAGACAAGAGAGTGGGTAAAATGTGACTTCTTAAATCTCTGATTGTATGGGAATGGAGCAATGACGTAACTATTGGCCTAACTAGTAAGTCCCGTGGAGGGGGACCGGCCCCCAGAAGGCTTCCCGCCCTAAGAAAAATTGGGATAATATGGGGCCTTCCAGGCCCCTCGGAAGATGGCTAGTCCTATAGCCCCCTCCCCCAGCCAAATTCCCTAGTTACGCCCATGGAAAGTATATCAGTAATATTTTGTGAAAATTGTTTGAAGTACACTTTGCTGATGTAATTCAGTTTTTTTTTATTTTTATTAATTTGATGAATATAATAAAGATAGAAAATAATTTTATTGTTTTTTTTTTTTTTTTTTTTTGCCCGATTTAATTGTTTCTGGGAATAATGGGTGTCATTGCTTTAGATCAGGTTTTATTTTTAGACGATGGATGTACAGTCAGCTTAGAAACAAAGGTGCTATGAAAAACTAGATATATCTCGACACAAAAAAAAACAAAAAATCTGGTGTCGTTAAAAGTGAGCCGCGAAAAAAAAAAAGGTTAAAAAATTTTTGTAGTGTTTTTTTTTTTTTTTTTTTTTGTTAGTATAAAATAATTTAGTTTATTAGTCAGCTAAGTCAAAGAGAAATTATAATTAGGCTGGGTTTGAGACTTCCCCGCTAGATGGCAGCATCTATTAGTTATTTTCTCTTCTCTACACTACTAATGAAAGCTAGTTGCTAAGCCGATACGAAAAATATAATTCATGAAAATGTTATCAAGCTTAGATATTACTTCAAGGAAACAAATAATAAAGAAAGACATGTTTATTCATAGCCTATTAAACAGATATTCTAGAATAAATAAAAACACTTCTTGTGTGAATGTTTGAGAGGGCGGGAATGATGCTTGTATGGCCGGGTGAATGTGTGTGAGAGTGTGAGCGAGAGAGACATGTTAATCAAGCTTCTCTAAGCAAATTAATCAATCACATATTAAAAAAAAATACAAAATAAAAAAAATAAAGTCAAAGAGTTACCAAGAAATTGTAAATATAAAAGAAATGAAATTAAATCGAATATGAACCAAAGAGTCTCATCCATCTTTTTGGCTATTTGCTTAATAAAAAAGGAGCTCAACTCACCGATGTGATTGCCGCGTATTTTCTCTCCATTTGATCTTTTATAAACACTTTAAAAACACATTACACATTCCCGTGATATTAAACAATCAAATGAACACAAATTATATACTTTATAATAACAAATTCACAATAAATTACGCACTCCCGAAATCGCGTTGATCAAATCACGACGGCTTTTTTCAGACTGGTCAAACTACTATCCGTTCAGAATGACATCATCTCCAAGCTCTGGACCGCCAATTCGTCAACAATCAAATAGCGGCAAACTTCATTCATAACTAAATTATTTATTTTAAATAAATAAATAATTGAAAATTAGTGACATTTTTATTATTATTATTATTATAATAAAATAATTTATTTTTTGCATTAAACTAGGAATATTATTATTTATTATATTTTAGAAATAATTGAAGTCAAGTTAGGAACAATCAAATGTTTTTGTTTTATGTCTGACTGGAGAAAAGGGAATCAGTATTATCTATGGGAATCAGTCTCCGACAGGGGCGCGGGAACGAATTTGAATCAGGGAGGGGGGGGGGGCAAAAAAATTTTTTTAGAAAATTAAAATAATTTAATATGTTCTAATAGTATAAAACAAAAACAAATCTACTATAAAACTAAAAATTTTAAATAAAATCACAATTTTAATAAAATTAAAATTTTAAAAAATTTGCTAGTGATTTTATCAAAAATTTTTGGAAAAAATTTGGAAAAAAATGAATTTTTCTTACACTTTTAATTTTTTTTTAATTTAGAAGATTTTATTTTTCAAAAGTAAAAATATAGGCTATTTGTTTTTTTTTTTATTCACTCACACTTTTTCTCATTCACACACACATACACAGCCATTTGGTATCCAAGTGGCTTAAATAAAATCATCGGACTGCCTGGGGTCCGGACCCGCGACGTTTGTTATACGAGGTAAGAAGGCTAACATCTATGCCAACCCCCGAGGGCCTTAAAAATATATCATTTTAAAAAATAAATGAAATAAAAGAAGACATATCGCCCCCTCTGTCCTCCCCCCATAGGAAGCCAGGGGGGGGGGTAATGTACCCTTGCCCCCCCCCGTGCCGGCGCCTATGGTGTGAGTATATATTTATTTGGGGTCCAGGCATTCTTATTTAAGCCATTTGGTATCCAAGTGGCTTAAATAAAATCATCGGACTGTCTGGGGTCCGAACCCGCGACGTTTGGTATACGAGGTTAGCACGCTAACCTCTACGCCAAGCCCCGAGGGCCTTAAAAATATATCATTTTAAAAAATAAATGAAATAAAAGAAGACATATTGCCCCCCTCTGCCCTCCCCCTATAGGAAGCCAGGGGGTGGGGGTGGGGGTAATGTACCCTTGCCCCCCCCCGTGCCGGCGCCTATGGTCTCCGAGATCGTCAACAGCATTGGATAGGGGGGAGCGGAGGGGGAGAGTAAGGTCCGCCGACCCCGCACCGCGGGATTAATAATGGCAAGGGCAGAAGAAGAAGAATCGTTTTAAAATCGCTAGAGAAAATGTTGAGAAAAATGAAAATAACTAAAAAGCCTGGGGTCCGGACCCGCGACGTTTGTTATACGAGGTAAGAAGGCTAACCTCTATGCCAACCCCCGAGGGCCTTAAAAATATATCATTTTAAAAAATAAATGAAATAAAAGAAGACATATCGCCCCCTCTGTCCTCCCCCATAGGAAGCCAGGGGGGGGTAATGTACCCTTGCCCCCCCCGTGCCGGCGCCTATGGTGTGAGTATATATTTATTTGGGGTCCAGGCATTCTTATTTAAGCCATTTGGTATCCAAGTGGCATAAATAAAATCATCGGACTGTCTGGGGTCCGAACCCGCGACGTTTGGTATACGAGGTTAGCACGCTAACCTCTACGCCAAGCCCCGAGGGCCTTAAAAATATATCATTTTAAAAAATAAATGAAATAAAAGAAGACATATTGCCCCCCTCTGCCCTCCCCCCTATAGGAAGCCGGGGGGGGGGGGGTAATGTACCCTTGCCCCCCCCCCCCAGTTCTGGCGCCTATGGTCTCCGAGATCGTCAACAGCATTGGATAGGGGGGAGCGGAGGGGGGAGAGTAAGGTCCGCCGACCCCGCACCGCGGGATTAATAATGGCAAGGGCAGAAGAAGAAGAATCGTTTTAAAATCGCTAGAGAAAATGTTGAGAAAAATGAAAATAACTAAAAAAGTACATCATTAAATGTAGAAGAATGAGTAAAAAGGCCAAGCAGCTATTATTATTTCTTTATTGGTATCAAACCCACAGCGACGTTTCGGTCGATTATGCGACCATCTCCATGGCTATGGTTCAGTCAATAGTAACCCTCTTAAGTTCTTTGATGCAATTTACGATCTATCTACAACATTCAGCGCCAGTCAAATTTAATATAAAGATTTATATTAAATTTTCTACTTGTGATTATTTCATTGTTTAAAAAAAAAATATTATATATTGGAATGGAAAAGCGCAAGTACAGGTGCAACAAATAAGGAGAACCTTTGGGTGCCAAATGCCGAAAGGGAGACGTTTCGGACAAAATTTTATTTGTCCATCCTCAGTCCTCGTTGGCTTATAAACTAATTAGGCACAAAGTTGTCATTGATGTTGTGGCAAGAATTTGTGTACATGTATATATTTTTATAAAGACAGGCGAGTGTCAATGTTTCGTGAGAGTCTATAAGATCCTTTTCGGCATTTGGCATCCAAAGGCTCTCTTTATTTGCTGCACCTGTACTTGCTCTTTTCCATTCCATAACATCAACAGCATATTCTCTTCAACTAATATTATTTATTTTTTAATGGAAACTTTCATGGTCCAAAACTAGAAAATTTCCAATAAAGATTTTAATTTTCTTTTATAAAAACAATGAAATAATCACAAGTAGAAAACGCATTGGTGGGACTTAATATTGTTCCTCACTGTACGAACCTATCTTAATTATCAAATTTCAACATCTTAGCTCGTTTTGTTCTTGAGGTATTTTGTTCAGAGACAGAGATAGATATATAGACAATTTTTGCGTCCCACTTTTTTGGACTAAGGGGAATCTCAAAATGTGTATATCCATCAAAATTTCAACAACGATGTGAATTCAATACTTATATTAACATATATAAGATAAAAGAAAGAAAAAACAGCATTTCATTTTTATATATATATATATGGACCCTGTTATGCAATGGTGTGTCAAAGACCAAATATCGAGTTTTGAGAAAATCAACATTAAAGTTTTTTATTTTCATTGGATTATATATAATTTTTGTTGTCAATTGTGCAAGTAACATTAAATATAATTTTTTTTAGGACATATTTCATAAAAAATACTATTAATTAAAACATTTGAAACAATATTCCGTGCTTAACTCAATTTTGAATTTTTTTGGTCTTTGACACACCATTGCATAACAGGGTCCATATAATCATATAATCAGGGATGATATAATACAACAATAATGTGTAATTTACTTTTATAATAAATTTTGCAATTCTAATATAAATATACTCCCTTTATTAGTTTATCATTGAACCCTGTTTATCAAATAACCATTATTTAATGTCACTTATTTAATAAAATAATGAATAATAATACAATCATTTCCAGAGTGACAGTAATAAATTAGAATTTAATAATGAATTGTTGATCAATAAATATAAATATTTCACAAGTCATTCGGACAGTAAGTCATATTTAAAACGGATAATAGAACCTGAAACTAATGCCTTTTCCATGTTAATTGTTATATTTATTAAATGCAGAAGAGAGCAAGCAACAAGATTATCCATTTTATATATTATTACAACGTTAGAATTCGTAATGAAAGTTCTTGCCGGTGTGTGTAATTTTGAGAAATGGAAATGTTAGATGATATAAAATAATTAAAACTCTGGCAGAAGCTAGAGAAGAGAGGATTCCTGTCTGAATGGGGAGGATGTTTGAGGCTTAATTTCGTCTGTGGCCATGACATTTATCTCGAAGGTGTTCTGCTCAAATGTGGTGGCTATATTGAAGAAAATGAAGAAACGCCAAATAGGGAGAGAGAGATCATGTTTTTGGATTAGGATTTATTGATGGGGAGAAAAAGCAACAGCTATAAGGGAGTTTAATTAATTAAATATATTTCTCTATACTAGTATATGGTGCATATGTTTGTTCAGATATCTCGACGTTAATGGACCTATCAAAAGATTTTATTCGATTAACCAAAGGAATTAAGTTTTTTTTTTTTTAGATTTAATTTTTTTAAGGTAAAGGAATGAGATAAGATCAATTTGGTTGGTTTTTGACCTCATTCCTATTCATTTCAAATGATTGATAGCCAATTCAATTGAAACAAAAATTTTCGCTTGAGATGGGAAACGAACCCAGGACCGAGAGTTACTGTCTTTTCTTTGAGCCACGTGTTACCGGGCCAAGTCGATTTTATACAGCCGGTTATTTCAGCCATGTTTGTCAATTTTGGCAAGAATAGTTGAAAAATTTATGTGATTTTAAAAAGTCTCGATGTCAAATTTCGAAATTATTGCTCTAGTCTTTTTAGGTTATCAGAAAAGGACATCCAATCCTTTTATTAAAAACTTTGAAAAAAATAAATAAAACCATTTAACGCCCCTTCGCCCCCACCCTCTCCTCTTACAAAAAAATTGACTTCTAGATCAGCCCATATTTTAAAGAAAGGCAAATCTAATGTATTTATATAAAATAAAGTAAAATCCGGCCGTGAAATTTGATAAAAAATAACACAAGCCTGCGATTGAAAAATAGGCAACCAATTATACAGCCCTGAGTTGGGAGCAGCTTCTCAATATCTTTATTATTTATTAATTTTGTTGAAAAAATATTAAATCTATAGCCAATAGTTGAAGTTTATTTGCAATTTGGTTTTGGATTATAGTAATATAAATAGTTTATACTAAAAGAAAACAAATTTAAATTTCATTCATAATCTATTAACGCAATTCATATTCTCTTTTTTTTCATCTTTTTTTATGGGTAAGATAACAAATCGAAATATGTATGTATTTTTTTAAGGCCTTCTATAAGATATATTTAGATGGTGGAAGCAGAGAAAAGAGAATAAACGATAAATGGGGTAAAGAGAAATGTACGAAGAAAGAGAAATGTATTAAGTTGGACATAAATTGTGGCTGAAGAGCAAAGAGGTGCACCGGAGGCGGTTGAAATTGAATTCAGCCCTTATTGCTTGCAAGGTACTGAGGGTAGGTGGATACTGCAAGGACCCAAAGGGCGTAAAGGAAGCAAAGGTCATTCCTAACCCTAACACAAACAAATCACACGCACCAAATGGTCGCTTATTTTTGCATCCCAATCAAATTTTTTTTTTTTTTTTAGCTTGGTCAGTTCAAATCTGTTTTTATTCGTCCGGAAAATTAATTTATGAAATAAGAAATGATCCACGACTTGGCAAGTAATTCCGATATAAACTATCAGCTTAATTTAATTTGACTTTTGTGTTATTTCAAGTGAATTTTACTTTCTCTTACCTATATATGATTATATATATAGAGAAAAAGTATTGGATTCATGACAAAAATTCGATGTCAAATTTTTGATGGATCTTCACGTTTTGAGGTCCTCAGAATCCAAAAAAGTAGTTTTTTTGTCTGTGTGGGTGTCTTTCTATCTGACTGTGTGGCTGTATTCAATTTTAAGCATGAAGGAATTGAGCTAATTTTATATTTAAATTAAGTACTCCCTGGAGCATTAAAATAAGCTTTTAAACAAAATCGGTCAAAGAGTACTAGTACTTTACTGATGCACTTATTCAGTTTTTTTTTTTTTTTTTTTTTTCGATTTTCTCAAAAACCGCTCCAACAATTTTGTTTAAAATTCAAAAATCAATTATTTTTTAGGTGCTCTTTAAAATGTATATTCTCATTTTGTTCTTAAAAACCTACGCCAAACTCGGGGGCTTCCCATACTTAAATTTTACATCTTGAATTCTAATATATCGGCGGAAATTAAATATATGTCAACACGAAAAATCAGCCGTCGGGGCTTGGTGTAGGGGTTAGCGTGCTAACCTCGTATACCAAAAATAGCGGGTTTGGACCCCAGGCAGTCCGATAATTTTATTTAAGCCATTTGGCTTCCAAAATGCTTAAATAAGAATGCCTGGACCCCCAATATGTATATTAATCAATAACGGATATCGTAAAAGTCATATGGCCTGAGTTGCCGAAAAGTCTGTGTGAATGTGTGTGTGAGTGTGAGGGTGAATGAGAAAAAAAGTTAAAAAAAAAAAAACAAACACAAAACATAACTTTCGATTACAGAAAGTAAGGGAAAGTTGTGCGACAGTCACACCAGATTTTTAAAATATACTTTACAAAAAAACAAAAAAACAAAAAAAAAAAAAAAAAAAAACATGAATTGTGTTTATATAATCCTAGGGTTAATACCTTATATGCTAGTAATAAAATAAAAGTTACCAAGTTTTTCTTAAGGATTGACCCTTAAGTTAAAATAATAAAGATGTGTCTTTGGTAGAGTGCAGAATTTAATTAAGTTGATAGTAACTGGATTACTTCTCTGATGTTTAATCAGTTTCCGCAGCCCTTTTGACCCTTGCTCTCTCTCTTTCCCCTCGCAAGCTTTTATTTATTTTACATTTTTTGCACAGATGTTTAATTAGACGGAGGCTAAAGGCCACAAAACGGCATTTGTCTCTCACGGGTCAGTTTCTGTTTAACCTTCCCCTTGCCAAGAGGCTCGTTTCCGACTTTTATTTTTTTAATAAATAAAAAATAAAATAACGTTTAAATAAATATCGTATTTAGTATTTTAGGAAAATTTAAAGAGAAGTCTTTGAAAATATTTTTAGGTAACAAAAGAAAATAATTTTTACTTTCTCGTATATAGAATATAAAGAGAAAGTATTGTAATTTAATATTCAAAAACCTATTGTTATGGGATGGATATAAATGAATACTTTATTTTTAACAAGACTGTGAGTGTTTTTTTATTGGCGAGTCCAAACAGCCCATGGCCCCCGGGAATCGAACCCAGGATCTCAGCCTTTCCGGGGCATAGGCGAGCTGTTTGGCCTCACCAATAAAAAAAAACAGTCTTGTTAAAAATATATGACTAGTTAAGTCCGAAATCGAGGTACTTTGAATACTATTATCTTATTCAAATATATAGATCTCGAAAAATATTTAGCTATTTAACTAACTTTTTTAATTTAAAGTTTTCTCTATTATTATCGTCGTTGTATATTCCCAGTGAGTTTTTTTTTCATCTAAGGGTTATATTATATATTAACTATTTGAATAAAATGTTTGTTTTAGACAAGTTTATATACTTAGCTCTAGAAACTAAGCAATTAATATGAAGAAATGAGTTGGCTTTGTAGTCAAAAGGCGAAAGTGACAGTGTCTAAATAGAGGGCTTGAATTATCAAATGGTAAAGAAGCTTTAAAAGAGAATCAGAGCCCTTTTCTCCCTTTAGGCCATGTCTCTTTTAGTCACTTTCAATTTCCAATTTTCCGATTCGAATGGCGCCAATAATCGAACTCTCCTGCCAGGAAATGACGCTGATTCCCCTTTGTTGGTTGTGCACTTTAAGTCACGGTTTGGGCCCTTTTTTTTCTGGGTGGTTGTGAGAGCCCTCAGATGAATAACCTTCCCTCTTTCATACCTTTGTCAAAGTTAAGATATACTCACTGCCATACTTTGTCCACATGCCTTGCTTGCCCCCTTTTAGCCTATTTTTATATTCAGAACGGTGTATATATATTATAGAGGTGTGCGTGAATGTGTGCAAATTTACGATCATTTTCCATTGAAAAAGTTCAAGCTATTCTTTTTTCTTCTCCTTAAGCGCTGTGCTTTTAAGCACTCGACACACAAATTGTCCTAGAATGGCGGCAACTAAATCACTCGCTTCTTTCTTTTTGCCCAATCGCTTTGGGCCGATTTGCCGACCAAAAAGTCGATATTTTTACCCTTTAAAATGTCCTTTTTAATTTCCTATTGTTATTTATATCATAAAACGATAGAATTCCCGAGCAGTTCTATTTAAACTCAATCCATTAAACTCTATTCGTAAAAATCTTTTTACTCTTGTATGGAAAATTTATAAGACCCATTTGGAGATATATTACACACAACTCGTTGAGAATAAATCATAAACCTACTGCCGCTCTCTCTATAAACCTTTTAGATGAAAAAAAATCAAAAATTTTTTTTAAATATATTTGAAATAAAATTTATTCTTTCATTTGCACTTGAAGTAGATAGGAAATCAAATTGAAGAAAATGTGTATTTAGGAATGCGATTACCAGAGGATATTAATTTTGTGG
The DNA here is from genome assembly GCA_023213315.1 of Euborellia annulipes. Lineage (NCBI taxonomy): Eukaryota > Metazoa > Arthropoda > Insecta > Dermaptera > Anisolabididae > Euborellia > Euborellia annulipes. The sequence goes on from JAKCPI010004259.1 coordinate 208,646, forward strand.
CCTGGTCCATAACCAACATTCGGGGCCGCCGAGAGCCTTACCGGACGCCGGAGCTGTTATATATTATATTAACACACCCCTCCCTCTGACTGAGCGCAATCAGTTCCGATTGTAGTAAAGACCATCACTAGGACACCTATTCTTGAATTGGAGTTGAGATCCTGATAATAATCTTCAAAACGATCAAAACTGAGTGCACTCAATAAACTCTAATCAGGAATGGGCGAAATCGGATCAGCAGATCCAAGCAGTTCGGATGCTGCAAAAGGATTAGTAATCCGATGCTACGATCTGACAAACTTGAGCGATCTGATTTAGAAAAAGGATCTCTGTACCGATCTGCAAATCCAGATCCGCGAACCGAAAATTCGATCCAGAATTGATTTTTAGGCGTTTGGATGAATCAAAAGGATATATTGATCAATAAGGATTGGGAACCGTTTGAAAGGGATTTCAAAAAAATCTTATCCTTTGAAAAGGATAAGCGATCCGATTTTGATTTGAGTGAATTGACTTTTTACTTGTGAATTGGAAGTGCAGTTTGAAACTAAGTTTCTATGGGAAACTAAAATTTTTTAAAATGTGTAAAAAAAAAGTTTGCTGTGAACAGCACGGTGCACAAGTTTCTCTTACCCAAGGGTAGGCCTAAGAGAAAGTTGTGTGCTGTGCGCCAGTCACACCAGATTTTTAAACCTAACAATATTCATCACAGGTATATAGGCCTATTTATATTCAAATAAAACAAAATACGGCTACACTCTGGTCAAATGGCATATACCCATTTGTTTCATAAAACGTAAAATCTGCCATTTCAATGAAAAGAGCCTCATGGGAACGTCCAAGATGTTATAATAATTATAATATACAGTATAATCAACGTTTAACCTAACTCTAAAGTTACCTAATATAATCAACTATTAATTTTGGAAAAATATCTATCTCTGTAAGTTTAGAGTTAATTAATTCTTCCCTATACCATTGCATATAATTAAATAGAAGGCCGGTGCACTAATGACGTGCGCCCAGATCTGCCTAGAGCTTTTGAGGTCCTGGGGTTAAATTCTATATTAAATTATTTATTTTAATAATTAAAATATCTGTAGATTTGATAAATATTATTCCAATCGGGCCTAAATGTCCAGCCCTGAGCTAAACATCTTTCATATAATTTTAATAGAGACTAATTAAAAATATGATTCTTTCATTTATTTGTTTTTTTTTTATCTTGGTCCTCATAGAATCCGGAAATTCCTGCATTTAAATAATTTTTTATATTTTTCATTCAGTCAAGAGGAGGAGGTCCAAACCCTCTCTAATCCAAAATCCCGAAAAATTATAAATTGCGAAAAATAATTATTTTTTTTATAAAACTCAAATTTTATTAAAATGGTATCACTGTCGCGTCTAGAAGATAGTGAACTTAGTAATGTGGATATAGATTATGTTACTAGAATTACATCTCCACTCGGGTTCGAGCCCCTGTCGGCGCAAAAAAACTGTTTTTGGGTTTTAAAAAATCTCTGTATAATTACTTATTTTGAATTTTTTATTTTATTTGTTGTCCTCTTGCCCACTGGCGTCATTGGGGAGGGGCAGGGGGGTCATTTGCAAAATTATTCTAAATAAAACATTTCGAAATAAATCTGCGAGTATATAAACTACTGTATATAGAAAATTAAACAATTTATTAAATTAAATATTTTTTGGCCAAATTTGAGTACCTATTTCTAAGTAAATTTTAATAAAAAAAAAAGTTTGCCCCCAAACAAAAAATTGGCCCCTCAAGAAAAAGTTGAAATGACGCCACTACTCTTGCCTTCAAGAGGTGTTTCTTGGAAGGGGGGGGGGGTAATCTGGTGTGACTCGTCGCACAACACACTATTTTTTCTTAATTTCGGTAATTTAAAAGCGCATTCTGTACTTGTTTGCCAGTATATAAATACAAATCAAATTTTTAAGTATTAATTTTTAAAATTTTACATTAAAAATAAATTTTTTTTCGAAAAAAAAAGTATTTTTTCAAATCTCGGGTGGGGGGGTAATTACCCCCTTTACCCCCAACTTGTATCCGCCCTTGTGTGGTATTTAAGACTATAAACAAGTATTTAAGTATGGCAGATACCTATCAATTGGAATAAATATGGTTGAGGTCTAAATGGCTTCAGATGCCGAAAGACTTTCAATTAAATAAATAAAAAAGCTTTCGGCGGGCGTTCAACAGCCTTGTTTTCATGGGCCACTATCCAACAATTCAGCGCTTGGGATTGCTTATTTACAACCATCTTGGTGGCTATGGTTCTTTTTTTCTTGACAGATGTGCAGGCCTTATTTCATTAATTTCTCTTTTCAACCTTATTATTTGCCGGGGGGCCTGGCAACGGAGAAGAGCAACAGTCAACACAATCGTTGCGGTTAAGTGATGCTAAGCACGGCGAAAGCTCGGGATTGGTGACCCCGGGCAATCAGCGTGTGGAACGCCTCCCGGTAGCCATCGATACTATGTATTTTCAATAAATAAATAAATGTATCACCCCTAAATGACCTCTGTAGCTGAAAATGGTAAAAAAAAAAAAAAAAAACATTATTCAACAGTCAACAGTTCAGTTAAGCGATGACAAACGATTGTGGAACGTGCCCGGTAGTCATCGGTAAAATGTATTGTAAAAATTTATATATTAAAGCAGGGCCGGATCTAGGGGGGGGGGGGGCAGTGGGTGCGTCTGCCCCGGGCGGCAGGTATCAGGGGGCGGCAATTAAAGGAAGATTTACTTAAAAAAAGGTAAAATGATATGAATTTTGTATAGAAAATTTTAAGGAGGGGGCGGCAAATTAAATTTTGCCCCCTAATAAATCTCGTAGTTCCGGCCCTGTATTAAAGTCATACCCCTCAATGGTCTCAGTAGACGAAAAGGGTTTAAAAAAAAACCTTATTTCAATTTAAAGAATTACTTCAAATCAATTTATTTTTAATTATTTGTTTCAAGCGTTAGACAAAAAAAAAATTTATAATTAAACATTAGATTTGTATGCAAATGCATTTTGCATTTTGTTTCTACAAGTTCGTTAGCTCTATTTGAAAATTGATTTGCTCAATGCTGCTACCTTGTGGAAATGGCTTGAACTACATGAAAAAGTGGTAAGATAGTGCTGCTACCTAGCGGAATTATAAATATATTCCAAAATAAAGGGTAAATTGAAAAAGAAAAAAAAATTATACTCTGTGATTATTTATTAATTTGTGTGTGAGTGTGAATAAGAATGAGAAAAAAGTGTGAATGTTTTTTTAATAAAAAAAAATTAAATTTAAAATTTTGAATGAGTTTTATTATAGTATTTTTATTAAATTATTATTTGTAATTATTGAGAAAAAATATTAAATAAAATAAATAAATAATTTTATTTGCCTATTAAACTTGTAAGTTTAATAATTTTTTCCAATAAAGTTGTTATAACTTGAAAACAATAAAGAAAACATTTTGTTTTTCCCTCTTTAAAATTGTTTCTATCTTCATATCACTAATAATTTTAAATAAAATGCTCATTCATTATTTTCCTCATCTTAGTTTTATATTTTTCAAAATATTTATAAGAAAATAATTTATTATATTATATTTTAATTATATTTCAAAAAATATTATTTATTTAAATTAATTTCTTAATTTCACTCAATTATTTTTTACCTATTACGTATTTATTTGGATTTATCATTATTGCTACCCTACAATATTTTATTTTTCCCTCAATATGTTTGTTGACTAAATCGTTACTATTTTCATATCAATTTTTGTTTTCACTTAAATGTATTATCTTCGTTTTTATTTACTTTGATATATTTTGAAAATTCTTTTTTTTAAATATTCATTCTACATAAGTCACATAATTTATTTATATTTCTAAAAAAATATTATTTATTTAATTAATTATTCTATTTTAGTAAGCTTTTTAGTATCGGTTTTTTATATATTTTATGAAACTAATGAAAATATAATAATTAGAAATTTCAGAATGGAACCAATGAACCTCGGATCTCCAATTGGAAGTCCAGTTGCAAATAATGTTCATTCGCCTACATCTACTAATTCACCTTATTTGCCTTCTTTTTTGATGGGCGAACCTTCAGCTAATGTAAGTATCAAATTAATATAAGAGATTTAAAAAGAAAATGCTTATTTCCATTTAGTTAGACTTGCAGTCTTGGCTTCAAAACTTTTATGCCAACTCTGGATTTACTAACCCAAATTTCTATCTTTTTCAACCATCTGTATTTTGTATTTTATATATATATAATGTATAATAACTATGTTTTTCTTTTATAGGCATATAGAACGATAAGCCCAACAAAAAATCCTAAACAACTATTATTTCAAAGCACTCCAGTAACTCAGTCTTCCTATAACATGTCACCTCTTATTGAAACTCAAAAAAATAGGTAATCATTGTTAAATATTTTGATTTTTACTTTTATAATTTTTTTAAGATTAGATAAATATATGATTGTTTATCTCTTTTTATATACCGTATATTAAACATTTCGTCACCAGTCCGAACTCATCTACTTTTTAACAGAATAATAATAATTGAGAGGGAGCTAGACATCCAAATAAAAATCTCTATTTCCTTAAAATCGAGACGTTTTGGTAAAACGAGAGTTTATGATCAAAGACTTATAGTTACAAATAAAAAATCCACTACGCCCTTATGCTAACTTACCACATAACTCGCCCATGAAATTTGATGAACCCAATATTTTGATAATTAATAGATTTTTATCTATGTAATAGAATTAAGTTATATTTAGAAATAATTCGGACATCAACTTTATTTAAAAAATAACCATTTTGCCATGTTAACATACAAATCAAAATCATCCTTTTGCAAACAAGAGAAAAGTACAGTGAGCACCACAATTAAGTCCCCACCTGGGAGCTAGAGCCTTAAGTAGTATATGGTATAGTGACTTAATTGAGGCGCTCACTGTACATGAGAATTATATTATACACCTTTTCATTCACCTCTCTTAAATTAGAAATGGGAGTCATTTAAATTTGTTAATTTCAACTTATCAAAATAACAATTCAAAGGACTGAAGATGGACAAATAAAAAAGTTGTCCGAAACGTCTCAGGTTTTACGAAAATAGGATTTTTATTAACGCCCTACCAATTCCTTCACATCTGCAACAGTGTGCCTATTAATTTATAAATTTTTTATTTCAGACAAGAACAAAAAGTTTATTCTCAAGCGGAAAAACCAGGAGGTCCTCCTATAATTGATCTTTTTGATACTTTATCGCCACCTCCTGAAATCCAAAAGTATATGAATGCTTCCACTAATCAGACCCGTTTTCATTCCCAAAATGATTTAAATGAGACGTAAGATTTAATTAATTTATATTAATTTTTCTTTCAAATAAAAAAATTAATACTATTTTTTTATAGATGCCGGAAAGAAACCTTCACAGGTCTTGAAATTTCTGGTCAACCTTCAGCCGATAATAATTGGGTAACTGTTTTCGGTTTCCCAACATCTGCCTCTTCATTTATGCTTTCACAATTTGCCCTTTGTGGAACTATCCTCGAACAAAAACAACCACCTCAGGGTAATTGGATGCATCTTCACTATTCTTCTAAAATGGATTGTCGTAAAGCACTTAACAATAATGGGAAAATCTTTGGAGGTCAAATTATGGTTGGAGTTATTCCATTTCGAGATATATCAGTAAATATTTAAATATTATATTATTTAATATAAATTATTTCTAATTAAAAAATTATCTTCTTCTAGGCTATTAATAAAGATAAAGAGAATTCGTCGTTTTATCATGATGCTTCAATAAATGCTGCAAATCTAGCTTCTCCACGATCTTTCTTAAGTCCTAATATTCGAACATTAGACTACGCTTTTAAAAAATCTCAAGCCGATTCTATGGTTTGTATAATATTTATATATTTTAGAAGTTATACAAAAACTGGTAGCATATACCATTTCAACGAAAAATTAATTACAAAAAGTAAAAGGACAAATGGACCATGTTATGTATGAAGGAACCAAGCGAAATTGAGATAATACCACCATCTAATAGGGAAAAAGAAATCCTACTTTTTTTATTTAAATCGCATCATTATTACTCTGTTCATTTTTTTTCTGTATAAAACAAACAAAGTCATTGATTGCCATTGGGTTAGAGAAAATTTTGAGAAAATAAAAAAAAAAAACTGAAAAACTACTATCAGTAAAGTACTAGTACTTTTTGGCCAATTTTGATTAAAAGCTTATTTTCACGCCCTAGGTGGGTGTCTAACTTAAATAAGAAATTTCAACCTCGTAGCTCAATTCCTTCATGCTTAAAATTGAACACACACACCGACAGACAGACCACGTCGCGAAAACCACTTTTTTCGATTCAGGGGACCTCAAAACCTGAAGATCCATCAAAATCTCGACATCGTATTTTTTACATGAATCCAATACTTTCTCTCTCTATATATATATATATGAACTGTATATTAACATATACATATATAGATAAGAGAAAGTAAAAATAAAAATAAGTTTATTTTATTTTATTTAAATAAAACTTAGAGAAAAATTAATAATTGCCTTTTTTCGGTTTAGAATTCATAAAGTGGGGTGGCAGTAAAACTTTGGCCTAACGGTTCACAAAGTTGTAAACCTGGATTCACTCCCAAAGCATTTTCTCAACCCTGAGAATCTTCTAAAAAAATCGACCCCTCCCCCCCCTTCTCATGAGCGAATCCTTGATACGCCACTGAGTGACATTGCTATTATTGTTTTATAATTTGTTTTCTTTATTTTTAGGTTGTTAATCAAACAAACACTCCACAAAAAGATGCCGGAATGATGGGCAAAGTTTGGGATTATGTTTTTGGGTGGTAGGGTTTAATTTAAATTTATTTTTTATAAAATGAATTAAATTAAATTTTATTGATTATTATTGTTTTTTATGAAAGGGACTCCTGAAATAAATAGTACTTCCAGCCTTATAATATAACGTTCTTAAAATAATTTGTATCTACATATATATAAAATCATTAATGTAAAGCGGTCTTTATTTTATTTTTAAATGTCTTTTTTTATAAATTAAAAAATAAATAAATTTAATTCATATTACATTGCCACGTTGGATTATACATAAATTTAAATGATGTAATAAAATTTTTTAAAATATTTAATTGTTTTTATTTATCTCATAAATCAATTCCCAAGGCTCAAATTGTGAACTTATGCAAAAAAGTTTGAATTAATAGGTTTGTTCGTTTCACTTGCCATGGTAAAAAAGTGCACGATATCTTGGTCAAAAGGTGCAAGTGTTTCACAGCACACAAATTTCTGTTAGCTTCGATAATTGAAAGTTGTGCATATATTTAGTTCTGGATAGTATGCAATAGTATGGTACATTAGAATCAGGGAGGTATTAGAATTCATATCTAAAATTTATGAAACAGTAGGCAAAAACGGAAAAATTTAGATAAAAAAAAAAATTTGTCTTTGAGAGGGCCCGAGGTCCTCGGGGTTCAGAGATATATGGTATTTTAAAAATATTTGTGTATATTGAGGAGGGGATATTTAAAAATGAGTTCGCCCCCCCCCCCCCGAAAAAATTCAATATACACCTCTGGTATATTATAAATGTATATAGGGCCCCTCTAGAGACGCCCCAGGCCCCCAATTGCCTCGGTACGCCCCTGCCCCATAATACTTATTTTTTAATTTAAAAAGGTTATAAATCAAGCTAAGTTTGATAATATATTTCACATCCCAGGATAACTAAAAACGCAGATTTCAGTGCCTAATTTTCAAAAATGTTTCCGTACCCCCCCCCCTTTTCGGGCCCCTGTGACTTCCCAACAGGGAGGTAGGGAGGGAAGCTTTGGAATAAAAGTTGTCGCCTAAATGACGTCACAGCCGCCATATTGAAAAGATGAAAACATTGGATTTTCCATTGAACGTAATGTTAATATATCATCAAATTTCGGGCCTTTTTTTGGAAAATTATGTGAGCAAAAATTTTCTCATGAAGGAAAAACTCTTTAAAAATTATTTTATTTCAGCCGCAGGTCGTTTTGATATGCATATATGTATAAAAAAAATTAAATGTTGCTGCAATCATTCTCTTCCTAATGCTGTTGATTAGACAATTAAAAAAAGAAATTATCATTAGTTTAATGGAAAAATGGTTACAAAAAATAAAATATAAACAAAAAATATATTTATTAATATATTTAAATTAATTACCAAAAATATTAATATTAAAAATTAATATAAATCTCATAATGTTATATACAAAAAATATTTTGTTTAGTATGATAAATTTATGCAATTAACTGAGTATATAGAAATGCCTGGACCCCCAATAGATATATTATTAAAAATACGAGTATCGTTAAAAGTCTTAAATGGCCTAAGTTGCCGAAAAGACTGTGTGAATGTGAGTGTTAATGTGAGTGTGAATGAGAAAACAAAGTGTGGATGTTTAAAAAAAAAAAAACTGACTATATATAAATATGACTGGTAGTTTTGAGGCACTTGTTATGATAAAAAAAAAAAAAAATACCTGATGTTTTCTCATCAAAATAAGCTTTTTAGGGGGCTTGTAGAAAGAAAATGTTTTCCCAGATTCCTCTTAATTTTGCTGTCTTTTACTTGTTTTTATAGGTCGTTTCATGCATTCATATGCAGATCATGCCATGTTAATTATTTTTAAAAATAAAAATAAAATAAAAACACACAAAATCAAGAATTCTTCAACAAAACAACTATCTATAACCTATACCTAACCTAGGCTTAAAATCTAAAAAAAAAACAAGTAAATACAAATTAAATCATTAAAAACTATTTCAAATGTTTAAATATATGAACAAAACTATAAAACAAAGAAGAAATATCTAAGAAAAACTTTCAAAAACACGAGGAAATTGAAAACAAAATTGTATTGTGTCCTATGGAAAAGTCAATGTTTACATATTTTCAATATGGCCGACACGAATTTCTCCCCTCTTTTTTGGAGCCACCCCCCACTCCTTCAAACAAGCCTTAGTGTCACTCCCTACCTCCCTGCTGCTTCCCAATCCAGCCCTGACTATATGTGCACTAGAGCCACCTAGACCAGGGGGTGGACAGCTCTACGGGAAGAATTTCCTCAAGTTTTTATTTAGTTACACAAAGGTATAACCAGAGAGCACCGCTGGGCTGTCTGAAATAGTTCAAAATTTACTCCATAGATGTCCCAGGCCAGGGAGTTTTGATTGTCATTTTCAAAAGTTAATTTCAGGATTGTATGATCTGTGTTACGGTCTTTTTCAATATATAAGATTTTTCATAAATATTTTTTAAAATAATATTTCTTGGTGTTATTCTTAATACCAATATTATATATGACCATATTCTTAACACAGAAAAGAATCGATCCATTGTCAAGAGAAGCCCTACAAAAATCTTATCTGAAAAGAAATGGGGTTATTTATTTTGATTTCCTACAAAAGATAAATTTTTTACAATTTATAATAAATTATTATTGGTTCAGAGGTAGAGTATTAACTGCTGATACCAAAGGTCAAGGGTTCACATCTAGCATCATATAGAGACGGGGTCTAAATGGCCTCTTATGCCGTAAAAGACCTTAAACTTAATCGAATAAAAAAAAATTAAAATAATTAAATAAATAAATAATTCATAAAAAAAATTTATGAATTTCATTCATTAAAAAAAAAAAAAAAAATATATATATATATATGTCGGAAAATTCTTTAAAATATCTAAGTTATTTGAGATTCAAATTTAGAGACACTACTTGTCCTTAATTTGATTTCGTTTAAAAAAAAATTAAAAGTAGGCCTAACAGTTGCAAATTAAGTAGCTTAAAAAGGTATGTGAAAATAACAAAACCAGTGTACGCGAGAGTAAAATCGTAGAATTTGCAAACTACGATTTCGATACGAGCTTGAGTTCAAAACCCATGTGGGTGAGTTTTTTTTTTCCACCGCTTACTGTTTAGTTGGAACTGCGGCCATAGAGAGCGTTAATTTGCCACAAAATTTCTGTTTAATTTTTGCGCGCAAAGTTAGTTCGCAGAAACTTCTGTAAGAGGGCGTCAAAACTTGTGGAAAACTTTTAACATGGAGCTGTCCAATCTTGATATATGTATGATCTGTGACCTAGACGAATCATGTCGCAACTACATGTTAAATAAATCTCTATCTGCTGCTCATTTTGTAACCTAAAAAAAAATGTTTTTCTTGTCAACACTTTGACACTTTTCATTTAAACTTGAATTAATAATTTTATTAAGCATTTAAAACTATTGAATTTTCCATATTTTACTATATACGTTTCTAAAATGGCTTTATCTAAAGTGTATATGTCAGCAGATGTCTATTTAGTATGTTTACAACATGCACTATCAACTGAAAAAGAAGAGGTGATGGGTTTATTAATTGGCGAAGTAATTTCATTTTCATTTTGTTACTTTTAGAAACTCTAAATTACAATAAATGAAGTTCTTTTTTTTAATTTAGATAGATTCTTCCAATGTAGCTCATATCTCTGCAGTGGTTATGTTAAGGCGTTCTGACAAACGTAAAGACAGAGTGGAAATTTCTCCAGAACAATTAACAAATGCTGCTATTCAAGCTGATAAACTTTCTCATCAATTAAAACAACCGATGAGGGTACTTGGATGGTATCATTCGCATCCCCACATCACAGTCTGGCCTTCACATGTTGGTATGTACATTTCATGAAAAAGACTTGATTAATTAAGTGCAATGAGAAGGTACAGGACAGAGGAGTTAGCAGCTAATATGCGAGCCTCTATATTAAATGAAAACACTCAAGTGTTGAGACATTTCGGCTTTATTCTACTAAGGCCATCATTAGTCAATTAGATATAATTTCTTTATATACCATATAATGTAAATCAAGAAATATTTCAATACCAATCAATCAATATATAAAGAAATATTTCAATATAACAACTCTAAACACTAATACTCTCTACCGCTGATGGCATTAGTAGAATAAAGCCGAAACGTCTCAACATTTGAGAGTTTTTATTTAATATAGAGGCTCACATATTGGCTCCCAACTCCTCTGTCCTGTATCAACTATATTTATGGTCATCTTAATATTATATCTAACATGTAAGTGCAATGGAAGTTTTTTGAAACCTAATTTACCCTCATCTCAATATATATATATATATTCTGGAAAGTTTCCGCGACCGGATGTATGCAAAGATAAGTTTTCTCGGGTTAAGTCGCTTGGGATGCTGAGATTTACTCGACGTTTCGGCTCTCCTTTTGGAGCCATTTTCAAGAGAGAAGGAAGTTAGGAGGTAATGGTGGAGGGGGTTTGTTTACGGGGTCGCAGTCTTCCTGGTCCCCAGGTCAATTTGGTGGATGACTCAGAGGCGTGGATTGGTCTCTGAGAGCTGGAGGAAGGTTTATTGTGTGTAATTGTGTTCGGTTTAGGTTGACTATGGGGCCTCAATCTGCCTACTCCCCAAGTCGGTGTATTGGTGGATGCCTCAGAGGTCCGGGTTTGTCTCTGAGGAATGGACAGTGGTTGGTTCTGTGTAATCGGGTTTGTGTTTGGTTTGGGTTGACTTTGGGGCCTCAATCTGCCTACTCCCCAAGTCGGGGTGTTAGCTCTTGGTTCCCGGGGTCTCAACCTGACTACTCCCCAGTTGCTCACGGCCTGGGGAGTATTTCATAGTTTAAAAAAAAAAAAATATGAAAAATGTTTAATGAAAACTTTAGTGGTTGAAACGTAGAAGAAATTACAAAAGATTTCCATATTTTATAAAAACAATGAAATAATCACATACAGTAACGGATGGAAGTAGAGGGTTTTTTGACGTTCTTGTTCCTTGGTGTCAACCATCCAGGATTTATGGAATTGTCTTAAATCAAAAACAAGTCTATTTTAATCAGAAAAAATTTATTATTTAAAAAAAATCAAGTTTCTTATATATATATATTAAAACAGATTGAATTTTTTTTAGATGTTAGAACACAAGCAATGTACCAAATGATGGATGAATTTTTTGTTGGAATCATTTTCTCTGTATTCTCCGAAGATAAAAATAGTAAAGTAAGCAATTTAAAATATTATTTTATTTGTTCTATTATCATAATAATTAACGAATTCATATTTTAAAGGAACAGCAAGTTCAAGTAACCTGTTTTCAATCAACCCATCAAAGTGAAGATGGTGAACCTCACCAATACATAGGCGTTGAAGTTCCTCTTCATATAAAACCAAAAGCTGTCCTTTCGAAACCATGTTTACAGGTTAGAAATTAATAACATATGGTTTCTCATTTAAATCGTCGATAGAGTTTCACTGAGATGATGAATTCAAATATATGAGTTTCTCATTTAATACAAAGAATATCAATGAAGTTTCAAGTAGTTACTTTCTTGATCTACTTTTTTCCATTAAGGCCCAGATTACACAGGGTAAATTAAGACCCACAAAAACTGCGCCTCATTTTTTGACAGAGCACCACAGTTCTGCTTTAGCACCAATCGTGTGAAACTGAAACTATATGGCACAGCTTCACTTTGCCTTACATTGTTAGTCAAACTGAGACAAAAATGTAAGATCTAATGTGTGCGATACCGTTGCACTCTGCGTGACATAGCTCACTGTGCCCCTTAGCTAAGAGTTTGATAAAATATTTATTTTTCAGAGTATTTATAGAATTTCTGGCTAACAAGAATGCCCTAATTTCACTTTTTTCGGCATAATTTATTTGTCTTCGAAATCAATTTAACTAAAAAAAGATATTAGTAATGATATATATATATATATATATATATATATATATATATATGTTCTTGAAGGTTTCCGCGACCGGATGTATGCGAAGACAAGTTTTCTCGGGTTAAGTCGCGTGGGGTGCTGAGATTTACTGAGTAAATCTCAGCACCCCACGCGACTAACCCGAGAAAACTTGTCTTCGCATATATATATATATATATATATACCCATGGGCGTACCCAGGATCAAATCTAGGGGGGGGCATGGTCAGATCATGGTCGTCCAGGGGGGGGGGGGGGGGCAGATCATGGTCGTCCAGATTGTGACATAGCTATTTTTTATATAAAGAGGTAAAGCCTTCGAATTAAAGGCCTAAAAACCCTCGAGTCCTAACAAAAACAATCATTCCCCGTCGCCATCCACCAATTTTGTTTCGTTTCATCACTTTATAAACATTTAATTTTTTTTTTTGTTGCTTCTAGGGGGGGCAGCTGCCCCCTGCCCCTCGCAGGGTACGCCCATGTATATACCGGTATAAATATATTTGTAGAAAAGGAGCTGACAGCTAAAAGAAGAGCCTCTATATTTAATAAAACTCTCCAATCATTGAAATTTTTCAGCTAATATAGGAATTATGCTTATTCTCAATTAAGAGCTGTAAACAAGAAGCCGAACGCAATAAACAAAAAACCTTAAGCGCCCCATACAGGTCGGACTTTAGCAGACGAACCCGGCTCGCTCGCGAGTCGGATCCGGGGATTTTTCACCACGCACTCGTACGAGTCTGGCTTGCGAGCCCTAGTCGGCTCGCCTACAAACAAGCCAAATCCGCAAGTGTGTTGGCTCTCACGAGCCGAGCCAGCCAAAAATAAAAAATACTTTATCTGAAGAACGAGCCCACACACTTGCTGGTCTCCTCCCTAGCCGAGCCGGATCTGTTCCTGCTTGGCTCGTGGGAGCCCACACACTTGCGAATTTTGCTCGTTTGAAGACGAGCCGAGCCGGGCTTGCGAGCAAAAGCCCGTCGTGTATGGGGCGGTTTAGTCTTGGTGCAAGTCGATAACATTGTAAAAAAGCGAATTCGTAAAAACAATTTAATCGTTAAATTGTCTTTGAAGACCGCAAATTATGCCAAAATAAGTGAAAATGTGCATGCATGCTTCTCAGTCAGAAATTCAATAAATACTCTTAAAATAAAATAAAATTGACGTTTTATTTTTAAACTACAATCTTAATAAAAAATTAGACCAATTAAGTAAATATCTTCATTGATGTTAGTTATACTTCGCTACATTAAAAAAAAACTTATTTTAATACTAACAAATAAGAACATAAATAACTTTCAAATTAAATTCAAAAAAATACTTTTATTTACTTTATTTCAAAACAATACAATTATGAACATTTTTCTTTTTAAAAGGCAATGATAGAACTTCCTGAAATCTTAATTGAAGAAGAAAAAGATAGCTATGAAGCAACAAGAAAACTTGAATCACTTAATATGATTACTCAACTAATAAACAAATCAGGTAATATTTAATATTTTAATAATCATTATTTTTATAACTAATCTTCTCTTTATTTCATTTTAGTTTTTACACGATCACTTTGTCACATTACCGAAGTGGTATCAGGAACTCTCGTTAAATCTCTTGAACAACGAAAAGCCATTAATACAAAAAGATATAAAGAATTACTTGAAGAAAAAGAAAGATTACTTGCAAAACTTAATTAAACCGAAATGAATATATATATATTTATTTGTAATTATTATTTAATATATTTTAAATGCATTTATAAAAAGAATTTCTTTTATTCTTTAATTTCCTTTTTTTCTGAAGTCGAATCGGCTCCTTGTTTTTCACTCTCACCAGGTTTACTCGAAATACCTGAAATAATATCATCTATTCTCAATAATAAGATGCAAGCTTCAATAGAAGATTTGTAAATTTGTAATTTGACATTAACTGGTTCCCAAATATGAGCATCAGCCATATCTACCAAAAGACCTGTTCTTCCATCAATGCCTTGACGGATCATACCGTTTGTGTGATTCGTTCTTAAAGCAGTAAGCAGACGAACAACTTTTGCTCCACAATTTTGGGCTAATACTCTAGGAATCACTTCTAACGCTTGTGCAATAGATCTAAAAATTTTATTTGTTTGAGGAATTTTCATGGCAATTTCTTGAAGACGTTTTGATGCCTCCATTTCAACAGCACCTCCGCCCGGGAGAATTCTTGGTTCTAACATTAAATTTCTCGTTACATGCAAAGCATCTTGTAAATTTCTCTCCATTTCATTCAATATATCTTTACTTGGCCCGCGAAGTATAATAGTACAAGCTTTTGGTTCCTCGCATTTTGTAACAAAAGTAAAATACTCATCTCCAATTTTTTTAACTTCAAATAATCCGGCCTTTACTCCTAAATCTGTAGGTTGTATTTCATCAGTTCTATGTACAATCGTAGCACCGCAGGCTCTAGCCAAACGATTATTGTCTGACTTACGAACACGTCGAAGAGCACTAATATTAGCATTTACCAAGTAATGTTGAGCTAAATCTGAAATTCCTTTTTCACAAAAAACCACATCGGGTTTTAAAGCAATTATCTCGTTACATATTTTTTCTATATATTTTTCTTCAAGCTGTAAAAGATTAGATAATCCCATATCATCTAATAATTCAACATTTGTTTGGCTTTCACCTTTTTTATACTCCAAAGTACTATCAAGGAGTAATATTTTAGGATTCTCTATATAACGTCTCATTTGTGGATGTGTAACTTCTTTACTGAGCATAATCCCAGGGAGAACATACGATTCATCGATAGTGCCACCAGGAATTTTTTCAATTCGGACATAACGTTTTATATCAATTTCAACTCTTCCGTTTTTTTCTAAATATACTGTGTTAACAGCATCGAGGGCTATTTTGCAAGCAAGTGAAGGCCATCGACCCAAAAATTTTGTATTCAAAGATGAATTTATTACTTCAAGCAATTTAGATTGATCTTGCAGATCGACAAGTATGCTGTAAATTAAAATAAAAATAGAAATTAAAGCTGGATATATAAATCTAAAAAGAACATTGGCTAAAATTACCCTATGGGACCCGAACCAGTAGGTATTTTGGAATAAAAGCGTATTATATATATATATATATATGAGGCCATTAGAGCCAGAACGGCCTAACCCACATTTCACTTTTTTGTTTTATGCCTTAGTATCTATTAAATCGTGAATTCCAGAGTAGTACAATACTACTCATGATACAGTAGTACAGTAAGGCATAAAACCAAGAAAGTGAAATATGAGTTAGGCCGTTCTGGGGCTGATGGCCTAATATATATATATATATATATATAATATATAAAAAACTTAAAACTGTCTATAAAGATTGGACTACAAATACTTTAGTATTTAAAAAAATATTTTTATGATTAAAGTCAAAAGGAGTAGATTTGGGAACCAATTATCGAAAAAGGTTGAAACTTTACATATTTATATGCCTAAATGATCCTAAGATATTTGGTCACGGAGGCAGGGTAAAAAAAAATCAATATTTAAACAATTTTCTATTATGGGTTAGGTAAGATGTTCTTAGAAAAATTAAGATGATATGTCCGGTGAGATGAGAGAGAGGTGGAAAGAAAAATGACAGACAAATTAAGATTTGTAACATCCCTATTGAAAGGAAAAAGAAAATGAATTACCTGATATCTTCTTTCAAAATTTTAACAAGTTGTTCAAGAACATTCTTGAAAGCTTTTATTATTTGATTTGGATGCATTTGTTCAACAACAAGAAAATGTCGAGCTACGGTTAAAAATTCTGCAGTCAATATGATAACCGAAGTGGTCCCATCACCGACTTCCTCATCCTGAGCTCGAGCTATCTCCAATAAAGTTTTACCAGCTGGATGGTTCACGATAATTTCCCTTAAAATAGCGTTGCCATCATTTGTCATTACTATCCCACCCATTGGGTCCATAAGCATTTTGAGCATTGCTTGGGGACCCAAACATGTACGAATCACATCAGCAATTACTTTAGCCGTTTCAATGTTTGTTTCTTGAACACGTCGGCCAGAAGTCTGTTTAGTATTACTATTTGCAATTAGTATAGCTGCTGGATTTAAAGTTAACATTTTTATATAATCTGCAAAAAATATCGAAAATTAAAAAAACAAATTTGCAAAAAGAATAACAAAACTCACTTTTATGTTGTACAAGGAAATTGATATTTATAAATATCTTTATCTTGTTCTAATGTAAAATAAATAAGGATAATAATAGTAATAACAATATTATAAATTTAATATTACGTCACAATTAAAGATATTTCTATCAATTAAATAGAACAATTTATTTAAGCCATTCGGATACCAAATGGCTTAAATAAGAATCTATAGGCTCCAAATATATATATATATATATATTTTATAAATACAAGTAACGTTTAGGTCTTAAAAGGCCGAAGTTGCCGAAAAGACTGTGTGATAATGAGTGTGAGTGAGAAAACATGGAGTTCGACACAATCATGAGAAAAAAGTGTGAAGTGTTTTTTTTTTTTTTTTTTTTTATTTAAATAGAACAATCGCTGAAATTGTGTCAATGCGCACACAAAAAAAGGAAAAATACTTTGAAATTAAAGAAAAATAGTTCCTGGATATATTAAATATTTCCTATTAAATCTATGAATTAAATAAATATATGATTCTATATTATTGATGAATAATTATGAATAACTTACATAGTTATAATGACAGATAAATGAAATTATAAGTTAGCATTAAAAATAAAAGAAAATTGATATGATTTAAAAAAAAAAGTGCAGGAGGTGGATTTGAACTCGCGACGATTAGTTACTTGAGAATGGAAAAAAAATTTGATTGCTTGATGACCAATTAACCACTTCAGCCACCCTTTACTTAATTGAATAAAGGAAAAATTAGCCATATGAGAAACATGAAATAAAAAAGTATTAAAAAAATTTTAATATTCCACATATGATATATCATTTTTCATTACTTTTTAATGAGGATTAATAATTTATATCCAAAATTTCACTAGGATGCATAGTTTTCAAATAATTCAATCGGCAAACGTCAGATTGTTTATGCCTTGATGTAATTAAACCAAAAACTCTATCTAACATATGATAGATGTCATTAATTCTTGAATTCCCCCTGATTCCAGAGAACTAAACCCTTTTTAATTATATTATCTAATTTAGGAGTTATTGGCGATCAAAGTTAAGCTTATTTTCGACCTTAATGACATCATTACACTCAATTCTATATTATCGAAAAAGCTTATTTAGCATTGTCTGATTAAAACCAAATTTTTACCAGAGATTTATAATTAAATAATGAGTTTTTTTCTAAAGTTTCATTGAGATTGGTAAAGAAATAAATGAAATATTAAGTATTTTGTAAATTGAGTTTTAGAATTCGGGATCCCGGATGCGTAAAGAGAGCCGTCTATGAACCAGGTCTAGGCTTCCATCTGAGATTCCAAATTCTAAAACTTAATTTACAAAATAGTCAATATTTTATTTATTTCTTTACCAATCTCAATGAAACTTTAGAAAAAAACTCATTTTTTAATTCTAAATCTCTGGTAAAAATTTGGTTTTAATATGACAATGTTAAATAAGCTTTTTCGATAATATAGAATTGGGTGGTCAGGCCTTTAGGCCCGAGTTTGGCTTATGTTTGATCGTCAATAACTCTAAAATTAGATCATATAATTAAAAGGGGTTTAGTTATTTGGAATCAAGGGAAATTTAAGAATTAATAACATGTGTCATATGTTATATAGAGTTTTTGGTTTAATTACATTAGGGAATTCACAATTTGACGTTTGCCCATTGAATAATTTGAAAACTATGGATGCTATCGAAATTTAGATTTTAAATTATTAATCTGCATTAAATGTAGTAAAAAATGATATATCATATGTACAAAATTAAAATTTTTTTAATAAGTTTTTTATTTACTGTTTCATATTATGGTCTATTTTTCCTTAAGTTAATAAAATCATTGGTGGCTGAATCGTTAAAGTGGTCAGCACAATTTATTTTTTTTCCATCCTCGCTGTACTAAACATTGCGAGTTCAAATCCACCTCGTGCACTTTTTTTTTCATTTTTATTATTATCAATTTCCCTTTATTTTAAAATTTTAAAATTTTAAAATTTTAAATTTATACTCTTTTTTTAAATAAATGCAAAATTTATTTTAAAAAGTTGATCGGGAAAAAAGATATATATCTTGATAGATAATGAGATAATTATAAAAATATAGATCAAAGCTAAAAAGGTTAAATGTTTTAATTATTTTACAATCCTGGAATTTCTCACTATTTTAAGTTTTCAATTATTATAAAAAAGATAGGCATATCATTACAGTCCTGGGACTTTTCTAGAAAATTTTATAAATAAAAAAAATATTGAGAACATTTGGTTAAGCAAAGCCAAGGACTGCTCAACCATGGATAGGTGACCCGCGGAGTGTTGAACTGTCTGTCACATGTCGGGAAGTCTTTAAAAATATATATATACTTTATAACCCATCTCACGAAGAAAAAAATAAATCCCACCTCCTTTTTTTTTTTTTTTTTAAACATTCACACTTTTTTCTCACTCACACTCGCATTCACACACACATTCACACAGTCTTTTCGGCAACTTAGGCCATATAAGACTTTTCCGATAACCGTTATTTATTAATTTATCTATTATTGGGGTCCAGGCAGCGGCGTAACCAGCCTTTGAGGGCGGGGGGGGCGAAGCTCAACTAGGGCGCAGATTTTCCAGGGGGCTCCGCCCCCTGGACCCCCTTGCTCGCCTTCGGCGAGCAATTGCCCGCCTTCGGCGGGCAAATTTCTTGCATCCAGTAATTTTCTCAGCTAATTTGTTTATATTTACATGTTTTTTAATGACCCCTGTATGATTTTGTTTTGATTTTTCTTTGCTTTTACGAAAAATGTCGTTTTCTTCTGTGATTATTTCAAAAACAATTCAGTTTTCGGAAAAATATCAAAGAATAAAAACTTTTTAAAATTGAGTATTTTATTTCGACGGGCATGCAAATGAAATTTTATTTAAAAATTGCTAGACATTCGTTCATTCATTCACTAAATCTCGGGCGGGAATGGGCGGATTTGAAAAAATTCCGGGCGGGCTCGGGCGGGCCTGAAGAATGGTAAAAGCCCTTTCATTTTGAGAAAATCGAAAAAACTGAAAAACTACATCAGTAAAATACTAGTACTCTTTGGCCGATTTTGATTAAAAGCTTATTTTCACGTTCCCGGGGGGTGTTTAACTTAAATATAACATTTCAGTCTCATAGCTCAATTCCTTCATGCTTAAAAAAATTTTGAATTTCAAAAAATTAAATATTAAGGCTTATATGAATCCTGAGTAAATCTCCACAGCCATAAAACATCAAATTAAGGCTTATATATTGCAAAATAAAAAAAATTTTTATTATAAAGCCTCTATATACGTTATTTATTATTTTTGGAATTAAATTCATTTAAAATAGTAGAATTCAAGTTGTAATATAATTTTAAAAGAAAACAATCAATTTTTTAAGACAATCGATGAAAAGAATATGATAAAATCACATTCGCTGGGCTATATCTTAGAGGCCGTAGGGCGCCTATGCCGGTTTCGGGGGGCGCCAAGGGCTCAATGCGCCTGGGGCGGGGGGCTCGAGCCCCCCCTCGCCCCCCCCCCTGGTTACGCCACTGGGTCCAGGCATTCTTATTTAAGCCATCTGGTATCCAAATGGCTTAAATAAAATCATCGGACTGCCTGGGGTCCGAACCCGCGACGTTTGGTATACGAGGTTAGCACGCTAACCTCTACACCATGCCCCGAGGGCTCCCACCTCCTTAATTAATCAAAAAGTTTAATTAAAATATTTTTCCATTATTAAAATAATTTATCTTTTTTTTTATTTGATGAATATAATAAAAAATATATTTTTATTTCTTTAATTATTTCTGAGAAAATGGATGACGTTACCCATTGGTTGAAATCAGACTCTCTCTCATTATCTTCTCTCTCTTTCTACTAACAGGGTGAATAAATAAATCATTTTAAAAAATATATAATTTTTTTTAATGTATTTCGAGAATAACAAATGTATTTTTAATATATTCAATGAATGTAATTTTTTTTATTAATATAGATAAATAATACTCCTCTCTGATTTTGAAATCCGGGTAGTTTAAAAAATTATTATCATTGGAATTGTATGTAATTTACAGGGAGTAATTTTATTATTTTTTTTTTTTTAATTTATTATTGCCTCAGGTATATGTTACCATACAGCAAGCAAAATAAGTAATTTTATTTATAATATAAATTATAGTAATCAACTAACTGATTTGTGCTGCACTCTTGTGATGACTTTAAAAATCATAATTCTAAATGTTCCACTAGGTAGCAGCACAAATTAGCATGATATCCAATGATATCCTCCTGTATCGACTAGGGAGACTTGTCTAATCATGCTGATTTGTGCTGTTAATTTATATTATATATTTAATTTTCTAAATTAAATACAAGATTTCATGGTCAATTATTTCACAGAATACTATTATAATAATGAAAACGAAATTCGAAGCCCAATAACCATCTCAGGGGCGTATATAAGGGGGAGGCGAGGCCCCCCCCCCGAAATTTCCCAAACACATATACATATATAGGGATCAGGCCCGGAACTAGGAGTTTTTTTAAGGGGGGCAAAATTTAATTTGCTGCCCCCTCCTTAAAATTTTCTATACAAAATTCATATCATTTTACCTTTTTTTTAGTAAATTTTTCTTTAATTGCCGCCCCCTAAAATCTGCCGCCCGGGGCACACGCACCCACTGCCCCCCTCTAAATCCGGCCCTGATAGGGATATACAGACATCAGCGCAACAAATTTTTCCGCAGGATGGAAAACTTTGGTTCCGCAAAAAATTTCGTGTGAAAAAAAATTTAGTTTCTTAAAAAAAAAATTTTCCGCAGAAAAATTTTCAGTTCGGGCCCCCCCCCCCCCCGAAAAAAAATTTCTATATACGCCCCTGAACCATCTCAAAAATTTTATATTTTATAAAGTGGAGAGAAGGAGTTGAGTACAAAATTCAAATTGTGAGAGTCACTTAAAAGCCCCATTTTATGTGGGCGTAGCCAAATAAAAATATTTGTAATTAATTTAAACGACCAGATTTTCATTTTGTCACAAATCCTTTCTCTCACAGATGAATGAAATTATAAGTTAGCATTAAAAATAAAGGGAAATTGATAATAATAAAAATGAAAAAAAAGTGCACGAGGTGGATTTGAACTCGCAGTGTTTAGTACAGCGAGGATGGAAAAAAAATAAATTGTGCTGACCACTTTAACGATTCAGCCACCAATGATTTTATTAACTTAAGGAAAAATAGACCATAATATGAAACAGTAAATAAAAAACTTATTAAAAAAATTTTAATTTTGTACATATGATATATCATTTTTTACTACATTTAATGCAAATTAATAATTTAAAATCTAAATTTCGATAGCATCCATAGTTTTCAAATTATTCAATGGGCAAACGTCAAATTGTGAATTCCCTAATGTAATTAAACCAAAAACTCTATATAACATATGACACATGTTATTAATTCTTAAATTTCCCCTGATTCCAAATAACTAAACCCCTTTTAATTATATGATCTAATTTTAGAGTTATTGACGATCAAACATAAGCCAAACTCGGGCCTAAAGGCCTGACCACCCAATTCTATATTATCGAAAAAGCTTATTTAACATTGTCATATTAAAACCAAATTTTTACCAGAGATTTAGAATTAAAAAATGAGTTTTTTCTAAAGTTTCATTGAGATTGGTAAAGAAATAAATAAAATATTGACTATTTTGTAAATTAAGTTTTAGAATTTGGAATCTCAGATGGAAGCCTAGACCCGGTTCATAGACGGCTCTCTTTACCCATCCGGGATCCCGAATTCTAAAACTCAATTTACAAAATACTTAATATTTCATTTATTTCTTTACCAATCTCAATGAAACTTTAGAAAAAAACTCATTATTTAATTATAAATCTCTGGTAAAAATTTGGTTTTAATCAGACAATGCTAAATAAGCTTTTTCGATAATATAGAATTGAGTGTAATGATGTCATTAAGGTCGAAAATAAGCTTAACTTTGATCGCCAATAACTCCTAAATTAGATAATATAATTAAAAAGGGTTTAGTTCTCTGGAATCAGGGGGGAATTCAAGAATTAATGACATCTATCATATGTTAGATAGAGTTTTTGGTTTAATTACATCAAGGCATAAACAATCTGACGTTTGCCGATTGAATTATTTGAAAACTATGCATCCTAGTGAAATTTTGGATATAAATTATTAATCCTCATTAAAAAGTAATGAAAAATGATATATCATATGTGGAATATTAAAATTTTTTTAATACTTTTTTATTTCATGTTTCTCATATGGCTAATTTTTCCTTTATTCAATTAAGTAAAGGGTGGCTGAAGTGGTTAATTGGTCATCAAGCAATCAATTTTTTTTTCCATTCTCAAGTAACTAATCGTCGCGAGTTCAAATCCACCTCCTGCACTTTTTTTTTTATTTTTGTAAAATATATAAAATGATATTTCAAATTCTAAATTGCCCCCTCCCCTGAATAAGCAAATTTCCGCTCCCCCTCCCTCCAAGTTTTGAGCTGCACGAGGTTTTTATTTACCACCAATATAATCAGTGAGGAGCTACGGGAGAGGGGGGGCTGATATAATTGTCGGAGGCCATTTCCCCCATACCCCGTAGCGCCTCACTGATTAAAATGTTGGTAAATAAAAACCTCGTGCAGCTCACTAGGTCGGTCCCCCTTGTTTTGCGCCCCCAGCCCAGTTGCGCCCGTGGCGGGCGCCTGTTTTGCAACGCCTCGTTACGGCCCTGATCATATATATTTAAGACTTTTATAGATTTGAAATCTGCAGAAACTGAAGAATAAATGGATATATAATATATATAATAGCATATATGGCTTAATTAGAATAATCAACTACAAATTTTATAAGCTGTCAATTAAATAATTTGATCAAATAATTTGGTAACTAAGCAAGTTATTCATAATATATAATTATTCTAGAATTATATATACTTATTTGATATATAGATTTGATAAGAAATATTTAATATTTTAAAAAAAATTATTTAATATTATCAGGAACTATTTTTTCTTTAATTT
This sequence comes from Euborellia annulipes, assembly GCA_023213315.1. NCBI lineage: Eukaryota > Metazoa > Arthropoda > Insecta > Dermaptera > Anisolabididae > Euborellia > Euborellia annulipes. Next base: position 232,691 of record JAKCPI010004259.1, read on the forward strand.
TAAATTAATCCCTCTCAAGGCTAATAGATGACCTTGAATCCCTCTATTTTTAGCATGCGCATTGATACAATTAATCAAGGAATTAAAATCCTGTTAAAATCAAACTGATTTGATTTGTGCAATTCATAGTTTATCTTATAATTAATTATCAAAATCATATGGAGAATAATCACATGGAGAAGAAAACTAGCTTTTATTGATATTTCACTCATCTCGTCCAAATAATGTAAGTATTTTAAAAAATATTTATTATCATAAATAAATATATGCACTATGTTGTGAATTCCATTAACCTAAATCTGAGATAAAGGCCATTTCATTTGCACATTTCTAAACAAACCCAATAGCAATGACTTTTTTTTTTTGTTGTTTTATTAAAAAAAAAAAGTGAACAGAGTAATAATATTGCGATTTCAATAAAAAAGTCGATCATCTTTTTCCTTACATGATGGCGGTATTATCTCAATTTCGATCAAAATGTCGCTTGGTTCCTGCATGCATAACATGATCCATCGCCTATCGTCTGTTGGTCCATGCACCGAAACGTTTCCAGCTAATTAGTAAAAATCATTTTCAGAGCATTATTTCCTGGCTGCCCCTACCTCTACACATCATTTATTAAAAATCTACAACTTTCACATCAAGCCTTTTGGTCTTTCGTTCTCTCACACCTACTGACTACCCACTGAAGATGAAATAATAAAGTTATCTAGGAATATTTCTGATAACAAAAGGAATATAAATGAACCTAACCTTACGTTGACTTTTATGATGGCAAAGATGTCAAGAAATGTTCCACTTTTGGCCAGGTAGACTTATTTATCTTTTTTTTAGCTCATTAAAAGATCTCTCACCTGATGAGTATCATTACATGCCTAATGCAAATTATATATATTTCCTTGACATTTATTGGGACCTGAAGATGGCTTCTATCGAGACCGAAACGTGGGCCCAATAAAATATTTAAAGAAAACAATTTGGCTGACAGTCTCTGCTCCTGCTACCTTTCCTTGTTACAACTTAACAGCCACACATACAATACTTTATTTTATCTTTTGATTCCTGGTAGTTTTATCTTTGTTAACAAAAACACATATATATTTGGAAAAAGAGAAGGTTTTTTTATTTGTTTGATGTTTTTTCGGCATCTGAGTCCCCATCCTATTCATTTGAAATAAATTTCTCTACTGAGATGGGAATTTTATTGAACCAGGTCGAACCTTCTTTGGCTAGCATCTCTATCTTCCAACAACGAATAAATTTTTCTTTACAATCCACTTTTGCCAATGTTTCAGAGATAGTGTCATTCATATGGCAATGGCGGAAAACAAACTAAAGATCAAGATTCTCTATGCTTTAATAATATATATAAATATGACAACAATTGGCCAATGAAGTTAAAATACTACTACCTAGGAAAAAAATCACACTTCAGAAAGCCAAGATTTGATTGCCTGTCACAACTTAAATAACAGAGCAGCTACTAACACAATTACACAAACAAACATGCTCATTCAAAGCACTTGCCTCAAGTCAAGGATAAGTATGATTGCATGAAATATGGAACCAACTATTGTTAAGGGAGGATCACAGCTCAAAAATTAGACTTTTTTCTTACTTGCTTAAAATAATTTCATTTTACTTTGTCTTCTTTTATATGATTGTACCTACAGTGAGTGTGAAATTTAAAAAAAAATTATAATTCTATTTTTAACAAAAATATTTAAGTTAAATGTTTTTTTTTCTATATGTGATAGAATTTACAAGAATTGTGCCATGCTTGCTAATTAATTTTTAATTTTTTTTTCAGAAATCTCAAAAAAAAGTTGTTTTTTTTTTTGAAATTTAGAAAATATAGACGGGATGAACATATAAAATGGAAAAGTTCTTGTGGATTATCTATTTATACACTGGAGTATGCGTAATATGGAAATGATTATGGCACCCAATACAGAGTTGCCTATGCCCTAGGCTTATATTTCGCAATCGCGGGCGTGTGGCATGGAGGTTACGGCACGTGCCTCACAAATGCTTTCGACCAGAACTTCTTGAGCATCCGAATGACTTCAGTTGCTCACCAGGCTCTTGCATATTCACATATTCACTTTATCGTCCATATACCGTATTATTAAATATATCTCATTTTGTAAGTAATATAAGTATTTCTTTTAATTCCGGGACAAATATTTAAAAAAATAAATTTTTAAAGGTGGTGATGATAATTAACTAATATTTTCAGTGAAATCAATGTGCTTTATTATCAAAATGAAATTTCAAAAACTACTATGAGTGAAACCTCATGTAATTCAAGTGGACAATGGGCAAAATTAGACGTCGAGGAAGAAGACGATGAATCACAATTGACGTCGAATACTTCCAGAGCAACGGCGGCTCTGGCCGCTGAATCATCGGGAACCCTGGAGCTTGACTCTTTAGAAGTGAGTTTAATTTAATATTGAAAACATTTTTTTCACATACTCCTTTTGTAAATACCAACAAGGATGAGCCCATGAGTTCACTAACAAGGGGAAAGGGGCGGGGGGGGGGGGTCAGATAAGGCGATCCTTCTCTCAGAATCAGGGACTAAGTTTTTTTACTTTCTAAAGAAGGAGTTATGGTCTTAAAAACAAAATAAACGATGGCACTACTTCATGTGACAGTAGACTTGTTTGATTATTTTATAAGCCCCATTTTGCTTATTTAAGAGGTAGTTGACTACAACATTGACCCCCCTGCCCAAATTACATATTTTTTAAAGGTGGTAAAAACACATTAAAAAATGTCAACTTATCTTTTTACTTTTATTTATTATTTATATAAAAATTTTAAAATTTTTCCTTCACAACACTTGAATGTAGAAAAAGACGATTTTTAACTATTTCAATTTTAAATTCTAGATTTTGGCAATAAATATTAATTGGGCAAATATTTTTCCATTATGTGGCTGACCTTTTTGTGTCGAGGGCCATTTTAAACCTATAAACTAAATAACTTAACACATGATAAACCTGCAAATCCTTGTTCAATCTCAGGAGTCGTTACTTTTATCTACTTCGCAATTATTATTTTTTTTTTGCTTAAAGTCCTTTTTGGCATCTAAGGCCATTTAGACCCCATCCCTATTTATTTCAAATGATTGGTAGCCAATTCAAATGAAATAAATTTTTCTCGCTTGGGCCGCGAAGCGAACCCGGGACCATAGGCACAAGAAGCTGATGTCTTCTCTCAGAGCCACGGGTAACGGACCATTTCGCAATTATTATTAACAAGTTAAAAACGACCAGAATTTAGAGTGTTGACAATAATGAATTGATTTTTTTTAATGATACTTAACATATAAACCTTTATTTATACCAATTGGTATTCAATTGATTTAAATAAAAGTTAATCAAACTGCCTGCCGAATCCACACCCCTTGTCTTTTTAAGAGAAGCTAATTGTTTTGTGCTCTCTGCCACGGGGTGCAAGTACGGAAGTATTGTAAATATTTTAAATTATATTTAGCTCATTGTTATTTATCTCTATCAGTAAATTCTTTTTCCATCAAGCACCACAAATCAAAATTTAAATAACCAATCCTAAAGGAGTTCCAAGGATTTAATTATGAAACTATTTCATGCATTGATCCTTCTTTCCAATATTATCTAATGAACAAATGAAATATTAATCTTCTAAGACTAGATTCAATTAAATGATATAATATTCATTTTTGTTAACTGTTTTTTTTCATCGATAAATCTTGCAAAATGATCCCTTTGTAGATAAGTTAAGGCACCAATTGAGGGATAGTTCCTTCCTTTATATATCCGGAAAACCTGATACATTTGAGCAAACAAGCTGTTTCTTTTAAATGCTAATCACTTTCCAATATTCTTCTTAAATAATTCTTTATTTGCTTCCTATTTTAAAATTTTCTCTTAATCCGTTTCATAGAAGAAAAAAATAGGCTACATTCAAGAAAAAAATTTCAAAATGTTTTTTTTTTTTTTTTTTTCAACTAAATTTAATTCAGATATTTTCTAAGATGATTTGACGGGAGAAATAAAATAGCAAAAATTTTCAGGAATCGTCATATACTATATAATTTGCAAATATTTCGGCCGGCCTAACGCCTGGCCATCTTCAGTGCAGGATATAGTTCTCGTGAGTGAACACTTGATTGCTCGTCTTCTCCTCCCCTCTTCATGCAAAAGTTTAAAGACTCCAGACGAAGGATCGCTAAAGGACTATATCCTGCACTGAAGATGGATGGCCAGGCGTTAGGCCGGCCGAAATATTTACAAATTATATGATATAAGGCGATTCCTGAAAATTTTTGCTGTTTTATTTCTCCCGTCAAATCATTCTCTGAAACCTGCATCAACTCATATATTATCTATATGTTCTAAGATGTTTTAGTGCAAACGGGCATAAATTATGTAAACTAAATTAAGCTTTTACAGTTGTTTTTAATTAAAAATTCACAATGTCGGGGACACTATGGTTTATTTGTATAAGATTCAACGTTATGGCTTTTCGTTCTGTGGTTCTTTTTCATTTTTTCTTTGATATAATCATAAAATTCGAGTAAATTCTCCAATAATTTAGAAAAGCAAAAACCCTACAACCAACTTAACGATTCACGAACTGCCGAAACCATGTATTTTATAGAAATAAACCATCCAAAATTATTAATTTTAAATAGTCATAATTATAATTAATTAGATGATTTCTTAAAATTTATAACATGATAACAAATTTTCCTTTTTTAGAGATATTAATTTAATATATTAAATTTGCAGTATGGTCGACATTCAAGTACGATTTTTAATCATTTTGTGAGACTCTTCAAAGATACTTTTTCAAAAAAAAGGCCAAATAAAAATTCAAATGGGATAAAACGTAAACGAAGAAGAATAAAAGGAAACAAAACAGGGTGCATACTTCTTCAATTTCTTTAAGTTCTTTAACAAAAAGTAAAAATAAAGATATTTTGCGAGATAAGTTGGCATTGTCACCTTAATACCAATGATCGGGGTATTGGGTTCCCCAGCATAAAAGTCCTGGTTCGAGTCCAAGGAAGACAAATATGTCCAATCCTACACAAATTCATCTCTCAAATTATCTTTATCTTAATCGATATTTGACTGTTGCTTTAAAGTTTGAAAACCATCAACTATTTCAAACAAAGCTCTATCTAATCGGAAAAAGTAAAATTTTTTAATCTTTATTTTAAAAAAGAAGTTTTTTTTTTAATTAATACATAAAGAAATGAGTGAGAGTCAATTAATGAGAGGCTAAAAAGTTAAAGTGAGATGGAGAAAGTTAATACACTCACATATTCGATTTTATTCAGATGGCAGAGATATGTTTGTCCGTCATGGACTAGTGAGAAACACGAACACGCTTCTTTTAACTTTATATAAGATTTTATTTACTACAAATGCATATAATAATAAAAAAACTTTATAGATAATATTATATTTAAACAGGCCTTCGCGATTATTATTGTATAATACAGGAACAAAGAAAAACAAAATACAGTATTAAATATTTTTAAAGGGTATACTAGGAGAATCATACTATCCATTATATTTTCAAAATATATTCTGATTATCATTCATTATTTAACTTCCTTAAAATGTTATTTAGGACCGTGGCTAGCGCTTTATATATTAGTATCATGATTATTATTTTATGTATATATATAGGTGGTGATTAGCCGAGGGGGATAAAGCGGTTTTAAGTTGAAGACAGTTCAAAGTTCAAACCCACCTAATGGCAAAAAATTATCCAACTATGATATTGCTAAGAAACCGAGCCCAATAAAAAGACTACCCTCAATGGGTTACATTTGAAAAAAAAATTGTCTCGAAGGAGTTTGTTAAAAATTTTAATATTTTCCTATGTCATATATAAAAACAGTTTATAATATTTTACTTTTACTTATAATGACTCATTCAGCCCAAGATTACTTCGAGCTCTTTATCTAATTATACAAATAAAAATAGCCGGTAGCATATAATTTGCATAACTTAATTAAACATTTTCAATAGTTTCTGTTGAATCTTCCGTCCTTCATCTCATTTTTTTTTTTAATGTATTCTTTTTGAAGGCCAATTGGAACGACAATATAATAATAAATCATTAATTATTTATATAAATTTATAATAAATAAATAAATCTCAGTTGTACAGGTGTCCAAATTATGGGAGAGGTTAAAGGTCTAGGCAGGTTGTTTGTGCTTCTTCAACTAGAACCGATGCGCCACTGCCCAAACTGACGAGGGGCTCGTGGCCAGCCAATGGAATTTTTTTCTAAAGATATGCCTAGATACAAAATAATGCGTTCCGCTCCAAGACGTACCTGTTTGTCTTTAAAAATGCTTCCATTCCAAAATATAAAAAATATAGCGGATTTTATCAGGGATATTACATATATACATAGGTAAGAGAAAGTAAAAGAAAAAGATTTATATTCTGTTACCATGGCAACCATTTCTCCTATCTTTTCTATGAAGTACAAGAGTAAAGTGTGCTTCAAAAGATTTCGAAGGGCAAAATGAGAATATACATTTTAAAAAGCATCTAAAAAATAATTGATTTTTGAATTTTAAACAAAGTCGTTGGAGCGAATTTTGAGAAAATTGAAAAAACTGAAAAAGTACATCAGTAAAGTACTAGTAGACCTACTTTTTGCTTTTTGTGGTTGTGGCTGTGATGCGATTATAATAGAGGAATGGAGATATCAGCCAAATTGGAATGATCCAGGTTTAATAAAACTCCCAGAATAAGTCGTTTGGGCTTGAATTTATTTGGCCATCTTCAGTTATTGGGAATTATACACATAGTTTAAGTGCACATGTGATCAAACCGGGATTTGTCAATAATAAAATCTTTTCGCTTCATACAAAATTATATGGCTTCTGTTCCCAAACTCAGAGATAAAACCTGGATCATTCCAATTTGGCTGATATCTCCATTCCTCTATTATAATTAGTACTTTTTGGCCGATTTGGTTCAAAAGCTTATTTTGAATGTCCGGGAGGGTACCTAACTTAAATATAAAATTTCAATCCAGTAGCTCAATTCCTTCATGCTAAAAATCGTTCACACACACACACAGACAGCGGGACCCACTTTTTTGGACTCAGGGGACCTCAAGACATGTATATCAAATCAAAATCTCGTCTTCGAATTTTCTACATGATCGCAATGCTTTCTCTATATATGTATTTCATATATAGGATAAATGAAAGTAAAAAAGGAGCCAAACTTCTCGAATCGACATCCTATATAGGAAAGTTCTGTGACTGGGATCACTCAAATCTTATTCTAACATCCCATTATAATAGATTAGTAACTATAGTTACAATTTGATATAAATTTTCCTTTTTTTCATTGAAAAAAATTGTAAATTAATTTAGTTAAATTCTTCATAGGTTTCGGCGGCGCAACCTCCGAGTTGGCCGACAACGACAACATCATCGGCACATAATCCAAATGCTCTCACAGAACTGGATCTTTCCGATAATGGACCATCAATTGCAGAGTCACCTCCAACTTCTTCAACCGATATTCTTGCACGAGTTCCTCATCCTCTTGCCATTCGTCTTCGACGCAACACTCTAGTTACACTGCCAAATTGGTTATCTCGCCTATCAGCTATTCTTCAACAACTTGACGTAGCCGATAACCAGATCCGCGAATTGCCACGGTCCATTGCCAACTTTAACAGGTGAGATGAGAGTCTTACGTGTTCTTATTGAAACAGCTTTTGGTTTTTTACAATTATTAATTAATTAGATTTGAGGTAAAAGGCAGCTACTATAGCTATAAAGGTTGTTAGGTCTATTACAATTTTTAATATAATATATAGAATACAGGAAATGTTTAAAATCATGCATGGTATGAGTTTTTACAAAGGTTTTAATTAAGTGCTATCCTTGAATTTTTCATGAGCAAATCTAATGAGATCGTATTAAATTCAATATAATCTCTAATAATAAATTCACTTTTATTTCGACGCTTCGATTGGCGATTGAAACATTTATCATCAAAACTATTTCATTTTTAAGTTTATTATATCATTCCTGATTTTTATTTTAATTAACCATGAATTGTTACAATTATTTTAAATATTTTTCTCTTAAAGGCAATATGTTTTCTTGCTCATACCTAAGGAGAACTTTATTCTTTTTTTTAATTTGCCCTTTCGGCTCTTAAGATCATTTAGGGACTATAGATATACTATACTAGTATATACCGACGGTTTCGCCGCTCTTGGGATAGCTTGAACTGCCCCGATTCTGATGACTATTGCTCTAATCCGTTGCCATGGTCAACCCTATTCTTAATATTTTATATATTTTAATTTTTATTAAAATCTGTCGAATAGCTGTCTAAACTGAGTGTGGCTCTCTACTTTTTCCTATTTTCTCCTTAAATTTGGTGAATATCATCTCTCATCATCATTGTTTATATTACCCATAAAACCTCTTTTTTTTCATTTAAGGATTCTTGCTGTTTAGACTTTATTTTTAATTGACCCTTTTCTTTCTTTGACCAACTTAATTAATGAATGAAATTAATTTCATGGAGGCGAAATTAAATTTTGAGCCAATGAAATCCAGACTGTTTTATAAGATTTTTTTTTTTTAAACATTCACACTTTTTTCTCATTCACACTCACACTCACACACACATTCACACTGTCTTTTCGGCAACTCAGGCCATATAAGACATTTACGATAACCGTTATTGATTTAATATACATATATGGGGGTCCAGACATTCTTATTTAAGCTATTTGGTATCCAATTGGCTTAAATAAAATCATCGGACTGCCTGGGGTCCGAACCCGCGACGTTTGGTATACGAGGTTAGCACGCCCCGAGGGCGTTTTATAAGATTTCTATGTTCAAAAAGTAGTTCAGTTTATCCTTAAATATGTGAATGGGTGTGCCTGCTATGATTGTCACAGGATAAAGAAAAAATTACGGTTAATATAACACTTATTCTTATATAGGTTAGTAATTACTTTATTTGGATAAATGGTATTTAACTCCAGGGGCGCAATTTTGTTCAATCATAAGCATCTTGCAAATTTGTTATCTTAAAAGATATGTCGACTGGCTAATGGAACAGTCTATATGAGCGTTGATTGAAAAACTCTCATCTTTTTCAAACAAAGCTCTTCCTAGTTAATAAATGAAATTTATATTTTTGTTATAATCAATTTAAATTTTTTTTGGTGTGACTGGTCGCACAACACACAACTTTCTCTTATCCTTCAGCAAGATAAAGTTGTGTTTTGTGCTTGTCACACCAGATTTTTTGTGTCGATTCAAGATGTAAATTTTTTTATTTATTTTTTTTGTTATTCTGCCCCTTCAGCCAGCGGCCATTGGGCACCATAAAAACCTTACAAAGATTTTGTTACCATGGCAACAATTTCTTCTATCTTTCTATTGAAGTACAAGAGTCAAGTGGTCTTCAAAGATTTCAATAGCAAAATGAGATTATACATTTTAAAGAGCATCTAAAAAATAATTGATTTTTGAATTTTATTTAAAATCGTTGGAGCAAATTTTGAGAAAACCGAAAAAAAAAACTGAAAAACTACATCAGTAAAGTAAGTACTAGTACTTTTTGGCTGATTTTGATAAAAAGCTTATTTTCAGACCTCAGATGGGTGTCTAACTTAAATATAAAAATTCAACCTCCTAGCTCAGTTCCTTCATGCTTAAAATTGAACAAGCACACACACACACAGACAGAGCGTCTCGAAAAATTTTTTTAGATTCAGGGAGGTCCCCTCAAAAAGTGTATATCCATGAAAATCTCGACATTGAATTTTTTTACCTGAATCCAATACTTTAGCTCTCTATATATTAACCTTTATATAGGTAAGAGAAAGTAAAAAAAGGCACTTTATTCATCTATAATAAATAGAGAAACTTATATTTTGAAATTAAAAGTATAAGAAAACAGGTAGAGCCGCACAGACAAAAATAGACACATATTGTGAAAATAGTCGTATCGACCGACCATCATTCATCAAAATCTCGTAACAATTCTTATAATTATCACTTCTGTTTAAAAAAAAAATAAATAAACCTCATTAAAACTCTTCAGGAAACATAACTGGATATATGATGATTTAAGATGACCAATGATATTTTTGGCTTGTAAGAATAGGAAATAAGCGTAAATAAATAGTTAAGTAGTGGGGGTGGAGGCGTGGCGCGAGGCGGAAGCGCCTGGTTCCGGTCAACGGGGGCGAAGAGCCATGCAAAGAGCCCGGCGCTCCGGTGCTCATTTGGTCTTGTCCCTCGGCCCTCAACTCACCCACCCAACCTTTTTTTTTATATTTTATTTATGTGAACCGACCAACTATCCTTTTCATCACCATATTTTTTTTTAATGTCATCATCCAATTGGTGAGTAAAAATTGTTTATTGAACAAACATTGACACCTGACACAAGGTTGATACTATTTTGTTAGTTTTTCTTTTACCCAAATTAGCTAAAGTTAATGACTTAGTCAAAGAGGTGGAAAGTATTGTCAACATACAAAAATGACATAGCAGCTGATGGATAAACACTAATTATGTGTTTACATCAAGATTGGCCTATTTTCATGAGCATGTCAGAGAGTTTGTCGAGAATTTTTTTACTTTCTCTTACCTATATATATAGAAAGTATTAGATTTATGTCAAAAATTCGATGTCGAGATTTTGATGGATATACACATTTTGATGTCCCCTGAATCCAAAAAAGTGGTTTTCGCGACATGGTTTGTCTGTGTATCTGTTTTTGAAGAAAATGTTTCATAGAACGAAAAGAGCTATCAAATGAAATTTTATATTTAAGTTAGGCACTCCCCATGGGACGTGACACTCAATTGCGTGACACTAACCTTTTGAACAAAATCGACCAAAGAGTACTAGTACTTTACTGATCCAATTTTTCTGTTTTTTTTTTTTCGATTTTCTCACTCGCTCCTACGATTTTGATTAAAATTCAAAAATCAATTATTTTTTAAAATGTATATTCTCATTTTGCCATTGAAATCTTCTAAAGACCACTTTACTCTTGTACTTCATAGGAAAGATAGGAGAAATGGTTGCCATGGGAACAAAATATAACTATTTTTCAATGTTTATAAATTTTACATCTTTAATTCTAATATATCGATGGAAACTAAACATATATCGACACAAAAAATCTGGTGTGAAAGCACAGAACACAAATTTCTTATACCAAAGGTAAGAGAAAGTTGTGTGCTGCGCGGCCAGTCCCATCAAATTTTTTCATTTATAACCAATTAAGTATAAATTAAAATTTTATAGTGTTTTATTTATTAATAGGTCAAGTTTTGGGCCATGTCACAAAACAGAAATTATTATTATACAGAATTATTAATTAGAAAAAGGACGGAAGCCTTCTCGGGAACAGCAGCCAGGTGAAATAAAAAGCTTTATATTCTGCGGTACTGTTCAGCACCACAAACTGACAATTTTGCTTGCCGTGAGGATTAGTGCAACTAGCACTCAAAAGCGTCAACAGAATATAAAGCTGTTCACCTGGCTACTGTTCCCGGAAGGCTCACGTCCTTTTCTTCTAATTAAATATCTACAGCCATTAAACTCAACAAGTATTATTATTAATTATTACTTTGATAAAAACAAACCACGGAACTCCCTGTACTCAGTATGCCCTACCAGAGTATAAATCGGTAGATCCGTGGTGCTCCCGGCGGCATCCTAGCTTTTCTAGACTATTTGAATTGATAAATAATAAATTGTATGAATTTTATTCAAGGTCCCAAACGTGATATACTTATATAATTTCTTTGATGAATTAGTTTAAATGATTTTTTGTTTTGTCTTTTTCGGCATATGATATGGGAGAAGGAGAAGGGGGGGGGAGATTAATATAAAATGATTGGAGGGGATTCAATTGAAATACATTTTTGTCAGCACAAGAGGCGAGACTTTACAGATAGATTACTATTTTGCAAAAAATTGAAAATAAAATTTATTATAACCTTAAGACTCGTAGTGAAAGTCTAATTCTCATTTAAATTTATTTTGTTTTTCCTTCTTTCACCCATCCTGGAATGTTCCCTTAAACTCGTTTCTTGCTAATTCCCCAATTCATTAAAGACAAGTCATTTTAGCCGTTATAATCACAAAAAAAAAGATAGTCATTCTACATATCGATTTAAAACTCAATTTCTAGGGGATCGCCCTTCCAACTATGACTCAATGCGGGGAATGAAAAGTGAATCAATTTTTTTAACTTGATTATTTTTTTAAATATACACTCATATAATAGGTGGTCCTAGGCACTCTCCGTTTTTTTTTTTACTTTAAAAAAATAGCCAAAATTCGTCAATTTTTAAGAGACCTGCAGCAAATAATGCAATAAAATTTTTTTTTGTTTAATGTAAAAAATAGAAAAAGCTTTCAATTAACGTACCTTATCTAAAAAAACCTTGACATAGTTTATTGTTTATATTTGAAATACCGACAATTTTTTTAAAGGAAAAATGATGAAATATAATAATAATAATTATAATAAAAAAATAAGTAATTTCGCACCAAGATAAAAAAAAAACATGTTTCCTAAAAAAAAGGTTACTTTATTTTAGACGGCAATAAAGTTGATATAGAGATTGTTATCAAAACAATAAAAAAATCGGAGAATAAAAGCCAGCATTTGACTCCTCTCACATCATCTTTAATTGGTAGATATTTCGACCGGTATTACGCCTAGTACAAAAAAATGATTTGTTGGAGGGCCCGTCTCTATGTGTCTGCTCTGAGTCTGATTGATGCTATGTGTTTCTTACACTCAAATTTTAGATTTGTATTAACTTTTGGAGTAAATCTGTCAACCGGAATGTCACACTGAAGGTCACTATTAAGGCGTTTTCTTATGTGATTATTTTATTGTTTTTATTAAAGGAGATGGAAATCTTTATCTCTTGAAACGCAAAAGTTTTCTTTGACCCATGGCTCATAGAAAGGATATTAGCCTAGGGTCCCGGGTTCGCTTCCCGTCCCAAGCGAAAAAAATTTGTCTCATTTGAATTGGCTACCAATCATTTGAAATCGGGTCTAAATGGCCTTAGATGCCGAAAAAGACCTTAAAATAAATAAAAAAAAGTTCGATAAAAATTTTTCTATTATTTTCTTTAAAAAACAATGAAATAATCACATGATAAAACACTTTTGAATAGGAGTTTCTAAGGTCTCTTTCCTCTCTGAATGCAATTCAAAGACGTGCACACCGACTAATAACATAGGAGTTGAGTCTCTTACTGCATCACTTAATCTGAACGGCAAAGGGCTGCACAGTCATAAGTTTTCTTATGTAGTTTGTAGCTTAAATAGGATATATTGTTAATCAAATATAAATATTATTAAAAAATTGCCTGGTGGGTCGCACAAAAATTTGTGCGACTTGCAACAGACCGCGCATTGACGACGAGTAGAATTAGTCAATTCCAGTCTTCCTTTGTCCCTCATGACCTCCCGAGATTGGAATAAGCTACCTGCCTCTATCTTTCCCAAAACCTACAATCTTCAAACCTTCAAATCTAACCTCGACCAACATTATCTTACTGTTGAATCTCACCCCCTACTCGTAGTTACTTTTCACCATGTTCTTCCAGGTTGCATGTGACAATGGTCATAAAATTAATAGGTTGACATTTTTACAAAACTGCATAGTTTTTGAGATAATTAATCTTTTTGAGAATATACAGTTTTCTTGGATGGAGATCATCCCAATTTATTAAAGAAAAAATAGACCTGTTCTTTCCAACTAGAAAATGAGACCTCTCCCAAATGAGACCTCTTTTGTCTAATAACAATAATAAGAAGAGATGTGTATACAAAATTTGATCTAGCCCCCAAGTAGACATGCAACTTTAACACCCCTAGTGTATACATAATTTTAATTATATTTTGAACTTTATTTTTTTATTCAAAATGATATAACTAGCCACTTTACAAAATATAATTGATTCAATGATTGTTAGTTCATATTTAGTTTATATTTTTTATTCTAGTTGGTGGTCATGCTTTGACGATTCGAAATAAATTATATATTTTATTTTTATCTTGATTATAGTTTTTTCTTTTAATAACGGAGATGTTTATATATATATATATATATATATATATATATATATATATATACTATTTTTTCAAAGATGAGTAAAAAATTGAAACTTAATTTTAAATCAAATATTTAATTCTGTTTTGAGTATTTTCAGGATACGAGCTGAATCGTTTGAAGCCAACCATGAGATAAAATAAAATTTTGCTATTTCGATATGGGCTACAAATTATACCATCTATTTCAAAAAAATTAAGTCGAATGTACTGAACATTGGTTGCATCGAGACATCTTCATGCTCTAATCCTTAAAATACACAAAATAGATAAAATCCTCAACTTTATCTTCAGCTAAAATTAATATCACAAATTGGAAATATATCATAGAAAATTCTTTCCAAATTGCGCCACTTCCTCCCAAAAAGACTAATATTTTTGAATCTCTTATATAAATAAATAAATAAATATTCAAATCGAATACTTTTCAAAGAAATTTTGTCTTCCTGAACCTTTCTCTTTTTTATTTTCTTTTGTCTTGGAAATTATTCACTTTTGTCATTTGTTTTGAAGTATTTCATTGTGTAAAGGTTAATTGATTGTATCGATGTCATTTTTATTTCTTAAGCCTTCTCAAATTATTATTATTTTCTAGTAATATTATTAAATTCGTTAAAAATATGTACTTTATTAAGTACAGGTAGTTGCTGAGAAACGTAAAATAAACACCAAACATTTTTGCGAATCCGTGTCAATTAATATCAATAAATTTGTATACATTTTTAGAGATGTGGGGGAGTTTTTACAAAATTATGTGAGAATGGCTCAAAATCTGTTAGTGTATATTCTCATTAATATATATTTTTAGTTGTATGAATTATCATTTAATCAATTTCAATTATTCAATTTTTCTTTCAATTTTTTTTTTTTTTTGGAATGGCTGCATAAGGTCCGAAGACCTATAATGACCAGTGGTCACATGCAGCCAGGAAGAATATAGTTAAAAAAATAAAAACAAGATAGAGGAGAAGCATAAAAGGGGAACTCAACTACGGGAACTGAGAAGATGCCTGCTGAGATTAGACTTGAAAGTCTGAAGTTTGTAGGTTTTGGGGAAGATAGACGCAGGAAGCTTGTTCCAATCGCTGGAGGTCATGGGGACAAAGGAAGATTGGAATTGACTTCTGTTTGTCGTGATCTGAACAGCATAGGGAGTGGGACGATGCCTCCCTGTGTTCCGTGTATATGTTGTATTGGGTGGAATAATTGATTTAAATTCGGCCGAGCATTGACCATAGAAGAGGGAGAGTGCGGACACGCTTCTTCTATGATCTAGTGACTGTAGGGATGCGGGGGGGGGGGGGGGGGGTAGAATCATCGATCAGTCTAATTGCACGTTTCTCTATGGAGTCCAAGGTGGAGAGAGCGTCTTTTTTCTTACCTTTGGGGCAGAATTCAATCTGTTCTGAATAAACCCATCTCTGAAAATTGGAACACCTTCTTCAGATATACAGAAGTGCAAATAAACTTGGTCATAAAAATATTTTACTTTTCTCTTATATTTTAAATTAATTCCTTTTTAGCGCTAGGGCTAAATTCAGGCCATGTTATTTCCTTCTTCTTTTGAATGTATCTAAATCGTCTAATCAAGAGAAAAAACATCACTTCCTATTTATTGGTTAAATCTGGTTGGAAACAGAAGACACTCAAAATAAGTCAAGCCATTTTATTCTTTGTTGTCCTTGACAAGGAGCAATTCAACATGTTCCACGAAAATTTTACATTCATCTAAATTTGGTTTCTTATTTGTTTAATTTCAATACTTCTTCTCAAATGTCTTAATGAAGTAAATAATTTTCTTTTATATAAAGTTAACAATTGCCTTAGTTGTTCTATTCTTATCTAAATATTCTCCATCTCGTACAAATAGGGTATGATTCTCTAAATTATTTCATTAATTTACCCTTGAAAATAAGATGAACTAGTTCTTTGTCACAGGTGGTTGTTGTTGTCGTTGTCGTTGGCCAAGAACATCAGCCAGCCTAGGCTGTCGGATGTTGCAAGTTGGCCACTTACGACCAGGGGAGACACGGCTGGCCGCCAAGGCCGCAACGCTTTCACGCCGCTTCCTCCCTGGTACTGAGGGGGCCCAAGACGTCCACACTTGATTCTATTCAAATGTTCAAATCTGCTCCTAATTGCCTCTATTAATTTTTTTTTCAACTTCCTATTTCATTTATTTAATTAACCCTTGTCAAAATGTTCTAAGGTCTTGGTTAAACAAATGTAAACATTCATAATTTTATTTTACTTGATTAGAAAATCCGAATTACCGGAAACAAATGAATTAATTCCTCATATCATTGATAGATCTCAATTTGATTTACTAAAAAAAAAAAAAAACATTGACACGTGATTAGAACTTTAATTATTACCCTTGATAATTTTAATTAATAAACTATATTTATACATGTAAAAACTCATAATAAAAAATATATTAATTAGTGAACGAGGTGCTAAATATTCATTTCCCCTTATTTCAATTTTTTTTTGTCTCTAAATTATTCTGTAAAGTTGTTTTTAATAGTATTATCAGCGTTTCATAATCTATTCCCACTAAAAACAATTCATCTTAGTATATTTAAAAAATGAAAGTGACACCTTCTATTCTTTGAATATACATTTTCCTAGGTAAATATAAAATTTTACTTTTCTTTGGGATAAAGAAAAGTTTGATAGATACAGCCAATACAAAAATGTCAAATTTACAATCCTTCCAGTATAAACTAGCTCTCAATCAAAAAAGAACATTTATACCAGGGGTGGCTAATCCGTGGCCTACCTTGAACATTTTTGCGGCCCGCAAGGTTTAATACACTTTTACAAAATATATTTATTTTATAATGAAAAGATAGGAAAAAAATTTGCTTTATTGAACAACAACAATGCCAACGTTTCGGCCGATTCTTCCGGCCTTCATCAGTACATGTGTTTTGTTTGCCTCAAGCTTAGAGGGACCTTGGCAGCCCCTGACATACTGTTAGGTGCCAACATTCTTCAGTTGATATATCTTTTGGTTCAAGAGCCACCATCACTCAACCAAGAGCTCCTCTAAGCTCGAGGCAAATAAAGCATGTTCTGATGAAGGCCGGAAAAGCATGTTTTATTTGCCCCCGAAGAATCGGCCGAAACATTGTTGTTCAATAAATAAAAAAAAAATTATTTTCTTTAATTTGCTTTGGCTGCCTTTATCTCCCCAATATAAATTATACATGCATCCACTACTACTCCTTGCAATATATTTATTTTATTTTTTTTTACACCATACAAATGTTTATAGTGGATCTAAAACTAATATGGGGATATGTAATTTTATATTCCGCCCGCGGAGTTATAATGCATTTCCACTGGCCCGCAAGATCATTTGGGTTGACCATCCCTGATTTATACTGTACATGCGAAATGCACCTTTTTGACTTCTCTTAAAGTTGTTTAATCATTTTTTTTTTCTTTTTTAGATTACAAGAACTTCGACTGGATCGTAACGAGTTGACAACTTTGCCGGCTTGGCTCATTTCGAGTCTACCTCGTTTACAATCACTCCACGTAGCCTCAAATCATCTTAAATCTGCAGAACTGGCGATGCGATTACCTTCATCTGCAGATGAAGTGGTTGCAGCAGCTGCAAATGAAGCAGATGCCGATGAAAACCCGCCCCTTCAAAGGCTCGAACTAAGAGATAATCAACTCGAAGGCAGCCTCACCCTTGCACCCTATCAGGTCTGTTTCATAAAATAATGGTGTCGGAAGAAATAACTAAACTTTTGTAGCCAATTTTATTTTATTTATTTTATTTGAATTAATGTTTCGACACCCAGAGCTGAATAGCAATCTAAATTTAACAGCGGCAAACATTTACGTAAAGAAAATAATTAAATCCACAAGTTTTATTCTTCTTCTGGCTCCATCTTTACAATAACTTTCTTAAATTAAAAAATGATGGATAAGAATGAAATAAACCCTTTTAAAATTTAATGACTATTTCTCACGACATTTAATGAGATGAAATCGAAAAGAAAACAAGAGATTTTAGACTTTAATTAATTGAATAAAAACAATTTCTTCGTTTATTCTCTCTTTTTTCCTATATTTTATTTGCTTATAAGAAAGAAAAATAAACGGAGAATTAAGAATACGTATTAAATTGCAGTATTTAATAGTTTAGACCTAGATTTAATTATCCACTACATTACCTGAATTAAATAAAATAAATAATAATTTCGTTGCAAAAACCACTAGATTAATGAGACTTCTCATTTTGCAATTAAAAGGCTGTTTTTTTAAAAAATACATATAGCCTATGTAGTTACTTCTAAAAGGGACAATAATTTTATATATACGGTTCTTATATATTTATTTATCATTACAATTACAATAAGTTTTTTATGAAATTAGTTAAGTTACTTTGCATCAATTAAAAAAGAAAAAAAAAACAATGAAATATAATCACATATCTAGGCGGCCGAAATTTTGGGGGGGGGGGGTGGGTTTTCCCCCCCCCCCCACGAGGGGGTGTGGTGAAATAAATAACAGCACCCCACCCTCCCCCCCCCCCCCCCCCCCCCCCCCCCCCCCGGGGGCCGCCTTTTTTTCTAAATATTTAAATAATTTAAAAAAAAAAATTTTTTCACATATACACAAACGCATGAGTGGAACATAGTTTCTTGCTGTACATTCACTCATGTCCATTAATAAACTTGACATGGGAAGTGGGGGAAGAGTAACTACTCCCCCACCTAATCCTTAGGTAGAGACACTTGTTTTAAATTATTTTATTTTATTATTAAAATTATTTTTGAAAGGATGTTGTAATTTTGCATGGTAACAAACTACCATGGTCACTGCAGTGACCGATGCAGCTGGGGCAAAAGGGGACCCCGTGAAAAATTACAAAGTCCCTGCGTTACAAACGGACAGACAGATATTGTCTTTTATATAATAGAATAATATAATAAAGAATTAATAACATTACTAGTTATAGAATCTTCTTCTTCTTCTTTCTTCGCCTTAATGAGGTGGAGAATTAATAATTGTTATAGAATAAGGCGAAATAGAACCCAATGCTATCAAATGGGAGAATTTTGGATTATCAGGAATTCTTTATTGATTTTCCCACGGTTGGGTGACACCCTCCGAACAGTTTGGAGGGTGTCACCCACGCGTCGCTCGGTGCGGACCCCTCTACATCCTCCCCCGACCCGAAATATTTAGAGAGGAAATTATAAATACTTTTAGGGGGTTGGGTCGGTGGGGGGAGGTTAATAAGGGACTCATGTTTGGGAGCCTTTGGTCAATGTTTTACCCCTTGCCTACCCCTTTCCCATGGGCGTAACTATAGAATTTGGCCATGGGACCAGCTATCCTCCGGTGGACCTGGAACGCCCCATATTTTCTCAATTTTTCTTGGGACAGGGAGCTTTCTGGGGGGGGGGGGCCATGAGTCTTCTGGAGGGGCCAGGCCCCCCCGGCACCCCCCTAGTTACGCCCATGCCCTTTCCTCAGTGTACATTTGTAAGCACCCCATTTCTCGAGAACAGCTCTAATTTCTTTTAAATTTTATACTATTTCCGGTACCAATATGAAATTGCGTTTGGTCTCACCTTTGGGAAAATTCGATTACTAGTACTTTACTGATGTACTTTTTGAGTTTTTCCATTTTTATAAAAAAAAACGACTTAGATTTAATCAGCTCCGTCAACCCGGAACTTTCTTCTGATCTAAAAATCTATCTTAAGTAAAATATTTAAGTGAAAATAAATCAAATGTTATTTTTTTTCGAAAATATATTACAATAATTAACTCAATGCGCCATATTCGCTGAATCTCTCTTCATTTCGCTACCAAGTAATTTTAGTTTTCTCACTTTATTAAAACTTTTTCTTAAATTATCAATTATTATAATTTGCTTAATAATTCACATATAAAAAAAAAAGATTTTCTCTTAAATAGTGTAGGCCTATATTGTTTATAGAGAATTTTAATTATTTTTGAACCCTTGAAGCTCGTAGCAAAAGAATGATGTGATTTTTCCGAGATAATCATTTAATAATAATAATTTTAATAATAAATGAAAAGTCATAATAATTTCTCTGATCTCAAAGCGAATGAGATAAATGCATCTATCACGTGACCCACTAAACTTTTGATCGTCTTTTTTAATTCCCAGTTGTCGCAATGTTCACCAGACAAAATATTTCTATCTGCGACGAAATGTCCGTTCATGTCTTGTCTGTTTCTGTTTGCATCTGGCTGTTAGGCGTTTGCTTGGAAATCAGGTTTTCCTGCTTCTCTTGAGAAGTTAACACTTGAGCTTGCGTGTAGTTCCCAGGCTTTCTCAGCTGATTTTGTCTATTAAGTCAGTTCCTCGTGAGCGCCATGCCGAGGCGCCGGCTCCGCAATCGTCGCGCTCTTCAGCCTCTGTCCGGTCACCCCGTCGGGTTTGGAAGTATCCCAAGTCGTCTACTAGCCTATGAATTGCCACTAATCCCCCCAAAGCCTGTCGATCGTATGCTTATCCCGTTTAAAGAACCTTGGCCCGTGGAGGAATTCGCTAAATTAAAAAATCGTCGCGCTTTACAAAGGGATGATGTTTTCGTTGATGGTAAATATCGCCGCAGGCTACAAGTCGATGAAGACACTCTGGCGACGTTGAAATATCGAGCTAGGCAGTGCGCTAGGGTGTTAAAAAAGTTGCGAAATCTTTTACCACCACAGCCATTTGTATTGCAAGCAAAATTACGGATAGGTGATGCTCTTCGTCGGCTTACTCTCGATGGAATACTTTTACAGGTCTTTTTTTATTCAATATTCTCTATTGTTTAAAAATACCTTTTAGAAAAGTTAATTCTAGTAGTCCTATAAATTTAATGATAAAAAAAATTTTATTCAAAAAGACAGTATTTTTAAACAGATGATGTGTGTATATACCACAGGACCACAGGATGACCACAGAGAGAGAGGAGGGGGGGGGGGATAAACTTCGAGCCTCGGACACTTCCGTCTCTAACTCTAAATTGATTCATAAAAAAAAATATTTTTATTAAAATTTTTTTTCTGAAGCACATGGTCAAAACTTGGATTTTTAAAATTCCAAAAAGAAGGAAAAAATAATTATATAGACCTATATATTAAAAAAAAATAATTTAAGGTCTTTTTCGGCATCTAAGGCCATTTAGACCCCATCCCGTTTTATTTCAAATGATTGATAGCCATTATTTATTAAAAATATAAATACTGTACAACGATTCGACTGCTTATTCCGCAGTCGTTTTCAACTGCACAGTACTTTATTAATATAAAGCTCAATCAGCTTTAATTTCCTATAAGGGGGGAGGGGGCGTAGGCAGCTCTCAGGCTCCGCAAGGCTCTTGGCGGCTTTGATGTGTATACCTTAACTCAGTTCTCGCCAAAGTAACCACAACCTGACACCAACATAATACCCTTATTTCCACAAAGTTTATTTAATTAAGATAATTTCCAATTTTTTGTAAACCCGGATTTTTATTATTTTAACGCTTCTTCAAATATAGCCTAATCATTTAAAAGTTCTTTTTATAAATTTAAAATAAAATTTTCCTTTAATTCTAATTACAAACAATTAATGATTATGATGATGTATACAATTCTAAAATTTTTCCCAAGATAAAAAGTTTCACTTTCTAACAGATAAATGAATGACAATGTTTATGCACTTAGGAACTACGCGAATTGGATGTATCAGAAAACAGCCTGGAACGACTGGACGTGAGAGCTCTGCGTAGTCTGGAAACTTTACGTTGTGCGAGGAACCGCCTGGAACGAGCCTCGATTCACGGTCGTCGATTACGCACCCTCCTGGCCGGCAATAACTGTGAGTCACACGATTAGCATCTCTCGGCAATTTGAATTTATTTGCAATTCAAACTCTCTCTGGAAAAAAAAAATGAAATCAGAAAATAAGATTAGATTTATAATTAAAAAAAAAACAACTTTTTTAATATTATCAAAAGATAAATTTATATAAAATATAACTAATTTGCATTTCTAACTAATAATTTCTCTTATTTACAATCCGATCTATTGTTTAGTATTTTATTGTTATAGAGGTATATTTCTATTAAATCATTGATGCAAGCTAAATAAATATTTTTAGGTCTAAAAGAACTTCAAGTACAACCAGAACCAGAGCACCTTCAACACCTTGATTTATCATAGTAAGTTCTTTTATTTCCCTCTTTAAAAATATAAATAATTAATTTAATATTTTATGACTGTGGAGATTTAATCAGGATTCAAAGGAACTTTGCAGCCAAGAGATTAAATAAAAAATATTTTATTTTATTTTTATTCGTCGACGTTTCGGTCGTCAATCATCATCAAAGCAAATATTGTCAACTATACACGATCTTAGTTATTTTTATGTCTAATGTAATCATATAAATTTTCTTTTTAATATATAAAAAATCATCATTATCATTTACTTCATTGAATCATGAATAATTGAATCAGAGACCCCAACCAAGTAAATGATAATTTTTTTATACATATCAAATTAAAAAGAAATTGTAAAAGGAGCAGGAGGTTTACTCGATTCTGTTGCAGATGGAGGTGAGGAGAAGAAATAATTTACGAGAAATTATATCGAGGATTTTAATGACAAGACGACTGTGATTGCAATTTAACAGTTTCGGTCCGAAAAGACCATCATCAGGCCTGCGAAAGATTACAGAAAAAGTGAGTCAGCACACAGCAATACAAAAAATTA
Organism: Euborellia annulipes; assembly: GCA_023213315.1. Lineage (NCBI taxonomy): Eukaryota > Metazoa > Arthropoda > Insecta > Dermaptera > Anisolabididae > Euborellia > Euborellia annulipes. Next base: position 255,602 of record JAKCPI010004259.1, read on the forward strand.
ATCACATCACCAATTTCAAGAACATTCCATTAAATTCTAGTTTATTCAAATTCAGCTAAAAGATATTTTTAGTTTTTAGAAGGAACCGGAGAATAAAACCAGCTGCTAGTGGACGCCTCTTCAATTTAATTTGTACAAATTAAAGGCAGCTGGTTTTATTCTCCGGTTCCTTCTATATGTATATGATCCAGCAAAAGTTCTAATCGTAATTTTTATTTTTTATTGTACATTCTAGTTTAAAATAAATATAAAAATATCTTTTAGCTGTATTTGAATAAACTAGAATTTAATGGAATGTTCTTGAAAATGTAAATTGGTGATGTGATTAATTTTTTGTATTGCTGTGTGCTGACTCACTTTTTCTGTAATCTTTCGCAGGCCTGGTGATGGTCTTTTCGGACCGAAACTGTTAAATTGCAATCACAGTCGTCTTGTCATTAAAATCCTCGATATAATTTCTCGTAAATTATTTCTTCACTGCACCTCCATCTGCAACAGAATCGAGTAAACCTCCTGCTCCTTTTACAATACTGTTTCTACCGTAAAAAGAAATTGTATATGATTACAGTAGACCTAAGATCGTATATAGTTGACAATATTTGCTCTGATGAAAGTCCTGATTGACGACCGAAACGTCGGCAAATAAAATATTTTTTTATTTAAACTCTTGGCTGCAAAGTTTCTTCGGATCCTGACTAAATAATAAATAATTTTTTTTATCTTATCAGCAATGAATTAGAAACTCTGCCAGCTTGGTTGCCAAGATGTAGCTCCCTTCGAGTTCTTTTCGCATCCCGGAATCGTCTTCGAGCTCTTCCTGATGCTTTTCTTCGAGAAACTTCACCGCCATCATCTCTAAGAGATTCATCGCCTCCTTTGCAAACTCTTCAACTTTCTTATAATCAACTTGTAGCTTTACCTACACGATTAGCTCACCTCCCCCTTTTGCAAGAACTCTTTTTACAAAGTAATAGTTTAGCTGCTCTTCCTGATAATCTCTTCGAAGCGCTTCCAAATCTCCGAGTATTGAATCTTAGTAATAACAGGTAATATTTTTTTTTTAATTCTAATTTAATCATAAATAATAATTTGTATTTTATTAATTTTTTTTAGATTATGCTCACTTCCTCCTTCAACTTCATTCCAAAATGAGAATCTTTTAATAGAAAAAGTGTATCTTTCCGGAAATTGTCTAGCCGCTTCAGCTTTAGAGGCGTTAGGTCGTGCTACTCACTTACGTACTCTACATATTGCTTATAATTGTATTCAAGAGGTAAAGTTTATAAATATTTAAGCATACATAATATAGAGTGTTTCAGGAGGAATAGTAAATATTTTAGGGGATGGTAGACGAATTGCAATAAAAAATTTCATATATCATGTGTCCCATTTTTAATGAATTCAGAGATACAGTCGTTACTATTTAATCCTAACACATTGAAAGCAAAGGCACATGAGAACGTTCAAAGTCGATTTTCAAAAATTCCACCACCAACTTCAATACATTTTTCACTTGATTTTTTTACTTTCTCTTGCATATATATATGTTAATATATAGGCTATATAGGGAGAAAGTATTGGATTCATGTCAAAAATTCGATGTCGAGATTTTGATGGATATACACGTTTTCCAAAAAAGGGGTTTTCGCGACATGGTCTGTCTGTGTCTCAAGAAAAAAAGAGTTACGAGGTTTAAATTTTATATTTAAGTTATGCATTCCCATGGGACGTGACACGAAGCTTTTGAACAAAATCGGCCAAAAAGTACTAGTATTTTAATGATGTACTTTTTCAGTTTTTTTCGATTTTCTCAAAATTCGCTTTAACGATTTTGATTAAAATTCAAAAATCAATTATTTTTTAGATGCTCTTTAAAATATATATTCTCATTTTGCTCTCAAAATTGTTTGAAGACCACTTTACTCTTGTCCCATGTTTATCAATTTTACTTGAATTTTAATGTTGGTGAAACCTAATTATATGTCCTCATAAAAAATCTGGTGTGACAAGCACAGAACACAACTTTCTCTTACCAAAGGGAAGAGAAAATATGTGCTGTGGGACCAGCCACGCCAGATTTTATATATAGAATTTTTTATTCCAATTCGTCTATTACTTCCACCCCCTAAAATATTTACTATTTCTTCTGAAATACCCTGTATTTATACTATAGAAATCATCCTTTAATAGATTCCTGGAGGATGTGCTGCGGCTTGGCCTGATCTTGAAGAGCTTGTCCTCTCTGGAAATCGTCTTGAATCAGTTCCTTCTGTATGGGCAAGCCAGTTACCTCGTTTGCGAGTTTTACGACTTCATTCAAATCGTCTCCGTACTATCCCACCTTTGGCCAATATGCATGAACTAAGAGTTTTAGATCTTGCTTATAATAGATTAGAAAGAATGGATCTCGAAAGTTTAGCTCCTCAAGGTATAAAATGTTTAATTATTTGTAGCATAGCAAGTGTATAATAATATTATTTAAAATGAATTTTTTAAGGTCTTGCATCACTTGATCTCTCGGGAAATCCTCGTTTACATGTCGACCCTCGACAATTTCGACTTTATCGTGCTCAAAGACCTCTTAGCCTTGTTGATGTTTCTGGAAGGGAAAGAAGCAGTCTTCCTTCAACACCTGAATCTACTACTAATGCCAATATTAGCAACGGACCACAACCTCCTTGGCGGTTAGTAATTAGACTATATCAATTTTGGAAAAATTGATCCTTTAGAGATTTATTAATTAAAAATTTTTAAATGGTATAAATGGTGGCCTTCATTGATCAGAATCTTGATGTTAAAACATGATGGCGTCAGAAAATAAAAAAAATTTCCGCCCGGGGGGGGAGGGAATTGCCTTTGAGCCTCACGCTTTTTAGGGGCCCCGCAACATTAGATTAGCCAACGCATTTGGTTAAAATCATAAAAATCTAAAAAAAAAATTTTGTGTACAAACAAATATCAATCATTGAAAGCCAACTGAAGATTTTAAAATTTTAAACAAATTTCAGTTTATATAAAGCTGCATGGATATCATAATTATTTTAAGATATTTTTTTCAGATTGGGTTTTGCTGAAGTTTCAACAAATGGTCCCTCGCCAGCAGTCGCTCAAGTACGCTTAGGTTCCTTTTGCAACTCAACAGAAGCACTGTTGGGCTTAGTTGATGTTGGTGGATGCGGTGGAGGTGGAGGAAGCAGACAGGCAGCTCAAAATTTGGCCAAAGCTCTTCCTCGAATTCTCTTGGAACATCGATCAGCTGCTCAACAACAACAAGGAAAGCCAATTGCTGGAGGTGTCGGAGGTGGCGATTATTTAAAAAAAACCCTTCTCACTGCAGTGAAGGAAAGACGGATTAACGGTGAGTTTAATCTAACAACTGTAAGTAAACTATAACACACGCGTATATTTCTTTATCAGAAGCAACTCCGTCATAGATATAATTAAAAAGGGTGCATACCAAAAAATCTAAACAAGATAATAAATGTAAAGGGTAAAAAATCAATGGCTTCCACCAAGAGCGATACCGGATCCTTTTGGCGTATAAAGGCGCATCCTCACTATGCCTCTGTTTGCCAATTGGCCTTGCCAATCTCCTTCAGAAATCGACACTTGAACGATTTTCATTGGGAGACTTATTGTCATGTGCCAACGGCCCCTTCTACATCGTATCGGCTTTGCCAAACAGCGGCAGAGTGTGGACAAGCCTTAAAAGAACTAAGAAGGCGTTTTCCGAAACTTTGAGGATGAACTACGGCTCCTCCCTGGACGCAAAACTTAGTCATTTTCTGAAAAATTAAGATCGTGCACAGAAACTTTGTCAATAAAAATAATTCCTTAATATTGTATTAGTATACATCTTGTTAGACTTTAATTTGCTTTAATCTCTCATGTTTTTTTTTTCTAAAGGTCGGTCATCTGCAAGCGCAACGTTAATTCATGTAGCTTCAGCAGGAGGAAATTCAGGAGTAGGAGGTCACGTTATTCGCGTGGCTTCTTTAGGAGAAGCGCGAGTTATCCTTTGTAGAGCTGGAGAACCATTAATTCTACCTTCTTCTCAAAATCTTTCTCCTTCTAAGCCTCCAAAACAAAAGGTAATTTAAATTTTAAAATATTTTAAACTTTACATTATTAAATGTTTTTGTTTTTTTTTTTTTTTTAATTTTTAGCCTAGTGATCCCATAAAATATGAACCTTTATGTGCTGAAGTATCCGTGGAAGCACATGATGAACTTCTTGTAGTTGCCAATGAGGCATTTTGGCGGACTGTAACTCCAGAAGAGGCAACCGAAGAAGCTCGGGCAGTTTCTGATCCTGGTCTTGCCGCAAAACGTCTCCAAGATCTTGCACATAGTTATGGATCTGAAGATGAATTGTCCATATTAGTCCTAAGATTTCATGTAATTATAAGAATTTTTTATCTAATTATATCTGCCTACAGTAGATAGGAAAGGAGAATGCTGCATTCTCCTTTCCTATCTACTGTTTAAATACAACAGCCACTTTAAATTCTTCAAATATATCTGCCTACTATTATCTTAGTATCATACCTCAGTCTGATGCCATATAGAAGTTATAATTTCGGAGCAAAACGTTAGATTGGCAGGTCTATGAATACAACTAGCTGTGTCGAGCAATAAGGCGACAATGACAAATAATTATTTTAATTATATCAAATAGGTGGCTCAAAGCCTTGAGTGTCCACTTTATAATTAACAGCTGCATTGATGTTTTTTTGAACTCTTTGAAAAATCTTTTCAATCTATTTGATTCAGTGTCGAGAATTTTAAAATTACTATATTCAAAATGATTGCCTCGTTCAAAACAGTGCTTAGCTAAACTCGTAGGGGCCCCTGAGTTTACCCTCTGACCTACTATGTTCTGCCATTCTCACATTGGGGAATCTTTTTTATTTTTCCAAACGTGGGTGGGAAAAATAAAAAATGATTTAAAAAAATTGCAATTTCCAAATATCACCTAGGACAGCGGTTCCCAACCCGTGGGCTGTGAGCTGATTGGAACTGGGCCGCGGACGTCTAAGAAAAGATAAAAATTATATTTATATAAAATTATATATATACACTGGGCCTCAGCGTTTTTTTTTACGGAAAAAGTGGGCCGCACATCAAAAATTTCGGAAAAAGTGGGCCGCACATCAAAAAAGGTTGGGAACCACTGACCTAGGACATTCATTGGCTTATCTCTCTGCGTTATTTAAATCAAAGGATAAAGCCAAGAATTTAGAAAAAACATAAATTGCAAAAACTGTAGCGGCGTTTATGTGAGGGATACTGGGAGATTCGCCAATGTGCGAATGGCGGAACATAGGAGGTCGGAGGTTAAAGTCACCTCAGGGCCCACTATGAGTTTAGCTAAACATTGTTTTGAACGAGGCCTTCATTTGACTATAGCAATTTTGAAATTCTCGACACGAAGTCTACCAGATTGAAAAGACTTTTCAGAGTCTTGTTGCATTCAAAAAAACATCAATTCAGCTGTTAATTATAATACCACTCTGAGTAACCACAACATTATATTCTCCATATATTCAATAACTCTTTAATGAGATAATAATTATTTTTATAGGATTGTGGTGAAGCAGATGCCCTGATGAGAGAATTGAGAGCAACACTTCGAGGTCGACGAAGAGGCCAACAACTTGCAGCAGCAGCTGCAGCCGCAGCGGCCGCTGCAGCCATTTCCCCTCTGCCTTGTCCAGCTTGTGAAGGACGAAGTTCACCTTCGGGTCAGAGCGATCATGAAGCATCATCTTCAACGGCTGGTCGATTGGCAGTGTGCACTGCAGCACCCTCGGATGAACAATTTAAATGCTGGGAATATATGCTTGAACAAAATTCACAATTACTCCTTGATCGAGAACTAGACACACTTTCACGAGGACTGCGACCCACGAGATTAACTAATCGACCTGCCTTAACTAATTATGGAAGGTAATAAAAAATTTTGTTTTAAATTTAAATGACTCATTTTACAATGCAACTTTAGGGCCGATTTTTTAATCCATGGCTCGACTCTATCTCGCAATAAAAAACTCATCAATACTAAATCTTATAAAATAGTCGCAGGGTTGTTAGCTAAGTGCCAAACTACTTGATCATTGATGAAGAAACCGCCCCTAAAAGAGAATTAAATAAACTCTTTCTTAAAATTACCATTTAACACAACTCGGGTTTGTGTCCGGCTTGCCGTAAATAATTCAACATTGCTAAAGTCTTTTCTCCTTAAGTGGTGTTGCTGAAGTTGGTTTATTTGAGAAAGAAAACGCTATATTTTCAGCTAACTAATAAAAAAATTGCTGAAAATATAGCGTTTTCTTTCTCAAATTGCTAAAGTCTTCTCTTAAGGTAGTAGGAAAGTGGGAAAAAATCTCACCCCACAGACACAAAGTGTCCATTGAGGTGGCCTAAGGCCTTAAATGGGGATGACTCCAACTTGATCAACCCCGGACATGCCGAGGTGTGGGCCGGGTGGCTGGGAAGGAGCAGTTCTTCATGAAATTCATCCATCCTATTGTAATATATGTTCTGATGTTGATAACGTGTAAAAACATTTCCTTAGTAAATCTAAGACTTTCCTCCATATCTTTAAATTCAATATATTTTAGAAAAGAAAATACTGTTGTGGATGGGTGTTGGCAGGTCCGACGGACTGACTCCGATGAGAGCGGAAGAGCTCTCACTGAAAGTAAAGTTCCAGGGGCCGTTGGAATAATGAGAGGGGACCCCCCTGGACTCCAGTTGCCAATTCAGAATGGCTGCCCTCGGAATCAGATATATTTTAATTAAGAAAAACAAAAAAAAAAATTGATGACGGAGGCCGAGTGAATTTTATTTTTTTCATTATTTACAATTTATATATAACATTATATCTTCTCTACATCATCAACCATATATTGGGCTTCCATTTCACTCACTTTCAATCATCTTAACTTATAATGTCAGCCAACAATTTTCCTCAAATTATTTCAACCCGCCCTTTAATGGTTCTTTTTCAAAAACTCATTCTCTCCCGGGTTAGTGTCTCATATTCTTTCTTATCTGTTGCTAAAGTCCTTTTGGCTCTGTGGGCCACTACAATACTTTAGCTAAGCTTTTCTTCTATATTTACTGAGGAGTCAAAAAAAATCCAAGACATAGGCAGCCAAAGCCGGAGGCGAGAATAAATGAAAATTACAATATTTATCTAATTTATTGATGAATAAAATTTATATATAGGCCTATATATAAAGCCCTGTCCAAGAAGTGGCTGATTTGCTATTAATTTGATTTCTTTAATTATATGTATATTTTTTTAAGGTCTTTTTCGATATCTCATTCATTCATAAAAATCTGCTAATTATTAACGAAATTATTAACAAAAACGTCAGCAAAGAAAAAACACAAGTACACTCACTAGACGAAAAAAAATGGACCTCCTTGTTCTTTTAGAAGTATAAAGAAAGATATGAGATTCAAAAAATATTTTTTTTTAATAATATATAATAAGGTTAGTGCCCGTGACTCGATGCTCAGAGAGGGATACATTAGCTTCTCGTGGATAGGGTTCGCTTTTTAATTCAATTGAAGTCCATTTTTTTCGTCTAGTGAGTGAACTTGTGTTTTTTCTTTGCTAGACCGTTTTTGTTAATAATTTCGTTAATGAATTAGCGGATTTTTGCCGAATGAATGATTTTAGAAAGCCAAAAACTATAGAACTATCGTACATATATGTGTTTTTGCATTCAGGATATCTAAAATGGTATTGGAGGTGACCAAAGCAAAAAATCTTGAAAATTTCGATTTTTGAAACTTTTAAAATTTTTTTAACACGTCTAAAATGACCTCCAACTGGAAGATGAAACTGAAAATTCATATGTATTCCTAACTATCTCCATAATTTGACGAGTGCGGCGTTAAAAGCTAATTTGAACATTGTAAATAAAAAGCCGTTTAAGAGACCCATTTTCGACTGCAAAATTATTTTTTGCTCTACATCTCTATTGCCTGATGGAAAAATTCTCCCTACATATCTGAATTCAGGGTGACTAAATGCACTAGGTTCACTAATCAGAATGTATCTTGTGAAAAAAACCTTGTCGACTAGTGTAATTAATGTTACTTAGAATGTGCGGAAGCTTTATTCTGTTGTATTCAGGTGGCGATGAACAAAAGAGGGAATAAAAACAATGTGTTTTTTTTATGTAGGATTTATTGGCATTTGGCGACTGTAGCTACAGTTTCGAGGTATCCCCCATCTTCAGGCCTGTGAACAATTTACATAATACAGGTTTGTTTTTATTTAGCTGTAAACCTGTATTATGTAAATTGTTCTGAGCCGAGATGGATTTATCTCTGAAGACTGCAGCTAATCGCCAATATGCCAAATCCTATATAAACACATTGTTTTATTCTGTTCCCCCACTACCTAAATACAGAATAAGCTTCCGCTGATATCTAATTAATATAACATTATATCTTCTCTACATCATCAACCATATATTGGACTTCCATTTCACTCACTTTCAATCATCTTAACTTATAATGTCAGCCAAGAATTTCCCTCAAATTATTTCAACCCGCCCTTTAATGGTTCTTTTTCAAAAACGCATTCTCTCCCGGGTTAGTGTCTCATATTCTTTCTTATCTGTCGCTAAAGTCCTTTTGGCTCTGTGGGCCACTACAATACTTTAGCTAAGCTTTTCTTCTATATTTACCACCTAATTTATTGATGAATAAAATTTATATATAGGCCTATATATAAAGCCCTGTCCAAGAAGTGGCTGATTTGCTATTAATTTGATTTCTTTAATTATAATTTTTTTAAGGTCTTTTTCGATATCTACGGCCATTTAGACTATATCCCAATTAAATTGAAATTTTTCTCGCTTGGGACGGAGAATCTTGTCCCCAGGCCCGAGAAGCTAATGTCTTCTCTTTTAGCTACGGGTCATGGGCATTTAATTATAATTAAAAAAGAAAATAAATTTATTTTATATGGATGATATAACAAATTTTTTACAGTTGCAGAAGTTGGGCGAAACGTGATCCATTGTGGCAAAGCAGTCCGCATCTTGGGCAATCGCTTTTAATCGTCAATATGGGAGTACGCGAAGTGCAACTCCATCCCCTAGGTGACACAAAACGAATTTATATTTATTTTATTTTAGATGACTGACATACTGACTTCATTCATCAAAAGCACTAATATTAATTTTAGCTCAAAATGAACATGAGATAACGTTTTTAAATAGTCCACATACTGCATGCATCTCATCTTCAACAAAGAATTCTTTTTTTTTATATTAATCATTTGAGAGAAAATAAAAAAATGACTTAGATGGTCCATCATTGATGTACTTGGTTTCTTGCTGTTTGAGGAAGGAGGCAGTAGCGTAACTAGGTGGGAGCGCCCAGGTTGAGCTCCCCCCGCCCTCAAAGGCTAGTTACGCCGCTGGATGGGGTGATTCCATTGTCTAGTGCAGTGACCGCACTGCAGTCACGAGCTATTTATTGAGTTTTTCGCAAAGTAATTTCGTTTTTCCCAACAAAGGATTTTTTCACAGCTAACTTAACACTTTAGCCGCATAATCATTATACCAGTTATATACATACATAACAATATTTTCTTGTGAAAAAGTTCAATATGGAAAGTAAAACGCACTATTTTCGCAATAATGCTGCTTTTTACTTTCCATATATAAAAGGGCATAACAAAAAACTACTACGAAGAATCAATTGAACTTTTTCAAAGAAAACTTTGTTATATCAGTTGTCAAAATATAACATAATGATTATGCGACTTAAATATGAAGTTAGTTGTGAAAAAATACAAAAAAATTCCTTTGTTGGAAAAAAACGAAATTACTTGCCGAGCAACCCATTACAATCAAACAAAAATTATCTTCCCTTTTCTTAGTGGTTAAACGGATAATAAGTTGAGCTAGTTTTTATTTCTCTACCGTTAATTTTCAACCATCTAACCTATCATTTTAATTTCAGGAGAATCGATGGCCGTCTAACACCTTTGATGGGAGGTCCACATGCCGCTTATTTTAGTAGTCTGCAACGACTCGCTCCTTATAGTTTAGAATGTGAACTTCTGACTGTTCCAACCCAGCAACGTCCTCTTCCTCAGCTTGATTCTTTGGAAGCCATGGATCGGATAGATCGTTATTGGGGAGTTGCCACTACAGAATTATGAACTTTTCTTTTAAATTTCCAAAAATTCCTTTTTTCGCAAGTAAGAATTTGATTTATTCGTCTAAAATATAAAAATTTCCAAGATTTTAATTTATTTTACAAGTTATTGGATATTGTGCCTTTCAAATTTAAAAGTATTGATAAGATCGCATATTGACTATGCTTTTTACTTTCTCTTACATGTTAATATATAGAGAGAGAAAGTATTGAATTCATGTCAAAAATTCGATGTCGAGATTTTGACGGATATACACGTTTTGAGTTCCCCTGAATCCAAAAAAGTGGTTTTCGCGACATGGTCTGTTTGTGAACAAAATATCTCAAGAACGAAAAGAGCTAGGAAGTTGAATTTTTATATTTAAGTTCGGCACCCCATGGGACGTAACACGAAGCTTTTGAACAAAATCGACCAAAGAGTATTAGTAATTTAATGATGCACTTTTTCAGTTTTTTTTCGATTTCCTCAAAATTCGCTCCAACGATTTTGTTTAAAATTCAAAAATCAATTATTTTTTAGATGCTTTTTAAAATGTATATTCTCAATTTGCCATTGAAATATTCTGAAGACCACTTTACTCTTGTACTTCATAGAAAATAGGAGAAATGGTTGCCACGGTAACAAAATAAAATATTTTCCCATACTTATAAATTTTACATCTTCGGTAATCTTAAGTTGTGTGGTGTGCGACCATTCCCACCAGATTTTTCTATATATGGAGGAACAAAAAAGTGCCATTTAAAGAAGCTGGAACAAACGTACGGATCATATTAGGTGCAATGAAGACTTCTTCAACAAATGCTTTGCAAGTGGAAGCCTCTTGAGTTGATGTGAATGTTAGTGAGTTCTCGTTTTTTAGTCAATAGGCTGGACGATAAAAAAACACCAGTTTTATCTTTAATTAAGTTTAGAAATTCTATCTTGTCTAGAAGTAATGTCTCCTGTGGTGCTTTACTTTTATTGGAAGCTTACCAGAAAATTATCCGCTATATATGGGGATACCCAACGTCCCTATATATATAATTACGGAGTTAGATTGCCTCAGTTTTAAAGTTGATTTCTCTATAGATGCTAGGACCCGAAGCTCGTTAACTCTATATTTAAAGGGTATTTAAGGAATATCTCATTCTCCAAGAAGAACCGTGAGAAACCATCTGCTGTTCACCTCCTCTTTTTAACGACGTCGTACTGTCGTATCTCTTGCGATTCCGAATCTGATGATTACAAGGGCTGGGGGGTGACAATCATCCCGTGTTTTGTGTAATAATCGTAATTGAACGAAGTATAAACAGGCGCTTTGTCACGGTACAGCAAATTATGGCACAAAAATTGCCAAAACCTTCAACTCCTGCACTCAACGGACCTGGGCCCTTACTTGTTTCTGAAAACCAAGAAAGGCAGATATTTGATTCAACTGACGAAATTAAAGAAAATTCTAGAAAGAAAAGAAAAAAATTGGAAACAACCTTAGAAAAATTGTATAGCTACTCAATGGAGAGTACTTCGAAGGGCGCAATGTCCAATACCTTGTAAATTTTAAAGAAATTAATTTTAAAAGACACGATCTGTAGTGTTTGTCGGGAGTCGCACAAAATACATCATTCTTTCCAACGAGTATCGATCTATTTTCAACTCAATACATCTTCAGTAGGACACTTCAAATATTTAAAGATTTGAGGACTGTTGATTGAGACCACAGCGAGCTTCAATTGAAAGATAAACAATACTTTGAAAACTAAATTTATTTAAAGTGAAGTTAGCATTTTTATAAAATACATTAAAAATTCTTTATTGACTTTATTTTCCAATATCTTAAATAAAATTTTATATCTTGTCTTTTTTATTTAAGCATTTCACCTTTCTCTTTCGTGTTTTTAAATGGAAGTATCATAATTCGCTTTTTGTACATTATGTTTATACAATATATTTGCATTTATTTTTTCTTTTGAAGTAATATATGACTATTATTTATAATAAATAAGCGTATTATTTTAAAGTTAATATAACATTTTTTCTGTTCTTTTAAAATATAAAAAAACATTGAATCTATTAAAACGTTTTAATTAATTAAAATAGAATAAGAATTAAAATTACATGTAAATAAATAATGTGTTCATAATATATATAATTATATATATATATATTTTTTTGTTTAAATAAACTTGACTTTGTTAAAAGAATGGAATGGAACAGTGGCGTAGTTAGATTTTAATCTCTTTGAAGCATTTGAAACTTCTCGTAATTTACCTTTTTTACTTTCTCGTATAGTATATAAAGAGAAAGTATTGTAATCGTAAAAAAAATTCAACTTGATGATTCTCCACGATTTAGACCTCCCTGAGTCCAAAAAAACCTGTTTTGGAATTATTTCTGTGTGCGTGTGTGTGAACACGATTGCTTAAAAACTATCTACATGGACTATCTACACCACTGGAATGGAAATATTGGACAAGAAAAAACACTTTCACCTGAAATATAAATTTATTTGGTTAAGTTTCTTAAGCTTATAAAATCCAATCATTACATCTTTCAGTCTAAATACTTATTGATTGATTCGATTGTTAAAGCTACTTACGTAATTATCGAGAGATATTTTCTTTGTTGATTCGTTCTTTTTTTTTTTTATATAAACCCTGACTTTAAGGAACAATCGAACATATATTAAAAGGAATGCATTTTTTTTTTAATAATTTGTTAATAAATGTCTTAAAATTGTTGAAGAGCTACCGCTTATTAAAAAAAAGACAATAATTAATTTAAAATAAAATAATCACAGAATGATTAGAGAAATAAACTCGCCATATTAAAAATTTTTTTAAAAAAATATTTTCTAATAAATTTCAGGCAAGATTATTAGAACAAACAAGGATCATCATTTTAATAAATATATCTTTTTTTTTGAGATTACTTGTTAATTAAGTAGTTAGGTCATGCAAAATGCGTTGTGAAATCATATAATTTATATATTTTTATATATAATATATAATAAAGAATCTCCTTCAAAATTGTAAATATATATTTTTATATCATATATTTATATAAACAGATCGGAGGGAAGGGTTTTAGCGAGAAATTACAGTAGTTAGACCGTCACCTTGTTGGACTTACAACACGACTTAAAGAATAAATAATAAAATGATAATTAATATAATAATAAATGATTTCAAAACTTTGGTTAAACAAAGGGTCGCTTTTCAGAAATCACAATTAGGCTCTGTCGTTGCTTTATGTTGAATTATGATTTATGACTAAAAAAGAACAATGAATTTATTAATTCATTATCATCACCACCATCATATAAATGATCGCTTGTTCGTAAATTCACAATGAAAAATATTTTTCTAGGTTTTTTTTTTTTTTTTTTAGACCTAGTAATGACTATAGTTCGACTTTTTTTTTCTTTTTGGACTCTTCAGTCAATAATTTGACGGCACGTATACAAAAAATTCTCCTGCACTTTCAGTATTATTTAAAACAATCCTCTGGAAATGCTAAATTTATTAAAAAGGAGAAGACAAGTTCTTTCACTTACAGCATGGGTAAAAATGTCTTTCATACTCAAAAAGGCAATAAATTTTCAAAATAATAGAAACAGTTATTGAAAAAGTCAAAACGTTTTTTTTTTTTAATCATTTGATGATTTTCATTTGAATGGTTTAAGACCAGTGATGGCGAACCAATGACCCGCGGACCCGCGGGTCGGACACTGACCCACGCAACTTTTTTAACTGACCCACGATTGCTACTCATAGAAACTCACCTAAAAATGCAAAACACGAAATATGAAACCTAATATTAAAAAACTATCTGAAAATAAACAGCAACAGATTTCTTATTAAATAGTTTATAATCAATTTTGTTTTATATATATATATATATATAAGCCAATTGAATTTTAAAAATGTTTAGTTTTAAAAATACTCAATCGATTTTTAAACTTTACTCTGATGCAAATGGGCATTAATAATGACCCACGAGCTAGTACTAAAACAATTATGAACAAAATTTGACCCGCGCCTCAAAAAGGTTCGCCATCCCTGCCTTAGATTGATGTTCATTTGGCCAGATTCCAAAGATCATCTTTTTATAAGAATATTTCTATGGTGTTTTATATTGTTGAATCTGTCTATAAACCAGGTATGCCCGTGACCTATGGCTCAGAGAGAAGACTTTAGCTTCTAGTGCTAGGGGCCCTGGGTTCGCTTCCCGTCCCAAGCGGGTATGTATTTCATTTGAATTGGCTATCAATCATTTGAAATAAATAAGAATGGCCTTAGATGTCGAAAAATACCTTAAACAAATTAAATAAAAAATAAACCAGGTATTTTATGGCATCACTACTTAAGGTAAAAACCTAAAAATTATTATAAGAAATTTTCATCTACTACTGACAAGTAGTGGGGAAAATCCATAACACACCTGGCTATACAAGAAATTTTCATTCAACGATCCTGCAATATAAAAAGTGATTTGTTTAAAGTCTTTTTCGCCATTTAGACCCCGTCTTTATTTCAATATTTAAATTAGCCAATTAAATTGAAATAAATTTTTGTCGCATGAGATGAGATGCGAACCTTTGACCCTTTGAAGAAGCTAATACTCTACTACTGTGCTATGGCCCAAGGGCTTTAAAAACTGACTTAAAAAATTAAAAATTATTTATTTTTTTCTTTTATAATATCATTAAAGCTGTATTTTATTCGAATTTTTCTTTTATAGAAAGTTAATAGAAAATAATGCATTTAGTTTAGCGTTAGTCCAAAATTTTATATATCCTATTATTTTATTAATATAAGGGTTTTTGGATAAGAAACCAGACGACATTCTGTAATTATTTATTCAAGATAATTCGAATGATCAGAGAGCATTTTAATAATGAAAATGAAGTGTTGTATCAATTAAGAATATAGTGAAGAAGAATAGCGTTATTTAACATATCTGCTGAATTTTGTTTCGCGACTGTTTCCTCCTCTAAAAACCCTTATACATTTCTGCCAGAGATAGTTATAAACTATACTACAAACAATTTTGAGTTTTCTTAATTGCTGCGTGCTTACCAGCTGATGTCCATTTATATATTTATATATATATATGCTTTTATTTAAAAGCATCATGTGTAAAAGTTTAAATATAAATTTAATACGTATATTGAGAAATAAATAATAATATTTTTATTTATGGATTTCATCAAATTTTCATATAAATGCTTTCCTGAAAAATATAGGATTATGAATATATCTGACTTAAATTCTTTCAACCTAATGAAATGTGACTTTTATTGATATGTGAATACAGTATTGTTGGGTAAAAACCTCTCATACACAATTATCAAAAAATTAAATTTTTCCACTCATCTCTTACGTTAAATTAATTTTAAATTATGTTAGCGAGGTGAATATGTAGTAGAAAAAACAATAAAAGGCCGAGCAACTATGTTAATTTTTTTATTAAAGAACCCACAGCGACGTTTCGGTCGACTATGCGACCATCTTCATGCAGAGTTCAGTCAATAGAAAAACCTCTTATGTTCTTTGACAGACATTTCATAAAATTAATATTGACTTTGGCGCTAAATGCATTATATATATATCTCATAATGAATTTTATGAAATGTCTGTCAAAGAAAGTAAAAGGTTTTTCTATTGACTGAACTCTGGCCTAAGATGGTCGCATAGTCGACCGAAACTTCGCTGTGGGTTCTTTAATAAAGAAATAAACAGCTGCTCGGCCTTTTATTGTTTTTTCTACTAATTTTAAATTATTATTTTAATATATAGATATTGATACCAGTGTATATTGTATGTGTGGTATTTAGTTATTTTGCTAATTTATTGCCCTAAGCACGCTCATAATTGTTTTTTTCATCTAAATCCGTGAGCCAAAGGTCTTGCCTTTCCCATGGGAGTTGAATTAACTCGAATTTATTAGAGGGAGAAGGAGGCCCAACCGGTAAAGATAATATTTATTCAATTTTTATTTTTAATTTCCATCATCTGCTGCTCCCTTTAAAATCCGGTCATTGTATATGTATATACATATATATTTATTTATACATATAAGGTAAATAAATAAATATATATATTTTATTTTTACTTATAAAAACGTTTTAATAAAGATATAACAATGCTTTTGAACAGAAATGATTTTTAAGAGCAAAAAAAAAAAAAATAAAATGTTATGAATACTTAAAAAGTTTAAAATAATATTCAAATGGAGAAATTTTCTGGAAGGGCTCTGCATTTGTAGAACGCGCGATCCGGTGGGCGGAGCGATGAGTGGTCGTGGGCAAACTTAAAGGTCGTGGCTATGATAATATAGCGATTGACCTCCTGGGACCTCCTGTTGAGACATTGTCCATTGATGACCACTTTTTGCTCCCGACGCGAAGTGCCTCAGCAGTAACCTGAGAAAGAAAATATAATTATATAGAGCATACATTTTCTACAATATATTGATATTTTAGATAAATTCTAAGAAAAAAGCATTTAGTCTTCTTCCTTTAAAAATCTATCTATATAATGTCCGTCTGTCTGTCACGCTCTATTTAGGCAACTTCCCGTTGGAATTTTGAAACGAAATTTTTTATGCTTAAAGGGGACCTTACAGGATTACAGGAAAATTATTTTCATCCCGAAATTCCTATAACTTTTTGAGTTATTAATTTCTAAAGTTACGGTTTCTTCCACAGGAAATGAATAGAGAAATACTTATATATTCTATGAAACAAATCGTCAAGCAGGCCCTGGATTTGAATAGTAGCCTAATAATAATAATAATAATAATAATAATTATTATTATTATTATTTTCTTTGCCCTCGGGCCTTGGTGTAAAGGTTAGCGTGCTGGCCTTTTGTACCAAAGGTCGCGAGTCGTTTGTATTGGATACTGATCAATTTAAATAAATAGGGATGAGTTCTAAATGGCATTTGATGCCAAAAAAGACCTTAAATAAAAAAAAAAAAAACAATTTTCGTTTCATAATTAAGAAAAGCCCTCGGGTCTTGGTATAGTTGCTAGCAATCTGGTCTTCTATATCAAGGGTCTGGTGTTAGGGTCCCAGGCAGTCCGATGATTTTATTTAAGCCATTTGGAAATGGCTTAAATAAATATGCCCGGACTTCCAATTATATTATATATTAATAATTAGTATAGTAAAAAACCCCATATAGATAATATAGTTTTAAAAAGTTTCAGCCTTTGCTTCATTCGCAAATATTAAATATGTTTTATATACCTTATCCTCGCAAACGCGAGACATTGCTTCTAGTTTTTGCGCCTGAGCTTTACTCAGCTGTTCCATAGGAAAACTGAGGTCATTCGCTTCAGCCAAAGTGCGCAAATCAAAATAATACTTTGCATATACACTTGAGGGCACGTTAATATTAAATTGGAGCAATTCCAGGAATTGTCTCTCTAGTTCATTCCTAAAATAAACAATATAAATAAATAAATTTATTTTATATGAAATTCAAGTAAAAAAATTAAATAATTTTAAAATTCTTACATGTCCTCGACTGTAATGTCTTTCAAAATTTGACAATAATCTACATTCCAGACTGCCTGGTCGTCCCAGACTTTCGAGGCTAATAATATTGCACCAAGTACAATGCGTTTCCAATTCGCAGGAGTTATATCTACCTCTGCATATGTAAGCAGCCTAAAAAAATTATCAAAGTTACATGAAAATAATGGAAATATACAGTTAAATGAATAATCATAAAGTAAATTTTTAAATTATTATCAATTTCTTTTTTTAGAATTACTAATATAACAGTAAAGAATTTTAATAAAAATAAATCGCTTACCTTTCTAAATAGACAAGGGTTATAATAGCGCATTCAGCTGTAAGTTGTGCAGCATTAAACAGCGTGCGAATAAACTTGTAAATACGCCGATGCTCAGGATTTTCCTTATCATAATCATCAGAGACACCTTCACGCTAAAAAATTCAATTTATTTTTTGAATAGAAATTTTTTTTTGATATATATAGAATGCATGGCCTAAACCATGAGTCGCCAATCCGCGGCTTAACTTGAGCATTTTTGCGGCCCGCGAGGTTCATCATACTTTTACAAAATACCCGTATATTTATTTTATAATGGGCAGATACCCAGACAGCTTGGAATATTGTAGTAATAATGCAGCAATATTGCCAATCTTGCTCAATATTGACAATATTGCAACAACATTGCTGTTCAAACAACAATATTGCCACAATATTCCTGCAATGTTGCAAATAGTCGGACAAAGAAATATTACAGCAATGTTGCCAATATTTTGCAAGATTTGCAATATTCCTGCAATATATGCATGATTCGGAATGTTTCTACAATATTGCTGCAATATTCCAACCTGCTGGGTAAAGGCAGTCAATGCAAAATAAAGAAAAACAATTTTTATTTTGCTTCATCGGACAACAATGTCGACGTTTCGGCCTTCATCAAGACATGTGTTTTGTTTGGCTCGAGCTTAGAGGGGCTCTTAACAGCTTATTATATAGGAACTTATATTCCTGGGTTGACATGACTTCTGGTTCAAAATTGACCATCACTCAGCCAAGAATCCCTCTAAGCTAGAGACAAATAAAATGTCCTGAGGAAGGCAGAAAGAATTGGCTGAAACGTCTATATTGTAGTTCAATAAAGAAAAATAGAAACTTTTTCTTTATTTTCCTTTGGTTGCCTTTGACTCTTTATTATAAATTATTATACATTCACTACTACTTGCAATATATTTATTTTATTTTTTTATTTATAATTTTATATGCGGTCGGCGGTGTTATGATACAGATTTGGGTTGGCCACCCCTGGCCTAAACTATCAAAAGAATATACCCTAGTATATATGCCTTTTAAATATAAAAATGGAAAGTTTATTAATTTATAAAAGCAATGAAAAAAGGCTGAAATATATACCTAAATTAATATTAATAAAATTATAATCCCGCCTGAAGCGCCTGTTCCCAAATAACAGGGCTGTTAATCTGGTTGCCAGATGTTAGGCGTGCACATTTTAATTTAATTCTATTGCTACCTCTTTACACTAATTGAATAACTAGACAGAGTTACTCCCGGGAAATGATCTATTTTGTAATAATCATCATAACTTTAATTTTCCATAAAAAATTTATTAATTTATTTAAACATATTCAATACAGTATGCGCTATGTTGTAAAAATTGTCCATCACTGTTCTCTTCCATTCTACCATAGCCAAGAATAAAATAATTAAAAAGTTTTTGGTCATATTTAAAAAGAAACAAGCTGATATATAAGAATGGGCAGATAAAATTAAAAAATAAAAAGAAAAATTGGTCGTCCTAATTTATATTTATAGCTTATTTAGATTATACCTAAAGATATAATGGCATTTTTTCACTTACTGTAAGTGGATGGAGTTTTTCATCAAAAATGTCAAGCTGTCGGTGAGATGTTCGATTTTTTATATGATAATAAATGGCCAAAGAAACACATTTGACAGTATTTTTGAGATTAGGCTGCGATACTGTACTATCATCTAAATAAATGGTTGAACAGGAGCTGCTTTTCTTGATAGGACGCACATCGACAAGCTACAATATTAAAAACAAGATAAATAAAATACATTCAACATAAAATAGAAATATATTACATACATGGTTTTGACTTTTTTTCCGGACAAGGCCATCTAAAAAAAGTAATAAAATATATTAAAATTGAGAAAATTTATGAGGTCAAAAAAAATTTCCTTAAAGATATCTAATGATCTTAGAGATCGTTGAACAAATTTATTTGTTCAATTGGCAAATTTTCTTGGACCACCCTACTATGTACCTAGTATATTTGCTATTTATCGATTTTTTCTATAGTAAAATTATTCATGTTTCAAAGATAAATTAAGGATTCATTTGAGGGGTCTTTCACTACTCGGATGGGCATAGGCACTGGAGTTTCAAACTTGCGTTTTCAATGTTGACTGCTTGAAATAAACTATGGTTATTTTTCAAAATTTTAATCTCATATTTGGATATTTTAAACACAATAGAGAATCCTAAATAAATACATTTCATAAGAATTGGAAAAAACTTTTAAAATGTGTAAAAAGTTGGAAAAGGGACCCCCCTTGTGAATCGAAATTAACATCCCTAAAGGGATTCAACATTGGCTCTATGAAAGGAAGAGCCGGAAAGTGAAATTGGGGGCTATATCCCCGAGGCCTGGGCCCTCCGGAAAATTTTTAAATAACTTTTTTATTTAAATAAATATTGTAAGCTATGTATAACTGTTTCAAAAACTGTTCAAAAAATTGCCTATCACAAACTAGAAAAAAACTTTTAGGGTGGGGGGGGGGGGGGCGTATTATTAAGTAGCCCCGGGGCCCGTCAAATCTGTCTACGGCCCTGCTTTAAGGAAAAGTATGATGATTAAATTAAATGTATGATTTTCAAAATAAGAATAAGGCATTTATCTATTTGTCAAATAGAGAACAGCCAGAGTTTAACTGTAACTGTATATTGACAAAACTGAAGATGTGATAATATTCTTATCTTAATTTTATTTAACAAATAAAGGACAAGAAGAAAAGGATAGGTTAAGATTTCAATCTCCTGCCATGAATCCTTCTTTATTAGAGATTTGGAAATCAACTTGCTATACAGATAAATATTAACAGTTTGAATATTGAAAATGTTAATATCTACTATTTTTGATTCTGAAACAACACATGTTCTCAAAAGAAAATATACAAATATATATATATATATATATATACATTATAAAAATTTCGGGGGAGGTGAATCCTCGGAAATTTTAAGATTACAAATCAAAATTTCAAATCAGGCCCAAATATATCAAAAGACAAATAAATTTCAACCCCTAAGCACAACATTAGTTTTTATTATGTTAGTTAAGTCCCAGATGTCAAAAATTTAGAAAAGTCACATGTCGCCCATCAGCAAGTTGAAGGAATTCTATATCACGGCATCACTCTAAATGCTCCTTCTAATACATTTTTAATATTTTTTGAAAGTTCTTAAATTCATAAAAAGAATAATTTTGTATATAAGTAGTGATTCGACCGAGAAGTTATTAGGATTGTTCAGGTTCAAACTTCAAATAAAGTACCGGTATCTCTTTGACTGGCTAGCTTTTTTCCCCTCAAATTTATCTCATTACTTGTTTGTATTATAGAAATGTCTCATTAAATGTATTACAAGTATTATTTAAACGTCATTAAAAAACTCTTACTTTCGATTGATGCCTTGCTTCGTTCCATAAAGATAGTGCCAGCCTTAGGGTGCAGAGACGGGTCCGTATCCCAATCCTCAGGCTCTCTTTCACTTATATGTTGGAGATTGCCCACGGACTCTTCGCCCTCGGCGAGACACTCTTCAAAACCACCATCGGTATGCTCCTTTCTTCCTGGTTGGGGACTTGCATAAGCACAGCAACTATTCTTGTTTCCCATCGCTCCTACCGCTAATTTGGTCCCAGACTAATGTTATACATGGAAGGCTTAGAAAGCAACTTAAAAAATGTACAGGCTTGGAATAATCTAGAGAAATAAATATCTCACTGTATATTGTCATCCGCCAGCAAACATCATGACCAGATAAGTTGTGTTCGAACGCATTTTAATTACATCTTTGCCAACCTGTAAAAAAGGATATAATTTATCAATTTTCAATTCAATAATTCAACGACAACGCCTATCTTGCAGTATTTATTAATATATTTAACTTCATAAAATTATAATTATATAATAAAATTAGAAATACTTGATAATTATACATATTAGGTAAATCCATAATCACTTATTATAGTTTTATTTACCTTTAAATCAATTCATTTTAACCAAGTTTAGGAATTAGAAGTATAAAATCAGCCATTAAAAATCATATATAAGAAGTTAGCAATGGAATTGGACAAAACAGTTCCTTTCACTGTGAGTGTCGTTCACAAAGTTTATATTTTATTTATTTGTTTTAAAGAATTTTTCAGCATCTAAGGCCATTTAGACCCCGACCCCGTTTATGTCAAATATATATATAATATATATATATATCTATGATTTGTTTCTAGGGGCCTCCCCTGTGGAGCTCCCTGTTTTTTTCTTAAAAAGATTAGTTCATTTTTTGTATAGTAGCTAGAGTAGTTTGTTTGCTGGCACCACCTATTAGTTGGATCCTCATGCATTTTCTCATGTGATTATTTCAGTGTTTTTATTAAATAAGCTGGAAATTGTTGGAATGTTATTTTACGTTTTATTAAAAAAGGTTTGCATTAAAAGAAAAAAAAAAAAATTATTATACAGGCGAGTTTAGGTCCCACCACTCACAGAAAATAAATAAAAATATAATAGATGGAGAAATAAAATAAGTTATATAGTGTTAAACCTCCCTTCTAACAAATTTTCCAATTGTGGTCCTAGGTGAGATTGCCTTCCAACCAGTGCCGGATTTAGACAACTAGAGGCCCTAGGCCAAATTACCTGTGCGGCCCCCTTCCTAACGGGGGGGGGGAGGGGGGGCGTCCGGAAAATTTTTTAAAACTAGGTACCAGGAAATTGATTTTAACGCTATTTCAGCCCTTAAAATGTCGCCGTCGCCTAGGCTATGCTATAATTTACGAAGTGTAGCCCTGCCCATGAAGTGTAGTAGAGAAGTCGAACCGTGAAAAATATATTTTCTTTGAATATATAATTAAAAAAAAAAAAAAATACTGACGTTTGCGGCCCCCTCTAGCCTGCGGCCCTAGGCCGCGGCCTAGTCAGCCTAGTGGTAAATCCGGCACTGCTTTCAACCAGACCAAGGCTTGAACTAACGAGGGATAAACTACTAGCTCTATTTTAAAACCTTTTTCGTCTACTAAGGCCATTTTGGGGTATGACTTTATGTTATAAATTTTATATAGGCCTACATTATATCGATGGCTACCAGGTTCCACACGCTGATTGATCGGGGTCACCAATCCCGAGCTTTCACCGCGCTTGGCATTGCTTAACTTCAACGATTGTGACGACTGTTGTTCCCTGACGGTTGCCAGGCCATTTAGACCCCGTTTCTATTTATTTCAATTTATTGGTAGCCAATTAAATTGAAATAATTTCGTCGCATGAGACGGGATGCGAACCCGCGACCCTTGGTACAGAAGGCCAGGACGCTAAGCTCTACACCAAAGCCCGAGGGTTTACTTTAAAGTTGATTGTTATTTTCTTGTTAATTTTTTAGTTTTTAGACTCGTTCTTTAGATTCTGAACGAATCGTCTCGACACAAAAAAATCTGGGGCGACCAGACACACCAGATTTTTTTTAAATGCCCTGCTATCCGTAAACTAATTAAATAAAACAATAATATGGAAAAAAGATAGATAGAAATTCTTCGGCTTTTTTCATTCCCTGTTTCATTCGAAATCACCGGCTTTTTTGGAAATTTTGGTTGGCAGCACTGCTTTGCAAATGCTTTGAAATGAAGAAAAAAATATTGTCTTAAAAAAAATTAATTAAATATTATTGGTTTTTTATTAAATATATATAAAACAATGGATGTATTAATTTTATTTTTTAAGTCGATAAAAATAAGGTAAGTTATTATGAAAAAAGTAATTATAAAATTAAATAAAAAATATGCGCCAGTACGATCGTATTATAATGTTTATATATTTATATATAAAATTAAGAAATTGACACTTATGTTATTTTAAATTACATAAATAGGTTAAAAATTTTTTTAATATAAAATAATAAAAAATGATAGTTTTATTTTAATATAAGAAAAAATTTTTACCTAATTTTTTTAAAGATCCTAGGGACACAGTTTGAAAATATGTATGATTTTTAAAATAATTAAAAGAAACTTTTTTTCGGAATCAAAAATAATAAAAAAAATTCATGTTCTAAAAATTTAATGGGCAGAAATTTGATTAAATTAGGCCCATTTTTGGGTCTTTTGTTTAATAAAATATAATAAACAGGAGAAGGTTGAAACATTCAAAACAAAGATCAAGTAATTTATTTATTTCATTAATTAAAATTTTGTTATTTAATTATAATTTTTTTTCTCGGCAGAGCCAATAAGAGGGGAAACATACTTTACCCCTTCCACTTCTCTTTTTCCCCCTCCTTTACTTGTTCTCTTTCTTTCTTTTGCGCGTTCCATTGCCTTCCGCTTTGGACTCACTATCAAAATTTGACTTATAAATATAAATAATAACTAATTGATTTGTATTTTTTTTAATAGTTTCACAAGTTATTCAAAGTGTTATTATTATTATTAAATTTACTAGAGAAGTTCATCAACAACAAAATGTCTGCCGAACCTATTAATGTGAATATTGTTGACGGTCCTGGGTCACAAATGGACGACGAAATCATTTTGAAAACAGATGAGTCGTAAGTTGATAATCAATTTTATTTGATTTTTTTATTGATATCACCCTTTTAATGATACCAAGTTATTTCAAAATTATAATATTATATGATGTAATTTTAACATAACTAATCAATTTTTTTCAATTCATTTTTACTAAAAACTTATCTTCATTTGTTTTACTTATCAACTTTAAACTAAAATATATATTTTTTTAAATTCCATTTCACCAAGCAAACAAAATTTAATTGATTTCTGTGCTTTAATTGAATCTTTCTTAAGAGGTGGTTTTGATTAATTCAAATTTGATTAAAAATTGACTCTATCAATTTTATATATATATAATATAATATAATTTATAATGAAGAGATGAGATAAAATTGGAATGCTCGAGGTTCAATAAAACTCCCAGAATAAGACGTTTCGGCCTGAATTTATTTGGCCATCTTTAGTTATTGGGAATTATACATATATCCTGGTTCAATCTCTTGTGTATTTTACAATATGTATATAATTTCCAATAACTGAAGATGGCCAAATAAATCGAGCCCGAAACGTCTTATTCTGGGAGTTTTATTGAAGCTCGAGCATTCCAATTTGGCTGATATCTCCATCTCTCCCTTATAATCACATCACAGCACAAATTCAAAAGTAAATATATATTCAGGCCCAAACGTCTTATTCTGGGAGTTTTATTGAACCTAAAGCATTCCAATTTGGCTGATATCTCCATTATAATTATTAGTAAATATATGTTCTTTCAATTAATTCATTCATTTCAAACTCATATACTGTATATAAACATATATTTCTTCATTTGAATGTATCTGAAATACAATTTTCTAGGGTTAACGACCTATGCGAATTTATCAGACAAAATTCAATTTAATATATATATATTGAAAGTTTTTATATGAAATTAATTTATTTTATAAATAGCAAATAGATATAAAATCTGATAAATCTATTTGACAAAAGAGGTGAAAATAACAAAATGATAAACTAACTGCATTTTTATAGGATTAACTAGTAGTAGTAACTCTTTAATGACCCGACCAGTACCGTTTGCTTAATGTCATTAAAGTCAAAATAAAGAATATAATTAATAGATTGGCGAATTATTCAAATTCAAATTTATATATATATATATTGAAAGTTTTGAGACATTTGTATTGTATTTGTATTGGATATTATAAACAAAGAATGGTCTAAAGATTCAGACGTTTGACCCATAATATAAATTTGACATTTATTAAAATAAAATATATACATATGTTCTGGAAGGTTCACGAGACTAGGAGCCCAAAAAATTTGATCTTCACATACGTATTTACTAGCTATAAAAATATAATATATAGACCTTGGTTTTATTCAGTAATTCTCTATCATTTAACATTTAAATAAACTATTCAAAGTATCATTCATTCATTCAGGCTCTCTTTTTCTCTAACATAATAGTGGGTGTGTGTTTAGAAGAAATCATTTTAAGTTGCACCCATAATTCATAATGTGACTTCAACTTTATTTTTATTTTTGTTCTAGCTTGGCGGAATTCAAAAAAGAAAATGGAAATGAATTATATAAAATTAAAAAATATCAACAAGCAATTCCATTTTATACAGAAGCAATCGGTATATGTTTTATTTAATTAATTTTAATAAGATCTTTTAATCATTAGTGGTACTTATTTTTTTTTCATAAAAATTTTTTGTTGATTCAAGATCGAAGCATTTATTAAAAAATTCATTCATTTCAAGACCCAAAAAGATCACCAGATTATTCGAATTTTTTATGAGAGAAATCATCTAGGGAAGGAGAGCCTTCATCATATTCCATCCGGGAGGGGGTCCTCACTCTATTTCACCAGTGGTTTTATCGTATGTCGGGTGTAATATAAGAGCCAAGGCCGCCGAGAATCTTATTGGACCCCAATGCGGTCTATTAATACTGGCCCTACCACGTTTAAAAGTTTAAATCCGAATATATGTGCTTTCGAGGAAAACATACTTTTAAATTATTGGTATTTGTCTCTATTGAGTGATGCCAATAATAATATTAATATTGTGGCTATGTTCGATGATTGACCAAAGGGATGGAAAACTACAACATTTTAATGAGTTTATTTTTACTGATATTTCGAATGCAAGCTCTTACTCTTCAGATGCAAGAGCGGATCCAGAGGAGTTTCTCGGCCCCCCCGGGGGTAATCTGATGTGACTGGTCACATCGCACAGCACACAATTTTTTTCTTACTTTCGGTAATTTAAAGCTGCGTTCTGTATTTGTTTACCAGAATATAAATACAAATCAAATTTGTAAGTATTAATTGTTAAAATTTTATATTAAAAATAAAATTTAATTCCAAAAAAAAATATTTTTCTCAAATCTCGAGGGGGGAGGGTAATTACTCCCTTTACCCCCCGTATTCGCCCTTGTTCAGAGGTAACTGAAAATCACACATACTATCTTTTTTTAAACCTCGTTAATTGTATATATGATTTTCAGTTACCTCTGAAGAAGAAGAGCTTATATATGCCTTTAAAATATCAGAAAAAATAAATTCATGTTTTTAAATTTTTTTTTTCCAAAGTGATGTTAAAAGTCGGGGGCTTCTTTAGAGCCGGGCGGGCCCCGCCCCCTCTGTCTGCGGCCTTGTATATATATTTTATAAAATTAGATTTACACCTGCACATGAAGAAGAATACATTTTTTTACATTGGCACACACTAAACTCAGATTTTTCTTCTCGATGACATTTCAATGGTACACTGAAAGATATTTATAAGACAAAAACTTGAAGACTTGACTAAATTTATTTATTAAAATAGATATATAAAATAAATAATGTCATTTCTTTAATAATTTAAGCGAAAATATTTTTATTTTAATTTAATTGAAAAACCAAGAAATTTTAGGATTGCTTAAAAGACCTATCATTGACTAATAGTTTACGTCATCAATCAATCAAAAGATTGCCCCATAAGTAAGAATATTATTCAAATCGATGTTTTTTATTTACATGTATTAAAATTCATTTAAAGCATTTATCATTTAATTTAGAAATTTTAAAATTTTGAGATTTTTTTCCCACTCAATCAAATCAAATTATATTAGTAAAAACCCAAAGCGAGTACCTAGTTGTATTTATTAATATTTCCTAGTTAAAACTAGTTTTGACTAAATGTTTGTTAACACTAATATTTTTTAGCCCCCCCTCCCCTTCTCTCACCAGCTATTTTCCTCAGTCTTTGCCCTGGAGGTATATCCGATTTCAATAATAAAAAAATATTATGAATATCATTTTGTGGTCTTTTTGTTTCTCTATTTATACATACAATTAAAGAATTTATTTGTTATCATAAGAAATTTATGTAAGTCTTTTATGCTTTCAGATTTATGTCCAGAAACAGCGAGTTATTATGGCAATCGAGCTGCATGTTATATGATGTTAATGCAATACAAAGAGGCACTGAATGATGCACGCAAATCCATAACTTTAGATCCCGCTTTTGTGAAAGGCTACGTTCGTATAGCAAAATGTTGCCTTGCTCTTGGCGATATTAATGCAGCCTCGCATGCTGTAAATAGAGTATTGGAATTAGAGCCGGGCTCTACTCAGGTAATTTTTAAAATTTTGAAACAAAGATTAATAAAAAAAAATTTTCATATCTCTTAATTTTATTTTAGGTTGCTGCTGAATTATCAAAAATTGAAACTATCAAAAGATTTGAAGATGAGGAGCAAAAGGCTTTTGCTCAAAAAGATTATCGACGAGTAAGGAAAAGTAAAATTTATTCATTAGGATAAGTACAGTATATGTTTCACTGTGCCAAGTATGCGAAAACTCTTTGAATTTTTCAAACCGCTAATCGCAAAAAGCTTCGTTTTTGATGATGTTTCTGTATTTGAAAATTTTTTTATAACGAGTACATACACACTGGGAGGCGACTAGTCTATGTTCAGTGGGAAGCATTTTTTAAATATTTGACCATTTTGATTGGTAGCCATTTCAAAAGAAGTGGTCCCCCTGACTCCTAGAACAAGAAGCTCGTGTAACTCGACTTTAAATAATCGAATTTATCATTCGTCACATCGGGTATCCCTTTTGACGCATCATCTAGCTTTGACTGTAGCCGAACTTTGAACTGCGAAATTCTAATATTCACAGTGAAACATGAATCAATAAATTTTTTATTTTGGAAACTCGTTGGTTAAAACGTTTCTCATGGCTCCGGCTTAAAAAAAAAATTCTATAATACAAATCACGGCATACAAAAAAAAATTAAAAAAAATTATTTTTACCATAGCAATAATATTTTATATTCTTTTTTTTTAAGGTGGTATATATCATGGATAGAATATTGGACATTGTTAATTGTGCAAAATATAAAATACGAAAAGCAGAATGTCTTACATATATTGGGCGCTATCAGGTATGAATAATAAGTTTTATTTTCTCAGCTTGGATTATTAAATTTATTTTTAAATTTGTTTATTTAATCTACAGGAAGCTCAAGATATTGCAAACAATTTACTTCATGTTGACAAAGGCAATGCAGATGCTATTTGGGTTCGAGGCATGTGTTTATATTATGAAGATAAACTTGATCAAGCGTTTCAACATTTTCAACAAGTCTTAAGACTTGCACCGGATCACCAAGGAGCTAAAGAAAGTTTTAAAGTGAGCTCTTTTCTAAATAATAATATATTTATTATTATTATTATTATTATTTATTTATTAACTTTTTGGGTGCTTTTGCTCATTACTGGAGATCCGAGTTACATTTTCGGCTTTGAGATATATATATATATATTTTTATAAGATATTTACAATAAACAGTTGATTTATAAATTTAAGTAGATCTATCCAGTTATATTTCCTATTTGAACGGGACTAAATAATAATATAATAAATTCATTTGAAATATTGCTTGGGAGGGGAGGGAACCCCTGCCTCATAACTCTAATGGTCTATGTATACCAGAAGTTCCCAACTCAATTTAAGCCACGGACCACTTTTTCGCTTCAATTTCACCCGCTGACTAATTTGAAAAATTAATTAAATATTCGGAAAGTATTTTTTCGGGGTTTTGGGGAGACCGAAGAAATGATCACCGTCCGTCTCACGGTTTCTCATAGATTCCAAATCTGTCAAGTTAATTTTTTTGATAAAAAAACAAAAAAAAATAGTTCTCTACCTTAAAAAGTTTTTCTTCATTATCTGAGCAACCAACCAAATGAGCTAGCCCAACGATTAAGGACACAAACTTTACAGGACATTTTGCTCTTTTGGTTACAACATTCTACCCAAAAAAATAAAGGAAAAAAATGGGCAACCCTCATAAAAAGAAATAGACAGAAAGCCCGCCGAAGGGTTTAATAATAATAATTTTTTAATATAGCAAATTCCCGAGATATTCTTGTGCTTAAGATTGGGCAAATTTCCACCCCCTTGAGTCGAACCAGGACCTACACGCTTTCGCGGCGGGTTGACTACCCTTACCCGACCCAATGTGGGAGCGGCTTCCTAGGATAAGGGTAGTCCACTCGCCTCGAAAGCGTGTAGGTCCTGGTTCGACTCAAGGGGGTGGAAATTTGCTATTGACTGGCCAATGAACAATTTGAGCGTTGGTTAAAAAAATTCGATCCTTTTCAAACAAGGCTTTACCTAGTTAATAATAATTTTTATAAATTTACAATCAATTTAATTTTACATGAAATATTCCTAAAATGTTCTATATTAATAAGCAAATTTGTAAAAAGGGTTGGAAAATGCAGTCAGTGTAGAATGCATTTTCCAATCCTTCATACATATATTTCCAGCCATTAAATATTATTATTATTAAACAAATTTTTGTGTATAGACATTTAGTAGAACTTCCATAATGTCAGCTGTTTCGGGATTCACCTATAAACTTTTGTTTGATCGTTTATTCTACTGTTTTATGTGGTATCTCTTCGAAGTTTTGAAACAAAAACAAGTTTTTTTTTATCTATTGATAGTTTTTATTCCTGTCTTATGAGTGTAAACTAAAACATTTTAAGTCCAAAAGTTTAATATATATATATATATATCGACGCTCTCAGTAGAAAAGTGTCTAACTCCACTTTTTTTCGAAAATCATTTTTTTGTATTTTCTGTTGAAAAATATCATTGTCCTTATGCCCTGAACTGGGTAAAAGCGTAATTCAAATTTTTCAGTTCGAAAAGTTGCCGCACGAAAAGTGTTTAACAGTGGCTCTAACAATGACAATGAAATGTTTATTGGCTCTCCTGAAAAATAAACAAAAATGGAGTTAGGCACTTTACTAATTAGAACGTAGATATAAGCTTATATATATATAAATGAGCTAGCCACAAAATATATGTCATTAACCCATAAATAATATCAAATTTATTTTTATTACGAAAATCTGTAAACAATTAAATTGATTATTTATAGAGAGCCAAAGCTTTGAAACTAAAGAAAGAAGAAGGAAATGAAACTTTCAAAGCTGGACGACTTCAAGAAGCCTTCAATCTTTATTCTCAAGCTTTAGAAATTGATCCTTTTAACCGAACAACAAATGCAAAACTTTACTTTAATCGAGCCACAGTTGCTTCAAAGGTAAATATATTCTTAAAACTTTTACTTACTGGTATGTTATTATTTATTTATCCCATTAATTATCACATTAATATTTCTTTTAGCTTGGTCGAATTCGTGATGCTATTGTAGATTGTTCTTCAGCATTGGAATTGGATGGTACATATTTGAAAGCATTACTTCGAAGGGCTAAATGTTATACAGATCTCGAGGAATATGAAGAGTCTGTTCGTGATTACGAAGCTGCTTTTAAAATGGACAAAAGCAGAGGTAAATTATATTTTAAAATATAGTTAATAAATTAGGCTATAAAAATATGAAATATGAACTATTAATGCAATTTATTACTTTTTAAATGCAAAAGATACGACTCGGTTGGTATAATTTATATTTTTTGTTTTCTTTTTAGAAGTAAAATATCTTCTCCAAGAAGCAAAAGCGGCACTCAAAAGATCTAAACGTAAAGATTATTATAAAATACTTGGAATTGACAGAAACGCTTCATCAGATGAAATCAAAAAAGCTTATAGAAAACGTGCAATGGTATTAATGCAAAATTAATTCTATAGTATATATCAGGAATGGTCAAAGTCGATCATGATAGAGTTTTCGATCGTGGCCAGCAGGAGAAATTTTTCAATATAATATAAATACTGTACAATGTGACTTCGTTCGATTGCATATTTAGAAATTGGCCACCCCTGCTATATTTTTAAGCGAAATATGGCTGAATTTCTTAGATGCCAAAAAGAGAAAATATCTCATTTTATTTATTTTTTCGTTCTGCTCCTGAGATTAATTCATTTTTCATTATTTTTCAGTACTATACTTTATTATTAAATAATTTTCGAGATCTATATATTAATATTTGAATAAGATATTCAATAATATATATATATATATATATACAATATATATTCAATATACCTCGGTTCGGACTTAACTAAGTCATAGATATATTTAACAAAGCGGTATTTATTATTGGCGAGACCAAACACCCCATGGCCCCTGGGAATCGAACCTAGGATCTCCCCGAGTATAAGTGACCTTGAGGTCGAGGGTCTGGCTGCCTGGTGCAATGAACAGCACACCTATGCCCCGGAAAGGCTGGAGATCCTGGGTTCGATTCCTAGGGGCCATGGTGCGTTTGGCCTCTTCAACAATAAACATTCACAGCTTTTGTCAAATGCTTTATTATATTATATACTTTATACTTTTTTTTTTAATTTAAAATCTCTATAACAACTCTATTTATTACTAGCCCAAAATTTTTATGCATAGGTAAAAAAACGAACAAGTCACTGAAGAGGAAATTTATTAATTTCTCGGTCTACTTTTTTATCACACCTTCGGGACATTATTTAACGATTTCCAAGATTCTAATACTTGCTTCCAAAACGTCGACTGGAAAAGAAAACAATCTCTTTATCTTCATTGGCTTGCTGATTTTTTATTTTTATTCTACTTTATATAGGCCTACATATATATAAAATTACTAGACGCAAAGCCCCGCCTTCGGCGGGGCACCGTCTAGCCAGGGGGCGCGCCCGCTGAACCCCCTTGCTCGCCTACTTATATACATACCGGTACATACATTTTCCCTTTTCATTTTTATATGTAGAAATTATTTTAGCGGTTAATTATTCATGAACTTAAGATTTTTTTGTGAATCATATCCTTTCCGGGACTCTCCCAGTACACAGACAAAAAATTTACGCCGATATTTTAGAATTCAAAATGTAAATAAATAAAAAAAATCGTAAACATGGGTAAATATTTATATTTTGTTACCATGGCGCTATCCCTGAGGCCTGATTGGTTGTTTCACACATCGGACACCCTCTTAGCCTTTATATATAATATGATTCATTAATAAAAATTTAATTTAACATTTCTTATATATTTATGATGATGATGATGATATAATAATCAATTTTTATTTTTAATTTCAGGTTTTTCATCCAGATAAGCATGCAAATGCTACTGAAACAGAAAAGAAAGAGCAAGAACGTAAATTTAAGGAAGTGGGAGAAGCCTATGGAGTTTTATCAGATCCCAGCAAAAGAGCACGATATGACAACGGTCAAGACTTGGAAGACATGGAACACACCAGTCAGTAACTCTATTTTGTTTGTATAAAGCTTGAATAAATTTATCATTTTAACAAGGCGCCCATTTTCTAAAAATTTATTTTTCTATAGATCGAAAAATTAATAGATTCAAAAACAGAAACAAATATCATTAAATTTAATTAATGCCTTTTTTAAAAAAACGAATGGAAATATAAATCACATTTTGTAAACTCAGAAAAAATTTAAAGAAAAAATTTGGGGCAGGTATAAAAATTTCTTTGAACATTTTAGTAGGGATTAGAGGATAAATTAAAACAGTTGCGAAGTCGCAGCCAAAAGGAGAAAATTAAAAAAGAAATTTCTCTTATGTGTTAACTTTTCGAGCACATTATCATGTCGATATGCTCTGTCAGGCCTTGGGACAGTTTATAATTAGATATGATATAAATCATATTGTTTTTATACTCTCTTAATCAAAATCTTTGCCCGAAACGTCAACAATAAGAAAATTTTTTTATTAATTTTTTTTTCTTATTTTTTCTCATAATTCATCAGGACTCACTTAAAAAACTTAATAAATAGATTATATATTTTTTTCTGGTGAATATATTATATTAGCTAATTTAGATTGCATGTCTCAGTTTGCTTCGAATTTAGAAAATACATTGTTTGAACATTTGCCATTTTATCTATGCAAAAATCATAACGAGGAAATAAGAATTTTTATGTATATGCCAAATCAACTGCTTACTGTTTATTATAAGTGCTAATAATTTATTTATTCGATCAAATTCAACTCGAGTTCACTGAGAAAAAAATTCATACTTCCCAAGTTTTATATCCTCACAACAGCTAAATATTTGCATAGATATTGTTTGCAAATGGTTGTTTATAATAGGAGGATGGAGATGTCAAGTAAAATGAGCTTCCTCTGAAGAAGAGTCTTTGTGCCTTTGAAATATTAGGAATAAAACTCATTTGGAAAAATAAAAACTTATGTTTTTGTTTTTTCCTTTCTACAACCTCGCTGAAAAAGCAGCGTGTCAGAGGATATTCGGATTGTAGATGTTAATATTTTTATAGTAATATCGAAATTTATGTATTGTATGAAGGAAATTTATATATTGGCTAATGTATATTTAAAATCACTCTTTGAAAATTTATGATTTCCAAAAGGATTCGGACCAGTAGGTTCAATTAAAGTCAAAAAGTTTTTTAAAACAAAACTTTATTTGACCCCAGACAATGTTTCGTCCACTTGCTGTAGGACTTTTTCAGTGGTGGGAGTCATAGAGAGCCATATAATATAAAATTATCAAACAGTAGGGCTTTAAGCTAAGTCTTAGCAAGAAGTTAGAGAAAAGAGATGTCTATGTATATTTTGTTAAAGCCCTACTGTTTGATAATTTTATATTATATGGCTCTCTATGACTCCCACCACTGAAGAAGTCCTACAGCAAGTGGACGAAACATTGTCTGGGGTCAAATAAAGTTTTGTTTAAAAAAACTTTTTGACTTTAATTGAATCTACTGGTCCGAATCCTTTTGGAAATTGAAAAGAAGGTTCCTGAGCTTCATTAAATTTATAATTTATGATTATTATAGCGATGACAGCGATAATTATTATGCCTGTCTAAATAAATCTTTAGATGAAGTGAAATAATTTCAGGAGTGAGCTCAAATCAGCCCTCCCCATATATATATACGTAGTTAAAAGTTCAAAAAATTAAATCCAGATTTTCTCATTTCCGCTTTAACCCATTTTAATAGTCAACTGAGGATAGCCAGAATATTTGATAATAAACTCATTAAGAGGGGAACTAAAAAAAAGAGCTGAATTGATACTTTATTTCTACGAATCTTCTATTTTTCTAATTAATTAATTCAAATCTTTTTTAGAGTACCTGCAATCAACATTAATTGAATTTGTTGATTTAAAAGAAAATTTCTATTCAACATTTTTGCAGTTTAAAACATGAAAATAAGCATCAATTTTTTTTTTAAATTTTATTTAAAAAATAAAATTTAAGTCGTGTGAGATGATACTGGATTTTTATTTTGATGATTGCGGGTACTCTGTATTTCTGGGAGATTTTCGCGATTAGGAATATTTGAAGACGGGTCTCATTGTAGTGTACTTTCGTTTTCAAAAGTGTAGCCCGTGACCCGTGGGTCAGAGAGAAGATAGATTATCGTGCCTAGAGTCCCGGGGTCGGCTCCCATCCCAGACGAGAAACATTTATTTCATTTGAATTGGTTACTTACTAATCATTTGAAATAAATAGGGATGGGGCCTAAATGTCCTTAGATGCCGAAAAACGCCTTAAATAAATTTTAAAAAAAATGATAGATATGGTTTATTTTTGGGTCGCAAACTTTCTGGTTCAGTGAATGCCTCAGAGGTTTGGATTTGCCTTTGAGATCTGTAAGAGTTTTCCTGGTAATGTTTGTGTTTTGTTTGGGTTGACTTCACATCCTCCAGTTCAAGTGGATTTGAATGTTTCAGAGGCTTATTCTTTCATTTGAGTAAATGGTACCAAAGTGGGTGATAATTTCACCCCACAGACACTAAGGGCCCATTTGCACCAAAACATCTTAAATCTTAATATAAGGTGCCCTAATGCATTTGCACCTACACATCTTTGCCCATTTGCACCAAAACATCTTAAATCTTAAGCTCGCCTTGAGCTTTCCATAACTTAAAAAGCGAAATGTGGCATTCAACTATTTATATATAGAATATATATATATTTTTAAATAAATATATCTTATTGTTATTATTTATTCGATGGAGGCACAAATAGACCCAAATAGAGAATCTTAAGAACCGATTTCCTGATTTCAAATTCAAATGTAAGATATAAAACGAGCTTAAGATCTAAGATGTGTTGGTGCAAATGGGCATTAGATCTTTAGGTCGTCTTACATCTTACAATTGAATTTGAAACGTTGCATCAACAGGAAATCGGGGTCTTAAGATCCTCTATTTGTCCCTATAACTCAATTTTTTCCCCCAGGAAGGTAGCCTCTATTTAATAAAACAGACTCCTTTAAACAAAACGTTTCGGCTAAATTTATTGCGCCATCTTCAGTTGTTATAGAGTCTTATAAGAAAATAGAATTGTCATATGTTTTTTCAGCGAACATTTGAAAAAATTGCCTATGTAAAATACACATATGACAATTCTATTTTCCTATAAGACTCTATAACAACTGAAGATGGCGCAATAAATTTAGCCGAAACGTTTTGTTTAAAGGAGTCTGTTTTATTAAATAGAGGCTACCTTCTTGGCTGCTGTTCTCCACATCACTCCAATTGATATTCACAGCCACATCCCATCAATTATGATCTAATATGTGTTGGTGCAAACAGACAAAAGTGTCTTTAATGGGGATGACTGGGACTTGGTTAACCCGGGACCTGCCGAGAGGTTTGGGCCTGTGAAAAAGGAGTACCTCATGAAATCCATCGACATGCATTTGGGCTTTAGGAAGTGATTGATTGTATGGTTTTGGGTAGACTTTTGAAAATGCTCGAAAAAGTTTGTAAATCTCAACAATCAACGCGACTAACCCGAGAAATTTTATCTTTACCTACATATATATTTATATCGACGTTCTAATTAGTAAAGTGCCTAACTCCATTTTTGTTTATTTTTCAGGAGAGCCAATAAACATTTCATTGTCAGTGTTAGAGCCATTATACAAAAAAATGATTTTCGAAAAAAGTGGAGCTAGACACTTTTCTACTGAGAACATTAATAGCATTTCTTGAGTTGAATGGCTGTATATATTCAAATTGGAACAGGAAGGGAGCCTTCTAGGGAACAGCAGCCAGGTTAAATAAAAAACTTTATATTTCGTTGCCGACGTTTGTCGCACTCATCTTCAGGGCAAGCAAAAATGGTCAAAATTGAGTACAGTTTATGCGGTACTGAACTGTAAATATTGCACAGATTCTTTCTAAACTGATGATTAGAATTCTGGAGGCTCAATAACAGCGACATGACATGACTGAACTGTAAAAGTGCCAAAATTTAGTACAGGTTATGCTGTACTGAACTGTACTAAATTTAGACTATTTTGGCTTGCCCTGAAGATGAGAGCGACTAACACACGAAACGTCGGCAACAAAACCTGGCTGCTGTTCCAGGGAAAGATCCCGTTCCTTTTTCCAATATATATTTAATTTTAAATTAGATAACGAATACAACAAATAACTCAATAACAACTTAATTGAAATATTTTTAAATTAATTTTTTTCTTTTTGCAGGCAATATTGATCCAAATCACGTGTTCCAAGCCTTCTTCGGTGACGGAGCCTATGGATTCCCATCAGGAGGAGGATTCACTTTTCAATTCAGCTAAATGTTAAATTCAATTCATTTTTAGTAAAAAAAAAATAAATATTACAAAGATTCTTTCTAAACTGATGATAAGAATTCTGGAGGCTCGATTCCAGCGACATGACTGAAAATACACTTATATAAAAAAATTTTTTACACCTGTCGTTGATATCGTTTAAAAGCATTCCTACTTCTTTCATCTAAAATGTAACTTGAATTCCTCAAGAATATTAAATAATTAATGAAATTCATTAAATTAATTTAGCATAGAGGATTAATTTTTTTTTTTTTTTTTATTGATTTTAACACAAATTTTTTTTGTTCCACATACACTGTTTTCCGCACAAATGAAACAATTTTTATTACAAACATGCACTTATTTATTATGTATTTATTTCATTCTCAGTTCAAGTTCTTGAGATTTGCAAAAAGATAAGTAAAAAATTTATTATTCATATCAGATGTTTTTAATTTTAAACCTTTCATTCAAATGCAAAAATTCTTGTTTAATTTGAGGGCTTAAATTTATTTATTTATTTTTTTTTAATAGAAATTAATGGAATATGAATTTTGAAAACACACATTCATAAGAAATGCAAAATTATTGCCGGAGATATTTTGGTTTTTTTCTTTTAATTTATGGTTTTTATTGTAATGTTTTGTTTTATTCAGAATACTAACTTTTAGAGGAGGTTTAAAATTAAATAATAAATAAAGAATTAATTTAAAATTTTTTTTTTTTTTTATCAAGAACATCATTTGATTAAATTTGAATGAAAAAATCTGATAGTGAAAATTATTATATCAACTTCACCTACTAAGGTGTGCAAAGTTTAAAAAAAAGGGCATATTTTTGTAAATTTATAAAATATGTTTCATTTCTGCTGAAAAAAAAATCAAACATTGTTATTTATTCATTTTATATGAACCGTAGTATAATCATTTTAAGTTTCTAATTAAAATAAAAGACATGCTTGTATAGGTATTTTTTATATTGAAATTCATTTTAAAATTGTTGAATTTTTTTTTACTGTTTTTCTAAAAGAAAAATATTTTCTTTTTAATATTCTAAATACCTATAATTACTGTGATGAAGGTTTATATTAAACTTTATAGTATAGTAATTTACAAATATTTAAGAAGTTGCCAATGAATCATATAGGATTCATATTTTTTTTTTTTTAATTTTATATAATTTTTTTTAAATTTTTATTTATTATTTTTTTTAGTAAAGTATCAAAGGAAATTTAATATTTTGAGAATGTTTTGTGATTATTTATGTATTTAATTTATTGAAAGAAGTAATTAAGGGACAGTCTAAGACAAGTGATTCGAGCCAGACATTTTCTTTTAAAAATTTGAATACAAAATTTGGGTCTAATCTGCTCTTTAGTAATTTAAAAAAATAGAAAATATCTACATTTTGAGCTCGTGAATGATTTACAAAAAAAAAAAAAAAACGGAAAATGGAATGAGCACTGATTTATCATCAGTTAATTATTAAAAAAAAGGCTTTTCTTAAAAAAACTTTTTAAAAGTCTTTAGATTAGATTATATCACTATCGTGTAGATTCAAAAATCACACTAAAATTGTTATTTTTTTTTAGATCTTTTTGATTTCTTCATAGGCTGAAAAAATATAGGCTTTTTTATTACCAGAATAAATTAAATTTAATTCATTTTAATGTTAGACTTACCATTTAATAAGTTTATAAATATTATACACTATTTTAAATAATCAGTGTGCGAATTATCTTTATGTCTTTCAAAGAAAGAATTTAATCCTTCGTTTTTACAAAAAAAATATATATATATATATATATATATACATGTATATATAAGTATAATATAATCGAATAATAACATATTCACTCACATATCCCATTAATTATTTTGAATTTTTGAGAAATTAAGAAATGAGATAATATAAAAATTATCAATACTTTTTATTATCATTCTACACTAATCCAATTGTTTCAATTTCTTTGATAATATGGTGATGGATGCATGCCAAATTTATACATATAAAATAAGGAAACTGGTGTTTTCTTTCTTGGACAAAAAAATGACATGTAGTATGTCATCGGTATTATTATCGAAATCGAATAATTTTCACTAATGTTTATTTATTGGTTTACAGGTGCTCTAACGTTTCGGCCACCATGAGAGCCATCATCAGAACCAATATTTCATCCACATAACAAATAGGTCTTGAGGTGTAATTATATAAGTTTAACAATTATCTTTATACCTTTAATGATTAAAATTGAGTAACTGTTAATCTAAAAAACAAATCTGATGTACAGAAATTAACT
Organism: Euborellia annulipes; assembly: GCA_023213315.1. Lineage (NCBI taxonomy): Eukaryota > Metazoa > Arthropoda > Insecta > Dermaptera > Anisolabididae > Euborellia > Euborellia annulipes. Next base: position 295,460 of record JAKCPI010004259.1, read on the forward strand.
TTTTAATCATTAAAGGGTTGATCCCAGCCGAAACGTCCCAATAAAGAGTCCGAAACGTCCCAATAAAGAGTGTTTGTTACTGAATAGAGGCTCAATTATTTGGCTGCACCCTCTTTCCTATTAAACATATCAGCTACAGCCACGTTCCATTATTCAATATAAAGATAATTGTTAAACATATATAATTACACCTCAAGACCTATTTGTTATTTGGGTGAAATATTGGTTCTGATTATAGCACACACCTGAACCAATAAACAAAGATTATTGAAAATTATTCGTTTTTGATAATAATACCTAAGACATACTACCTACCATTTTTTGTCCAAGAAAGAAAACACCAGTTTCCTTATTTTATGTTTCAATTTTTTTTCACTAGCATCTCTTGAGTCACCTTTGATCAGCGGTTGTTAACCCCCAGGTGCGAATCGGTATATAGAAATCTATCTATAAAATTTTTATCATTTTATTTTCTTTACTCGATAAATCAACAACTTGCAATTTCACAAAAAGTGAAGACTTTTTTTTGGTCGACAGGTTTTAGGGAGTAGGCCTATATTTTAAGACTTCAAGGGGTGCCGATTACTGAAAAGGTTAAGAACCGCTGCCGTAGATCATCTTACTCCCCAAACAGTAAACTAATTTTAAGATATATATGATCAGAAAAGAAGAAAAATGCAGCCAGGATTTTTTCTTTAAAAAATATATATTGTCATTACCTAACAATTCCGAAGAAAGCCGAAACACCATCTGTTAAATATATATTTTTTCTGGCTGCATTTTACTTCTAATTTTTATTTCTGATCAAAATACCATCAGCCATGACCAGTGTATTATATACAGTATATAAAAGGGGAAGATTTATTTATTTATTAAACCCAAGAGAAAATTTTTTTCTTTTTGCTGAGCAAATTTTAACTTATTTTTGATAAATTCTAAAGTACTACCGGGGATTAAATATATGTCGAGACAAAAAATCTGGTGGGACAGGTACATAACACAATTTTCTCTTAAAAAACTAAGTCGTGTGCTGTGCGATCAATCACACCAGATTTTTGATTTGTAAACATCAAAATTTCCATTGTATTATTTAGAGTGGTTTTTACTGTCTTTTTATAATAGAGCAGTTGCAACTTAAATTTTTTTCTCTGAATGTTTATTAAAAAGAATTTAAAAACGTATATCAAAGATTGGCCTATCAAATAAATGAATAAGCTTATAAGTATATTTATTTATTTATTAAACCTCCGATATAAAAAGTACTATAGGAAATTTATATTAGCCTTATTTAGATAATTCTTACACTAATTATAATATATTTCACTACTTAGTTTTATTAACCCTGTTATTTGCAAATTTAATGATTTACACTGTATTTTTAAATTATTAAATGAAAGTGATATTTATTTTCTCTTAAATTATTTTTGGATCCTTTTTATTTACGGCATATCTTCTTTAGGCTCTAAAAATATTGTATTTAATAATATAATAATATAAATTTAACCAATATTAAGTGAAAAATAATACACCAAGTGATATATTTCAAGCTTTTATTGGTGAAATAAAATATCTTATACATATATCTATATGTAGAGTGAGGGTCAATATAAGTCCCAACCAAGCGTTTCTACTTGTGATTATTTCATTGTTTTTAAAAAAGAAAATGAAAATCTTTATTGGAAATTTTCTAGGTTTGGGCCATGAAAGTTTCCATTAAAAATATATATATTTTTTTAAAAACAATGAAATAATCACAAGTAGAAAATGCATGGATGGGACTTAATATTGTCCCTCACTGTACATTACTTTTATCTTTTAGGCTAACGTTTCGGTCTCGGTCAAGTTCATATTCAGATATTATATTATTCATCCAGCTATAAATCTACTTTTCTCAACATCTACTAAAAAGAATCTTTTCATACTATCAACATCTCGAAAAATCTGGTGTGACTGGCGCACAGCACACAACTTTCTCTTACCTTCGGTAATCGAAAGTTGTGCACTGTGCTTGTCACACCAGATTTTTCGTGTCGACATGTATTTAGTTTCCGACAGTAGGGTACAATTGAATTCAAGATGTAAAATTTATAAGTATGGGAAAATATTTATATTTTGTTACCATGGCAACCATTTCTCCTATCCTTCCCTATGAAATACAAGAGTAAAGTGGTCTTCAGAAGATTTCAATCGCAAAATGAGAATATACATTTTAAAGAGCATCTAAAAAATAATTGATTTTTGAATTTAAAAAAAAATCGTTGGAGCAAATTTTGAGAAAATCGAAAAAAACTGAAAAAGTACATCAGTAAAGTACTAGTACTCTTTGGCCGATTTTGATTAAAAGCTTATTTTTCCGGTCCCGGGGGTGTTTAACTTAAATATAAAATTTCAACCTCATAGCTCAATTCCTTCATGCTTAAAATTGAACACAGACACACCCCACCCACCCACACACACACACACACACACAGACAGACCATGTCGCGAAAACCACTTTTTTGGATTCAGGGGACCTCAAAACGTGAAGATCCATCAAAATCTCGACATCGAATTTTTTGACATGAATCCAATACTTTCTCTCTCTATATATATTACATATATACATAGGTAAGAGAAAGTAAAAAGTATTAGTATTTTACAGCTGTACTTTTTCAGTTTTTTTCGATTTTCTCAAAAATGGCTCTAATGATTTTGATTAAAATTTTAAAATCAATTATTTTTTAGATCCTTTTGAAAAAGTATATTCTCATTTTGCTCTCAAAATTGTTTGAAGACCACTTTGCTCTTGTACTGCATAGGAAATATAGGAGAAATGGCCATGATAACAAAATATAATTATTTTTCCATGTTTAGAGGTAAACAGCTTGAATTCTAATATATTGGATGAAACTAAATATAGGCCCTCGGGGCTTGGTGTAGGGGTTAGTGTGCTAACCTGGTATACCAAAAGTCGCGGGCTCGGACCCCAGGCAGTCCGATGATTTTATTTAAGCTATTTGGATACCACATGGCTTAAATAAGAATGCGACACAAAAAATCTGATGGAACAACACAAAATACAATCTTTCAATTACCGAAGTTAAGAGAAAGTTGTGTGCTTTGTGACTAGTCAGATTCTTTAAATATGCCGGGGTTAAAATTTAACTTTAGTGGTTCCCGCTCTGAGCTCTGAGAGCGTTCTAAAAGATTTTAAATTATTTAGATTAGGTTATCATATATTTCGTATCAATGAATCACTATCACAACAAAAAAAAGTAATTAGAAAAAATTTCAATTTATTTAGTGTTCTTTTATACAAGGCTTTTATGGAAAGCACAACTTTTTCATGATTTCGTTAAAAAAATATATAGTTCACTCTGAGTCCGGTAGATGGCGACAGTATTGCCGGCATATAATGGCGGTGCGTTGCCAGATCTGTGCTGCTCACTTCACTTTTTGATCAGATTTTGATTAATATCTGATTAATATATTTTCTTTTTTTCGTGTTGTTTAATAATTTAATATATTTATGTGTTTAGTGTTGTAAGTGTTTCAATACATTTGTGTGTTTTTTAGACGACTTGTCTATATAAAATCTGTTACAACTATTTAGGATTCTTTTTTTTTTTGCTTATTTGTTTCTCTACTAGAATATACGCCATTATTTCTTGGAAAATGTTAGGTTAAGGTATGATTCTACTGTGCTACTCTATATTTTATATTTTTTGATTTTTTAAATCCTTTTAATTATTATTACTTTGAAGATCTCTTTAAAATGACAAGCGATTCAGCTTCTGAGTCTCTTCGGACTGAGAAAATTATTAAAAAAAAACATAAACGTTCAGATTCTACAGAAAAAGGACATGAGCACCGTGAACGAAAATCACGAAAAAAAGATTCAGAAATAAATAATAGGAAAAGAAAAAAACGTTCTCGATCAATTGATCGGGACAATTTTGATCAAGAGAAACATAAATATGATGATGATGATGGTTGGAATCGGTATTCGTCTCATAATGAAGTTCGTATCGGTTCAAGGTATTATGGCTCAGATAAACGACCTAAATTTGATAATAATGATAAAGAAGATCGTTCTAAAACGAATACATCTAAAGAAGAAAGTGCAAAAAAAGATGTGGAAGATGATAAACAACAACAAATCCAAAATGAAAGAAAAAAAAAGTCGGATATGGATATCATGACAAAGAGTGGAGGTGCATATATTCCTCCAGCTAAATTAAGAATGATGCAAGCCCAAATCACAGATAAATCCAGTCCTGCTTATCAACGTTTGGCTTGGGAAGCCCTTAAAAAATCAATTCATGGACATATTAACAAGGTAAATTGACATGCAATTATTTATGATGATGTATGAATAGATCTAAGATACAAGATACTTTGATTTTGCTTATCTAAATACAAAATACAAGATATTTTGATTTTGTGTATCTACATACAAGATCCTATGAATTTTTCAGTATCTCGACTCACAAAAGATAATTTTTTATATAATTAAATATTTATTAATTATTAAATGATATTTTTTTAGATATTTTTCGGAAAATATTAGTATTTCGTTTTGACATGCAAAACCTCAAAATCTTATATGATACTGAGGATTTATTGATGATAGACTCGTTTTGTGCTATCATAATTTATTGTATTTACACGGCAAAAGAATTAAATCTAAATATTTCGAGAACTTAGTCTTCCTTCTTTAATAGACAACCACCTCACCGTATTTCGTCATTTTTAGAATGTCTAAAATCTTACGCAGGGAGATGGATACCTATCAAAAATTTGATTCAGAAACGAAAAAAAAGAAAATGTAAAACACAAAATAAGAGTCTAATAAAGAGACGCCAAAATCAAATATTAAAAAATTAAAGTATCTTTTTTGAAGTCGAAGAATCTCAATTTTTAAGTATCTAAATACAAAATACTAGATACCTTTTTTAAAATCAAGTATCTAAATACAAGATACTCGATACAATGATTTTGTGTATCTAGATATTTGCATCTCAAAAGCATCTTGTATTGTATTGTAATTTATACTTGTATCTGGATACTGCCCAACTCTTGCGTGAGAAATATAATTGCATACATTTTTCAGGAATCGCCTTGTATCCTTCTTATATTTGCAAATATTTTGGCCATCCTAATATGCTGCGCCATCATATTATCACTGGCTATCCTTCTTCTGACCAAGTGACTACTGTATATCCTGCACTGACGATGGCCAGACATTAGGCCGCCCGAAAAATTTACAAATATATGGTATAAGGGGTTTCCTATATATATATATATATATATAATATATATATACACGAAGCTATATGCTGTTTTCTGTAACATTTAAGTTGTAAAAAATTTAAAACAACATTTTAATATTTAACTTTTGCTATTTAACTATACTGTATTTCAAATGATTGGAGCCAATTCAAATGAAATAAATTTTTCTCGTCTGTCCCGGGAGGCAAACCCGGGACCCCGGTGCGAGAAGCTAGTGTCTTCTCTCTGAGCCACGGGTCAAGGGCACTTAACAGATTAAAAACCTATAAAAATTAATATTTTATTTTTTCTAGGTGAATACTACAAATATTGGTATTATTGTAAGAGAACTTTTCAAAGAGAATATTGTTCGTGGACGAGGTCTTCTCTGCAGATCGATCATCCAAGCACAGGCTGCCTCACCAACATTTACTCATGTCTATGCAGCTCTTGTATCTGTAATTAATAGTAAAGTAAGTTTACTTAAATATAGTAGTTAAAATATTTTTCTAAAAAAATTTTCTCATTATTTTTATTATTCCAGTTTCCAAATATCGGAGAATTACTCTTGAAACGTTTAATTATACAATTCCGAAGAGGTTATAAACGAAACGATAAATCTATTTGTATATCTGCAGCAACTTTTATTGCTCATTTGGTGAACCAAAATGTGGTAAGTAAAACGCATATTTTTACCAATAAAATGTTACTTTGATTTAGAATACTGGCAATTTAGTTTAAATTTTAAATATATTTGAAAGGTGAATATTATATGTCTTTTATAGTCATCATTTTGTTAGTGACCTGTCTTGATGACAGTTTAATGTACAGTGAGGGACAATATTAAGTCCCACCCATGCGTTTTCTACATGTGATTGTTTCATTGTTTTTATAAAAGAAAATGAAAATCTTTATTGGAAATTTTCTAGGTTTGAACCATTAAAGTTTCCATTAAAAAATATATAGTATTTTTTTAAAAACAATGAAATAATCACACGTAGAAAACGCATGGGGGGACTTGATATTGACCCTCACTGTACTAATAAAATAGACGAAACAGCGCAAGAATATATCATAAAAGTCGTACAACCAGATGTTTACTTTGGTTAAAACCTTTTTGCAGATTGAGATGCAAGGTAAAGAAATAAAATAATTTTTTTTTTTATTTGTCAGGATTCTTACCTTGCATCTCAATCTGCAAAAATGTTTTAATCAAAGTAAACCTCTGTTTGTTCGGCTTCTATGCTAATATATATATATATGTTATGCATATATGGGTCAAAATCAGAGAGGTAGAACATTTTACTTTAAACTGCATGTCTATAATATTAGATTTAAATATCAATAAAATAATAAAATTAAATTCAAATCATTTTAATTTTTCATATTTTGGCTACTCTCATGTTGTCTGACATTTGTCAAACATATATCATATTTGTTAAATCATTTCGTGAACGCAGCTAATATTTATCTATAAAGATTATTTAGGATGAGTAGAGTAATGGGGTTGGAAAATAACAACCAGCAGATTAATCGCTCCACCTGACGTCCTTTATTTGGCAAATATTTCGACTCATATGACATGCATCATCCTCAGTGCCCCGAGGATGTAATAGGTGGGCTTGGTTCAAAAATTATTTAAATGCCTTAGGGGCGTCATACATGTTTTTTGTGAGGTGCCTTCTTTAAGCTGATGACAGCTCTGATGCAAAATTAATATTAATTGATTGATATTGATTTTTAACAACGTTTGGTAGTCGAGAGAAACATTACTTTACACTAATGAAGGAGTTTTATATATTTTATATTAACATACACTTAATCTTTTTTAGGTCCATGAAATCCTGGCTTTGGAATTATTAACATTACTTGTTGAAACACCAACCGATGATTCCGTCGAAGTGGCCATTGCTTTTCTCAAAGAATGCGGAATGAAATTAACAGAAGTCTCCAAAAAGTCTCTACAAGGCATATTCGAAATGTTAAGAAATATTCTTCATGAAGGGAATTTAAATAAAAGGGTAATAATAATTAATTTTTTTAATCATTTTGAAATAAAAGGAAAGCTAAACTTTTCATCAAAGATAGATTAGCATTTAAATACAATTATCAAAAATATCTTGGCGATTTTATTTTAATCAAAAAGATAATTTTAGTTTTTGTAGGTGTGAGATTGCCCCTTGGAAAACAAACTCGAGGTCTTTGACCCATCTACACCTTACCAGCAAAACATAAAATATAGAACATTTTTAATTTAAAACGACATCGATTTCCTTTGTTTTTAGCATTTTTTGAATATTATATTCTATTCTCCTCACTAGCGTAACGTTTTTTAGCTGGGCCCCCCGCAAAATTTTATTTCGGGCCCCATTATTAGACCATACAAAAAATATTTTTAAAATACCGTATATCCCTGAACCCTGAGGGCCCCGGGCCCTCTCAAAGAGAAATTTTCATTATTTTTTTCCGTTTTTATCGGAGCCCTGAGGGCCCCGGGCCCTCTCAAAGATAAATTTTCATTAAATTTTTTACCGTTTTTACCGGAGCTCTGAGAGCCCCGGGCCCCGGACCCTCTCAAAGAGAAATTTTCATTATTTTTTTTTTTATCTAAATTTTTCCGTTTTTATAGGAGCTACAGTTTTTTAGCCCGGCCCGGCCCGAGGGCCCCCCGCATCGCGGGGTCTGCGGGGGCGTACGTTACGCCACTGATTCTCCTTATTAATTATACTGCACTAATATCCTCGCTAAATTCATTTTTTAAAACTTTATATTACAACTATTTTTTAAGTACTGATGAATTGCGTGAGCAAATTATTTGCCTGGAAGTACAGTGAGGGACAATATTAAGTCCCATGTGTTTTCTACTTGTGATTATTTCATTGTTTTTATAAAGGAAAATGAAAACCTTTATTTGAAATTTTCTAGGTTCGAACCATGACCATCACTGTACAGTGAGGGACAATATTAAGTCCCTCCATGCGTTTTCTACTTGTGATTATTTAATTGTTTTTATAAAAGAAATTGAAAATCTTTATTGGAAATTTTCTAGGTTTGAACCGTGAACATTTCCATTAAAAATATATAATATTTTTTTAAAAAACAATGAAATAATCACAAGTAAAAAACGAATTGGTGCGACTTAATATTGTCCCTCACTGTTCATGTGATCTTGAAGGTCGGATATCCTGATTCGTGATCTATATAAACACCCCAACAAAAATATCACACCCACCTTAAAAATAAAATTTTTTAGTTTATATTTTCTTTTCTTTTAGGTTCAATATATGATTGAAGTTATTTTCCAAGTCCGAAGAGATAATTTTGAGGCTCATCCAGCAATTATATCTGAACTGGATATTGTAGAAGAAAGCGATCAAATTAGCCATCTCCTTTCCTTAGATCAAGTGAAGGATGGAGAAGATATATTAAGTAAGATAATTTTTTATCAAATAAAGACCTTATAAACAAATAGATTTTGTAAAATTCCACTGTTTTTTTTTTATATAAATCTTATAAAATATTCACTATTCTTTTTTAGATGTATTTAAATTTGATCCTGATTATGAAGCAAATCAGCAAAAATATTCGACCTTAAAAAAAGAAATTTTGGATGAAAGTTCAGATGAATCTGGATCCGAAGAAAATGATGAAGATGGAAGTGACTCGTCTGATGATGAAGAAGGGGGAGATGCAGAAGGAAAAGGTATTTATTTTTACTAAAGCCCGGATTTTTATGCAGTAAAAACTCCTAAATATGCCATTTAAAATGCAGTAAAAGAATTAAAATATGCAGCAAAATGTATTATAAATGACAAAAATATCTGGTAAAAAATTTCAAATTAAAGTTAAATCAAGATATCTCAGAGTGGTTCGGTTAAAACCACAGGTTAAAACCCGTTTTAACCGTCCTGGTTTTAATCCAATTTTGACCAGTGGTTTTTATTGAAATAAAGAAATAAATTTCATATAGTATGCTTATATTTCGGGATGTCAAATGGGCCCATTTGACACAAGATAAAAATACAGCCCATGCACCTACTGCGATTCTCATATACATCTAATGGTATATGCAAATTTATTTATTTATTTTTGTATGAACTGAAATGCATCAGTCTAAGCAACATTAACAGTTTATCTTCCTGAAGATGGGATCGATTTGATTCCGAAACTTCGACGATAATTAAATAAAGTTTTTTTATTAATTGATGGCTGCCTACATCTACCTAATCCTGATATTTACCACTCAGCCATCTAATTTCTTCTACTTAAACAATTTAAATTAATTTTGTGGTTAAAACCAATTTTGGACGGTTTTGACCACTTTTGACCAGTGCCTTGGTTTTTTTAAACCACCCTGTGATATCTACTGATGTAAAACTAATCGTGTTTTAAAGCAAAAAAATTTTTAACGAATGTTCGGCCTTTACCATAAAGGTTGAATCAGAAATAAACAACAGTATTTTATTTTCAATCGACCTTGTTGAAATAAATTTTATCACATCGTTTACAAATCTACATATACGGTAGTTTCATAATTCTCTTTGGGAAATCTCGAGTACTAGTACTTTTCTGATGTACTTTTTTAGTTTTTTCCAATTTTCTCAAAAATTCAGTCTGATTTATTTCAAATTTTAAGTAACAATATGAAATTAAGCTAGGTTTTGTCTTTGGGATATTTCTAGTACAATAGCGTGGCTAGGAGGGAGACGAAGGGGGTTGCTCGCCCCCTCCGCCCCAGGCGCATCAAGCCTTTGGCACCCCTATACCGATATAGGCGCCTAAGATATAGCCCAAGAACGGTGATTTTATCATATTCTTTCCATAGATTGTCCAAAAAATTGATAGTTTTCTTTAAAATTATATTATAACTTAAAAGTTGAGCTTCACCCCCTCCGCCATTAAAGGCTAGTTACGCCGCTGTTCGAATAAGTACTAATACTTTACTGAGGTATAATACTTTTTTAGTTTTCTCCAATTTTATATAAAAAAAAAAAATCCACCGAGCTCCAGCTCGGTCAACCCGGAACTTTTATTATTAACTAAAATAAATTCCTAATTAATAAGATCTATATATATTATTCATTTTTTTAGATAAAGAAGGTGTAATTATAGATAATACAGAAACGAATTTAGTTGCATTGCGTCGTACTATCTATCTTACAATCCAAAGTTCCATAGATTTCGAGGAATGTGCCCACAAACTACTTCTAATGGAACTTAAACCAGGTCAAGAATCTGAACTTTGTCACATGCTGCTTGATTCCTGTGCAGAGTTACGATCTTATGAAAAGTTTTTTTGGTCTACTTGCTCAGGTAATTATAAATCAATGATTCTTTCTTCTAAACCACTTCCAAATTCTATCAATGTTTTCTTTTGATTTTGTATCAAATCTGGTGTGATAAGCACAGTACACAACTTTTTCTTACCTTATTGAAGGGAAGAGAAAGGCGACCAGTCACACCAGATTTTTTAATAACTTATATTTGTTCTTATATCATTATTTTGCAATTTTTCTGTATGAAATAAACAAATAACTTGATTTTTATAATGTTTTCTTTTTTTTCATAAGGTGGGTCTCGAAAAATTTTAAAACTTTGTACCGGGAGGGTCGCGGTCAAAAAAGTCTGCGAAATGCTGAACTATCCCATATATTGAATATTACTTCATAATACATAACAAATTCTTAATAAATAAATTACATTTTAGGTTTAACTGGGGTTTAATTGTACATATAATACACAGAACCGCTAGTAATTTATTTATTAATGATAACAACTCTCAAAGATGCCCTCGGGGCATGGCGTAGGGGTTAGCGTGCTAACCTCATATACCAAACGTCGCGGGTTCGGACCCCAGGCAGTCCGATGATTTTATTTAAGCCAATTGGATACCAAATGGCTTAAATAAAATGCCTGGACCCCATATATGTATATTTATCAATAACGGATATCGTAAAAAGTCTTATATGGCCTGAGTTGCCGAAAATACTGTGTGAATGTGAGTGTGAATGAGAAAAAAGTGTGAGTGTTTTTAAAAAAAAAAAAAAAAAAAAAAAAAAAAAAAAAAAAAAGATTTAAATAAAATCTTATTAAAAAAAACATGCCAAATTAATTTCTCCTACGAATAAGTTATAATTTCATTGTTTTCTTTTTCCTTTTTTTTAGCGATTTTGCCAAATTAATAAAATATTCGTAGGTCCTTTTGAAAGCATATTTGCTCTCACCTACTCTACAATACATAGACTTGATACAAACAAATTACGGAATGTGGCAAAATTCTTTGCCCATTTATTATTTACTGATGCTATTTCTTGGACCGTACTTGAAAAAATTCGTTTAAATGAAGAAGATACTACCTCTTCTAGTCGAATCTTTATCAAGATTTTATTTCAAGAATTATCCGAAGAGATGGGTTTAACAAAACTTAACGAAAGAGTCAAGGATCCGTAAGTTGAATTGTTAAACTAATTTTCATTCATACGTAGATTATTCTCTAAACTTTATATTTGAATGTTTACTTTTACTTGAGAAATAAACCTCCAAATATAAAATTTGATATTTTCTCTTTCGTCTCCTTTTTAATTTACTATTCTTTAAACGATTAAATATTATTTTCAGAACAATGCAGTCTGCTTTTGATGGTTTATTTCCGCGAGATAATCCGAAAAATACAAGATTTGCCATAAATTTTTTTACTAGCATTGGTTTAGGAGGCCTTACGTAAGTATTATTAGTATTTTTATTCTCTTATTTAATTATTATCAGTTTCAAAATAAATTGGGCATGTGTAATAAACGTGTCTATAATAATAGAAGAATGTAAACTTGCTTTTAAAATTATTTTCTTTAGAATAAAAAACTTATACGGAACTTATTTGATAATTTTTTTACAGCGATGATCTCCGAGAACACCTCAAAGCTTTGCCAAAAGTGCCGATAATATCAAAATTGGCACAAGAAATAACCTCGTCGAGTTCCGACTCCAGTTCTGATTCGGACAGTAGTAGTAGCTCTAGTAGCAGTAGTGATGATAGCAGTTCAGGTGAGCAAATTATATATTTACTAGCTGCTAAGCCCTTCTTTGGCAGTCAGCATTTAGTCTTCTATCTATCTGTTAGTTATCTTTCACTTATTTACACCTTTCATATCAAATTTGATTTAAATAGAATAAAAAAATTTTTTTTAAAGAGGGATTAGCCGGAAACTTTTAATTTAATCTAATTTCTCTTTCTCTTACCTATATAGATATGTTAATATAAGTATAGAGAGAAAGTATTGGATTCATGTCAAAAATTCGATGTCGAGATTTTGATGGAAATATACGTTTTTAGATCTCCTGAGTCCGAAAAAGTGGTTTTCGCAACATGGTCTGTCTGTCTGTGTGTGTGTGTCTGTCTGTCTGTCTGTCTGTGAACAAAACTTGGGACGTGACCCGAAACTTTTGAACAAAATCGGCCAACGAACTAGTACTTTATTGATGTACTTTTTCAGTTCTTTTAGATTTTCTCAAAATTCATTCCAAAGATTTTGATTAAAATTCACTAAAACTCATAAACGAAATATTGACGTATTAGTTTAAACTTTTTCGAAACATCTTTTTTAAAAATTCAGTATTACTATTATCTTAAGTTGAATATTTTTTAATTAATATAAATTTAATAAATAGCTTGCTCTTTGTTAAATTCATTTGGATTTTTTTTTTTTTAATTTTGTTTTTAGATTCGGATTCGGACTCTGATGATAGTGGTAAAAAAAAGAAAAAGAAAAAGTCACCAAATAAAAATAAAAAACAATCGAACAACGCTGGTAAACTAACACAAAAAAATTCAAAAAAACAAAAAAATTTAGAAGGAAAAAAACAAAAGAAAAAATTTACTGATGATGAAAATGATGATGAAGAAGAAATACAAATTATAAAACATAAGAAGAAAAAAGACAAAATAAAGATTAAAATTGAAAATGATCATACGGGTAAAGAAAACAAAGAATATGAAAAGAATAAAAGAAAACATAAAAAAGTAGAAGTAATAGATCTACGAAGGTGCAGCGATGATGAGAGATTAGGAGAAAAAGAGAGGGATAAGAACAAAAATAAACAAAAACGACGGGAATTTGAAGACAATTTTAGAGATAAAGATTATGATAAAATGAGGAAAAAAGATCGTCAAAGGGAATACGAAGGAGAAAAAATAAATGAGAAATATCGAGGAAGAGAATTAGATGAAGAAAGGATAAAGGATAAATATCGGAGAAGAGATTTTGAAGAAAGAAATTATGATGAAGAAAAAATTAAAAGTAGGGAGAGAGAAAGAAGAAAGGAATATGACGAAGAACGAAAAGAAAAAGAACGAAGAAGAGAAATGGATGATATTAGGTTAAAAGAAAGAGATCGAAGAAGAAATGATGAAGAAAGGGGGAAAGAAAAAGAACGGAAAAAAGATTTTACCGAAGATGAAATAAGAGGTAAAGATCGAAGAAGAGAAAATGATCAGGAGAGGAGTAGAAGGAGGGAATTTGAAGAAGAGAGGAATAAAGATAAAAAACGTAAAGAAAGGGAAGTGAGAGATCGTAGAAGAGATTAAAATTTAACACTGCTCCAAAAGTCGCAGAACATCTCTCGAGAAATGAAACAACTGAGTAACCTTATGTAGCTTGGATAATAGGGTGGGCCGAAAAAACTCATTTTTTTTATTTCGAAGTTGTAATAGCGAGGAAAAGTTGCAAATATATACAAAAAAAAAAAATTATCAAAATCGGTTGACATCTTCCGGTCACGCATAGGCCCTAAAACTTGACAAAATATGAAAACAAACATCATTTTTGCGATTATTATTTTTAATTTTTACACTATAATAAAACACAAATGTTCTTATTTTCGAAATAATAAAAATACTGCAATTATTACGTCCAATAAAAAGTATATTAAAGATATTTAAAAAAAAACTCGTAAAAATGTAACTTTTTCTAATTTTGGGGCTTCTGCGCAACTGGAAAATATCAAATAATCTAAAACCAAATTGAAACAAAGTTTTTAGGCTCTTTTTATAGACGTTACAAACTATTACACTACGAAAACATCTTACTCAAAAATTTAAAAAATAAAGTTTTTTCATATTTTGTCAAACTTTAGGGCCTATGCGCGATCGGAAGATGTCATCCGATTTTGAAAAATTTTTTTTTTGTTTTTTGTCCATATAATTCGCAACTTTTGCGTGCTATTACAACTTCGAAATAAAAAAATTAGTTTTTTCGGCCCATCCTATTGTATAATGTGCAATGTGGTCAAATTTTTCACTTAGTTATTATTTACGAAGACTAAAATGAACATCCTCTGGGCAAATTAAAAAAAAAAAAAAAAAAAAAAACAATTATTTTTGAATTATTCAAAACAATCAAAGATAGTTCTAAAAAAATCATTCAGGTAATTTTTGTAAAAATTCAATTGGTGATTGTTGGAAATTTTATTTATTATTTTCTGGTTTTAGGAATAATAAAATTATTTTTAAAATTAAGAATTGATGGACTAAACGATAAAAACGGACAAATTTTCCTTCGAAAACAATGTAAGAAATAAATTTCATTAATATTTTTTTTACTGGTATTTATATTGGTAAAGAAAGCCAATAATTAATAGCAAACTCAGAATTTGAGCATTTTTTTGGCCAGCTTAAAAGTTTGGGCCAAACATTTTTATAAAATTTGTAAAAGGTAAAATTTGATTTTTATCTAATCAATAAACCAGGGATGGCCAACCCGCGAGCCTAACATTTTTGAGGCCCTCGAGATTCATCACACTTTGGCATTATTTCAAATGCTGGAATTGAAATACAGGATTTGAAATACATTTGCATTTTGTATTTCAAAGTTTTAAGTATTTTGTTTTTCAAAATTCTAAATATTTTGTATTTCACATATTTTTTTAAAAGTATTTAGGTCTATATTTCAAATATTTTTTTAAAAAAGTATTTGTATTTAAAATTCTTAGAGCAGAGTATTTTGGCTGGTTCAATTTTTTAACTTTTTTTTTTGTGTCGAGAGGCTACTTCTAAAATATCCATGGGCGTAACTAGGGTGGTGCCGGGGTGCTCCCAGAAGGCTCCCTGCCCCAAGAAAAATGAGAAAATATGGGGCTTTCCAGGCCCCTCCAGCAAAATTCTCTAGTTACGCCCATGAAAATGTCTGCCATTGTATTTTAAATACTTCAAAAAATAGGTATTTTTTTATTTCAAATAGTTAGTTTTTACCATGCCCTGCCATGATAATAATAATAATAATAACTCATTATGTTTCAATTTTTCATAAAAAAAAACAGCCTTTAGAGGGTGTAAATCAAATAAGGGAATATATAATTTGCGCCCCGCGGAGAATGCATTTCCAAAGTGGCCTGCAAGATTATTTGGGTTGGCCCCCCCTCTATTAAACCTTTCCTTTTTGTTCCTGAACATAATTTATGATTTTTTTTCCAACAAGATCTCTTAGTTTCCAATCCGAGTTTTATCATACCTATTAAATAGAATCCTCGAATCCAAAATGGTAATCTTATTATTATTTAGTATGTGATTTTAGTTTTTTTTTTAAACAAACTAGAGTTCGACTAAATAAAAGGTATTTTGTCGTAGCACAGTCAACTCACATTTTAATGAAAGAGATGCTATTATAGAATAAATTGTACAGATAATACCAATGATAAGTGATCATGGAATCTTAAGTATTTTTGTCTTGATTACATATTCTTACTAAAGGTTGTTTATTGTTGGTATTTATTATAATAATTATATAAATTTAATTTTATAAATTTTTTAAAAAACTTTATACTTTAAGTAATAAAAAATAAATTTAAGCAAGGACAATGAATAAATAAAGTGTTCACAATCTGGATGTCATCACATTTTTATCCATCTAAAATTTATATTCTTATGTTGATAATTATGCCGCCGAATTGATCCACATTGTCTGCAAAGAAAAAAAGTAAAAAGTCTTTTGTATATAATTTTGTTTTTAAACTAAATCTATTCATATATATCAATATATATTTTTTTAAGTAAAATATGTATGCATTTTTTATTATTATGTCTAATTATTTTAAATATTTCCTATAATTTTACTTTCTCTTAGCTATATAGTCTATATTAATATATAGAGAGAAAGTTTTGCATTTATGTCAAAAATTCCAAGTTGAGATTTTGATGAAAATACACGTTTATACCCAAAAAAAGGGGGTTCCACAAAATGATCTGTCTGTGTATGTTCAAAATTAAACATGAAGGAAAGGTACACCCAAGGGCGGATTATAGAAGTTTTTCGGTAGATAAGGAGGGGGGGGGTAATCTGGTGTGTCTGGTCGCTCAGCACACAACTTTCTCTTACTTTTGGTAATTGAAAGTTGCATACTGTACTTGTTTACTAGTATTTATATACAAATCAAATTTTTAAGTATTATGTGTGAATTATAATTTTTCTCGGCTGAGGGTAATTACTTTCTTTATCCACCCCCCCCCCCCCCTCCTTGCATCCAGCCCCGGCACCTAATACGAAACTTTTAAGCAAAATCGGCCAAAAAGTACAAGTACCTACTTTTTACTATTGATGTACTTTTTCAGTTTTTTCCCATTTGATCGAAATTGACTAAGAATTTTGATTAAAATTTATAAATCAATTATTTTTTAGGGTAAAAGGTATATTCTCTTTTGCTCACAAAATTGTTTGAAACACTTTACCCTTGATAGGAGATATAGTTGCCATAGTAAAAAAATGTATGTATTTTCCGATGTTTATATATTTTACATCCTGAATTCTAATCAGGGCGGATACAAGGGGGAGGTAAAGGGGGTAATTACCCCCCCCCCCCCCCCCCCCCCCCGAGAAACACCTCTGGATCCGCCACTTATTCTAATGTACCGTACTGCCAGAAACTGTTGACACAAAAAAATCTGGTGTAACAAGCACAGAACACAACAACTTTCAAATACCTAAGAAAGTTGTATGCTGTACTACCAGTACCATCAGATTTTTTGTATATCCCTTTTTTTATTTTATTTTAGAATAGGAGGAGGAGGTTTTTGATGCCATCATCCTCGCCTCGCTACAGCTATCAAGAACCCAATTAAATAAATACATTTATTAACGAACCTTTTAAATTTTCTGATGACTAATTATTGCTTCGCATATCCTTTGCCCCTAGGCGGCTCAAAAACTAGTCCTCGGCTTTAGCACAGGAGTAGAACCATCGCTTCAGAGATTTTGATCCCAAACAACAAAAATTTATTCAAATTATTCTGGATATTTTGAATATGAATAAATAAGAACGGAGTCTAAACACAGTGGTAAAATAAAATTTTTTTTACTATTTTAAGCGGGCCGCCACAAATTTGGGGCGAGAGAGGGGGGGGGGAGCGAGGAGAAAAAGGATTAGAAAAACTAAATTGGGCCTTTGAACAAAAAACAATAGTAAAATTTTGTCGTTTTTTTTTCATTCATATAAAATTGAATTAAAAGTGAATAAACTTTTTTATTTTTGAAATTAAAAGAATTCCTTTTAATTACATTTAAATTGAATGACGAATCAAAATGGAATGCAATCGAATCTCACCACCCTACTCAAACCAAGTTAAAAATCTAGATAATTAAAATTCAAAAAATAGGTCATTTTTATCAATAAAATTTCTATTTTTAAATCTTTTTTTTATTATGCGTTTTAAATGAAATTATTTTCAAGAATGATACGACAAATTTTCGCATACCTTTGCATATGAATTTAAATAGATAATCATAGAATAGAAAGAATAGGAATTCACTTTTGAGTCGGTAAAGTAGAGAAATTTGTTATCGATCGTTTAAATGAGTAAAATGATTTTGCCGCTTAGAGCACTCTATCAGGAGGAATTTTAAACTATAAAGGGCGAGGCGTCACTCACTTCTATTTCATATTCGATAATAAATGAATATCCGGTGACATTTCAAAAAATAGTTCGTGATTTATTAATTAATAAATCAATATAAAGATTCCATTGAGGTGAGTTATTTTTTTTACTAACTAAATTAATTAATTTAGTGCTGTTTGGAATGATATTTTAACGGAATTTTATTATAAAAATCAATTTGAGGTGGTGGATGGATATCTAGTAGAAGAGTGGGTGAGTGAATTAGAACAGGTCTCTTTCTTGTCTCCTTTTTACTGACACGAAATAATACGCTTTCCCTCATATATAATATTTAAATTGTATTTGTGGTGCGAATTAATTTGTTTTTTATTCATGCTCAAGTTTGTTAAATATTTAATGTTTAATTAGGATTAGTTTCTCAATTCAAACTGATTTCTATTCATTCGGGAAGCTCCATTTGACGTTCCTTGTTTTGGCGTGAAGAAGGCAAGTTTCATTTTTTTTTTTACATTACATTATTATTTTTATTATTATTTTCAATTATCTATCAAATAATTATATTATTTCATTTAAAATAATATATATATATTTATCTTTCTTTTAAATATTATTCTATTAATCTGTCAAGAAGTAATCAACCCTTTTTTTTCCTTCACATTTTATAATATGCCGTAATGGCCAACAAAAGTCAAGTCAGCTGATATGAATCATAATTTATTATTCAAAGGCTTGATATTAATTTTATATATAGATTTATCAGGAATAATTAGGTTGACCTTGAAATTTTAAGTTGGTTTATCCTAATTTAATCATTTTTATTTGATTCCTTTACTGTTTAGATGGCGAACCGCAGTAGCGCGCAGCGAACAAACAACGGCGGCGCGACTCAGGGCAAAATTTGCCAATTTAAGCTCGTTCTGCTTGGTGAATCGGCTGTCGGTAAATCGAGTCTCGTTTTGCGGTTCGTCAAAGGCCAGTTTCATGAATACCAGGAGAGCACGATAGGAGGTACACTTCTTAGAAATTATAATATAATACGTATTATATAAAATATGAACTTTGTTTCATCTGAAGGAAAAAAAAGGCAAGATCTTTTATTAAATATGTTTCAGGTATATTTATTTTACTTCATCAGTTAAACTTGAGAAAAATTCTCAAATCAGATATGTCATAAATGGAATTTTTAAGTTTATTATGTCGTTTAATAATTTTCTTGTCTTATTTTTCTTTCATTTATTTTTTATTTAAACATATTTTTTTGAAGTTAAAGAGGATCCTTTATAGTTTGAAGGGAAAGTGATGTAGGTTATACGTGAAACATTTTTATATCCTTACATATATTAAATAATTTTTCTTAAAGAGGACCGATCATCAGCTGCTCTGATTTCTTTTTAAATATATTTCATTTCTTCATATGTTTTATAATCACTAAAATACCATCTATTTAATAAAACTTCTCAATAACTACTTTATTGTTTTTAGAAAGGAATTGATAATTTATAAAAAAAAATTTCTTATATTAATTTAGAATACTCAATGAAGTACAGTGAGAGACAATATTAAGTCCCACCCATGCGTTTTCTACATGTGATTATTTCATTGTTTTTAAAAAAATTATATATTTTTTAATGAAAACTTTCATGGTTCAAGCCTAGAAAATTTCCAATTAAGATTTTCATTTTCTTTTTTAAAAACAATGAAATAATCACAAATAAAAAACGCATGGGTGGGACTTAATATTGACCCTCTCTGTACGTGGTTGTTGATCTACATACAAGGAAGGGAGCAAGACCAGCCAAAATTAAAGCTTCCGATTTTATTACAATTAACGAGACGAAACGTCTCGTTTCGGAAAAACTTTATTTTCCCATCATCAGACTTTCAAAATTGTATCTGTCCCGGAGTTGATAAAAGGGCCCAATACATTTATTATTTATGGGTGAGTTATTCATTGACTTGTTCAGTGAGAATGATGTTGATTATTCAATACAATTTTGAAAGACTGATGATGGGAAAATAGAGTTTTCCCCAAACGAGACGTTAATTGTAATATAAAATCGGAGGCTTTCCTGGCTTCTCCTGCTCCCTTCCTAGTATATAGAAAACTCATTTTGGGCCAAGATTTTGATATTGTGAAAAAGCAAGAAAGGGCAGCCAAAAAAAAATATTCTAAAATATATAAACTTTTATTCTTTAGCATTTGATAATGAGATTTTACCCTTAAAAGGGTAAAAGATAAAATTTTTTCAAATGAAGTTACACTTCTTGGTTAATTATTGAAAGGATTATGACTACTTGTCATCTATTTTAATTTGTTTCACTTGAAGAGTCAAGATATCTCATTAAAATCTACTTTACAACTACACTCCTCTGTTAATGATAATATCTTATTTTCTTCAAATATATATATATATATAGCGATCGTAGGACAGAACGAATGGCATTTTTTTTTGGGGGAAACCTGTCTATCTTTATTTCTTCAAAATACTCAATTTTTTTATTTTAAAATAATCTAATATTTTTTATTTGATTAAATATAATTTACGTCAGTTCTCACTGTTTTATTTAATTAACATTTCACTTTATTTGCTTCTTTGAATTTTACACATCGTTGTTTTAACTTCTAGTATAATCAAATGATTCAAAAAAATAATATTTCAATAATTTTTATAATTATTACATTTTGATTTCATATATTTGGACTTCAAATGAAGCATGACAACTACTGGTTCGATTTTTGTCTTACTAAAAGCTAATGCAAAATTGTTAAGTCTTTTGACACTCAAATTCTATACTGATACAATCTTGCTATTGACATGTAAACAATACTTTAGTTTATGCATTGCGCATTAAAACTTAGGCTCTGAATCAGGCTTTACTCTTTGTTATTATCCATTAAAACATGACCAATTAACGACCTATTATTGAATTGAATTTTTTTTTAATTTGAATATTTTTACAAAATTTTATAGAAAAGATCAATATTAAATTCTTTTGTCTCCTTGAATTCGTCCTTCTAAAATCGATAAATATAATTTTTTTTTACTCTCCTTTGAACTCTTCTTCCATAACTTTCACTATTAAAAATTGAGTCATTTTAAAGATTAGTCACTTTCTTAAAAGAAATAAAGATGATATCTTAAAAAGGAATTATCTCTACTATTTAAATTTGTACTCTTAAAATATTGATTAAATGATTGTCCTTATTATCTCTCTTCTTTCTTCATTATTAACTAAATAAAAACTCGCTTTCTTTTTGCTCACCCGAGTGAGTTTTTCATAATAATATAATATAAATTATTACTTAAATTTATTTTAATATAATAGAACCGAATTTTTAAAAACATTGCAATCATAGATAGCAATTTTGATAATTATTTTAAACTCTCTTACAAATAAATTTTAACGCGAATAACTTATAATCCCGTACATTATAGCAAAAGTAGGCACACATTAATGTAAATGGTCATATCAAGTTACTCTTCATCCCCTCCTTTTTATATTCAAGAGTGTTACCATCAATTTTTTTGTGTGTATACCCAAATTTTTGTGGAGATTTAACAATTACAACAAATTGACTTTCTTTCCATCAGGCCATAATCCTGGTTACTCTTCATCTTCTGCCTTTCATCTATTTGTTGTCTCTCACTTTTTCCCACCGATTTATATATTTTTATAATAATTATTTGACTTATATCTATAGCAACACACCTGTTTATGTTTGTCTACAGACAAAATTTTTTTTTTTTTACATCAAAAATCTTATTTATTAATGATTGGTAGGAAGGTTTAAACATTTACTATTACCTTATTATAGACTAGCCAAAATACCTAAATTGATTCCATGCATTTTCATTTTAATTAATTATTTAATTTAATGAAATATTTTTAACATAAATTACACCCGTCAACACTATTTTTGGGTAGGGCTTCTGCATATGAAATTTTCGTTCCTCCTACTCCGATAATAAAGTGAAAAATTTAATTGTTTTTCGGTATCTATAATCAGAATTCCAGCATTAGCACAGAAACCCCCCCCCCCCCCAAAAAAAAAAAAAAAAAAATTTTTGTTGACCTGTGTTATTTTTATTAAAGCACATTTTATTATAATATCTGCTTTTGCAATTGAAAAAAAATAAATAAATAAATAAAATTTTTTTTTCTAATTACTCTGAGGTGACATAAATCTATTTTGTATTTCTTCAATATATTTTCTACAAGCGTACCCAGATATAAAGGGGGGAAGAGGGGTTCTGGATCTATAATTTCTCCTTCTCTCCTTAGTTAGGAATGAAGAGGAAGACTTAACTTAATTGCTACTTAATTTGTCCTAAACTTCAAAATAATTAATCCGAAGATGTTGAAAAATTTGTTTTTACTGTTTTCATTGCATCGATTCACTTCATTCAATACAAAATTTATTGAAATTTTAAGATTTTTTTAAAATATTATACATTTTATATAAATATATATACATATTTTTGCTTATACTTATATCCTAAAATATCTTGGTTCAGGATCCTGGGAGAAGGATTGAACCCCCAAATCACTTTCTCTAATCTTTTAAAATGTAGTAGAATAAATAAAGGTCAAGCAGCTATGTTTCTTTTTTTTTTATTTTTCGGTTCTCATACGTCGCTGTGGGTTCTATAATAAAGAAACAGCTGCTTGACCTTTTATATTCTACTATATATTGATTCAGCTATTCACCTCGCTAACATCTTTTAAAATATTCTTCGCTCTCGTTCATACAACATATTTTCTTTTTTTACAGCTGCATTTCTAACACAAACGGTTTGTCTTGATGATACAACCGTCAAATTTGAGATTTGGGATACAGCAGGTCAAGAGCGTTATCATTCTCTGGCACCCATGTATTACAGGGGCGCACAGGCAGCTATAGTAGTTTATGATATCACTAATCAGGTCTGTATGCTTTATTTTAACCCTCAGGCTCAAAGGTCATCTTGATATATTTAAAATTAAATAAATCTATTCAATTAGTAGGACCTATATATATATTATCGTTTTACATTAAAATAATTTTTTTTTTTATTGATAAATAAGTTTACTTTATTGCACTGTCTTTTAATGAAGTAGGTTTTGTTCATCGTCACTCTTTACTGGTCCTCTTCGGCTTTGGTACTTGCACCTAAGCTAAGGCTCAGTAATGTTTTCCAAACTTTATGTTACAACGCCTCCCTTAAAAATATTTAATCGTATGACGCCCCCCCCCCCCCCTCCATTTTATAAAATAATACAAAAACAAAAATACTAAAAAATATAAATGTATAAATAAATATTTTTTTAAATTTATTCTTATAAAAAAAAAGTATAAAACTAGCAATAATTTGGAAAATTTCTTGCTGTGGCTAATATTCGCGCCTCCCCATAAACTAGTCCGCGCCACACAGTTTGGAAAACGCTGTCTTAAAGACTTGTAATGATTGATCACACACAAAGCCAAAGAAGACCGTAAGGAGAAACCGTGATGAACAACTGCGCGTCATACTTTTTTATATTAGGGTCTAATTGCAATAACATTAACTTCTGATAATCTTCTTGAAAAGATTCATAACATAGAAAAGGTGAAAAAATGAAAATTTTTTGAAAAAATATAATAAAAAAAAAAAAAAAAAAATGAAATTTTAAAATTGAGATATTAAACAAAATGTCAAAAAAAATATAGGTCTATTTATGCAAATTTTCACTTTAATTATATATATATTACCCTAGTTTTGTATACTTTTTTTTTTTTACTATTTTTAATCTCCTTCCTTTTGATAATCTTTCTTTTTTTCTCATCTCTCCTTATCTGTTCTCTTGTTATCAACTTCCGTATATTAAACATTTTTTTTTTTATTATTATTCATTTAGGACACTTTTGGCCGCGCCAAAACGTGGGTGAAGGAATTACAGAAACAAGCATCACCCAACATTGTTATCGCGTTGGCTGGTAATAAAGCAGATCTAGCTAATAAACGTATTGTCGAACAAGACGAAGCCCATGGATATGCTGAAGAAAATGGTTTACTATTTATGGAAACGAGTGCTAAAACAGCGATGAATGTCAACGAGATATTTATGGCAATAGGTATTTCACTTTCTTTCTATTCATCATTCCCTAAATAATAATGTAAATATATTATCTGTGCAACAAATAAGTATTTTTAACTTTTTAAAAAACAAAAAAATTATGAATGAATGAATTTAATAAAACACAGATAATATTTATATATTATTATTATATATTATTATTACCTATTTATTTTACCTACCTATTTTATTTTCCTTATTATTTTCACACATATTTAAAAAAAAGGAGGGTGGTAACAAACTAAAATGGCAAAGTTCCATGTATAATTTGAATAAATGTTGCGTGTTTCCTGGTTGAGGGCGAATCAATCCTCCGAATTAAATAAGGCTGTTTTTTTTATTAAAATGAGATTTAAAATTTATTAAATTTTATTTAATGAAAGGGTAGAAAATGAGAGATGCAGCTAAGGTTTTTTTCTTTATTTATTTAATCCGCACGCCTGACGTTTCGGTTCCATTTATGTATCTGGTCATCGCATAGTGCGTATCTATTTGTTAAGAGTTATGTTCAACAGTGTATAAAATCCACTATGACACTTTCATAATGACTTTTCCCACCTCTGATGGTTCAAACACGGAACAGAAACGTGCACTGCATCTCTCATTTTCTACCTTCTCATTAATATAACATCACAGCTATAAATTGCGTTTTGTAAATTTTATTTTATTTTCGAATCATGTTCGTTTAATATCTCTTGACTCTACAAGGACGTCTCATAAGGCTGAACGCACACCAATTGAGCAAAACTTTTTCGATCAAAACGTTTATGTCAACGCACACCGATTGAGCAAAGTGCTCAATGGCAAAACATTTTGTTCAATGATGACGAATCATGTCCAATTGTGTTTTGTCTCTTCGGTGTTCGTTGACCCATTGAAAAGCATTGAAAAAACAGTTTAGGCAAAAACGTTTTGTTCGAAAACGTTTTTGCTCAATTGGTGTGCGTTCAGCCTAAGCAGGCTTCATTTGCGGATTCGAAAATGTAAGATTCACATTTCCTTTAAAAATCTGAAAAATTTCTAATTTTGATTCTTTCAATTTAATATTAATATAAAATTTTGTTGTCTCATATTTTTAAATTTTTATCTCTCCCCAAATTCCGGCGCCACTTCATAAATAAGGGCAAATCTTGGGTTTCTAATCAAAAGTATCTCTAATGTGGACCAAAAGGGCCTTAGTGGGTGTAAGATACAAACGTCATTACACTATTCTGTTACTTCTCAGTTTCAATTTCTTATCATATGGAAACAGATATTACAAATTCTTTATCTTTTATATTCCATGTGCGTTAACATATCGTTCTAGATAAGGATTTTCGTTTTTCCTAAATTTTAATACTCTTTATATGTATATTTATTTTTCAATGATGCTGCCCCTCCTATAACGATTATTTTGATAAAATAAGTTCATACAATAACCGTGAGGCCGTTTATTAAAAAATTTGTTTATTAAAAACATTTATTTATCAAAAAACTTTATCGTTTTGTATTATATAATATTATTAATAATTATTTAAAATTATGTTATTAAAACAATTGATATAATTAAAATTAGCCGGATTACAAGAACCTCACACAACTTTATATAACCCAAATTTAATCAGTATCATTGATATTACATACACAGAGGCATATTTTGATCCCTCTTCCCCTAACGAGTAAAAGATTTCCCCCCACTCCGTGATTAAAAAATTACAGTTGTTCAAAATCAAAAAATTGAAATCATTTGACTTAGTTTACCATTAATTAAGGCAATTTTACCTCTTTTCTTAAAAATTATATCAATTCTAATCCCATTTATTATTTTGATTACCAGTTTTGCCGGGCTCTGAGTCACAGTCTATAACTGGGAGGGGGAAAGGGTCTGGAAAATTAATAAAATTGACCGACCAAAAATTTATTTGGTCTTTTTGAATTCAGTATTTTCTTTTTTTTTCTTTTTTGAGTAAGAATGCCCAATTAATACATATTATAGAGGGAATGTTCACCCGAGACCTTTAATAAGAAGTTAGTTATTTAAGATAAAAAAGAAACCTTATGACAGTGACATTTGAACGAAAATCTCTTTAATTGCTGACGTCAAAAAGTATAAGCATGGGAATACAATAATCTTAGAAATGACGTTTAATTTTTCTTAACTATAATATGGAAAGCATTGCGATAAACAAAAACAACTTTAATTTTTCTGAAAAATGACATAAGATAGATTAGAAAACTGGCAGCTCAAATGAATGGATCGGGATCCAAGTTTTTAGTCCGGAGAGTGTGTATTAGGGTTTAATATCAAAACCATTGTTTTTTTTTTTTTTTTTTTTTTTTTGTTATTTGGTAGAAAGAATGAGCAAAGCAGTTTATATTTCACTTTATTGTCAAAACCAGGGCCGACGTTTCGGTCGCTTTTGGCGACCATCTACAAACAATGAAGAAATAAACTTTTAACAGATACAATCAATTACATAAGATTTTCATTTTTTTTCTTTTATATTTATAATAATTACCCAGGTTAATGTCTGAAAATATATATCATAGTTTTATATGCCCAATCTAACTTGGCGAGGACATTAACCTGGGTAAATATAAATATAAAAAAAAAAAGAAAATCTTATGTAATTGATTGTATCTGTTCAATGTTTATTTCTTCATCCTTTGTAGCCCTGAAGATGGTCCCATATGCGACCGAAACGTTGGCCCTGGTTTTGACAATAAATTGAAATATAAACTAGCTGCTTTGCTCATTCTTTCTACCAAATTTTAAAAATACGGCATGATTCGACATTATTGAACAAAATGTTTTGTCATTGAGCGTTTTTGTCTAATCGGTGTGCGTTTGGCATTGGACAAAATGTTTTGTCATTGTGCGTTTTTGCTCAATGGCCGAACATTTTTTCCATTGCCAACGCACACCGATTAGGCAAAAATTTTGTCCAATGGTAAAACATTTTGCCTAATCGGTGTGCATTAGCATTGAGCAAAACGTTTTGTCGAAGGGTGTTTTGTTCAATTGATGTGCTTTCAGCCTTAATGATACTGTAATTTCTTAAACATTTAATAATTTTATTGGAAATTCTTATAAAAACAAAATTTTTAATTAATATCCAGCTAAACATATCGGAATTATGTAGTTTTGTTCCACAAATTGAATATCGACATATTTTTATTCATTTTATTTAAATTGTATAATGTGATTAAAAAAATTTGAATTTGTTTTAAATTTACAAGTTATATTTCATATTAAATGTTTAATAAATTACAGTATCATTTAAAATAGATTAGAATAGGTCTTTTTAAAGAAGAAACAAAGTGGGCCACTTTTTTGCGGGGCAGTGTAG
Organism: Euborellia annulipes; assembly: GCA_023213315.1. NCBI lineage: Eukaryota > Metazoa > Arthropoda > Insecta > Dermaptera > Anisolabididae > Euborellia > Euborellia annulipes. The sequence continues at coordinate 323,015 of JAKCPI010004259.1, forward strand.
TGTGTGATAATAATTTTGAATGTAAAATAAAATAATATATATCGTACTACCAAAATAACAGTAAGTTTATTAAGGGATTAATTCCAAGTTAATAATAAATATACAATATACATTTCTAAAATTTGGCGACACACAAAATTGCCTCGGCACAGTGGTGGTGACACAGAATCACTGAACTAATTCTAAATATTCTTGTCCACAGCCAAGAAGTTGCCTAAGAATGAGCCTCTTTCGGGTGGTGGAGGTGGTAGCCAAGGAAGACGGCTGGTGGAGCCCGAAGGCCAACAGAAGGCGCCCGGATCATGCTGCAAGTGATCCTATTTCGGTAGGTTTATTAAAAGAAAACATTCGAAATAAAAACTAATAATAAATGACTATCTTCAAACCGATCAGAAAAAAATAAATATGACATTAAAAAAAAAACACTCAGAGAATATATAGAATGGAATTAGTTAGACCAATGACGACTTATTTCTTCCTCGTAATTTATAAAAAAAAAAATATTTATTTTTTATGATATCGATATATTTTCTTCACTGGGTTAAATTTTTTTCAATAATATAAATATATATACATATTTATATATATTTATATAATCATATATTTTAATATTTTGTTTTGTTTGGATTTTTATTTTCTATTTGTTATTCTTTTTCTTGTTAAATTAAAAAAAAAAATCCTATTTTATAATTTATTTTTTATCTTTATATCAATTAATGTAATTCTTAATAATATATAAAATATATTTTTTAAAAATTTAGTGAAATTATTTTTGAAAATAGTTTATTTTATCATTTTTCAAAGTTTCGAAAAATAATATTTTTGCGTACATTTATATTGGCCTTTTGTCTTTAATATTTACTTTAATCTGGTGTTGATAAAAGATAGGAATTTTATTTTTTTATTATACCCATTGTCTTATGTTTTAGCCTTTTTTTTTACACTTGAACGAATTTAAATGTAATTTTTTTTTTTTTACTATCGAGAAAATAAATTTAAATTAGGCAATATATTAATTATCTTTATGAAATTTATTTATATTTAAGGAGTAAATCAACATAGCTCACTACTCTATTCCCATATAGCGATGATTCGGAAAGTAGGAAAAGAGCTTTATTTCGTAATGAAAATAGTATACTAATTTGGACCGAAAGTCACTTTCTTTACAAGACTATCTAAAGGGGAGTTACAACTTGCACTTTCTAGTTAGAAGACCCTAAAGACTAAAAGATAAAAAATACTTTTTCAAACAAATTAGAAACATAATTGACACGGTATCTAAACCTAGACTGATGAGACTAGACCTTCCATCCCAAACTTTTTGACCAATCCAAATAGTATTTTTTCACATTTTTTGGGTGGCAAATAAATAAATAATTATAATTCAAGTTTCAATACCTATTACTCTTATTTATTCCTCGAGTTTTTTTTTTTTTTTTTTTTAGGCTAGTCTGAAAAATATTTATTATGTAGGAATTTTTTTGTTTGTAGCCCAAGTGATAGTATGTAAATAATTATATTTTTAGATATATAAGATTTGGAGGGGTGTAGATTTGATCTTAAGAAAGTGCAGATTCAGTCTTTATATTCTTTCCAACCTCGGGGAGATTATTATTAGGGGAATTTTTAATCATAGACCACATTTTTGTATTAAATATTTATTAAAAATATATAAATACTGTACAAGGAGAATGCTTATTCTGCAACCGTTATCAAGTACTGTGCACTTGCACCGACTCAAGTGAACCAACTCGATTCACTTGAGTCGGAGCAAATGCACAGTACTTGATAACGGTTGCAGAATAAGCATTCGAAACGTTGTACAGTATTTATATATTTTTAATAAATATTTAATACAAAAATGTGGTCTATGATTAAAAATTCCCCGGAGATTATATTTATACTCCCTACTCTCATAGTATCTTCACTGTTTATGCATAATAAAAAAAAATGTATAATATGTGCGATTTATACATGTGATTATTTCATTGATTTTTTAACAATTTTTAATTGAGATTTTCGTGGTCCAAAAGACATTATTCACATCTAACCACATAACGTTTCCGAAATTTGAAAATATAAAATATATTTTGGCTGAACCTGCTCTTTCCTACAATCAAATCATATTTTACATTTCTATTTCTTATTTCCTTAGACCAAGAATATGATATTAGTATTTTAAGGAGAGGGAATAAAATTTTCATTATAGTTTTCGAAATCTTATTACCAACCTCATTTAAATCTATTTTATTTTTTTAATTTTTTCTTCCAAAAAAATATTTTATTGAAATTACGTACATTTTAACTAATCTTATAGCTTCCCTATGAGTTGAAGACTGTAAAATATGTATGATTTATTTTTTTAATAAGTTACTAAATACATTGGCGCAATCAGGGGAGGGGGGTGTTTAGGGTTTCAACCCCCCCCCCCCCCAGGATAGAAAAAAATTCAAATTGCTATTTATTATATTATGTATATTACAAATAAAAAGGAAAAATATCAGACTGTCTGTTTATTTAAAAAAAAAGTTTCTTAATAAATGTATATTTCATACGCCCTCGCCCCCACAAATTTTTTCAACTCCTCCCCTCCCCCCTGGTTGCGCCACTGCTTCAAAAAACTCCAAAAAAATAAAAATAAATTTCATAATAATAATTGATATTTTTTTTTAAATTTATTTAAGGTCTTTTTTGGCATCGGAGGCCATTTAGACCCCCGTCTCTATTTATTTCAATTTATTAGTAGCCAATTAAATTGAAATAAATTTGAGGGACCCTTGATCCCTAGCACTAGAGGCGGATACTCTACCACTGTGCTATGGCCCGAGGCCAATAATTGATAATCTTCGTAATTTGGAATATCTGATTATTTTTTTTATTAAAAAAAAAAATACTTAATTTTTTTAAACAAATAAGTGTGTGATAATCGCAATGAATAATAATAAATTACTTTTATTTTGTAAATTGGATAAAAAAAAAAATTGGAAGAAATAATTTAATGAAATTAACGAATATTGTGTAAACTAATGTCGCCCAAATTTTTCCTAAATTCCCGAATCTCAATAGTCTGTAAACAAGTTAATTGTAGATGTGGACGCTGTTGATTTTTCAGCGGTGTTGGCATTTTAGCTGGGGATGCGTCTTGCTCGTGCTCCCGCGGTTACAACATTCCTCTGAGGGCAGCCGATTGAAATAAACTATACAAAAAAAAAAAAAAAAAAAATTCAAAAAAAAAAACAAAAAAAAAAAAAAAAACAATTTAATAAACAATTATGCAAAAAATAAAATAAAATAAACAACAAAAACTTGGACGATTGTTGACTAGGTGATAAATATTGAAATAAGTGTTATATTAATAATTAATAAGTATAAAATAATTACAATTAATACTTTAATTCCGGGGACGCCCATTTTGGCTCAATTTATTGAGCTATTTATGGGCAAATCGGAAACAAGGTCTTTCTTCATATTTTAATCTGATGTCTCTAACCTGCATAGCATATTCTATCGTATTTTTTTCATTTAAAAAAATTTTTTTATCATAAACATAAATTAATTTTATGTTAAAAAATTTAACCCCAAAAATAAATTTAGCTTGTGTATCATATCATTAATGAGTTTTATTCAAATATATTATTATATATCTTAAAATATATACTAGTTGAGCGAATTTCAGTCTGGATTATCTCTGAGTTTAGCAAAATGTGTATAAATTAGACGGTGGTGTTGATTTTATTCTATATCTATATAATTGTTTCATATATATATATATATATATATTTAATATAAGCTAATATAATGAATATATATAAATATATCTATTATTTATATTAATTATCGAAGTAAGCCTTCTGTTGGGAATGACTTCGCACTGTATTATATACAAAAAAAAATTTATTATGCTTGGACTCTATGTGCACACTTGTACAGGATATGAGAATAAAGCTCTAGTACTCTTAAGATATTTCATATTGTATGCTTTTGTTTAAACATCTAGAAATAGCTATAGAAAAAAATAATAATTAAATAATTTGTACAATTATTAGATTAATATTAGAAAAAAAATCAATTATTTTCAGTCGATGTTAATTTTTATTTCAAATTTTCTTTATTTTGTAATTATGCTTACTATTCTAGGTCATACATATATGAAATACAAAGAATCCTTTTATGATTCATACGAAAAATTTTTGTGGAGCTAGCAATAATTATGATATCAAAAGAAAGGTCATTATACTTTCTATGCTGATGAATCATGTGATATGTTCTTGTCTTTTACTATGAGATATTTTTAAAATTTGTTCTATTTGTTTTGGACCACTTTTTTTTTATATTGAAATTATATATTGTGATACTTAAAAATTACCAAATTATGAAATTTCTTCCCTATTCACCACACAATACCCTTTAATAAAATAATATATAAAAATACTAGTGGTCCAAGCATAGTGATCAAATTATTTATTATTATTAAATTCCATGTTTTTTCAAATTTGATCTGAAAGTTGATTAAATGAGGAAATAATAAGAAATATAAATATATTAAATTAAAATAATCATTTATTAAAATAAAATAAAAAAAAAGAATTAATTAACTGGCAGGCTTGAGATTTTGTAAATAAACTGAATGCGACTGAATTAATTGTAAATAATCATCTGACTCCGATTGACTCAGCTCATCATATTCTCGGCCCACAGACCAAAGTGTTTCCAAGTCATAAGCTTTGCGTTTTACTTTTAAAAACAAATGCAAAGCAATATTTCCTGCAAACAAAGAAAAAAGATTAATAAGCATATTTTGAGATTGAATTTAATTATCATAATAATTCAAATACCTAAATCGAGTGCTATCCAACTTTTGCCTGATTTGCCCTCGATTTCTGGAATTAAATCTTCTGGATATTTTTTGACTTTGTAGAGTTTTCTAATTAACTCTGCTGTCGCTAAAAGATGTCTCGGAGAAATTCCCGATGCTACTACAATATAATCTACATATTTGTATTCTTTTGGCATTCTAGCGACAAAAATGTCTACGGTGGCTTCTTGACGCAATACCGTGACCAAATCTTCCAGGTCAAAGACTCCTGTCACGCCTCCTGCGCAAAATCCACAATTATTCCGTAAGAAAATTTCTTACTTCCTTCATAAAAACCTACCTATCTTAATTCTATTGAAAATTCCTTCTCAATGATTCATTCATATTCATTTCGCATTAAACTTAACATTTTAAAAAGAGCTGTGGATTTTGGTCAAATATTTAGACTTAGTAAATTCTTTTATTTTTCCGCAAAAAATAATAAAGTTGACCTTTTCTCTAAAAACAAAAATTTATCAGTGCAGAACTAATTAATGAGATTTTTTTTTTTTTTTTACATGAGAGGTTTTAGTTTTATGAAATTTATTAATTTTGAATAATAATAGACCAAGGTCCTTTAAAGATTTTATGAATTAAAAAAAAAAACATTTAAGCTAAACCATCCCACCCTTAATTGGGCTCTGAATCCGCAGCTCTAATCTTACATTAATGATCTTGATAGTACCGTATATTATACATATTTATTAAAAGACGAATTCATAAGCATTTAAATTAATTTTTAAAGGTTTAGGAATTCAGTCTTTATAATTTGATATTCCTACAAAATAACAAAAGCATTTTTTTTTTCAACTTTGAATACTATTAATTATCTAATAAAATATATATTAATGAATTTTTTAGCAAATTAGAGAAAATTAAAATTTAAATAAAGTAATAGATTAATATTTTAATAAAGAGTTTTTATTTTTAAAGACTTTCAATAGTATAATATCATATATTATTTATATAATTTTTGTTATATATATAATATAATATTAAAAACATTTGAGATATTTTTCTTATTTTTCATATTGGACTTAAAAAAAATAATTTTTTGGAGACAGGGGACCTAAATCCGTGGGAAACTGTTGAAATACGATTTGGGAAAAAAATTCTCAATTTTAGTTTTACAGCCCATCGGTGTTTCTGTATTCGAAAGTAAAATGATCAGAGGCAGGGGGTGACTAGATTAGTAAATGGACTTAAAAAAAAAAAATAGATATATATATGCTTGAGAAAAGACTATATATCAATAGAAGCTAATCATTCAGCCCTCTTCAAAGAATCCTATCAATATCTTGATATATTCAAAAATTATATATCATTTATATATATAAAATATAAATACTATACAGTGTGAGTCATGAGGTTTTCCCCCGGTTTATGGAGGTTATTCCTGACATGATTTTGAACAAAAAATGTAAATAAACTAATGGGATGAAATTCATAATTAATTAAAGAGTTATGGCAATTTGAAAAGACAAATGAAGTGAGTGGTACAGTGAGGGACAATAATAAGTCCCACCCATGCGTTTTCTACTTGTAATTATTTTATTATTTTTAAAAAAATATATATTTTTTTTAATGGAAACTTTCATGGTTCAAACCTAGAAAATTTCCAATAAAAATTTTCATTTTCTTTAATAAAAACAATGAAATAATCACAAGTAGAAAACGCATGGGTGGGTTATTTACATTTTTTGTTCAAAATCATGTCAGGAATCACCTCCATAAACTGGGGGAAAACCTATGTATACATTGTCACACATTATCACATACATTGTATACATTGTTAGTACAATCACCCTGTATACATTTTGGAAGAGTAACAAGTTTCTGTAAAGTATATGGTATATAATAAAATAATTTTAATGACCCAAAGGGTAAAACGTAAAATCTGGTACAGATGATTTTATTTTACCTTTTCAAATTTAAAATTATTTCACCACATACCAGTGATGGCGAACCTATGATCCGCGGGTCAGACACTGTCCCACGAATTTTTAATTCGTCAAACCACGCCCATTTTTACCCGTTAAGTCAAATGAATTTGAATTTTAAAGATATTTGGTTTTAAAAATACTCAGTTAAAAATTTTTAAACTTAATTCTGATGCAAATGAGCATTAGTGACTCACGAGCATATACTTAATTAAGGTGGGGACTTAATTGTGGCGCTCACTGTACAATGAGAGGCAATATTAGGCTGGACGCACACCGATTGAGCAAAAATGCTCAATGACAAAACATTTTTGAAGAATCGTGCTTAAAACTGTTTTTTCAATGCTTTTAATATGGGTCAACGCCTCCGATTAAGCAAAACCAAAAACACATAATTCTTTTATTAAAATGGGAATGTATGTTTATGTTCTAGAAATCCATAATTTTCACTGAATCTATTTAAGTACACATATAGTACATGGATCTGGGAAGTAATGTAGTAATAATCTGAATCTCATAAATATTTTGTAAAATTAATTATAATCAAATTTCTTCAATATGGGAACACAAATCTACAAGTTGGCTTGGAAATTAGAGGGGCAGTTAGTTGCTCTGTGAGTCCCAAATTAGCAATAAACTTGCCCGCCAGAGACGAGCAAGAGGGTTCAGGGGTCACAGCCCCCTAAATTTGGGGGGGGAGGGGGGCTGGACCTCGTCCTAATTTATAAAATTTTGGAATGTATTGATCAATGACAAAACATTTTGCTCTTGGACAAAACGTTTTGTCTATGAGAGTTTTTGCTCAATTGATGTGCGTCCAGCCTTAAAGCTTCTCCAAGCATTTTCTTATGTAAAAATTTTATTGTTTAAAAAAAATATTGAAATATTTTTAATGGCAACTTTTGTGGTTCAAACGTAGAAGAAAATTTCCACCTTTTATAAAAACAATGAAATAATCACATGAGTAAACGCATGGACCCAGTGGCGTATTCAGGGGGGGGGCCCAGGGGGCCGCCCCCCCAAAGCCGTCTCAAAAACAAAAAAATACCTATTGTTTTCCCTAATGATTTTTTTCTTTTTTTAATAATTATTTTATTAACTCTCATAAATTCTAAAATTTAACAAAAAACTTATAAATAATTGAAAAAATCTCTAATATTTACGAATTTTGTATTAAAATTATTTTTTATTTCAAGAAAAAAATTTTTTTTTATTTGTTTTTTATTTATCTAAAAAAAAATTTCTCCACTTTAAGTTTCTTGGATAAGGGGGGGGGGTTCATAAAACTTTTGGGCCCCCCCCCCCCCCAAGCAGAAATCCTGGCTACGCTACTGCATGGACCCTAACTGTTCTTTGCTTATTGAAATAAAGTGGACAATCCACTTTCCAATTTAAGGAATGAATATAATTTAAGAATAAGGCCTCCTAATGATCTCATCTCATAAGATATAAAAGAGATGGTCTTTGTGTATATAGATAAATAAGAAGCTGAGCCAACTAGTTTTGGCGCCTCAAAGAGAAGTCTTTGCTATAAAATGAGAGGAATTGAAAAATATTTATTTTATAAATTTAAAAAAGTATTGAATATTGAGGGGCAAGTTTTTTGCTTTACTTATATTTTCAAATTATTTTCCCTCTCTAAAATTTGAATAACTTTATTCTATTGAACGCACTTGATAGTTTTTGTATATTCCTTGGATTTTCTATATTCTTTTTATTTGTTTGCTGAGTTCTCAACATACATACGCCTACACTTGTCTTTATTTTAAAGTGTTATTTTAATTAATTTAATGTTAATAGGCCTTTTATTTTATTCTAAATAAATGGTGAGTTACTTTATTTTTACTTTAAAATTAATTGCACACCCATAAATAGCAGATTTTAATAAACTAAAATTTAAGAGATATTTTGGTTTTTTTTTTTTAATTATTTCTCGTTTTTACATTATAAACTAGTTCTATAAAATATTAATAATTTAAATGGCTAATCATTTTGTATATTAAATTTTTATAGTATGATAATTATTTTATTGTAAAAAAGAGATTGTAATATTAATAATACACAAAAGTAGAAAAGCAAAAATGGCGGATATAGTTATCGAATAGATTTGCAAAGAGAAAATAGATAGAAATGGAAAAATAAAAAACCATTGACCACAGTCGAATGAAATAAAACTAATAAAATATGAAGTATTCAATTTAATGAATATCTTAATATATGGTATATATATACATGTATATGTGACCGCCCACATGAAAAGGTTAACTGGTATAAATTTTCAGGAGATCCGATTAAAAAATTCGATTTTCTTTTATTTATTACTGATTCCGATTCTCTATTTCTTCATTAAATATTCAATTCATCAGAATCGATGTATTTTATATAAAAAATTTGAAAAAACAAGACAAATTCATTTTTCTCAAAACTAGATTTTTTTTTCATAACCAAAATTTTAAACAGATACAAGTAAGATGGCAGCCAGGAAAGAAATCATACAAAAATTTAATCAATCTTTATCTAATTTTATTTAGATTGCAGACGTTTCGGACGCAAATCGCGCCCTTCCTCAGAACAATCGATAGATAATAAAATACAGATGGGCGATTTATTAACTATCGATTGTCCTGAGGAAGGGCGCGATTTGCGTCCGAATCGTTGGCAATCGAAATAAAATTAGATAAAGATTGATTAAATTTTTGTCTGATTTCTTTCCTGGCTGCCATCCTACTAGTATCTGTTAATAGTTCAGCCATTATCTCAATATATTAATATTACTAAATTTTAAAAATTCATATCTTCCAAACAAAAAATGATGAAAAAATTCTAAAAAGTCAGCAGGATGTGTTCTGTACAGAAAGCATAAAAATTCAATTTTGACCCCGATGGTACCTTTTCATGTGGACGATCACATATATCTCCTTTAAACGACCCTGATTGTATATATAGTATATATATACAATCCCGGTGGAACGATGGCGGTTTTGGGGGATAATCGCTCTATTGGATTGGTAAAAACTGAGAAGAGTCCTTAATAGTGATGAGATTCCCAATTCAATGAAGAGTCCTACTTATACCCTATGGAGGCATTAAAACATTTAAGAATGGTGATTGAATCAATGAGCCTGTCAGAATGGGGGATTTGGGATATTAAATTTATTGTGGACACATACTTACAAAAATATTCTAGCCCCTCCTCCCCTATAAGTAATTCTAAGCTATTTATGTCAAAAGTAATTTTTTAAAATCAAATTCATTTGACGATTTTAAATATACTAACTACTATGTGGATCAAGTTTTTTTTTTAATAAAATTTGATAAATGGAAATATATATTTAACATATGACACAACTAGCAGTCAGTCTTACGTTAACTAGAATCTAGAGCCAACTTATAACTTCTATATCGAAAATATTATTATTACGTGTAAGACTAATTCCTTGATAGATCTGTTTATCATCATCGTCTTCTTCCTCTTGTTCCTGTAATTTATTTCGTTCCTCTTCAATATCTAAAATAGTAGGAGAATCCGCGTCTTGAAAAATTTTATATTTTGATTTAAATGAGGCTTGTGGTTGATTTTTAAAAGATTTATCATCACATAAAATTCGTTTAGAAAAAGTATATGGCCGTATTTCACATAAAACACTCCTAGAAAATTTACTTAAATATTTAAAATAATTTAATCTATACATTTTTGTTTAAATTAAGAAAAGGTTATAACCTTAACAAAACAAATATGTCAAAACCAGGAGGAGAAAACATATGTGAGTCATTACCATAACAAAAAAAAAAAAAATTCTAAATTTTATCTTGTAAAAGAAAACAAATCGATTATTTTACTTGAATAATTTCTGTGTCATTTTCATTTAAAGCCAAAAACTTCAATCAAGATCATTAAGATATATATTTTCCATTACCATTACACTTCATTATCGCCTTTTACCAAGGGTCTTAAAGGCTGGAAAACCTTTTTTTTTAATATTAGGTATTAAAAAAGAGTTTTGCGGTTCTTTTCAATTTTATTACTTTTTTAAGCATGTTTTATAGTCAATTTACTTTGGTTTTGATGCAATTACCCGACACATTGTCTTTTCCTCTCTCTCTGCAGGGTATTTAAAAGCTTTTTAATAATATATTTCAGTTATATTTTAATCTCTCCCCATTAAATTAGACTATGTATTGAAAAGAATAACAATATCAAATTAAAAAGTTATTTCGCCATAAGTCATGCAATTTTTCACAGACGGATTTATAAATGGAGCTTTAACATTAGGGCATGGAATATTTTTGTTTCTATGTTGGTAGTTATTCCCGCCAAATATTACCGCTTTTATTCTCGGCAGGGTATTTAATAGCTTTTCTATCATATATTTCAGTTATATTTTAATAGTTGTTTTGCCGCTCAAAGGTCATTGTACAGTTTATTGAAATACCGTCCGCTAGCCTAAATAATTTTATATTCTTTTAACGTGAGCATTTATTTTGCTAAAAAGCATTTTTAATTTAAAAAACTATTATTCACTTACAACAGCACAATGGCCTACATCCAATCAAGTTTAAATTTTCCCATTAAGAGGAATATAACATCTGGAAAAAAATCATCACTATCGGAGGAACACGAATTATTAAATAAAGATAAATGTGAAACCCCCACAAGAAGATCAACAAGACTTATAAAGGTTACACCCCGAAAAGCAGAATCATATTTAGTTCAAAGGACTCCTAAATCTAAGAAAAGAACATCATCTAGTGAAGGTATATATTCTTATTTCTTCTTAATTAATTGTTTGCTAAATTAACTAAATGTAAGAATTATGAATCTAAAATTTCTCTGTAGTTTCTCACAGGTAAATATGCTGGTTGACGGCGGAATCTTTAGGAATTGTTGGAAGAATAAATCAAACCACCAACCCATTGATAGCAGAGACAATTTATTGTTTGACGTGGAAACATCATGTCGTTTCGGCCAAAAGTAGACCTTCATCAGAACCATATCAGATTGAAATTCAAGACAATTTATCTACTTTCAGACTGATATGGTTCTGATGAAGGTCTACTTTTGGCCGAAACGACATGATGCATCCACGTCAAACAATAAATTGTCTCTGCTATGAGACTATGAAATTGAGGGTTTGATTTATTCTTGCGACAATTCCTAAAGGTTCCGTTGTAAACCCGCATATATACCTGAAAGAAACTACACAGAAATTTTAGATTGATATTATAAACAGATGTTACATCGTTTCTAAGATTATGTAAGAGTTATTGATGACATAGCCCGCGGAATCTCTACCCTTTCTGGAGCATTGGTGTGACCAGACCACCCAACCCCTCGACCTTACCATAAAAAAAATCACAAACCCCTTAACAAAATCAAATTGTCGAGACCCAGGCGCTTTGCATCTCGGTTACCGAGTATTTATTGACATTCAAAGCCCACTCATGTTTTCCATATATGATTATTTCATTGTATTTATTAAAAAATCCCAATATATCATTTAATACATCATTTTGGTTTTGGCAAGGAGTTTTTTCAGCCGGATGCCCTTCCTGTCACTAACCCTCCCCATTTATCCGGGCTTGAATACATGCGTATTCTTTAGATTTGTCACTCACTGTAACTATTCTCTTTCATTGGAATTAATGATCTCATAGACCATTGACTTCAGGCGCTATTCAAGTATGACTTGAGCGGCCTAAGGGGATGCTCACTAAAACAATTTAAAAAAAAAAGCCTTTGTAAAAAAAGATCTAACAAAATATGCAATGGGACAATTTGCTTGCTATTACTGACAAAGGTGAGAGGGCTTTGAAACACCCATAAATGCTTACGGTAAAACTTGAATGGCTCCTTTGGTATCTAGTGAAAATAAGGGCTGTGGATGGTCTTAATTAAAGTCCTAGATATATTAATAATTTTTATATAAATACTAGACGCAAAGCCCCGCCTTCGGGGGGCTTACCTAGCCAGGGGCTGCGCCCCTGGACCCCCCTTGCTCGCCTTCATTGAAAATTGTGGATTTCTATAAAACATATACATATATACATACCGGTACATACAAACATTTTTCCCAATTCATTTTTATAATATATAGATTATTTTAACGGTTAATTATTCATGAACTTAAGATTTTTTGTGAATCATATCCTTTCCGGGACTCTCCCGGTACACAGACAAAAAATTTACGCCGATATTTTAGAATTCAAAATGTAAATAAATAAAAAAAATCGTAAACATGGGTAAATATTTATATTTTGTTACCATGGTAACTATTTCTCCTAATTTTTATTTTTTTCTTATTTTAACGGTTAATTACTCATTAACTTATTGTTATTTGTGAAACGAAACCTGTCCGGGACTCTCACAAACATAAACAAAAAATTTCATCATAATTGGTTCAGTCGTTTAGGAGGAGTTCAGTCACATACACACGTACAGAAGAATTATATATATAAAGATAATCAAACTACGCTTCTTTTTATAATATATAATTGAAATTTCTTGTTTCATAACTTATATTATAATTTTTTTCTTTCGCAGAAAATTCAGATGATAGTCCTTCAAAAAGAGAAAAGAAAAAGAAGAAAAATCTGATTCAGATACAAATTCTATAAGTCCCTCAGGATTGATTTCTGCCCTAAATATTAATACACCGAATCAAGAAAAACAGGAGGCAACTAGCAAATTAACCCCTAAACAACTTTTTAAAAGTAAATTTTCGCTTTTCCTTTATTATTTTTTTAATTTGTTATTTTATATAACGTTTATACTAAATTTAGGTGATAAAGGGACTTCTTTAAGAAATGCACTTCATAGTTGTTCTGGAGTAACCTCAATGCCCGGTCGTGAAGAAGAATTGAAGCAACTTCATGAATTTCTCAAAACTCGTATTGAAAATGATAAATCTGGCTCTATGTATATTTCGGGACCACCTGGCACAGGAAAAACGGCAACTCTAGAAATGGTTATGAGGGATAAAGCGGTATTTATAATTTTATTTTTTTTCTATTTATAACTCTCTAGATATGCAATCTTAACTGTGATAGTCATCTAGTCATTTTTCTTTTTGTGCTGATTGTTTCCTGAATGTGATTGAATTATGGATGGGGAAGAGATTGGAGAACTCTATGTATGAACATTTATTTATTTATTATTTATTTATCCTATAAATATGCATGTAACCTCTTCATGTTAAGAAATATGTTCCAGGGAACTTGGTTCCAGAACATCGCGTAAATAAATAAATAAATAAATAAATATAGAGCTATTCTACTTATTTTTCATAGAGATAATTTTTGGAGAATAAATATCAGCTGATATAGGATCACTCTCATAACATATTTTGGCAGTGGACTCTTGTAGGACTCTTTAAAGGAATGTAAATAAGCAGGTTTTTTCACAAATTTTGCTGCCGGTCTAGGCGCGTGCCTAGTTCGCCTCTTCGTAAATTCGGCCCTGGAAATTAGTTATTAAGAAAAGTTTGAAAAGTGAACATATCGCAATCAAATGTATCCAAGAAATTAACCTATTATTAGGCCCGTGATGACAGGGCCTAGGGCGGCAAAATCTTAGGGGGCGCCAAAATTTTAGAGTCCAGAAAATTTTAGATTCAAATTTTAAAATCAATTTGGCGCGGGGGGAAGTGAGAGGGCGGCATTTTATAATATTAGTAGGGGGGGGGGGGGGCAAATTAAATTTTGCCCCCTCTTACAAATCTCTTAGTTCCGGCCCTGGTGATCTGACTTTATACTGGCTGAAATATTTGCAAAATAATTCTCCCTACGACTCAATCTACTTTATCTTCCTTTATCATGAATTTTTCCCTTATAAAGAAAGAAACATATAATCATATAATTAGTTTCTTAATTTAATTTAATATCTTCTTGGACCTCCTAAACAATAAAAAGTCTTATCAATGCAATTTTTGACAAATCCTAAACAAATACAAAATTTGAAAAAAAATAAAACACTTGATAAAATCAATATTTTCAATTCAAATTATCTTTTTCGTTGTTTTTCGACAATTGAGTAGATAAAGAGAAAAGGTCATATTTGATATCTCTCCGTAGGAAAATGAAAATAAAAAGAATTCTTTGCCAAGCTGTCTTTTTACCAAAAAACCAAATAGAGATAATTTTAGATTTAAATAGTATCTCTCTTTTAGACTGAACAATCGCAAACATAACTAGGTTATAATAACAAAATGTTAATGCCTTAGAAAATTTTTTTTTTTGAAAAATTGTAATTTCCCAATATATTTTATAACTTTAAAGCTTGGTAGCGACCCCTAAAAATTGTTCAAAAAATTTGAAAAAAATAAATTTTATTTCTTTCATCAGGTAGAACTAGAGCAAAATTTTTTTTTGGCCTTTTAAGCATCACCCTAAAATGTATATATGTATATTGATATCCAAAAAAAGTGGGTCCCGCAAAATGGTCTGTCAGACTGTCTCTGGATGTTCAAAATAAAGCATGAAGGAAATGAGCAACAAGGTTGAAATTTTATCCTAAGAATACTAGTAATATACTAATGAAATTTTTGAGTTTTTTCAATTTTCTCAAAATTTACACGATTTTGATTAAAATTCAATTCATAAATCAATTATTTTTTGTTTTTAAATTTTACCTCTAGATTGAATTCTTCTAATATACTGTCTGAAACTAAATATGTGTTCTGTGCTTGACACAGAACTTAACTTCAATTACAAATTTTTAAGAGAATGTTGTGTGCTATGCGACCAGTCACACCTAATTTTTATATTATACACCTTGTTCGTTGTTCAAACACTTATTTATATTTATTTTTTTTTTTCATAGCTTGCAACGAAATTCCGATGTGTTTATATCAACTGTACTTTCATGCAATCTGCAGCATCAATTTATGGACGTATCTGCCAAGAACTTGGTATTAAAGGATACACTAAGACATCAGAAAAGAAATCTCTGGCTGCTCTGGAAAAATATCTAACTTCAAAACATAAAATGATGTGGGTATAACAATTTCAAAAATTATTTGTGCTGATACTCAATCCAAATGCACTGAATCTTTTTTATTAACTATTTTCATTTTTAAATACACTATTAATAAGTAATAGAATATAAATTTTATTCTTTATTTAACTAGCTTGATGACTTGGCTAATTAAAACAAGCTCAAAAACTCTAAAGCTGCCCATACACACAGTTTTACTGCGAGGTTTTCCTGTGAAACAAACTGATTAAAAAAACTAGGCCGCCGCTATTTGACGCGATTTGAATATGCATTGCAAGACAATTCCCCACAATTCGGGCAAATTATTATAGGCCTTGATAAAACTAAGAAAGGCATCTTTTTGGATGATTATGAAACAGTATATTTTATTAAAATAATTTACACTATTCCCCTTCTTTAAATTTTGTAGCCAACGCCCTCCAGCGATATAGCAGAACTGCAGAAACTGAGCCATAAACTGAGGAAAGTGCGCAATTAATCGGTTCAAAAGTAGAAAGAAACGTTGATTAGAGAAGTGACTGTTCAACGATTAGAATAATAGACAGGAAGAGAGGATGTCAACCAAAAGGAGATAGAGGCTCTCCTTTTGTCTGACATCCTCTCTTCCTGTCTATTATTCCAAAAGTAGGAACTTTTGCTCAGGCCGCTGGCCTGCACAAAAACCTGTCTGAACTGCGCAGTTTACTCAGTTTATCGCCCAAACATGATGTCACACGTGTTAAACTGAGCAGTTTAACTGTGTGTGTGTGTATAGGCCGCTTAAAAAACAAACAAACTATTTATACAATAGATAAAAGACAATAAGAGGCTAAAGGAGCGGGCAGCCAGAGTGTGTTTCCTCAACAGAGAGTTTCATTTCATAGAGACTAACTAACTGGCTGCCCGCTCCTTTAGCCTCTTATTGTTTAATAATACAACAGCCACTTTATTTCTTCAATAGATAAAAGAAGCAGGCAGCCAGGTAATTAGTCTCCACGAAATAAAACTCTGTACAGAAAACACTTTGAGCTTTATTAAATAAAAAAAGACCATCTCAGTTCAATTATAGATAGATAGATAGATAGATAGATAGATTTATTTATACGGGCAAGAGCTAGACAGCTCCATTTACCCTCATAGGTTACAATAATTTACATTCTTATCATTTATATCATTTTACACTTTCAACGTTTCATACTATTTACTTTGCCGATAGAGAGTATTCTAAAAAATCTGGTGTGATTGGCGCACAGCACACAACTTTCTCTTACCTTCGGTAATCGAAAGTTGTGTTCTGTGCTTGTCACACCAGATTTTTTGTGTCGACATATATTTAGTTCCCGGCAGTAGGGAATATTTGAATTCAGATGTAAAATTTTTTTTTTTTTTTTTTTTTATAAAAAAACATTCACACTTTTTTCTCATTCACACTCACACTCCCACACACATTCACACAGTCTTTTCGGCAACTTAGGCCATATAAGACTTTGACGATAACCGTTGTAATTAATATATCAATTTGGGGTTGAGGCATTTCTATTTAAGCCATCTGGTATCCAAATGGCTTAAATAAAATCATCGGACTGCCTGGGTCCGAACCCGCGACGTTTGGTATAGGAGGTAGGCGCGCTACTTACTACGCCAAACCCGGGGGCGATGTAAAATTTATAAGTATGGGAAAATATTTATATTTTGTTACCATGGCAACCATTTCTCCTATCTTTCCTATGAAGCACAAGAGTAAAGTGTGCTTCAAACAATTTTGAGGGCAAAACGAGAATATACATTTGAAAGAGCATCTAAAAAATAATTGATTTTTGAATTTTAATCAAAATCGTTAGAGCGAATTTTGAGAAAATCGAAAAAAAAACTGAAAAAGTACATCAGTAAAATACTAGTACTCTTTGGCCGATTTTAATTAAAAGCTTATTTTTCCGGTCCCGGGGGTGTTTAACTTAAATATAAAATTTCAACCTCGTAGCTCAATTCCTTCATGCTTAAAATTGAACACAGACACACACACACACCCACCCACAGACAGACCATGTCGCGAAAACCACTTTTTTGGATTCAGGGGACCTCAAAACGTGAAGATCCATCAAAATCTCGACATCGAATTTTTGACATGAATCCAATACTTTCTCTCTATATATATATTACATATATACATAGGTAAGAGAAAGTAAAAATGGACTGAAGCTGGCCTTATTTAATTAAAACCTAAACTGTTTCCTATATAGAGAGTTTTATTTCGTGGAGACTAAATACCTGGCTGCCTGCCTGCTTCTTTCATCTATTGTTTAAATATGCCAGCCACTTTATTTCTTGGAAACTACTTATATACTAATTAGATTTTTAAATATCAAAAAAAAATCTTATTTCTAATAAAATTGTTTCTTAAATTTTTTAGATTACTCGTGTTAGATGAAGTTGATCAACTGACGACTCGAAATCAGGCTGTTCTTTATACAATATTTGAATGGCCCTCGATGCCTAATTCTCGCCTTGCCCTTGTAACTATCAGTAATACACTGGATCTCACAGATAGAGTGCTTCCTCGATTACATATCAATTCACAATTACTTCCTCAACATGTAATATTTCGGCCCTATACTGCCGAACAAATAACTGCTATTATTGTGGATAGACTTTCAGATGTAAGTTTTTATTTATATTTTATAATATCTAACATGGAGCAAAGAGAATAGAAAATTTTTACCTTCTCTTACCTATATATATATAAAATATAGAGAGAAAGTATTGCGATCATATCAAAAATTCGCTGTCGAGATTTTCATGAATATAGATGTTTTGAGTCCAAAAAAAGTAGGTCTCTCTGAGTGTAACGATTTTAAGCATGACCTCCCGGACTTTTTAACAAAATCCACCCTAAAAGTACTTTTACTTTACTGAAATACTTTTTCACGAATCTCTCAAAAACGGCTGCGAGTCGGAACACTTTGGTTCCTCAAAAAAATTTTTTTGCACAGAGGAAAAAATTTCGTGTCCCTAAAAAAAAAGGTAAAAATTTGGTTCCTCAAAAAAAAATTCGTTTCGGCTCCCCCCATCCGAAAAAAATTTCTATATACGCCCCCCTTCAGGAGGGGGGCGTCATTCTTATTCATGCGGGGGGAGGCGCCAGTCAATGTAGTTACGCCTCTGCCTCTATATTTTATTTTAAGTAATAATATGCCAAACATGAAGAGAAAAAGAAGTCATCCATTTTGTTCTTATTATGAAAGGCCATTCACTACTGATCCTCGGGATAGTTGAATAAAAAAGAAACTGGCTGGCATAGATATCTAAATTTTTTGGTGCTATTCTTAAAAAATCTATAGTCTAAAAAGTCGCGGCCTTCAGAAATCTATCTGGAATACGGGTTACTTACAAGATCTGAGAGCCTGAATAAACTATTAATATATACCTATATAGCTAATATTCTAATAAATATATTGTTAAAAATTTTTTTCTTTTTTAGTGTAACAAAAGCGCTTTCCCATTGCCAGCCTTACGACTTTTAGCTGCAAAAGTTTCTGCAATCTCAGGTGATGCTCGCCGTGCTCTTGACATTGCACGACGAGCCGTTGAAACGAGTGATCTTTCTGCACTTGAGGAAGAAAATGAAAATGAATCAAAAGAAAATTCAAATACTGAAAAGATAGTATCCCCAAAATCTTCTCCAAAAAAATCCGCTGTGGAAGTTAAACAAGTCCTCAAAGTGATCAATTCAGTTTATGGAAATTCAATGTTTAATGATAATGATGAAGAAAATGAAATCCCCTTATATCAGCAGATTGCTTTGGCAACGTTATTATTAATTAAGCAGCATGCCCTAAATAAAGATCTCACTATTAGCAAGGTAATTAAATATTAATATAATATTTAATAATTATTTTTATTTTTATATTAATATTTTTGTAATATTACATATCTATTTTTTTTTTTTTAGTTTTATGAAATTTACAAACAAGTTTGTCAGAAAAGATTTCTTACTTCTGACCAATCAGAATTTGTTTCTATTTGTAAATTAATCGAGACTCGAGGAGTTTGGCGTATTATCGGCAAAAAGAATATACTTCAATGCAAGGTAAATGAAATTTCTTTATTTATGTTTAGGAAAAAAATTTTACTTACTTATTGTTTAAAAAAAAAAAAAAAAATTAACCTTCATATAATGCATTGATTGCAGTTTATTTGTCTAGCAAATAATAAATATATATATATATATGCGGCCCCTTCATTAGAATGCCATTTATTTGTTCAGTGGGCATCAAAAATTGCATCTACCATTAAAAATTGTTCATATTAAAAAAAAAAAAAAAAAAAATAAAACATTGAAATAATCACATGAGAAAATGTATTGGGGTCCACATATCAGTGCACACATACATTGGAAGAAAATTGATAGGGAATCGAATTAGATTAATTAGAACATTAAATATTTACATATCAAATAGATATGTTTATTAAAGCTTTTGTGGTTTGAAGTATTATTATTAGTAGAATTTTTAATTATAGACCACATTTTGTATTAATTATTTATTAAAAAAATACTGTACAACATTTAAACTGGTTATTTTGCAGCCGACTCAAGTCAACAGTCCACTTGAGTCGGACCAAGTGCACAGTACTTGATAACGGCTGCAGAATAAGCAGTGAAACGTTGTACAGTATTTATATTTTTAGTAAATAATTAATACAAAATGTGATCTATAATTAAAAATTCCCCTAATAATCAAAGAGATTTTTCCAATAAATTAATATTTTTTTATATATATTATATATATATAAGTTTATATAAAAAATATACTATACTGTATATATTATAATTATTTCATTAATATATATATACATGTATATCAAAATTTGTAAAAAAGCTACATCCCGAGTTACACATATACATTACCATGATTTTTTTTCTTGGTTAATTATCTTCTTAAGTCATGCGATTCCAAGAATGAACATTTCGCTTTGAAAATCACTATAATTAATATTCTTTTTTTTAAATCTTTCGGCATTTAAAGACATTTCCACAATATAAATATAATAAAAATAAATAAGGTCGTTCATTAGAATTTAGATTATTAATTTTGGCCAAGAGATGAGTGCATTTCTATTTTCGAAAATATAACCTATCCTTAGAAGAATGTTCTAAGAGATGAACGGACTATCCATATCTTTTGAAAAATATTTAATATTGAAGGGAAATACACTTTACATCCTTCTTGAAGACAAGATCCATCAAATCCTTTTTGAAGACAAGATCCATCAAATCCTTTTTGAAGACAAGATCCATCAAATCCTTTTTGAAGACAAGATCCATCAAATCCTTTTTGAAGACAAGATCCATCAAATCCTTCTTGAAGATATTCCAAATTCCAGTGTCCTTTTCATTCAAGTCTTCAAGATTTATTGAAATTCCAATCAAGTGAATATTGTCTTTGAACAACTTCTTAAAATATATTTTTGAGAAGAACCTAAAAAATTTCTATATTTAATAGAAGATTCATTTTCGCATTCATAAGCAAAAATTACAGAGGCTTTATTTAGGTGATTGATAAAAAAATATATATATAAATTATATTTATTATTTTTCATTTCTTGTGTTAACAAAATATCCTTATTTTCAGATTATTTTGCAATGGGATGAAGATGAAGTCTCCTCAGCACTCAGAGATAAAAATTTATTATCCGACATTTTAAGCGACACAAGCTGCTTAAAAAAATCAAAATAAGACGACGAATTATTTTTCTATAATTTAAGGATTTTAAAAAATATTTTTTACTAAAAAATTATATATTATATATTTTTAAAATATTTATTGAATTAGTTGTAATAAAGAGTTTTAATTATTTATTTTTTCATTTAATAAACATTAAAAATAAATTTTTTTTAAATTGTTGGATTATCAAAATTTTAAAGTTTTTAATATTAGGACTTGCATTTTTCTACCTTTGCTAATCCCTTGTAAAATATGAAGGTTAATTATTGTATTATTTCGTTATTTATCAATGAATCAACAGAGGTATCAAAAAATTTTTCTTTTCTTTCTTGTTAGTATTTCCCAACAAAATTTTATTTTTTAGAAGCCGTACAACCAGAGGTTTACTTTGTTTAAAACCTTTTTGCAGATAGAGATGCAAGGTAAAGAAATAAAATAAAATTTTATTTGTCAGGATTTATTAGTGCTGACGACCAACAGTCCTGCAGTACCTTGAACCATCTTCAGGTCTGTAAAATTAGACAATTATTACAATACAAGCAAGACCCCCAATATCGGTCATTTTTTAAGGATATTAACAAAAACTCACCAACCAAATTCTGTTTCGTGTTAAGAATACAGCGAAATCAATTCGTAAAGCATTAGAATAAATTTCAATGCCCGGTTGGTAGAAAATTGCTAGAAGACTCCCGACCGTGAAATATATATGTATAAAATTAAATGCTTGAATCTGATATAGGGCCTGATTTAATATTTATTTGTTTTTGTTCAGGCCCTATATCAGATTCAAGCATTTAATTTTATACATATATATTTCACGGTCGGGAGTCAAGGGCGGATCCAGAGGTGTTTCTGGGGGGGGGGGGTAATCTGGTGTGACTCGTCGCACAGCACACTATTTTTTTTTAATTTCGGTAATTTAAAAGCGCATTCTATATTTGTTTGCCAGAATATAAATACACATCAGATTTTTAAGTATTAATTTTAAAAATTTTACATTAAAAATAAATTTTTTTGCGAAAAAAAAGGTATTTTTTTCGAATCTCGGGGGGGGGGGGTAATTACCCCCTTTACCCCCCCCCCCTTGTATCCGCCCTTGTCGGGAGTCTTCTAGCAATTTTCTACCAACCGGGCATTGAAATTTATTCTAATGTTTTACGAATTGATTTCGCTGTATTCTAAACGCGAAACATAGGATTTGGTTGGTGAGTTTTTTTGTTAATATCCTTAAAAAATGACCGGTATTGGGGGTCTTGCTTGTATTGTAATAATTGTCTAATTTTACAGACCTGAAGATGGTTCAAGGTACTGCAGTTGGTCGTCAGCACTAATAAATCCTGACAAATAAAATTTTATTTTATTTCTTTACCTTGCATCTCAATCTGCAAAAAGGTTTTAAGCAAAGTAAACCTCTGGTTCTACGGCTATTCTTGCACTATTTCGTCTATTTTATTTTTTCTTGTTTGTATTTCGTAACAACATTTTATTTTTTCTTGATTGTATTCCCCAAACAATATATTGACTATTATTGGACATAAAAATTGTCAAAGAGTACCTATTACATAGGCGTAGCCAGGGGGGGGGTTGGGGGTTCAACCCCCCCCCCCATGGGACCCAAGCCATGACTAGATATTTAATACAAATTATATTTCACATAGGGTGAGAGAAAGTAAAATATAATAATTTACTCTAGCTAAAAAAACAAACCAGAATGATTTATAAATACCCTAAAATAATCTTAAATTAAAAAAAAAATTCTTGATCCCCCACCATCAAAAATTTCTGGCTACGCCAATGTTATATCAAGTAAGGTCTTATTATTATATATATATATAGAATACACTTTTGAAGAAATAAAACATCCATTTGCTCAGAGGCATCACCGGTTCACTTTTTTGGCAAACATTTCTGAACATGGACATTTTTTTACATCATTGTGATTTTGGGGCATCGTTGGCCAAAATATTACCATTAAAGTAAATCGAGTGGTTGCTCAATAAAGATATGATTTCATTTCTTCACACGTACACTATAATATTAAATGTGGAACTCGGATGGGGATATTTAAAGTAGAGGAAATTTGTAAACAAAAAATCAAACCTCTTTCCCCGGCCAACACAACCCACCTTTTCTCTTGATCTCAAACAAGGGCGGATCCAGAGGTGTTTCTCGGGGGGGGGGGGGGGGGGGTAATCTGGTGTGACTCGTCGCACAGCACACTATTTTTTTTAATTTCGGTAATTTAAAAGCGCATTCTGTACTTGTTTGCCAGAATATAAATACACATCAAATTTTTAAGTATTAATTTTAAAAATTCTACATTAAAAATAAATTTTTTTGCGAAAAAAGGTATTTTTTTAATCTCGGGGGGGGGGTAATTACCCCTTTACCCCCTGTATCCGCCCTTGATCTCAAACCGCATAAAAAAGTATTAAATAGGTATTTAATTCAATAACATTTATTAAAATAAAAACAACTAGTATTTACATATCTATTTACATTGTGATATTAACTTAGAAGTTAAAATTTTTTGGAAAATAGAAATTGATTATAGAAAATATAAATTTGATTATTTTGAAATAGAGAATTTTTAATTATTGAGATGACCAGAAAAAATTTTCTGTTGTTTTATAAAAAAATACTTTAAAAAAAAATAGTAAATTTTATTAGACAGGATAATAAAATTCATTATTTATTAATTATATAAATAAAATATCAAAAATCTGTAATTAATTTCTGCATTAAAAACTTGAGGAAGCGTTTTAATAGTGAAATTATAATACTGATATTTTAATCATTCTCTTGACCAAAGACATGGTGAGCGTTTATTTAAAATAAATTAGAAATTTTTTTTTTTTACTTTGATAAATTGACTGAATTTCATTCATTTTTTTATGTTTTGTTTTATTATAAGAAATATAATATTTTTTAAATTAATTTAAGTACTTAAAACAGAAACATGATCTATCTTTAATTGTATAATTTTTTATTCGCATGACACAAAATTCTCACTGCATACATAAATCATGTTTCTGAGTTTTTAGGAGACAGTCTATAAGACATCAATATTTAGAATAAGTAGATAGACACTGATAAAATGTATTTTACAGACATTAAAATTTTTGTAATAATTATTTTAATAAACTTTTTATAAATCTATTTCAAATTTATAAAAATATAGAAGAAATAGTTGATTAAACCCATACAACACCTAATATTGTAGAAGAATTTCATACATATTATTAATATTCTTATTTTTTTTGCACGACTGGAATATTTAATTATATAATTGGTGTAATATTATATGCAATATATTAGATCATTTGTAAATTTGTCTAAAGTAAGTTTACTTTATAGACCATGAGTCAGGGGCGTATATAAGGAGAGAGGGAGCAGCCCCGGTAGAAATTTTTCAAATCTATATACATATATATGGCCAATATCTATATTCTGGATTGAGGAAGTGCATAAATTAAAGAAATAAATAAAATGAAATATATTATTATAATAAATATATATTTTTGTCTTAGTGAGGGCTGGGCCCACCGAGGCTCAGGTGAAAACGGAAAAATTTTAAATTAAAAAAGAAAATTTAATGAAAATTTGTCTTTATAGTGATAAGATAATATAGATAGATATAGATAATGAAATAATCACACATGTGCTTTAATAATGACACTCACTGTACTTTATTAATATAATCATTAATTTTGTTGCATGGACTCAAGATGAGATAAAATTGTCTTGAGATCTAATCATGCCCTTTTTTGCATTAATAAAGTAAAAATGTTGAGATCATACACAGTAATCTTTTCATGGATACACGTGCCTTGTATGTATATATACAGGTACATGTATGTATATATACATCATCTCTAGAAACCAAGATGACACGGACATCTAAATCAAAATTTCAAATAAATAAAAATAAAAGATGTTAATATTTTAGAATTAATGTATAAATCTAACTATCTAATCTGTACATTCAATACAAATTGCATATACTATCACACCACTATCGCAAATCATTGTTTTAGCAAATTTTCCCTTATATTAAGAATCTCTCAAATTCAAACTCCAAAAAAAGTAACATTATTTCCAGAAAAGAAAATTCTTTGAAGTTACAGTAAACTCTTGATTTTAATTTTTATGGAATCCCTACTTTTATACTTAACAATTTTACAAGAACATTTTATGCACAATCAAATAGAGACTCATCTCACAAATTTCTTAATGAATATTATATATTGAGATATTCCATTAATATTGCTACAATATTCGGTGCTATGATGGAAACTACTTATAACCAGAAATAGACAATCTATTAATTCTTAGAGAGACAAAGTGATAGATATATTTTATTAAAAAATATAGGGTAAGAGAAAGTAAAAATTAATATAAAACAACATGGGCGTAGCCAGACTTCTTGTTAGGGGGGGCCAACTCCTCGTTAGGGCGAAGAGGGGGGTTTGCAATTAATATCTACATAGAGTATTAATTATTTATTTAAATAAAATAAAAAAATTAAATTAATGTAGTGAATTGGAGTGTAAAAAAAATTTCCAATGGGAAAAATATATATATATATATATATTTTTTTTTTTAATTTTTAGGACCAGCCAGGGGGGGGCAACGGCCCCCCTGCCTCCCCTGGCTACGCCCATGTAAAACAATTAGCTTCCAAAAATACTATTTATTAATAGATTGTCATTTTATAATGAAGCAGGAATTTATTCATAAATATTTATTTTTAAATTAAATGACTTGATTTAGACTGAATTTCACTAGGATTAATTAATTTTTAATTTTTTTTTTAAGTACGTCGTACTGCTATCACAGACGGGCACAAACACTCTCACATGCATTTTAAAATTAAAGAATACAAAAAATAGATACCATGCCAGGAGTTTTTTTTTTCACTTCTATCTTATGTTATTTTAATGTTCTATACAATACAATCATTTTTTTAATGAAATGAATATACACTTTATACAAATAATTAGACATAAAAGATATTAATAAATAATTTGATCTTAAGTTGATTTAGAATTGCACAAAAATATTCGATTATATAAAATATTCCAAAAGAGTGGAATATTTTTTTTTTTTTTCAATCTCTTTTTACCTATCAAAATCTACAACTAGCATTTCCATACAATAGAGAGCTTTCTTTTATTTAAAAAAGAATATAACTTAGGACTATTTTTTAAGTTTTGGAGCTATCATTCAATATTGCAATGATTTTAATATGATTTTTCTTTTTTTTTATAGATTGAAATTATTTAAAATTGAAAAATTGAGATAACAATTTTGAGAAGAGCGCAAAAATGGACCTTTCTTGAGTTTAGAGGAATTTCAGGTAATTATCTTAGTATTTGTACTTTAAAATAATAATAATACAGTAGAGTTTTGCTAATCCGGACTTCGATACTCCGGCATACCGGCTAATCCGGGTTATTGAAAAGGGCTATTGCAGCAAAAAAAAAGGTGTAATTTAAGAAAACAAAGTGTCGTTACTAGTAGCATAACTAGATTTTTTAGGCCCATAAGCAAATTCTAACTATGCTGCCCCTACTAACATGTTTTTTTACAGGGCCGCACCAAGGAAAATTTGCGCCCGGGGCTAAGATTATAATTTGTGTCCCCTACCAAAAAAAATTATATTTTGTTATATAATTTATATATTTAATGCCACCTCCAAATTCTGGCGCCCCTGGACCAATTCCAAAGCCCTCCTCCTCCACTAGAGCGCCAGACCAATCTAGTAAATAATACATTGTAAATATTCTTTCAAATAACAAAGAAATATTTAATATTATTTTTAGATAAGTTTATTTTTTGTCTTCATTACAATCATTATTATGAATTTTTTTTTGTAAAAATATACGCTGGCCAGCGCCCTGTTCTTTAAGACGGCCGGTGCCGTCGTCCCTTCGCCCCCCCCCCCCAAAGCCAGGGGCCCGAAAGAGTTACTTCCCTGTAGCTACGCCACTGGTCGTTACAGATTTTTTCAAGATACAGTATATATGCATTACAGTATATAGTATTATATATAAATTTTATATGTTTCGGATAATCCGGCATTAGGCCGGATTAGCAAGACTACTGTAATTAATTTCCTTAAAGTTCTTGAAATATTAAGGAAAGTAAAATAAAGTTTTATTTTTTTTTTAATTATATAAAAAAATGTAAACTCAAGTTAATTAAAATTATTTTCAATACTGTATAAATAAATATCTCTATGTTTGATTGTAGAATTTAAAAAGCACTTGGAGGGAGGAGTCTCTTTCTCTTTAGAATTTTCCTAAACAAATAAATTAATATTTAATGATTTTTTCTCTTATAGATCTTTTGGATACGGATGCGTTGTCGGCGCAACCAGCGGCCGACTAGAGTTCCTCAAGAACATCCACTAGCTGAAGTTGAGGAGGACGATTTCGAACTTTTAAGAGCATTCGAGGAGCACGCAGAAGACGATGACGACATTTTAGACGATTTACTTGATGTGGTTTCTCCTGACGAATTTAAAGTAAAGGCCTCTTTTCCATTAGGATTGGCTCCTGATGTTGGTATTCGTTTTGGCCGAAGAATAAAATTCAAATTAAATGCTGTATTGACTGCGTAATATACATTGGCGTTGGGAGGCAGAACCATTTCTGTGAGAAAGGTAAAAACAAATTTTATTTGTTTCATTTTATAAAGAATTATACAGGGACGAATTAAAGCCCCCCTTATATATATGTATATATAGGGGGCGGAGGGGAAAAGTTTTAAAAGCTAATCATCTAAAGAGATTATGATGTAAAACATAATTTATTTTAAACCATCAATTTTAAGTCTCAATTTTGAAGGTATTATTTAAAAATTTTCACCCCCAGCGAGGCCTTCCGGTAAATTTAATCTTCCAACCAACCGCCCCCACCGAGTTCGCATCCCGTCCCGTTTATTTAAATTAAATTGGCTACCAATCAATTTAAATAAATAGGAATAGGGTCTAAATATGGCCTCTTATGCAGAAAAAGACCTTAAATAATAAAAAAAAAACCGTCCCCATCGACAAAATTGCATTAATCCGTCCCTGGAATTATATATCATAAATGATCAATCGAATATCACAAATATTCAATTTTCATAAAAAAAATTGTTTAATCTAGGCAAAATCAGAATAAAAAATAGGTGATATGAATTATTATTACCTTTATCTGGAAGGACTTGAGCAAGTGTGTACGATTCAGGGTTTCCTTCCAATCCTAATTTCAACATAGAGTTTCGAATTACTTGTGGAGTGCGTTCGTTGTTACTTAGCATGATGCTTTTGTATAATACAATTCCTAAAAAAAATTATGATTTTTAAAATAATTTCATTTAATTAAGATTAATTAAAAAAAAAAAATTTAGAAAGTCGGCGTTACCATCAGTCTCAACTGAATCGGTCTCATAAGTGACCCGAATAATATAAAAATCGTGTGTCTTTGGAGTGGGACTTGGTCCTGTCGTCGAGGAGTTGGCCACTCTAAGCGTAGCCCCGTTGCCCCCGCCTCCCGATAGACTCGTATGATTACTACTAATAGACACATCCAAAGAGGGTAGTGAAGAGGTGCTCGACGACGAAGACATTTGAGATGGTGAAGTCTAAAAACAACAAATTATTTTAAATAATCAACCTATCGTTTACAAAGATTTGGTGTTTGACTTGGCTATCTATATTCGTTAATCGTAGATTTTTGATTATTATGTTTATTATTTATTTTTTGCTTGTCTTTGCCTAAAAGATATATTTTTCCCTTTCTCTTAATCAAACAACTCACAACCGTAGTCAGAAAAATATTATTCCCTCCCCAATGAATAAAATATTACGAATATAAAATATCTAAAATCATTTAAAATTTTAATACTATATTTCTATTGATTTACAGTATTTTGGCCCTGATACAGCAATCAATTATGAGAAAAATATCAATTTGATATTACAATTAAATATTATTTTTACCTTTCGATCCAGAGAATTATGAGGAGAGGAAGGTAGACTATCTAAGTCACAATAAAATTGACTACTTGAGCTGCTTGAAGTACTCGCAATGGAATCATTCTTCCTATGTCTAGAAAAATAAACAAATTAATTATTTTGATGTATATTTTGATGTAACTTAGTAAAGATATATATATATATATATATATAAATTTAAAATTTTTTATGTAGATACGTAGGGCTTATAGCTGGTAGTTCAATCAGAATAAGTAAACTCAGCAGCTAATTGTATTTGATTATTTTATTCCCATCACATTTCGATCCCGGTTGGGATCATCCTCAGAACAGATGTTTTTTTAGCTAGAGTAAATTATTATATTTTACTTTCTCTTACCCTATGTGAAATATAATTTGTATTAAATATCTAGTCATGGCTTGGGTCCCATGGGGGGGGTTGAACCCCAACCCCCCCCCCCCTGGCTACGCCTATGATTATATGCATAACTTATAGTAAGATATTGATTAAATATAAATAAATTATAAATTAAGTTGTATGCTGGATGTGAGATTGGAGTTGGGAAGAATAAAACCAGCGTTGTCGAACACCTTTACACTTTTATTCAAGCAGACGTTTCGGTAACCATAACGGTTGCCATCCGGTTGTTACCGAAACGTCTGCTTGAATAAAAGTGTAAAGGTGTTCGACAACGCTGGTTTTGTTCTTCCCAACTCCAATCTCATTGGCACGGAGGATGGCAACCGTTATGGTTACCGAAACGTCTGCTTGAATAAAAGTGTAAAGGTGTTCGACAACGCTGGTTTTATTCTTCCCAACTCCAATAAATAAATTATACTAGTTCAGATATAATTGAAAATAAACGGTCTAGAGAGTCAATGCTCACTTCGCCAGACAAATCAGGAGACAAATCGACTCTCTTACCGTTTATTTTCAATTATACTATAATCTTACTATAAGTTATGCTTATAATATATGATTGAATTATACAAATATTCACATAGATAACACCCATCTGTTCTGAGGATGATCCCAACCGGGATCGAAAAGCTAAAGTGATGGGAATAAAATAATGAAATACAACTAGCTGCTGATTTTCTTCTCCATTTTATATATCCAAAAGTTTTTATATCTAAATATTTTAATATTCAAATTTAAGAAAAGTAAAAAAAAATCATATGATTAAGTATCGTTGCATAATGATTAGATTGGTTTATAAATTAGTATGTACAGGACCGGATTTAAGAGTATGCCCCCTATAGGCTAAAATCCATTTGTCGCCCCCTTTAAAGTTCATATTTGCTTAATAAATTTGTTTTATACAATATATGTATTCTTAAATTCGTGGGGAAATATTAATGTCTGGAATAAATTGCCAATCTGTTTCTCCTGAATTTGTTGTCGCTCTAGGCTGCAGTCGTCTTAGCTTATTTAGAAATACAGCCTTGAGTATGTGGAATGTTTTAATTGAATAATTAAATAAATCAAAATTTAAAATACTTAAACAATATCATATTAATATATTCGTTTAATTTCATGTTAATTTAATCCATCTTTTCTTTGTTTTTATATAAAAGTTAAAAATAAAATCAGGTTTTGAGGCATCGTAATGTGAGTTTACAGAATTTAGTAATATCTATTAAATATTTTATTAAATAAATTTTATCATTTAGATAATAATTATAATATATTATTTTTTTTTTTTAGGAAATGCCGTACCCATTGCGTCTTTTGGCTCGAGGGTCTCTACACGATGACACTCCCGCCGCTGGAGGTTGTTGTCCAGGTGGTGGAGGTTCTAATCTACAAGAAATTTCGAAGGCTTCTCTATCATCCAAGACGAGAATTGAATGAAACCATCGATCGAAGAGAGGATCAGCCGCCAAATGATATGCATTTGCTGCCCCTTGGAGTAACTTAATCTAAAAAAGGGTAAAAACAAAATTTATGAATATATTCATAAGAATTTTTTGTTGGACTATACAAGAAAAAAATATTATTAGTTAGAAAAGAAAGAAACCTCATAAATTTCTTCAAAAATGTTGAATATATTTTAATTATTTATAAATCATTTTTATACCTGTGCCAGAACTTCAAATTCTTTTCTTCTTTTGTCGAAATTAATGAGTCCGTCTGACACATAATCGGGTATCGCAGTATCAATCATAGTGAGGTCTGTAAGAAATGTCCCAAGATAGGGAATGGTTCCGTGACTAATATTCTAAAAAAAAAATTTATTATTAATTAAATATACCAGGGTAAATAGTTATATAATGAAAATTAAAAATACATACCCCTGCGTTGTTGAGTTGCCTTTGAAAGATCTTTTGAAGTTGTTTATCGTTCTCTCCAGCGGTATCTGCAAATTTCGCTGTTCCTTCCCGCATTAAGAGTTCTCTTTGAGCCCAAGCATTATTATCTTCACTAAAAATTCTTGCTAGTTCTTCAAATAATTCTACCTGCATTATAAATAAAGAATAAATAGAACTAGGGAGTTAAAGCTTTCACAGTTGTTATTAAATAAAAATTAATGTTTTCTGGTTAACGATGTTTCATTTGTATAAAGTACAACATTTCGGCCACTCATTGTGTGTTTTCTTCTTCAGGTATAATTCAGAATCCATTCAGAATATAAATCTCTAGACATAAGACTCTTATTGTGTTGCTGAAAAGTTGTTTTTAACAAATAAAACACAGTTAACTCGAAACTTGGTGTAGTTGGTAGCGCGCCACCTTGTATTCAAAGGGTCGAGAGTTTGGATCCCAGGCAGTCAGATGATTTTATTTAAGCCACTTGGATACCAAATGGCTTAAATAAGAATTCCCCCCAATAGATATATTTACAAATAACGGGTATCGTAAAAAGTCTTAAATGGCCTAAGTTGGTGCGAAGACTGTGTGTGAAAGTGAGTGTGAATGGGAAAAAAGTGTGAGTGTTAAAAAAAAAACCCGAAAATATGAATTTTTATTTAGAAAATAAAAAAATTTTTGATTAAATGAATAATAAATAAACTAAATAAAACTGACCTTTTCTCGAGGTAGCGATTGCCAACATTTTTGAAGTCGATAAATTGGATTTGATTGTAGTCCAGAAATTATCGCTTTTAATGATGAGAAATTTTTCAAAACTCGCAATTCCTAAAAATTAAATTATCAAATAAGTAAATAAAAAATTAATTAAAATAATTTTAGACATAGAAAGGTCTGGATCAACCTAAATAAGAGGCTTTATTATTATTATTATTTGAAATTCCTACCGGAATCCCCGTTTATTTACCCGAGGTGCTTACTTGCACAAAGACACCTCAAACCCAACCGCCCTCTAGCCGTAGCCAGTGGCAACTTTTCTTGGGGTGGGGGAGGGGCAAACTTTTTTTTAAAAGATATTTAATTTAATTAATTGTTTAATTTTGTACAGTTTACATACTCATAGATATATTTTATTTAGAATAATATAAGATTTTAAAAAAATCAGAGTCCTTCGGGGGGGGGGGCAAATGCCCCGGTTCCTTTTATCCAACCTCTTCTAGGAGCTAAGGAGGATGTCTTAGAATGAGGAGGGACTCCCTCAGCCCTCCCTGTAGCCTATTCTTTTCGAAAAATGCATCAGTGAGAGGGAACCTTCTTTACGTCCCTTCTATAGTACGGAATGTCACAGCAACTTCCTCCCCTAATAGAGTTAGTTGCCTGGGGACTATTGTGGTGGGATCCAACATTCCAATCCAGGCTTTATTGATTTTATTATTGTTAATCCGATCCTTTCTATGTAAATCCAATTGTCTGATTTTCGTTACCCTAAATTTGATGATTCACTCACCTGCGCGATGTCAATCCATGTGGCGAGGATCGCTGTCCGATGTCTTTGGTCTGGTTCCATCAGAACAGTGCTGATCACCCTTAGAGAGACGGCATTAAATTGATTTACAGTTGCCAAAACCGTGGCTGCCTCGTGGCTTCGATTTTTATCCCGGCGAGACCAAATTGCACCAAGGCATTGATGGGGTACTAATTTCTTAAAAAGCTCCTAAAAACATATTTCAAAAAATTAAATAAATAATAAGAATTTTATAAATTTTTTTGACTTTTATCAAAAATTTCCATAATCTTGTTTACTGAATTTTAACTAAATTTTGATAAATGTTTATTTAAACTAAAGCTTACAAAATAACAGTTGATTTACATTAGATTTCGAATAAATAAAACTGAAATTACACTTTTAATTATATTTTTAATTAGAATTTTTCTAATACTCATTAAAATAATTATATCATTTATTACCATATCCATTCTCGTAAGTTGCTCTGCAAAATGTCTTTCTGGTACATCCGGAAATGAATAAAGCCCGTCATGTCCGTTTAATTGAGATGCTTCAAAACAAACGGCTGATGGATAGGACAAACAGGCATCACCTGAACAAACGAAAGAATGTTACAAAAAGCATTTTGTATTAAATACACTTTAATTGTTATTTCAAATTACCCAATAATTGTTCATCCCGATTGAACCTCTCGAGACGATGCCTGGCTTTAAGTTCAAGTTCACTGTCAGGGAGGTGCTGCCTGCAGAAATAGAGTAATTGGTGGAGTGTGGGGTGGGACGGTGCCTCTCGAAAATCTTCAGGGTAGGAATCCAGCCAAACGTGGAGAGCGAGTACAAGAGTTCTGAAAAAATGAAAATAACAATAATTATATTTATTTGACTTTAAATATATTATTTTTAACAGATATTTTTTATTTCAGAATTCGAACTTTGAAGAAATCTATATACAATATTTAGAAGATCTTTTGTGTATGGAAAATTTGTGGGTCGTCGTCCTCGTCTCTATTAAATACTGTAAGTAATTAAATTATTCATATGTTGTTTGTATAATAAAATTAGAGGAAGGATGTTGAGAGATAAGAAGCATATGTGAATAATACATTTTTTCCGTGCGACTATTCTGTTCGGATTAAGGACCATCAAACAGTGTTTTTACTCCTTTGAATGGGTTATGATTTTTTTTAAGGAACTCATACCCGGCAACCATAGAAACTATTTTATTTTCTCCTGGTGGGAGGTTAATTCTCAAAACCCCTCTAGTTCTGATTACGCCACTGTCTTCAAAGAACCCAACGCTAAATTCCATTCGTTTTGCAGTCCGATTAAAACAAAATATGTCAAAAAAAAAATATATATTTTATTTAATATATAGACTAATATTTTGTTTTTATATATTTCTTTTTATTCACCCTAGTGATTATACCTCTTTCCATACCTACAGTCGGGTGTAATGTATACAATTAACCACCCGAGGGTAGCCTTGAGTATAGGCAACCAAAACTCTTAGCTGTCGGAAGTGTTGTCTCAAAAGTTGCCACATACTGTATTTCCCTTTCAATTCTATTCAAAAAGTAGATTTATTTATTTTACGATTTGATTGTTTTAACTCAAGACATAAGTCAAGTCTCGTCCCTAGTGGCATCGAGTGTGCATTCCTGGATCAAGTCTATTTGCTAAGTTTTTTGTCAAAATTGGTCGTGAGTGAATTGAATTTTAAGAATTTTTTGTATTTATTCTATCTTATGGATACTTTTTATTTAATTTCGGGTTAGAAAACGATTTAGAAATACAAAAGAAATATTTAATTATTTATACTTAAAAGCATTTACGTCAGCAGTGGCGCATGCAGAATATTCTTGAACAAGATAAATAAACTTTAAACAAACTTGCACTTTCAAAGAATGTTTCTTTTATTCTGAATTGTTAAAGGAAATTTATGGAAACTTGAGTAGAAGAATTTCTTCTTTTTTGCATATCTACACACAAATTATTTAATATAAAAATCATTCGCCCTCGTTAATTACATCTCTTTCATCCCTCAAAAAATCCCACGTTCAATTAAAATTATAGTTGAAAAGAAGTATAAAGAGAATAATTCTCTGTAATAATAAGGATATTTCTCATTATCATTCATTAGTTTTATGTATCTTAATTTAGGCCTACTGTAAATAAAGAAAAAGTTCACAAACTTACTTTCGGTGTTGCTCCATAACGAGATCAGGTAAATCGAGTTTATTATTTGACAGCTGTTCATATCTGGAAAATAAAAAACAATTTTAATTATAAAAAAAACTTAATAAAATTTTTCCTTAACCTTAAAAAAATCCAATTTTGTCTTAAATTTCAATAAAAATATCACATTACTAATCACACTCTCAATGATCATAATCCTTTAGTATATAGAGAGAAATATTGGATTGGATGCATGTCAAAAATTCGGTGTCAATATTTTGATGGGAAAACGCATTTTGAGGCCCTCTGAGTCCAAAAAAATGGGTCCCAGAAAATGGTATGTTTTTGAGTGTGTGTGTGTGTGTGTCCGTGAACAAAATTTCTCAAGAACGAAAAGAACGAGGAAGTTTAAATTTTATATTTAAGTTATGCACGAAGCTTTTGAACAAAATTAGCCAAAAGCTCCAACGCTTTTTTTTTTATTCATCTAAATAAAATAATATATAAATATTAAATCTAATAAATCAACTATTTTTTAGATCCTCTTTAAAATGTATATTCTCATTTTGCCGTTGAAATCTTCTGAAGACCACTTTACACTTGTACTTCATAGAAAAGATAGGAGAAATGGCTGCCATGGTACAAAATATAAATATTTTCCCATTTTTATATATTTTATATCTTGAATATCTAATATATCGATGGAAAATTAAATATGTGTCGACACCAAAAATCTGGTGTGACAAGCACAGAACACAACTTTCAATTACCGAAGGTAAGAAAAAGTTGTGTGCTGTGCGACCATCACACCAGATTTGTTTTTAACTATTCATTAAAATACATAGAGTATAAAAAAAGTTAGCTCAATTTTCAATACCAGACTCCCCTTTTATTTAAATAGAATCGTCCTGACTAATTAGCCAATCACAAGGGTTGTATTCTTTGGCCATCCTAGAAAAGAGCACTAAGCAACCTAGTCAGTAGAGAGGAGACTTGTGAGTAATGAACCTGTGTAGTTTTCATAAGAAATCCTCAAGCCACCTCATTTGATGTGCTGCCATGTTTGGAGCTGGTCGACTCTCTCTCACTCTCTTTGTTTTTCGACATTTTTAACTAGGTATTCACTTCAATATTGCTAATTATTCATTAATTATTCTTATTAGTCATTTAATATTTATAATTGATAAAATAATTCGAGATTATCTAGATATTTTTTTTAAAATTTATTTTCGTATGTTAGGTGACGCCTTTAAGCCCCTCGCCCCCTACTGAATATTTGTTTGGTACATTATATGAATGCTTTTTTATCCTACTCTCCATTTTAATTGATAATTTCTTTTATGCAAATTTTATTTATTTTCTTTTTTATTTACCATAAAATATACCTACCTACTCTGTCTGAGTCCATGAGTCGATAGGTCATTTTATTTATTATAATTAACTCTGAACATTTATTAGAATAGCTTACAAACAAATTATTTTATTTAAAACTAAAAGATATCAAGTAAAAGAAATGAATATTTTATATGAATTAGATAGGCCTTTTATGAAATAGAGCGAGCGAATCAAAGAATATTGAAATATCAATAATATTTTTATCAGCAGAGAATATTGAAATATTAAAAATATTTTTCATAATTTCGACTTTGATAGCGAATCTTTCTCTATAATCTCTACGAGTAAATTGTGGTGTGATTATTAGCACATCTATCTTTCTCTTATATATATCAGACTTTCACCAATTTTTCCATTTCATCCAATTCACACATTTAATTTTATTAGATTCATTTGAAGGAGGTAGCCTACTGTTGATATTCAAATAGGTAGAAAAAATGAGCAAAGCAGCTAGTTATATTTCAATTTATTAACAAACCAGGGTAGACGTTCGTCATTCACTCTCTGTCCATGGTATGCTAAAATTGAATTTTTGGACATGAACATAATTGATATACAATTGTGTATGCCTCATATAACTTGGCGAGGATTATATATATTTTCAGACATTAACCTGGCCTTGAAGATGGTCCCATATGCGACCGAAACGTCGGCCCTGGTTTGATAAAAAATTGAAATATATCTAGCTACTTTGCTAATTATTTCTACCTATTTAATTTTATTAGTTAATTTCATATTACCTTTGAAAGAAATCACATCAGACACAATCATACATACACATAGCAATCCAAATATTAAATTTTTTTTTTATTTGTGTTTGAATGGCCACTAGGTCTCAGGGACCCCTTCAGCCAACCCAAATATTAAATGAAATCGAAAAAAAATAACAGAAAGTAAAAATATATTCTCTGAGTTCAAAATATTTTATTTTTTATTATTGTATCAAATCATCATATAGGCTTACCAAACGCACAAAAAGCATTTAATAAATTTGTATGTTTATTTGTTGGTGGGCCAAGCGCCAGTCAAATTCCTTAAATATAAAATTAATTAATAATTATATTTTTAACTTATAATTGGAAGATTATTCTCCGATCCTTTCTTTATATATTTTAAACATTTTTCTCTTAGTTTTTGTGTTTACTTCTCTTATCTCTTTCGAGTTTGAACCTGTCTGAATTCTCTTTGTTTTCTTAAAGAAATTATTCCATAACTACCCTTTACTTTTAGGAAAAGGACATTTTTATAATTATCGTCCTTGTTTCTAGGTTAATTAACGAATTAATCTTAATAATCTTCTTTATCTCTCCATTATCTCAGTGGTTTATTTCTCTTTTATTAAATATAAAAATCTGGTGCGACTGGCCGCACAACAAACAACTTTCTCTTACCTTCCATAGTGTAGTTTCACAACAGATTTTTACAGAATAGAATTTTATATTTAAGTTAGATGGGGAAATTATTCCATAGGCCCCCGAATGTTAAACAACTTTATTTTAAATAATAAAATACTTTTAATCGTGAAAATGTTTTATATTTATACTTGTATACTCATAGCCCCAGGCCATTGATATCTATGTCTTTTTTCATACAATAAATAACTGACTTGTTTCTAATAGTTTTTCATTTAAACTTAAGCTGCGTCGCCCGTTCTCGGGGATAATTTTGGCCTCCCGGATTCCCTTAGTTAAATTTCTAGAATGTGTAAGTGGCTGTGATTGTTTAAATACCCCTTTAGTTAAAAATTAACTTCCATTTTTTAATAGAGAGAGGATAATCAATTCATTTATATTCAGTAGTGGATGACATCAAACCCACGTGATTGCAATTCAATAAAATATTTTTATAAGATCTAAATTCAAAATATTAGCCTCCCATTAGGGCAAATTAGTGAAAGATGACTAGCTGCGCCACAAGCTTTTGGCGGGCTTCTCATTGATATTTAGTTTTTTTTTCAAATAGGAACCTCACAAACAATACCTATAAGGTCCCGCGTATGACGACCTCTTTATCAATGCTTCATTATTGACTTCACTTTTTACTTTCTCTTATGCAGCATATAATCGTTAAGAAATTCTACCTCGAAACTTTGAAAATTCTCATCTTCTCTGAGCTTAATTTTTGGAATTATTTATGATTAATTAAAAATCTAATTTTCAATGATTTATTGAAAATTGACATTTTTAACAATTTGATACTCTTGTGTCATCTTCTGCACAAGTGATTTCATTGAAAATGTTTTTGATAATTTTTAATAAATCAATGAAATTTATGAGATTTAGCAGAGCTTTTAATTCCTCTTAAATGGATTATGTTTCACCTAAGTACGGTTAATAGTTAATCTATGTTTGCAAACACGCTATCTTAGAAATCTAAGAGATTAGAAATTTGTCATGTGTTGCATATTGTGCGAGAATAATAAAATTCTATTAATTCAAGCTTTGAACGTACTTTATTTTCAATACTTCATTGAAACAAATTTTTTTAATTGATATATTATTTCGAAAACTTCCCTATAGGATCACACTAATTGGGCTGAAAGTTTTTCTCCAGAGGCGTATTTTCAAAATAATACTAAAAAAAAGTATAATTTTTGTGGTGTGATTTAGAAAGCGATCCATTTTGTTTTTATTTTTTATATTGTATATAAAAGAAATGAATGACGAGAGAATAAGCAATGAACCATGTAATATAATGAAAATACTACTGAAAATAGTCTTGTCTTGGATCGTTGAACAACAACCGACACTATATAGTATATAAATAAAAAACATCTAGGGTCTTTGAAAAAAAAAAAAAAAAAATTTAACCGGATACACTTAAGGTGTGTTACTCATTCGTCGATGGTTTCCTGTTTAACGTTATTCCACTGGCTTCCATAATAAAATAAAATTTAAAACTTCCATATTTTTATGAATCTTAGCAATACATTTTTTCCCATCCCACTTTCAATGAATAATTTTAAAATTTCTAACAGCCTGAGCCAAATATGTTTGTAGGATTGCGAAAAGGGGAGGGTCCGCCGCAGGCGGGCCAGAACCATTTGGAGAGGCAAAGCCCTCTTGATCAGCCTTTGGCTGGCGGTGCGGCTAGTTTCTTACTATCTTCACAAATTAATTGAAATTTATTCCTTTTTTTATTATCTTTTGATTTTGTCGATTGGTCATAGGCCTATTCGTTTCTTATTGACCTTTTATTATAGGTCTAAGTAGGTGTAAGTACTAATATATCTCCTATCAATTTGTATAATTCTAATCCCGGCTAAGTCTACTGATCAACTATAAAATTTCTAATAAGTAAAAGGTGGGCAGGGACGGATTAATGCAATTTTGTCGGTGGGGGCGGTTTTTTTATTTTAGGACTTTTTCGGCATCTATGGCCATTTAGACCCCGTCGTTAAATTGATTGGTAGCCAATTCAATGTAAATAAATTTTTGTCGCATAGGACTGAATGCGATTTTCGGTGGGGGCGGTTGAGTGGAAGATTTACAGAGGGCTTTTCTGGGGGATGAAAATTTTTTAAATAACATCTTCAAATAAAAATCTCTTTATGCATATGTTTTGTCTTTCAATATCAAGGGTTAATTCACAAACCAGTAATTAAAAAAAAACAAATGAGAATTATGGGAATTATAGGTCTTGGAAGGAGCTTTCTTTCACTTTATAGGTTTTTTATTAACAATTCTTAATAATCAAAATTAACGTTTCTCATTGTTGAGATAATGAAATATTTGTTTGACTTCAAATAGGAAAATAATATAGGCCTAATAATCGTTTTACACCTCTCTCACTCACACCTATCATTCTCAAATACTGGTACATAGATATATTTCTACATGTTTTTATTTTTGTTCTTACAGGTTCAGAACGGCTTTAAATTCTTCTATCTGTGATGCATTAGTTTAGTAAGGAGCCGATCTAGTTCACATATCCGTCTCCATGCTGGATCGTTTCATCTCCAGGACTCCATCATTTGGTGAGTAATTCTTAAAACTTACAATTCTAATAAATTTTTATATTATTTATAAATATGCCGAAATATAAATCTTATAATAAATAGGGATGGACAATTTTTTTTTAATGAATAAAAGTTTGGAGGCTGTGAATATAGTTGATTGGAGAAAGGGCAGGTTCAGCCAAATAAAAAGCCTTTATATACTTATCGATCCCGGAGACGTTTCGAGATGATGATATATTAAATTTGTCTCGAAACGTCTCCGGGATCGATAAACATATAAAGGCTTTTTATTTGGCTTAAGCTGCCCTTTCTCCAATCAATTTTTTTTTTATATCATACAAGTATCTAGGATTTTCCTATCTTAAAAAAATAAAATAAAATTGATTGATGCCCACTTTACATACGACTCTGTAAAGAGATAATAAATAGTTCAAAAGTTACTTTTATTTTTTTCATGGCGTTTACCTCATCCGACCATGGGCGTTAAGCCCTCGACTCCCTTAGGACCCCCAAAAGACGCCCTCCCGACCTATCGAAAGTTAATTGCTCTTAGTTGAGCTATCGTCCTTTAGGGTTCGCTAAATATAGGTATTAATTCGCTAGAGTTAATAATCCAAGAGCTATTTTTATTTTTCAAGTTGAAAATACAACTGGGGAACATGTAACATTAAATTGTTGTGTTTGATGGCTGTAGATATTCAATTAGGAGTAGACGGGAGGCTTCCCGGGACACAGCAGCCAAGTAAAATAAAAAACTTTATATTCTGTCGCCCACGTTTCGAGCGCTAGTCGCACCCATCTTCAGGGCCTATAGTAACAAATTTTATTTGGTTGATTGATCATTTTACAATTTACGTTAATACAAAACAAATTATAACATGAAATTTCTTAAAGCAAGAATTGTCACCTGTACTTATTTTTGACAATTCTGCTTGTAAGTAGTCTTTAAAAGATTTCTTGATATAATTTGTTTTGTATTAACGTACGTAAAATGATCAATCAACCAAATCAAATTTGTTACTATAGGCCAGTGGCGTAGCGAGGGGAGGGGGCAAGGGGGGCATCATGCCCCGGGCATTACTCACAAAGGGAGCGCCAAATGGTCCGCAAAACAAAAAATTGTTACATTTTTTGTCCCAAATTTAAAGCCTAGCTTAAGCCTATGACTTTATTTATTTATTAATTTCCGAGTATATTTTACATATAATATATGATTTTCGAATGGGGGGGGGGGCGCTAAAAAGGTATTGTGCCCCGGGCGCGAGTTAAGCTCGCTACGCCACTGCTAAAGGTCCTTAAGATGAGTGCGACTAGCGCTCGAAACGGCGGCGACAGGATATAAAGTTTTTTATTTTACTTGGCTGCTGTGTCCCGGGAAGGCTCCCGTCCTCTCCTGATTGTAACATTAAACATCTTCTTGTTGGACAGTAGGCTTTAATTTACTTTATCATTTTCTGTTCGATTTTCTTTCAAGTAAATAAAGTATTTCATTAGAAGAGTAAATAATTTCCCGAGCCATAAAGAAAGTATAATTTCTACTCGACCTTTCACCCCTTGGTTTTATTTGACCTTTAGCAACCCAAAGACACGGAGGTTAATTTCTATTTAAAACTGAATTCCCTTATCTTGCTATAGGTTAAAGGTAATTATAACCAAGTACAAACCAAAAACATTAGATAATTTAAAAATTAAATATTTCTTTATAATATTAAATTATGGATTTCAGTTGTTGTTAACTTCCGCTCGACTTCCTGATGACATATGGTCAATTCTCTAACGGTTTTTGAATAATAACACATGTCTTTTAGTTTTAATAAAATTAAGAGATATTTACATAATCCTTATATAAATTTTTTTCTCTTGTGATCGAATGCTAGTTCCTTTTCCTTCAATCATATAATCGTTCTCGTTCTTGGGACGGGAATTTAACATAATCGTTTCCCGTCTTAAAAGTTAATCAGAAATTTCCCTTTTATAATATATTAAACATTGTTTGATTGTGACATTTATTTTTATTTCCTTCAATAAGAGAGATTTCATTATAGAAAGGGGAGGAGCTGGGGAGGGGGGCGGAGAGATCTATTTAATAATGCAAGTGCATTCTTTGCAAGGCTGCGGAGCTGGCGAATTAGAGATATAAGTAAAAATAAGTAAAATAAATTTCAGATTTTAATCGATGAAAATTTTCTACTCCAATTTTCTTTGATCTTCGATCATAAAATTGATTTTTCATTAAGAATAGCTTGTACATAGTCCCCAGACTCGTATAGCCAGTCATTTTCCATATTGACCACCAGCCCTAGAGAATTGAGCCGTGAAGTTAGACAACCATAGTGCTTAGCTGGCGTAATTGTTATCTCAATAAAGGGTCGGACTAAGCCGAGCGCACAACTTTGCCCATCCACTATTCAAAGAAATAATACAACGCGTTTATTTATTTATTTTTTTTAAACCCTCACACTTTTTTCCCACTCACATTCACACACACATACACACTGTCTTTTCGGCAATTTAGGCCATATAAGAGTTTATACGTTAACCGTTATTATGAAAACGGTATATTGGAGTCCAGGCATTCTTATTTAAGCCATTTGGTATCCAAATGGCTTAAATAAAATCATCCGACTGCCTGGGATCTGAACTCTCGACCCTTGGTTTGCGTACCAAGGTGGGTACGCTACCAACTACACCAAGCCCGAGGGCGCGTTTGTTTATTTGGTTTGATTTTGCTCTGTTGCAATGCTAAATTTTCAAATTTAAATAATTTTTTAACAAATTAGGGTACTAATATTATATATCATTTTACTCGGGAGAAAGACTAGTTTCTGAATATATAAAAAAAATTATAGGTTATGTAAGAAAAAAATATTGCCCCCCCCCCCCTCTAGAGCGCCCCCTAATGATCTGATGTTTTATGGCATCTCTTGTTCATCTTATGTATCTAATGTTTCAATTAACTAATTTGTCCAGGTCAAAATTTAATAAATTTTTCACATTCTTAAATAAGTTGAAATTTTTATTTTTCCTAAATTTTAATCAGACTTTTTCTCATTAATAATCTAACTCAGGTCATGTCTTTCTGCTTTTATGACACGTTACCCTTAAAAAGAACGTTACAAAAGATATAAAACTTTTGATGTCTACGAGCAGCTGTAGGCACATTAAGTAAACACGGGCCTTCTCTCCATTTATCTTAATAAAATGTTCTCTCTAAAAATCTGTTTGTAAAACTTTTGACTAACAAGAATTATTTTCTCAAATTTATATTAAACATTATAATGGGAATTATAACATGATATATTAAGAAAGTATCTGCATCACCCGACTTAGGGTGAACCTCTTAGGTTTTTATTAATTATTTGATCAAATCGGGACCTCCCAAGCGTCGCTTATCATATTCCTTCAATCAATGACAACACTTCTCTTTCATTGATATTTGAAAATTGAAAAAATTAAAACTTCTTACACCAATAACTTACTTGTTAAATCACTTCTAATGATGATACATGAGTGTCGAAATGCGCATTAAGTGTTAAAAATGTTAATTTTTAATTAATCTTTGTAACTTAGAACAAAGAAGAAGCTAAATTGTCAGTTAATTTTTATTAAATATGAATATATGGTGATTATATTTAAATATTTAGAAGACCTAACGGCACTTTTTCTTCATTGGATTTCACATCTTTTACCACGTACGCCGGGCGTCCTTGTAATATTTGATCTCCGAAATATTTAGAAACAATCACCTTATATTTAATCAAAATTTGTTGAAAATTTAGCCATTTTTTGTAAGTAAACCAGCAAAACCATTTAAGAAGAATTTTTGAAACTTATCATCTAATACTTTTAATTTTTCATATATAGGTTACATAATGTTTCAACTAGAGCCTAGGGTCGTTAGTTTAAATTCTAATGAAATTAATATCATCTGATTCAAATTATTGTGGGAGTTTTTATTTATAGACCACATTTGTTATTAATTATTTATTAAAAATATAAATATTGACAATAAGAGAATACAGGAGCAAGCAGCCAGGTAGTTAGTCTCCACGAAATGAAACTCTCTATTGAGGAAACAGTTTTGGTTTTAATGAAATATAACCATCATCAGTCCATTTTGAGCTGAAAGCATT
The DNA here is from genome assembly GCA_023213315.1 of Euborellia annulipes. Classification (NCBI taxonomy): domain Eukaryota; kingdom Metazoa; phylum Arthropoda; class Insecta; order Dermaptera; family Anisolabididae; genus Euborellia; species Euborellia annulipes. Next base: position 367,966 of record JAKCPI010004259.1, read on the forward strand.
GTTGAGTTAGAAAAATCAAAATAACAAAAGATTATTTGAATATTTACAAACAATATATAACTGATACATACAGTGTGAGCTCAAATGACAAAGCATTGAGTCATATTGTCATTTGAGCTCACACTGTATGTATCAGTTATATATTGTTTGTAAATATTCAAATAATCTTTTGTTATTTTGATTTTTCTAACTCAACAATGCCTTCAGCTCAAAATGGACTGATGATGGTTATATTTCATTAAAACCGAAACTGTTTCCTCAATTTCCTCAGTTTCATTTCGTGGAGACTAACTACCTGGCTGCTTGCTTCTGTATCCTCTTATTGTCAAATATAACAGCCACTTCATCTCTTCAATATAAATATTGTACAACTTTTTGTCTGCTTATTCTGTCGTCGAAACGTTGAACTGTATTTATATTTTTAATAAATAATTAATACAATTGTTGTCTATAATTAAAAACTCCCATAATAATAATAATACAAACCACAAAAGCTTTAATAAACATATCTGATTCAAAATTTGCTGAATCTTCCGGTATATCTAAATTTCTCCAGAAGTGAATAAAATTGGAAAGAATTTGTTGTCTTTAGTTAGAGAAAAATATAAATAAAAATAAATTTATTTATTCTCCTGATACCTTACTTCAGAAAATTGATATATGTTATGTTGATTCTACTCATTGTCTCTACCCTCACCTTTTTTAATTAATCCCATACGAAAGATCGAACCCATAGATCAGTGACGGTTCCAGGATTTTGTTACGAAGGGGGACGTAATTTGTTGTGTAGGGCAGGCAAAGAGGAAGTGATGCGTTTAAAGAGGGGAAGCAAGAGTAATGGGGGTAATAATGATTTAGTTCAGAATTCAAATTAGCATTAATAGAGAACTTCTGCAAGATTAAAATTATATTATTAATGACCACTCCCCTGTGGTTGCAAGTCGATACGATAATTTGATTAAAGTTGCTTATTGCTGTAACTAAAATTGAGGTCAACTTTGACCTATTGCAAAAAATAATTAAAGAATGAAGATAATATCCTTCTTATAACTTAATCGAATGCTACTTAACTAAATCGAAAATATTTCTAGACTGGCTATTTTATTTTTTTGAACTGTCTATTCTATATTTCTTTGACTTGAGAAAGAGAGGTTGCTCACCTATCGAGGAGAAGGGTGAGCACCTGTCTAGCCGTGGCAAAGGTGCGATAGGTGGTAAGGAAGACGTTGATGTAGGTACTTTCGAGTTCGCCATCATCGGTAGCCAATGACTCGACCAAACGCTCCAGGGTGCCAGCCTTGACGAACCGCACCCTGACGGTCTCCCATTCCAGGTGTGAGATCTCATCCTCCGAGTCCTAACACAAACAAAAAGCACATGCAATTCGTCAATCACTTTATAAACAAACACACTTAACTTTTTATTTTCAAAGATAGACCTCTGATCTTTAAAAATTTATCATTCATCCTATACAATATTTTATCGATTCTTGTTCAAATTCTAATGAATTGTAAAATTATAAATGCTGCTCGAAGTAGTAATAATATTTATACAAGCTTTGATTAACTACTAGATTTTGTTTAGAGGGCAAGAACAGAAAATTCTTTTCTTTTTTCGTTCATTTGATTTATTTTTACTTTCTCTTACCCTATATCGTATGAAATATATAGAGAGAAAATATTGCGGTCATGTCAAAAATTCAATGTCGAGATGTTGATGGATATACACGTTTTGAGGTCTCCTAAGTCCAAAAAAGTGAGTCCCGCAAATTGATCTGTCTGTCTGTGAACAAAATATCTCAGGAACGAAAAGCTCTAGGAGGTTGAAATTTTATGTTTGAGTTAAGCATCCCCCAACGGCTGAAAATAAACTTTTAGACAAAATCGGCCAAAAAGTATTAGTCTTCGGAACTAAATATATCGATTGACACAAAAAAATCTGACGTGACAAGCACAGAACACAACTTTCTCTTGCCTAAGGGTAAGAGCAAGTTGTGTGTGCTGTGCGACCAGTCACACCAGATTTTTTGGATGTTGTTTTCTTGAGTTCCTCTCACTACTAGGTGTAGGTGTAAAAAAAGACTGCAACCCATTGAAAATAAAATATATTTTTTTTATATATGTATTCATCGAACTGCAAAGGCTTTTTTTTACACCTACACTTAATATTATTTTGCTAAACAAAAAAAAAAAGCTTAAATATTGATTTGTTTTATAAATATATTTAATTAAATTGAATCTCGCCTGAATCAGCACATGAAAATATATTTAATATCTCTCCCTGCAGAGACATACAAATATGTATGTCAGTGACTGATACAAGAATATTTCTTGAAGAATTTTCGAGTTCATTAATTTGCTTTTTTATTAAGATTTCAAATTTCGATTAATTTTAATAGGGACTCTTTCCATTCCCTTTTATCCAACACCAAGCTCAGTTCCTTCTGTCCTGATGAACCCAAGTCATCCCAGGTACAGTCGGCGCACGAAGTGAAACCCTGAGCTTAGACAAACAAACTAATATTTTTAAAATAAATAAATGATCTTTTACTTTTTTTTTAATCATCTTTAATTAAAGAGGAAAAGCTATTTTTAAAGCAACACAACCGACGGCTAAGCATTTTGGTTGCCTAAGCTCAAGGCACTTTTGGTCCCTACTGTTTTTTGTTATACACCGTTCTTATCACAACACTACTATTATTAAGAACTCACAATGTCAGTATTAAAATGAATTTAAAAATGCCTATTTCTCTTTTAGAGTGAAATACCCTAAAAGCCATGTCAGGTTAATTTAAAAGAATTTTCTTTTTTTTTAAATTGGAGAATAAATAAAACAACAATAGTGAAAACGCTTCGATATTTATTTATTCATAATGAATGTTGCATCTCAAATTTAATTGATTACCGTTATGTGAACACTTTTTTCTCATTCACACTCACATTCACACAGTCTTTTCGGCAACTTAGTCCATTTAAGACTTTGACGATAACCGTTAATTGTTAATATATCTATTGGGGGTCCAGACATTTCTATTTAAGCCATTTGGTATCCAAATGCCTTAAATAAAATCATCGGACTTCCTCGGGTCCGAACCCGCGACGTTCGGTATAGAAGGTAGGCACGCTACCAACTACTCCAAGCCCCGTGGGCAAGGGCGGATCCAAAGGTGTTTCTCGGGGGGGGGGGTAATCTGGTGTGACTGGTCGCACAGCACACTATTTTTTTTTAATTTCGGTAATTTAAAAGCGCATTCTGTACTTGTTTGCCAGAATATAAATACACATCAAATTTTTAAGTTTTAATTTTTAAAATTTTACATTAAAAATAATTTTTTTTTGCGAAAAAAAGGTATTTTTTCAAATCTCGGGGGGGGGGGTAATTACCCCCCCCCCCCCCTGTATCCGCCCTTGCCCGTGGGCCACTGAAAACTATACGGAACATATATCAGTCTTACAATAATAACATAATATAATAATTAGATCTAGAGTATATACCCAAAAAATTAGCCGTCTTTTTACGTTTTCTGTTAAAGCAAAGCAAAACAGATCGAATTCGAAACATTCATCGTAGGCTATATTCTTATAAGTATTAAACAATTTAATCCTTTAAATCTAGATATTCCCAAGGCAATTTTATTATTACATAAAGGATTGTTTATGCGATAAGACATAAGACCATGAAGAAATTAAGATAATTAAGTTTTCCTAAAACAACATACATCAACAAATGTTTTATTTAGGAAAGTTTTATATCTCATAAAGTGCGCAAAGCTGAGAGTTAAGAGAAAAATCTCTTTTTTCTTCTCTTTAATAAATATTATATATTAATAATAAGGTTGTTTTCTAAGTACAACCAACGATGGCTTTTTTCAATCTTTATTTTTTTCATCAGATCTGACGTCAGAAGTCTTTTTTCTTTAAAAAGAAAAGAATCTATTGTGTTCTAGAGTAAACTCTCCTAAGGGACCGTTAGAGGCCAAGTACCATCTCTTCGCGAATTTCCCGGCTGCTTTTTAAAATTTAGAAAGTTTTAGTTGATAATAATGTTTCTTTATAAAAAAAAAAAATAAATAAAATATTGATAAATCTATTCCAAAATAGTGACTGTGATGTATAAATGGATAATTATGGGCAGGAGCAGTTAATAAAAAACGACTCTGTATGCGGGTTCTAATCTCGGAGACGTTTCGGTTCTTTTAATTTAAGAGCCATCCTCAATCCTTAGTAAAAAAATACATATAATATTGACATTGTATTATAAATATATTTACCCCATTGTTGTAATAAGGTGTATATAATTTGTCAATTTATATACAATACAATGTCATAATTAGGCCTATATGTATTTTTTTAGTAAGGACTGAGGATGACTCTTAAATTAAAAGAACCGAAACGTCTCCGAGATTAGAACTAGCATAGAGAGTCTTTTTTTTATTGACTGCTCCTGCCCAAAATTATCCATCAATCTTGATAAATATCAATATTAGGAAGTTAGATAGGAATAGGAATTATAAACCAGTTTAAAAGTTTTTAAAAAATTTGTGCAAAATAGATTAAGTGAAAAATGCTTCCCCCTCCCTCACCCCGTGGCGGAGAAATTAGAGGTTTGACAAATGTCAATATTGATAATCTTTAAGTCAAGGGACGCGGGTCCGGATCCCAGGCAGTCCGATAAATATTTATTTAAATCATTTGAATACCAAATGGTTTAAATATAAATAAATGTGCCTGGATCACCACATAACATTTTTAAATAAATTGAGTTTCGTTAAAAGTCTATATGACCTATGATGCCGAAAAAAAAAACAAATAAAGTGAAAAGTAAAAATAAATATGGGTCTATGTATAATCTCCAAATACTTCTTTCTTCTCTTTTGCTAGAATATAGGCAACATAAATATTCAACTTTCGAATATTTTTTTATTTTAATTAATACAACGGGCTAGACATGCTTTAAGAAGTTGAGAGATTTAAAAAATGCGCTGGGGAAATTAATCTATTAGTGAGTATTGGGTTTCCTTACTTTTACCAAACAAAAGACCTCACCACATGAACATCAATCTTCCCTTCCATTACAGTAATTATATAAAAAATTTTATCATTGGTTGAAAACTTCATTTATAAAATGAATAACTTATGGCCTTCGAATTTTGTTATGACAATTAATAAAAATTGCACACCTATACCTAATTATTGACACTAATTCTTAAACAATTATTTCCTTTATATTAACCAAGTTAGAAGTTTTTGTCAACTTTTTTCTCTTTATTTTGGATAATTTTTTCACTAGAGAAACCAAAATAAATACTTTCCCGTGATTCCAAAGTAATAAATAGAGACCGGACAAAAAAGCATAAAAAAATGGAAAAAAGTGCTTAAAAAAGCATAAAAAACTTGAATAAAAAGTTGTTAAATAAGCATAAAAGTTGAAAAAAGCATCTCATAAGCAATTTTTACTCATATCAATGGCGTATACAAATTTTTTTCTTAAAGAAACTAAATTTATTCCGCCTCGCCATGCGAAAAATTTTGTTTTTGTGGAACCAAATTTTTTCACCCTGCGGAAAAAATTTTTTTACAATGCTATAATTTTTTGCAATGCGGGGCTTTTGAAATTTTTTTTTTTTTGGGGGGGGCCCTTCCCCCCCCCCCTTATACACGTGCCTGGTGTATGCGTGTGTGAATGGGAAAAAGTGTTTTTTTAATAAAAAAAAAAAAAAAAATTATAAATATTCGTAAAATAAGTTCAAATAAGCACGAAAGGGAAAAAAAGCATAAAAACTCAAAAAAGCAAAAAAGCATAAAAAATGCAATCTCAATGCACTTAGTTTTTCCTAATTCGTATAGAAATTAAATATCTAATGGTTGCTTATAAAATTGAGCAATAAGCATTTTGCTTAAAATCCGGTCTCTAGTAATAAACAATCTATAAAAGATCAAATAAGAAAATGTAAAATTTAATCACTTATAACATGAGAAAAGATTCAAAAAAACTCTATCTTAATAATATTAGATTATATTTTATAAATATTTTCAAATGAAAGAAAAATTAAATTACAAACTTTTATTGAAAGCTAAAAAAAAGTAATGTTGCTACTACCTTCTTTATGATAGATGCTTTATATATCGTCACTGTGTGCTCTTAAGATTTTTGCATAATTAAATTTCAGAAATGGGGCGAGAGAGTTCATTAAACCTGTTTAAAAATAAATTCATAGACTTTAATTTAATAAAGGGAATATATATCATTCAAAGTAATTTAATTATTTCAGTTCAATAGCAGCCGAGTAAATTTAATTATTTTTTTTTTCTCAAGGAAATTAATGAATTAATTGAAAAGAAAACTCGGGACAAAAGATAAATAATTTCGAATGCAATCGGTGTGAGAATGTTCGGTTATAGAGGAGTATGAAGTAGAACGGAGGGGGAGAGAAAGATCCGAGTTGATTTTAAGTGTTTGCTTAACACTTCTAGAATATTTTTTTATTATGTAAAAGCAATTTATTCTTAATTCATTTTATATTTAAATTGAATTGATTTTTGCACGTCGATGGGATCAATAAAAGAGAATAATTAATTTTATTTTAAGAACAAAATAATATATGGTATTTTCTGTATCGGAGGCCATTTAAACCCCGTCCTGTTTTATTTCAATTTATTGCCAATTCAATTGAAACATTTTTGTCGAATATAAAATGTATGTAAAATATATTTTAATACTTATTTATACACGTCGTTTTGGGTACTAGTTCCTGATCCATCTTCAATTAAAGTTTGTTTGTAACAATGTTGTAACATTGAAATGAAAGTGTTCAAAAGATTAAAGGAAAAATGATTAAAAATATTTGACTAATTACGATGGGATATTTGTTAAAAGGCGATCTCGTGACCTAAATCCACCCCAACTTTAGATAATACCCTGTAATATAATAAATATCTATGTCCATTATTAAATAGAATTAACGATTAAGATTAAATCTACACAATTCAAATTATAAGATATAATTAAAGATAGGATTTATATTTATTATATAAGGCTTTTCAAATCACAGACAATTATGTGAAATAATAGGAATTACATTAACTCTACTTAGACTTCGATGGTGGGCAAAGCTAAAAATCATCAAGAAATTTATCTTATAAGGATTAGACATTAAATTATATATTTTTCATAATAATCATCATATTTATAAATACCTTAAATGTATTTCTTTCTTCCTTTGATTCGTAGAAGGCCTACAGAGGTAAAGCATTAGCTTTATGTGCTCTTGTTTGCCTCCCGTTTTAAGTGTGAAATATTTATTTCAATTAAATTGGCTTCCAATCAAATGAAAATTATAGGGACGGGGTCGAAATGTTCTCAGATGCAAGACAAAAAAAAATTATTTCTTCTAACATTTTTATTTAAACTAGCTGCGTAGACAGATTTGGAGGACCTAGTCTCTTTAAGCCTCAAAATTTTTTTGATTATTGTTATTACTTATATAAAAACTAACTATGTATCTAGACTTGGACGGCCCACTTAGAATTTGAATCTCACCCCGAAAATTAGTTAGTTATTCAGATATATTTCATTTCTCTCAATATTTCAACTTCGAAGGCCAATTCAGCTGCGCTAAATAAAATTAGGAATAATAATTTTTTGTTTGTTTGTTTTTTCAAGAAATTACATTACCATATCATTAATGAATATTATGATAAATGAATTCATTGGGTGTAATATTATCAGGTACAAGCCCTCAGGAGAGGAGTTTTTTAAATCTTGAGGAATTTGTAATTTTTATCTAAAAATAAAATAAATAAAGAGAATTATAGTATTTTTTGGTCCACTGGGCCCCCCCCCCCCGGGCACATACTAATTTGCTTCTGATTCTAGAATGTTTTCAAACTTTTAATAAAAGGAATTAAATTTTTTTTCAGATAGTCCTTGAATTTATGAGACAATATTTCTCGGGCTCAATCTCCAGATGCTGTATTTTACCTAAACAGGCATCATCATACAGAACGACACTTATATAAAAAGTTGAAGGGGTTATTATTACTTTATACACGAATGATGAAGGACATTACTCTTCGAGTCAGCTGGTAATTTTTTTTCTTAAATGAATTTTCAATAAAACAAATTTGACTTTCTATTGCCTATATTATATTTTTTATTATAGAAAGCATTGTTGTTTTTTTATACAAGCTGAAATAGTTTTTTAGCGAAACTATCCAAAAATGTAATACATTTTATTAATTGCTGTCGTTTTTTTTTCTTTCAGTTCCCGGTCTACTTTCATGAGATTGATTTGACTTCTGCCCTCTCTTCTGGAGTAACGAGTGAGCCTCGCTTCTGCTGCAACAATTCTTCTCGAGTAGCAACTGGTCTTCTCTTCTAGTCTTTCTACTGAGCTCTTCTCAAGGAACTTGAAGTAAGGCCAGCGATTATATTAAAGGAGACTCAGATTTTTTACAGTTTAACTAGAGTTGAGCTCTTCTTAAATTTTTCCAGTCAAAAAGGGTCAAGTGATATTCTTTTAGAAATTGTTAATAATAGCGCTAGTTTGATGTCAAAATTAATATCGAAATGATGGCCTAAATGGCCAATCTTAAAAATTTGAAAAAATATTATAAACCATATAATTGGTGATATTTTTTTCAAATTTCTAATAAAGGAACAATATATCATTACAATATTATGTTATTTATATTAGATTAACTTGAAACTATGTTCTCTTACTAAATTTTTCTAAAGAAATCACCAACTTAAGTTGACTGATGACAATTTTAGTTCTTCAACTCAAGTGTATCTGTAATGTAAGATGACAAAAAAACAATTTCAAAGATAAACTTAAAAAGTTAAATATTTAAAAATAAATTTTTTTTTAGATTTTGATCAATAGTTGAGAATTCGCACATATACACTCACACTCACACACATATATTATGTAAGTCATGTGGTTCCCAACTTATTTTAAATTATAAACCGTTATTTATTCATTTTATAAAACGGATAAACGAAAAACGATTAACATTTTCAAAGACAAATTATGATTCTATTACTTTAATAATAAAAATAATTAAGAAATTTTCATTTTTCTTCTGAACGGGAATATCTTTAATTTTTTCATATTTGCACTTGTCCATCGTGATGTAAATTATATTTAAATTACAAAAAAAAAAAAAATGAAATAAATAAATAATAAAAATAAATTTAATTTTTATATAAAGAACTTCTCGTGGTGCAATTGCAATGCGCGGTGGTTGAGAACCCTGATTTGCAACTTGGTTATTTTCATTTTTTTACTATATTCTTTTATTAAAGTTCATTTATTTTCAATTAGAATTTCATCATTTACCTAAAATACTAATTTCTCTAAATAAATTATGTAGATTTCTATTTTTTTCCGAACCATTACCGTGTGATTTTTTTATATATAAATATATAAAAATTGTAATAAATAAAGAAAAAAAAATCCATTTATATATAAAAAAAACAAAATTATAGATATTTGAAAATTTTATAAATAAAATTGATTATAAAATTCAATGAAGTTTAAAGATGAAAATAACTCTCTCAATCCTCTACCTCCCTACCCTTCCTCTCAAACACACACACACACATAGGTATTTTAGGCCCCAAACTCTCTTCCTCTTTAGGTTAGGTGCTGCCTTGCTGCCTGCCTTTCTGCGAGATCACCAAGTCGTCAAGTTATAAGGTGTGTTCTGCCATTCTGGCAAACATTTAGCTAATAGGTAATGAAGAAAGGGTGGGTTTTTAGCTTCAGGGCTTCTCTTTCAGTGTATTCTTCGAGCGATTCGATGGAAATGGAGGATGGAAATGAAACAAGGTATTTACATGCCCTCTCTATAGGAGTAGGAATGGACATAAGGTCCATTTAGATTTTTTAATTCTTTATTTACTAACTCAAAATTATATTTTGAATCAAATGTTCAAATTAAAGAAATTTCATAAAAAAAAGTTAAACAAATTAATTAATTGAAGCAGCCATTTTCACATACACATTATAAAGCTTATAATATCAATATAAACACAAAAACCAAAACTAAACAATTTTGCTACAAAATTTATTAATTGGCTGCAAATATTTTTACCAATCTGAGTCTCCTCTTTATTTTTAATAAGCGGATCATGTCATCGATGATGAAGGGGACGGTTTCTATAAATTTAAATGTTTAATTTTCAAAATTTGTTTTTAGACTTGTTAAAATTTGTTTTTGTCAATTTTTAATTTCGAAGGGTTGTTTTTCAACTCCTAAATCCTCTCAGATCCGCTTATTTTTATTATTTTTATTATTTTTATTATTGCTTGCGAAAAACGAGTAAAGCCAAGAAGTCTAAAAAAAAAAAAATGGGAGTTTTAAATGCTTAAAAGATTACAAATTTAGAGATTCAGTACAAAAAATAATTTAATTTAATTTTATTTTGGAAAATTTCTTCTCAAGTAGCTATCTTGTAAATGTAAAATGTTCAATTTTATAATTAATTAATAAAATTTGATTTATATATAATAACTCCATTGTCTCTTTACTCTTCTTTCACAAGCATTAGTTATATAAGTAAAAATTGTAAAAAGCAAAATAAAAATTAAATTTATAGTTATCAAATTTTTTACATTTTAAATGGTTTATTTGAATTATATTAATATATAGTCAGCCCTTGACTTAAGTGACTGCTAATTAAAATTTTATAATTTTTCTTATTATAAAATTTATTTAATAATTGTTTCATAATTTTTTTGAAGTATATTAGGCACTTCTTCATCAGCAGTTCACATTCAAATGCCATACATATATAAGTTAACTTGCAATTCTTTATATATAGTCCTTGGATCAAACTCCAAATGCTCTAAATTAATTTGTAAATTCCTTTAATGGTTGAATATAAATTTATATGTGACATGAGTGTGAATCATTAAAAGAAGTCCCGACAAGTCTTTCTGAATTATTTGGAACTTTATTAGATAAAAGAAAACTCACAAAAATTATAATATTTTAATAAGCACACTTATTCAATTTATTAGGAGCAAAATTTATTTGATATATTTTGAAATTTTTAAAAGTTTTTTATTTATTTACCTCACCACTTAATTAATGGTTTAAGGATGAGTCAAATTCATAAAAATATTTTAAGAATTTCTATTTAAGAACAAATACAAAAGATTTTTCTTATCATATCAACGAAACCAAATTTTATTTTTTCTCTATTTATTGAAACTTTAAAATGTCAATGAATCTACTGTTTTTTTTATTCTGCTTTATTATTTCAATTTTTGTTAGAATTAAGGGACATTATTTTTTTGTAAATATTTTTTGTAAACTTGAGCTCTCTCGGATTTCCTTTCGCTAGAAAATCAGCATGCAATCAAACATCACTGTTTACCCCCAGTTAGGCAGTCTAGAGTTTGGAATGAGGAGACGAGTTCTTGTTTTTTATTTTTTCTTTATTTTTGATATAACTCAAAAACCGAAACTTGTCATGTTTCGTTGGATTCTTGATTCTGATCACATTGATTTCGAACAGCAAGTGAATATAAAGATTCTCTTGTGGAGAGTAATAACAACCTTTCGATAAATGATTAATAGATTTAGGCAGGTATTTCATCATCAGTACTCAGTTCAGTTCGGATCCTTGTGTTAAGATGATAAGTCCAATGAAAATACAACAAGTTTCTTCTATTCGGACAAAATTAATTAGGCCTTAGGCCTATGAAAGTTCTCTTCGGCCAAAATTAAATGCATGTCTTTCGATTTTTATTATATTAGGGAATGATAGAGGTGAGGGGGATCACTCTCCCCGGGCGCAATAATATTTAAATATAGGTCCCTTTAGCTTAGCTTCACTTAAACAACAATGATATTTGAATTTGGGAGAGTGGTCACACTTAATAAATATGCGATTTTTGCACTTCTAAAGCTTTTTTTTAAGATCTTTATGATCTTTCTTTTCTTTTTAAGATCTTTATGATCTTTCTTTTCTTTTTAAGATCTTTATGATCTTTCTTTTCTGATTTTTATGCATTTTATGCGAAGAATAAAAAGGAAGAATTTGGAGTTAAGTACGAACATTCATTCTTCGAAGACTATGAAGACCAAGAATACATATCAACAAAGGCTTACTCTATGAAGATCAACAAAGGCAATACTTTATGAAGAAGACGCCTCCACGCCTCAGCCTCTTCAAAAGAAGCTTAAATGTGTGAATTTGTGTTGTGTATTTAAAATAATATTTTTTATGTAAAAACTATGTATAAACTATTAAAAAAAATAAATGTTTCTCATTTTATTTTTCAGCCGAGGATGTCAACTTGTATTCATAATTAATTCATCAAAAGAGAATTAATTTTGAATATGAGTTTTTTATTTAACATTTTGAGATTTTTTTGTTTAGATAGTAAGCGAGCGATAGCAGAAACCAACACCTGAATGGATTTCTTCAAATGAACTTTGCCAACTTATTATGGTGCATCTTTATGAAAAAGTAATTATCTTTTTCTTGTTTTTAATAGTATAGTTAGTCCTTGATATTGAATTTTTTTTTTAGAATAAAAAAAAATTCACACTTTTTTCTCATTCACAATCACACTAACACACACATTTCACACATATAGCCAGTGGCGTAGCGAGGAGGGAGCAAGGGGGTCATCATGCCCCGGGCCCTACTCACAAAGGGGCGCCAAATGGTCTGCAAAACAAAAAATTGCTGGATAATTTTTATTTTTATTATAATTGATTTCTGGAAAATATATTTTAAATATAGTGCCAGAGTAATATAATAATTTTGTATATTTTACATATATTATTATATGGCTTTCGAATGGGGGGGTGGACGTTATAAAGGTATTGTGCCCCGGGCGCGAGTTAAGCTCACTACGCCACTGATAGTAGCGTATCCAGGTGGGGGCGAAGGGGAGGCGCTCGCCCCCTTCGCCTAAGGCGAATCAAGCTTTTGGAGCTCCTCGCGCCTCCCCTTTTTCCTAAAATCTCCGCTTTTTTTTTGTAATTTCATAATAAATTCATTTTATATAACAAAACCGGAGAAAAATTATAAAAAAAGCTCGAAACAGATTCAAACACTAAAAAAAAAAAAGTGGAACGAAAAACGGCACCCCAGTTGAGCTTCGCCCCCTCCGCCCTCAAAGGCTAGCTACGCGGCTGGTTGTATGTGTATGTGGCCTTATATTATACTTATGTATAAAAAATTTTCAGAAAATTTATCTTTGTAGTTAGGTTAGGTTAGATTGAAGTGGCCGTTCCCAGAGAGGGAACACACTTAGGCCAATTAGGCCCTTTGTGATACCACGGTGGGGCTTTCCCCCTACCTACCCTAAGAGGAGACTTCGGCAGGATGTTTGAATTATTTGCGGCAAGCTAGATCCGAACCCGAGCCGTGTTGAGACTTCGGACTCTGTAATCCTCAGCTTAGCCGGCTTAGCCATTGCCTCAGTCTTTGTAGTTAATTTTGCAATAATTATTTTGAACTGTTTGAAAATTTTTTTTTCATTTCTTTTTAAACTCTACACGAATTATGTAAGATATTGTAATGATTGTTTATGTAGCTCTTTTAAACTATTTAATTTAAACTATTATTTGAGAATTTTCTCAAATTGTGCTTGTTAAATTTCCAAAAAACAATACCCCAGATGCCGAAAAAGACCTAAAAGAAAAAAAAATAATTTTCTAAAAATTTATGGTTTTTACTTATTTTGTCCTGCTCTGGACAAAGTCTCGACTTAACTACGCTCTTCATATATTTTACAATACGTTCTTTAATTAGTATTTTTTAATTATTACGTATCTTTTATATTTAATTACTAAAAGAAATATTTTTTTCTTATCTAAAAAACCATAGATAACCCTGAATTAAATGACCGTCAAACAGCTTAGCTATCGAATTAGATGATCTTAAAACTCTTATTTCCGGGATATCCCAAAGAGAATAATTTATAACTATTATAAATCTTACAATTTGTTAGACAAGAAAATAAAATTTTGGTTTGATATTTATACGATGAAATTAAATAAACATTTGAGGAATTATCGTGGATGAGATGAAAGATAAACGAGGTAACAAACATTTGTCGTATTTTACTTGTGGGAAAGGAAGGTCAAACGAGGCTGGCTGGGGTCTGGGAGTCTTCGACGTGGAGGGCGAAGTCACCCCTTGACAGCATGGACCAGCGTCAGGGCGTTACCATGCCAACGCCACATCTCAACACTAGCCGTGTGCCATCGAATCTTTCACACCAATTATGGAGGAAACCATATAGAAACATGTCAGAGACGAATTATAAATATTTATACAGCTTTAATATTTTGGTAGGAACGAATGACGAGATATTCAAAGACATCGTTGAGGATTTTTCAAAATTTTTGCCAAGTTTATTTATTATTAAAAAATATGAAAAGTTTTTCCGAAATAACCAAAATAAAATGGAATGAAAAGTTCAAAATAATTGATATTTTTATAAAAAAAATGTTCATCATTAAGGGAAAGGAATTAAAAACCCCTGGAATATAGGCAATTGATGAACTTCTCATAGGAATGAATCCCATTGGAAAAAAACAATTTTTAACACTCGATGTCCTACGGAATGAAAAAAAAAAACGCTTTTGTTTGTTTTGATAGATATTAGGAGTACACAAAAATCAAATTTATCATAATTTTCCTCTTATTTAGGCCTACTATTAGTTTATTATAAAATCTATAATTTTTACTTTCTCTTACCTATGTATATATGTAATATATATATAGAGAGAAAGTATTGGATTCATGTCAAAAATTCGATGTCGAGATTTTGATGGATCTTCACGTTTTGAGGTCCCCTGAATCCAAAAAAGTGGTTTTCGCGACATGGTCTGTCTGTGGGTGGGTGGGTGAGTGGGTGGGTGGGTGGGTGGGTGGGTGTGTCTGTGTTCAATTTTAAGCATGAAGGAATTGAGCTACGAGGTTGAAATTTTATATTTAAGTTAAACACCCCCGGGACCGGAAAAATAAGCTTTTAATCAAAATCGGCCAAAGAGTACTAGCACTTTACTGATGTACTTTTTCAGTTTTTTTCGATTTTCTCAAAATTTGCTCCAACGATTTTTTTTTAAATTCAAAAATCAATTATTTTTTAGATTCTCTTTAAAATGTATATTCTCATTTTGCAATTGAAATCTTCTGAAGACCACTTTACTCTTGTATTTCATAGGGAAGATAGGAGAAATGGTTGCCATGGCAACAAAATATAAATATTTTCCCATACTTATAAATTTTACATCTGAATTCATATGTTCCGTACTGTCGGGAACTAAATATATGTCGACACAAAAATCTGGTGTGACAAGCACAGAACACAACTTTCGATTACCGAAGGTAAGAGAAAGTTGTGTGCTGTGCGCCAGTCACACCAGATTTTTATATATTTGAATTTGTAATTATTTTTCAAGATAAAACCAGTGGCTTCAGTTCAACTTTTTCTTGGGGGGGGGGGGGGTTAATTTTTTTTTCTTGGGGAGGGAGGCAAACGTTTTTTTTTTCTTAAAATTTTCTTACAAATCTTCAAGAATTCAAGTCTATTGTTCATCTTTTGAAGTTTGATTTTGATTTTCTTACAAATACCTACTCAAATTTGGCCAAAAGATATTTAATTTAATTAATTGTTTAATTTTGTAGTTTATATATATATAAACTACGAGTATACTCGTAAATATATTTTGAATAATATAAAATTAAAAAAAAATCAGAGCCCTTGGGGAGAGGGGAGGACAACTGTCCCCTCCCCCTAAAAATGACGCCTATGGATAAATCTCTAATTAATTTTAATTTATTTAATCTCTTTTTCGGCATCTGAGGTCATTTAAACTTCAATTTTTTTTTCTTTATTTTTATATAGGCCTAAGGGTTTTTCGGCATTGAAAGCCATTTAGACCCCGTCTCTATTTATTTAAATTGATTCGTATCCAATTCAATTTAAATAAATTTTTGTCGTATTGGACGGGATGCGAACCCGCGGCTCTTGATACAAATGTCCAGCATGCTAATCACTACACCAAGGCCAAGGGGCTAGACTTCGATTTATTTCAATTGATTGGTAGCCATTTCAAATGAAATAATTTTTTTCCCCTCTAACACAATTTTAATTCAATAATTTAAAATCTCGTGTTAACTATTGCCTCTTACCATACTATAACATTTTGGGTACATTTAAATCCCTAAATTATACGTCTATTAAATAAAATAAATGATCAATTAAAAAAAATTATACTACAGGGTTTATTTTTATTCTCTAAATATATAGGCCTATAAGAAGTAAATATTTGAAGAATCTTTACGCTATCTTTTTAATAATGTGATTTTTTTTTGTTATCAGGTGACACGCGATGACCTCGGCTTTGAGAGCAGAGGAGACCATCTCTTCAGTATACATCTCCATTGTTTCGCCTTCTTGGTGAGAAGGCGTCTTTGTTTCCTTTATTCTTATCTTTATTATAATCTCTTATATGCCTTTTTATGTTTCACATTATGAAGTATAAAATATACTATATAAAAGAGGATAATGTTTTTAGGAAAAAGTAAGGTGTCTTCACTTTCTTATTATTAAAATAGAGCAAAAGAATTTTTTTTTTCTAATTCCTAATTTTCCCTTCACGCCTCTAATATCAAAATACTCGCATATTGACTGCACCCTTCTTATTTGTTTCCTCTACATTTTCTAAAATTGTAATTATAACTATTACTTTCAGATCAGCCCTTAATATAAAAATGAATCCCCTCTCTCTATTTTTAGGAAATTACTATTAAAAAATATAATCAAATAAAAAGTGTTTTATTAATATTATCCTATAGGAAAAACTACTAAATCTAACTGTGCTCTAATTTAATATAAGAATATTTAGCCATGCATTTATTATACTTAAAAATTAGAAAATATATGTCAAACTATTGCTCAAGTGCCTCGACTCTAAATTACGGAGCTACGAAATTTTTTAGGAGGGGCAAAATTTAATTTGCCGCCCCCTCCTTAAAATTTTCTATACAAAATTCATATCATTTTACCTTTTTTTTAGTAAACCTTTCTTTAATTGCGGCCCCCTGATATCTGCCGCCCAGGGCATATGCACCCCCTAGATCCGGCCCTGGCCCTAGTTACAGTATATAAACCTCGTTTTGAATATATACAGTATTTATAGGAGGGTTTGAATTAATTTACAAGCTGTATTCGAAGTTTTTTTATCCGTTCTAAGATTTCTTTGATCTGAAAGTTCTTTTAACTAATTTCTTTCGTTTTGACATCTCATTTATCAACATTCTTTATTCGTTAAAATAATTAAAGACTTTGTTATAGTTATACAGAATAATTTGTTTAACTTTTCCTAATAGATTAAAAAACTTTTAGCTATATATATTTATACTTAGGCGATAAGAGATCTCTTAAAGTCATACATGTATTCAGAGAACATAGACCTTTACGCTTGCATATATTTTTAATCACACAAACAAAGTAATTATAATAATCAGAATCAATTATTCCGCCACTACTTGATAATTAATAACATTCAAGTTTGGTTTATTTTATTTGACTTATTATTTTTTTACTGAACTGAAAAGGCTTCATTCTCATTTTCACTAAAGTCATTTGAGAGTCTTATTTGTTGGTAATTTGTTACCTTAACTCCCTTCATTCCATTTAGCCTTAACGTTAACGTTTTAAGACACCATTGCTATTTCTTATTTCAAGCTTTTTTTTCCAAATTCTTGGGCTACATACACCCCTGAATACATGAGAAAAATTTGCTCTAGAAATATAAAAGTCTAGCCAGTCACAAATCCAATATATCGCATATGCAAATATTTAAACACTTTTATTTTTTAAACTCGGTCTTTTTTTAAATCCCCTAATTACACATATAATAAGCAAATAGAAATGTTATGAAAATAGAAAAAGATAATTTTTTTCTAGGTTATGCAAAGAAAGGATCTAATTTAACTTGATATTCTTAACTGGAAGTTTTTATATCAATATGGAAAATGGTATGGGGGTTCGATTAGAATAATTAATCACGATAACCAAGTTTGCAAAGACGTGAGGGAGGAGGGGCGAGAGAGGGTTGATAAAAATTACGGGGTATTAGAAACTCTATTTGTTTACAAAGCAATAACTCAGTAGCTTTAGTTTTTTTTAGGCCAAAAAATCTCTTAAAATTTCATAATTTCTCCTTTTTTGACATTTTGATAATTTATTTTTTAATTGGACTAGTCTGAATTTCTTCACAAGAAATGGAATTCACATCAAATACAAATGAAAAAATCGTAAATTGTACCTTTTTAGACGTTTCGGGGGCCCTATCACTTATCTTCAGGACGAAGGATGTTTAATGTTAAGTTGGGATAAAATCCTCTCCCTCGATTCTAAAATTGCTGGAGGCACGAGCCTTACATTAACAGCCTTTTTTCTGAAGATGGGTGACGTATAGCCCCCGATTCGACGACAGTAGCAAAATGGGGCCTCAATTATTCTTATTATAATTCCAAATTCTAATCAAATTACAAATAGATAGGACTATATACAGTTTATAAAAATCGATATCGAAATAAATATAATAAAATTGGACTCATTAAAATAAGTATTTAGAAAAAGATATTTAAAAATAAAAATAATAAATAAACAGGCCGAATTTCAGAAGAGGAGTATCTGAGTAATGGTCTGGAACACAGTTTTAACAGCTTTTTTAGATTAAAAAAAAATGAAATTATCAAAAGAAAAATTAAATAGGGAGAAAGTAAAATTTTCTTCAACTGACAGAATAGTAGGTAGGCCTAATACAAGGATTTTTATTTGGTAGAACCAACATGGTGTTATTTGATGTAAAATTTCTTCATTTTTGTCCGTATTTCTTACCATAATGTTTATACATTCACAAATGTAAAACTCAGATAAATATTAAAAATTAACGAGTAAAAAGAAATTCACTACTTTTCTATTTTCCATTATTAAAATTTTTTGAATGCATACTTCTATAATTCATTTGTTTTGTTTTTACAATTGGATTATCTAAAAGTATAAATATAATAATTGTTAATTATGAAAATGAATAGCTAGCAGAGATTCTGCTTTTTTTCTAACGTTATCATCTATTTCCTAGTACGTAAAAAAAATAAGTGATAGGGTTGTTTGTGGTGTCATTTGGTGAATGCCTCGGTACCGACTATCTCTATTAAAATGAAATAAAAAAAAAAAGAGTACAGCTGTTTTAGATAAGGCTACATTCTGAGAACCAGGCTGGACCGGCAATTTCCCAAGAGTGATAAAAAAAAACTCGTGTACTGTTTTGATTTACATATTAAATTCAATACTTTCTTTATGTTAATAAATTGCGTCGGAAATCTTTAAAGTAGTAATAATAATCAAATTGAGACAAATATAATTCAAGAGGAATTTATAAAACTTTTATTTACATGACGTTCCAGTCCTGAAAAGTCCATTTTTATGTTTTTATTAAAAATATTGCTTTTCAAATATAAGTTATTGCAGATGAAATACAACCTTTAACCCTTCAAATGCGTTACCACAATTTTTGAATTCTTATTAATTATGGTAATATGAGTTGTTGCTGGCTTCAGAGGATAATTTGACGGGAGAAATAAAACAGCAAAAATTTTCAGGAATCGTCTTATACCATATATTTCGGCCGGCCTAACGCCTAGCCATCTTCAGTGCAGGATATACTTCTGTGGCGATCCTTCGTCTGGTGTCTTTAAACTTTTGCATGAAAAGGGGAGGGGAAGACGAGCAATCAAGTGTTCGTTCGTGAACGCGTTAGGCGCCGGCCGAAATATTTGCAAATTATATGGTATAAGGCGATTCTTGAAAATGTTTGCTGTTTTATTTCTCCCGTCAAATCATCTTATTAATTATTACTACAACTTCTAAAGCAGCGTTTTCCAAACTGGGAGGCGCAAATATTATGATTAAATAAAAAATTTGAGTAACTCACCGAAGAAACGCTTTTGGTAGGCCGGTGATAACGAACTTTCTTCAGATAAACGGTGTAGATAGCTCCTTCCACCCGCTCCTCCCCCCACAGTCTCCACGTGGGCTGCTGGAACAGACAATCTCATTAATATTCTTCGACTTTCTGAAAAAGTTAATTTGATTATAAAATACTAAAATCGTATTAATATATTTTAAGTTCTATCCACGACGATTTCTAAGAATGCAAACCTATCAAAAGAAGGAAGAAAGCATTGTTGTGTTTTTTTTTTTAAACACTCACACTTTTTTTCTTATTTACACTCACATCCACACACACATTCACAGAGTCTTTTTAGCAGCTTAGGCCATATAGGACTTTTACGATAACCGTTATTAATCCAGGCATTCTTATTTAAGCCATTTGATAGCCAAATGACTTAAATAAAATCTTCGGACTGCCTGGGATCCGAACCCGCGACTTTTGGTATACGAGGTTAGCACGCTAACCCCTACACCAAGCCCAGAGCGCATTGTTGTGGTTTTTTTTTTAACACTCACACTTTTTTCTCATTCACACTCACACACACATTCACACAGTCTTTTCGGCAACTCAGGCCATATAAGACTTTTTACGATATCCGTTATTGATAAATATACATATATATGAGGTCCAAGCATTCTTATTTAAGCCATTTGGTATCCAATTGGCTTAAATAAAATCATCGGACTGCCTGGGGTCCGAACCCGCGACTTTTGGTATACGAGGTTAGCACGCTAACCCCTACACCAAGCCCAGAGCGGGGGGGCATTGTTGTGGTTAAAAAACATATAGGCCTAGTTGAAAAAGTCCACAAAGAAGTTGTTTTTGATTCATTTCAGACCAAATTAGTAATGTTCGCAGGGATGGGCAGGGAGGTCGCGATCTTTTTTTTAAATTCGACCCGATCCAGGATTTTCAAATCTGGATCGAAATTCTTTTTTTGAAAAGAATCTGGAACCACTAGATTTTAAATCGGCAATTTTATTCGAAACTCGATCGAATTTCCGGATTTTCGAATCTTAAGTCCGAATATAGATTTGCGGAACAGCGATCCTTTTTCTAAATCGGATCAAATCGCCCAAGCTTGTGTGCGTCTTACCTGTCCGTATCTGCGGATCGGATCGCTAATCCTTTCTTTGACTAGTAGCATGGTTTTTGTTTGGTGAAGAGGTTTATTTTTCGACTTTTAGAGTTGTTCTTGCTTAATAGCAACGATCTTAGTGGCTTTTGCTCTTCTCTGATACTAGGCTTCCTGGTGAAAAAGCCACTTATCCAAATTCATTTTTATCAATAATTATTGTGTGGATTTTATAAATATACAAATAAAAAATAATTAAAGACAAAATTTTGATGACGAAAAAGTCAAGTTTGATTAAAAAAAAACTCTTTGCCAATTTACCAGATATCCTCAAGAGTACAATGAAGAGAATTTTTTATTACCATAAATTTTTGATTTCCAATTTCCAACCATATATCCTTTTGATACTTTGACAAAGGAATTGATTTCTTTATGCTGTTTTTTTTTATCACAAATTTCTTTTAAAACAAAAGATTATATGCGTCTAGAATGACTTACTTGCACGTGTATTTATGATAATTCATATCCTTCTAATATCTAGGTTGTTGTTGACTCGCTTTAGCGATAATTAGAGTCTCTGTCTGCTTTCATCATATCCAATAATTATTACTTTTCGATATCTATTTACCTTTTTGGATTCGAAAACAATAGCCAAGCAAACGGAGGCGGAAATTCCTCAATGCTAAAAAAGACAGAATCAAGGAATTATCTACCTCCGCCAGGATTATTCATTTAATTATGGATAAATGAGCTTCGCTTGTTTACCATATTTACATATTGATTGTGATTTACGTTTTAAATAGGATACGGGCTAACAGGAAAAATTTTTACTTCTAATTTGCTGGTGGTTTATTTTTTGTATTCCCGCATCATTTTTAGTAGGAAATTTATAATTAAAGTCATATTTAATAGATGGTAACATCGTCATCAACAAATTAGAGTCAATTCTTGGCCTGATGTCGGGAACATGATTTCAATCAAGGGAAGAGCTAATTGAGAAACCTTGGAAAGGAGATCTCATTTGCGTGGCATCTTCAATTAAAAATAATAAACAATTTTTAATTAAAAAAAGTAATTTCAATTATGGTTTGTCGCTCCTAAAAAAATAATCAATAATTGATTAAAAAATTAATGATTTGAAATATTATTAATGCGAAAAAAAAGATTGTTTGATTATAATCAACGTAATTATTTATTATAAATTATCCTGAAATACATTTTATATTTAAGTAATTTTTTTTATTTTAGATAACCCACCCCTCCCTCCACCACGTGGCCGAGTAACTAGAGGTGTTGACAGGTGTTTAAAAGACACAGGGTTCGGATTCTAGAACTCCAATTGTTGATGAATATTTATTTAAATCATTTGGATATTGAATTATATAAATAAATGTGACTGATCCCTAATATAAATTTTATATCGATTTTTAAAATATTAAGAATATCGTCTAAAGTAGGTCTAAGATGCGAAAAAGACTAGAATTAAAATTAAATAAAGGGTCGGACTAAGCCGAGTGCACAACTTTGCCCATCCACTATTCAAGAAAAAAATATTGCCCCCCCCCCCCAATGGTAATTTCGATTTTTTTTTACGATTACATTAACTTTACCTGCCCAACCTACGGTTGATGGGCAAAGTTAAAAAACAAACAACTTTAAAATGTACAAATCACCATCGCTGCTTTTTTTTTGACAAATACTTTGGAAACTTGATATATAAATTGAAGAACTCTATTTTCCTCTCACCGTGCAGAATGGTCATTTCCGCTTGCGCAAAAACACGCTGACAATTTCCGTTAAAATGAATAAAACACATCAAATAAACAAGCACAGATGGCTCGTCTAATCATTTTGTAATCTCACCTGGCAATATTGAATTGTAATAGTAAAGAATAAAAAATTTTAAATTTAAACTGAAGCTTAACCAAAACTTTCAAGAAATTCATTCCCGATATTTCATTTCGTTATAACTCTTATACTCTTATTAATCTAGTTTGCATGATGTAGCCTAATGGTCTCAGATGCCGAAAAAGACTTTAAAACAAATTTAAAAAATAACTTATATTCACTATTTGATAAGATAACATTTTAATTCCGATGCGCTGTGACTCCAAATTTCTGTAATTCGAAAACGAGTCATAAATTGCTTAGAAAATCCATAACTATATTAAAACCAAGAAGAGATAAAAGCTCTTATAACATTTTTGATATATGAATCAGAAAATAAATTCATTTTTGATGATTCTCAAATAAATCTTTTTATATCAATATTTAGTTCATATAGATATAGAAAGATTTAAATAAAAAGCTTTTTCATATTTAATTAATTTTATATGAATCATTCTGAATTTAAGAAGGCAGTCGTAATTTTTTAAGCCCATCTTCCAGTCCCACTCAAAAGAGAGGAAAAACACTTTTACGGTTTCTTTGAGTAGCATGGGTTGCAAATATTATTAGTTCATGTTTGGTTGTTGTAAGTTAAGCCACTAAATAATTAATTTTCCGATTAATTAATCTAAATCGTTTGAATTTGTAAAACTTCCCTAAAAATTAGCGACTGTACATGTGTGATCCACTATCCAAGAAATCAAGAGCAATTTAAAAAAGTCCATTCTATGAGTTGATCATTTACCCTTAAAAATCCTGTGCCCGTCACGGTTAGCTCCGATATCCAAGGACTGAAATAATTTGCACAACCCAAAAAATATATGTTGAATCTAATAAGTAAAACTTTGCTAGTAAATAATTTAGAAAAAAAAGATTATCCATTCTATCTTCTTCTTCGTCTATCTTCTAAATATATAATTCGCTAATGTCCGTCTGTCTACCTGTCTGTCACGCTCTATTTGGGCAACTTCGCCACCAAATTTTAAATGCTTAAAGAGGACCTTTTTAGGAATTACAGGATAATTATTTTTATCCCGAAATTCTTATAACATTTTGAGTTATTAATTGTAGAAGTTAGGATTTCTCGCATAGAAAAAGTATGAAGATATCATGATAGAAATGAAAAGAAATTTATATATTCTTTGCAATATTTCAATTTTTTTTAATTATTTGAAATTCCTATCGGGATCCCCGTTTATTTACCGAGTCGCTTCCGTGCACGAAGACACACACTTCAAACTCAACCTCTGGCCGTAGCCACTACCGGCACCCCTGAAGTTACATTATTTCCTATCTCTAACTCCTCCTTTTGCTTTCGTCTCTAGCTAATGAACTAATCCTTATTTCTGGTTCCACCCGGTTCCTTTTATCCAACTTCTTCTATTCTCGTGAGGATGCACTAATTTGAGGATGGACTCCCTCAGCACCAGCGTGAGAGCCTACTCCTTTTGAAGAATGCATCACTGAGAGGGAACCTTTTTTACGTCCCTTCCACAGGACGGGATGTCACACCAACTCCCTGTCCACGTAGAGTTGTCTGGGGGCTGTTGTGGTGAGATCCAATATTCCAATCTAGTGCCAGTTTAGGATTTGTTTACATTAAATAAATATTTTTAGTTAAATATTTTTCGAGATCTATAAGCTTATATTTGAATAAGATAATAGTATTCAAAGTACCTCGATTCGGACTTAACTAGTCATACTAGGTAGAAATATTTAACCAGACTGTTAGTGTTTTTTTATTGGCGCACACCCCCAGAAAGGCTGGAGATCCTGGGTTCGATTCCCGGGGACCATGGGATGTTTGGCCTCGCCAATAAAAAAACACTCACAGTCTTGTTAAATAAATATTTTTATTTAATGAAAAAATCCCTCGCGCCCAGGATTTGAACAGGGATCTTCTTTGTAGAAAGCCGACACCCTAGCCCGCTACACAAGCTACCCCTGCAATATTTCATTGAAAATATTTTCATTAATAAAAACATAATATCTTCTCTTTCTAATAATATTTTTAAAATTTTACTTTTATTTCTTTTAAAATGAGAAGACCTTAAGTTTGCAATTGTCAGTGGCCGAAGGCGGGCGGAGCGGCTAGTAAACAATAAATCGGCATCTCTACTTTATATACTCGTCTAATTTATTTTCTTCATTAAAAAAAAAGTTTTTAAGAGTGATTTTTTTAGACGTTCATATCGAATTTCGTTATTCCTATGAAAGATTCTCCCATCTTTTGACCTCATTCATCTTCCATTGGCTCTGATGGATTGATTTGGGACAATCGAGCCTTTGCATATTGTTTTCCCTTTAATATTATTGACATCAAGGACCAGCCACAACCTTTAACATCAAGATGATCAATGACTAAAAACAAACACGCATAAGACTTTATAATTAAGTTAAAACGATCTTCATTGAAGAATAAATTGGATTACTTCCCAATACTAAATTAAATTAAACCCAAGGAATAGATTAGATTTAGGAGATTTTACTATTTAGTAGGCCTGTTTAATATTAAATTTTAAACAGATTTAAATAATAAATAGATGCTTTGCTGTTGTGGTTCCGGGATTGCTTACCGCTTACCGTTCCTAGAGGGAAAATTTTATTTCATTGTATTGAATACCAATCATTTGAAATAAATAGGGGTGGCTTAGATCCTGAAAAATACCTTAAAACAAATAAAAAAAGATGCTTTCCAAATTTTAGAATATATGAAATGGGAAAAATTTGTTATAAAACTAAATTAATAATAATTAAATTATTATATATTAGCCGTGCGGCCCACCGAAGGCGTGTGCGCGTCTAGCCGGAGGGCTTGGTCCTTGTAACATTTAAAAAATAAAGTATACAAATAAAACACTCAGTTATCTGTTTCAAGATATTAATTTCAATTTATCATTTAATACGTGTGAAGTCTTCAGAAGTGATTTATCTACAATAAAGTTTATGAAAATAATGTTTTAAAGAATACAATTAATTGTCAACCTCATCAACGAAACGAATTCTTCAATACAATTAATATTTATTAACTCCTATACTAAAAAAGTAGATGTACCGATTTGTCCTTAGAATGATAAAAATTAGAAAAATTTTGAATATTTCACGCCAAATTATTATTTTTTTTAAAGAAATCAGTGTGCACAACTTTAGTGTGGTCGTTTTCATTCTTCTTTTAAAGTGGAAAAGCTGTGAAGTGACTTCGCGATTAGTCTGAGATATGGGGTGCATCTTTTAGTTTTCAATGTAGGATCAACGAATGAATCTTAATTTCAAGAGCAGTGGCTAAATATACATATAAAGGGCAGTGAGGAGATCAAGGCAACCATATAAAGAAACAAATATATTTCTTTCTTCTGCTTTATTAAGCTCGAGGCAAGCAGCACATTGTTGCCGAAATATCGGCCTAAACGTCGATAAGTGTTCGAAATAAAGCAGAAGAAAAAAATATATTTTTTTTATTTTGACTTTTGGCTGCCTTGATATCCTCACTGTCCTTTATTTGAATGAATCTTACAATATTGTTAACGTCCTTTTCTGCTTCTGAATTAGAAGCTTATTATTCAACTAAATTGGAAGCTAATTAAAATAAATGTTTTTCTCTGATGGGGAAGCGAACTTATGACCTCTTAAAAAAAAAACCAAGATTTTCTCTCTCTGCAGAGAATGCGCCTGTTTGTCTTTTTATAATCGTTTTATCTATAATAAAATTTCCAATCGGTGCGGTTAAGCAATGCCAAACGGCGAAAAATCGTATGGGTAACCCCTAGGAATCAGCATGTTGATCGTCCCCCGGTAGCCATTTGTATTAAAAAAAAAAATGGCCTCGGTAGGGATGAAAGAAAAACAAACTTCTGCAAGCTTGGCATTTTCCGTAAATTACTAGCATAAGTTTTTACTTTTGGAGAGGAAAAATGTAGTTAATTAAACTTTATTTATGGAACTTTTTAGTAATAATTTCTTTTAAGTAAAAATAGCACAGGAAAAATAACGTTATTTTTACTGCCAAATTAACTTCAAAGTTGTCTACCTAATGGTAATATTCACTTAGGTAAATATTTGGTGAAATTTACTCAAAGAATTTACTTATAAGTTTTTTTTACTCAAAAAGATAAAAATGTTAGTAGCGGTACCGTGGCAAATATTACTTTAAAATAAAAATTACTTTGAAGTAATAAAATCAAGTAGCAGCCACCACTTTGTTACGGTAAAAGGGTAGTAAAATTTCGACAATTTCTGAAGTTATTTTCCCATAAAAAAACCCTTTAATATAACCTATAAGTAAATTGAACCTAAAATAACTTATAAAAATAACTAAAAAATTAATATTTGTCACTGTAGAGTAAAAATGTCTCTTTCAGTATTATTTTTAAAGAATTCTTACTATAAAAATAGTCAAAATGACTTAAAAAGTGAAAATAATACTTTAAAGTAATATTTAAATAAAGATAAATGTTAGCATAATAGTTAAATAATAATATGCCAATTAATGAAATAAACAATAATTTTGGATAAATAAAGCCCATTACTTACAAACTTATGTAAATTTGTACCTACCAAAATAATTAAAAAAATATATTTTTTTTATTTTGACTTTTGGCTGCCTTGATATCCTCACTGTCCTTTATTTGAATGAATCTTACAATATTGTTAACGTCCTTTTCTGCTTCTGAATTAGAAGCTTATTATTCAACTAAATTGGAAGCTAATTAAAATAAATGTTTTTCTCTGATGGGGAAGCGAACTTATGACCTCTTAAAAAAAAACCAAGATTTCTCTCTCTGCAGAGAATGCGCCTGTTTGTCTTTTTATAATCGTTTTATCTATAATAAAATTTCCAATCGGTGCGGTTAAGCAATGCCAAACGGCGAAAAATCGTATGGGTAACCCCTAGGAATCAGCATGTTGATCGTCCCCCGGTAGCCATTTGTATTAAAAAAAAAAAATGGCCTCGGTAGGGATGAAAGAAAAAACAAACTATTTCCGATGTTGTTAACAACAACGCCCGGCCTCTCACACAACCTGCAACACTGATACCATCCTCACCTTTTTAACCTTCATATTAAAAAAAAAAATTATTTCATTCTATCAAGAGGAAGTTTTTCCGCAATATAATAAAAAAAAAAATTAGAGATATATTTGACTGATAAGGTTCATTTTTTTTTTATCTTTTGTAACTTTTCAATCATTTCGAACTGGAACATTACTAAATGTAAATGTTAAAATAAAAAAAAAAAAAACTGAAAATATAGAGATGCATGGTGTCATATGGCTAAATAAGATAAAGAAAATAAATATTTTATGAATTGACAAAGATAAAACATTTGAAATATTGACAGTATTTTTTATCAGTTAGAATCCATTAATGTGATTTATTTATTAATTTTATTTCATCTCTTCCATTTTATCAGAATTTCAACTTGAAATCCTCTATAATATATAGTAAAAAGGGAAAAAAAATCCGGATTGCAAGTTCATTTCTTTCATCTCATGTGGAACGTAGAGGTGTGCATTGGAAATGGGAAAAATAAATAGAAAAGGAATTGCGCCGAGACGAAGAGTCGTTACCACATTTTCACTCCTCCCTCTCTACCCCTAAAACTCTTCAACTCACACTTGAACACTCCAAAGAAGGAATTTCTCGCACCCTTTGGATATTTTAAAAGATTGTTTGACTTGTGAAAAAACGAAAAAAAATCACAAACGTGCTCCAGGTGTCTAATAAAATAGCTTAAAAATTAAATTTTAAAGTAGATATTTTAAAAGTATGAATGAATTTTTCATACTAATTAAAAACAATTAACCTAAGAATAAAGCACTAATTCAATGTTTTTCCTGTAACTCCGGCCCATTTATACCTTCTAAGAATATTTATGTCCAATTTAATTACATTGTTTAGAAACACAATACTTGTTATGGTATTGTGTATAAAATGCCATGCAGTTTTTTCTTTCGCCTATTTTGTGAGATCAAAATCACTCTTAATAAAATTTTTGTTTTTTAATTTGTCCTCTCGGCTGCCGAGTCTATTTAGGGATTTGGTGAATATATACCTATTTATTTCAATTACCTTGTATCTATAGAAAGCGGGGGACGTTCCACATGGTGGTTTTTCGGAGCCACCCACCCGAGTTTCCGCCGTGCTTGGAATTTCTTTTCTGCAACACACTTGGTTGCTCTACTCTGTTACCAGTCCTCCGAGATTTTTTGTTTTTAAAACCCTCGAATCGGACTTGAAAAGTCATAGATATATTTTACAAATATACATATTGGTGGGCCCGAACGTCCCATGGCCCCCAGTAATCGACCCCAGGATCTCCAGCCTTTCGGAGGCTGGAGATCCTGGGGGAAATAAATATACATTTTTTAGGACATATTTCATAAAAAATACTATTAATTATAGCATTTGAAACAATATCCAGTGCTTAACTCAATTTTTACTTTTTTTGGCGCTTGACACACTAATGCATAACAGGGTCCATATATGCAAGTTGGCCGTGCATTTCTCTAACAAGGAAATTGAAGTGAGAATTTCTCACTTGTCAGCCGCTTTATAAACTAGGGGGGGGGGGTAACAAATACCATTGGTAAACTCACAAAAATTAATAAATATTTTTTCCTTATTTAAAGATAGGTATGTATAAGTTATTAGTTAGGTATTAATATTAAAATACTTTTAATTTTTGATCTTGAAAAAAACTTCTCTCTTTGAATAAGAAACGAATTTGTAAATGTTTATGTAGCTCTTGACCCTGGCCTGAACCAAGGGCGAAATAGATTAAATTAATTCTTTTTTTTCTGGCCTTGGTTTATATTATAATTTTACTATTGATTTTAAAATATCTATTTATGTCAATTTTACATAATTTTTTGTATCTTAGAAATACTTTCCTATTTTTACTTTCTCTTACCCTTATAGAGAGAGAAAGTATTCCTATCATTCTTTATTGTGTTAAAACTTTTTATTTTTTTCTCTGTGTATTAAATTCAAAAATAATTTCTTGTGATCGATCAGGAAGGACATCGCTAACTTTTTTGAGAGAAAAAAAGCCCTTAGGGAAAAAAAAAAACTTTATTGAAAAATTATATTTTTTTATAAGTTAACGCCCATTTCTACTAATTTATCGAAAAATGATATTCGTACTTATCTGAAAATCCAAGTTCTAAAAGTTGGTGTGGATAAAGAAAAAACGATAACCTTAAGACAGATAATTTACAAATCCAACATTTCTTTTTTATATTCATCTCAAATTTTTATTTCTTCAAGTATGTATGATATTTATTTCCAAGATCAGTTCATTCCTGGACAATTCGTATTTTAATTTAATGAATTTTACCTCTCCGAATGATGTCCAAGACAAATGTCTGACCAGACTCACTATTAGTTATTTATTTAATTTAAATTGTATTGCAATTTCCAACAAATAATGACAATGCTACCATATTTTTTAATTTCCTCATCTATTCAAATGTTTCACAAAAAAAATAAATAAAATAATAAAGCATGTCACCATTTATTTATTATTCAGATCATTATTGTATGTAGAATATAAACCTTATTTCCGTTTTCGTTAGGACATATTTTTTTATTTAATAAATTAATTAGAGCTTAGAAAAGAATTTAAGAAGAAATTGCATAAAAAAACTTTGAATAGTACAAAAAAAAAGAACCGATTGACTTACGGTTTACGTCAGAGGAAAACGAGAATGACTGCAAACAATAACTCACCTGAAACAAAAAGAAATTTACCAATTAATAGACTATTAGAAAAAAATAAGAGTAAAAAAAATTTAAATCTGATAACATTTTATCATATAAAATTAAATAGGCTATTTTACAAAATAAATAAAAAAATATTCGTGGCGTTTTATATTATTTAGAACAATAAGTTGACAATATTTAACCGGTCGGACTTGTGTTAGACAAATTTTTTTTTTTTTGGAATTTTATAAGCTTATTATTAGCATCAAAATCCTTTTACTAATATTTTTTTGGAAAAAAAAACTTTCTTTGGTAGTTTTTTCATTTTTCAATTATACAAAAAATAAGTGATCTAGATTATTTACAAATAAAACAAAATTAATTGATTTTTTTTTTTTTTTAAGTTCAAAGATGAATTTTGTTTAGTGTCCTGCTAGTAAAAAAAATTTTTTTTTTAATTACTGATTACCCTATGAGTAATTCCACGATAACGAAAAAAATTGATAAGAAAATAAAAAGAAATAACAAATTTATATATGTGTATTACAAGCAAAGTTAAACATCCATAATTTTTCTATAAAAATTTTGAAATTTAAATAAAATTGTGGATAAAGTTTCCAAAATACATAAACACATGCAGGGTATTTTCCTTAAAAAATAGTAGCAGCAATTTTTTTTTCTCAACCTTAGAAGACCTAAATTTTATTTAATACTAGACCTACATTTCTTTTTATTTTTACTTTTTTTTTTTAAGTTTTTTCGACATCTTAGGCCTTATAGACTTTAAACGATATACTACTATATACATATATTTATTACTATACTAATTATCTAAGCACATTTATTTACCATTTGGTATCCAAATGATTTAAATAAATATTAATCGGTCCAAACAGGGCGAACCAGGGGGGGCGGGGGGGCGAGCCCCCCCGCCCCAGGCGCACGAGCCCTTGGCGCCCCCGAAACCGGCAAGGCGCCCTACGGCCTCTAAGATATAGCCCAGCCAGGGCCGCAGACAGGGGGGCAGGGGGGCTATCCCCGGGGCCCGGGCCCTCCGAGGGGGCCCGGGCCCATTGCGCTCCCGCCTTAAAATTCTAATAAAAATTAAATTTCAAAAAAAATCATTTTCTTGAAATTTTTTCTCAGGAGCCCCGGGCCCTTTACGGTCAAATCTTAAAATTTTTATTTAAAAAAATCATTTTCTTGAAATTTTTTTTCTCAGGGGGCCCGGGCCCTTTACGCTCAAATCTTAAAATTTTTATTAAAAAAAATCATTTTCTTGAAATTTTTCCTCAGGAGCTCCGGGCCTTTTAAGCTCATATCAAGTTTGATCTTTTCACGACTCAGGATAGCTAAAAATGCAGATTTCAGTGGTTAATTTTCAAAAAATTTTCCATACCCCCAGATTCCCCGGAAATTCTCTGTCCGGATCTGGCCTCGATAAATTATTGTAACTCTTTGTTTAGGAAATTTTGAAAAATTTTTAAATAACTTTATTTAAATAAATATTGTAAGCTATGTATAAACTATTTCAAAAGTTGTGTCAAAAACTGTGTAAAAAGTGTTGGCATGAAGGCCACAATAGCCTTTTATATACTAAAAAAAAAAACTAAGTTTTTTTTTTTTGGGGGGGAGGGGCCCGTATTAGTAAGTAGCCCCGGGGCCCGTCAAGTCTGCCTGCGGCCCTGAGCCCAGCGAATGTGATTTTATCATATTCTTTTCATCGATTGTCTTAAAAAATTGATTGTTTTCTTTAAAAATTATATTACAACTTGAATTCTAATATTTTAAATGAATTTAATTCCAAAAATAATAAATAACGTATATAGAGGCTTTATAATTAAAATTTTTTTATTTTGCAATATATAAGCCTTAATTTGATGTTTTATGGCTGTGGAGATTTACTCAGGATTCGTATAAGCCTTAATATTTAATTTTTTGAAATTCAAAACTTTTTTAAGCATGAAGGAATTGAGCTATGAGACTGAGTCCTAGTTGAGCTTCGCCCCCCCCCCCCCGCCCTCAAAGGCTGGTTACGCCGCTGGTCCAAACCCATATGGAACTCTCAAAATAAGCGAAGTTCGATCCCTGGGTAGGTCCCTTGGAGTTAGCAAAATTCAATTCTAATGAGAAAAATAAAACTTAACAGATATTTTTCATATTTTTTTAATTTCTTAATTTTCATAATTTTATTTGTACTTTGTTTTACTTATATTTCGTCTATTTTTTCACAAAAGAGAAAATATTATAAAATAATATAATCATCATTCATGTAAAAATCCTAAATAATACAGCCTGAAATTGTTTTATTTGTATAGTTGGTAGTTTTCAAAATCAGGGACTAAACAAAAATATGGTCAGCAATTGGGAACCTTAAAAGGCAAGGCTTGTGAGTTCAAATTCCAGATTAAAAAACCCTTTAAGCCTATTTGGTAAATTTTTTCAAATCAAAATCTTTTTTTTTTCATTAAAAATTGTGGTTTCTTTAAGATTGCGGTTACTCTAAGGAGTAGCTTTCATGGGTTCCGGTTTCCTTTTTCAGGAGGAGGCATTTCAAATAGAGTTGGATAATTTTTTGTCATTGAATTTGAACTAGAGTTGTGTTTAGGATTATAAGCTTAACTGCTTTATCCCCTAGACCAGTGTTTCTCAACCTTTTGAAGGTGCGTTGGGAATAACACTAGGTTCACCCTTCCTTTTTTTCCCTTCCGTGAAAATCATTGAACCTTTTTTTAGCAAAGCTAAATTTTTTCCACGCTTCGGAAAATTAGTGCAGCTTACATTAAAATCATTTTCAAATAGGCTTTGCTCATTTTTCTACCTATTTGAATATCAACATTCAGCTATATAGCTGCTTCAAATAAAATCATTTTACGTTTTTTTAGCAAAACTTTGTTTTTTTTCCTTCTCTTTATTATTATTATTATTTTTTTTTTTTTGGTTTATCAAAATATCTCGCGGCACCCCTTCGGCATTCTCTCGGCACCCTCGGGCACACCGGTTGTCCGGCACACCGTGGGAACCCAGCCCTAGACTCCTCTGAAAATTATTGTATATAGGCATTTTTCGAGTCTTCTCCCATAAAAAGTCTTATTTCCGCCACTACTGATAAAATTTTAATTTTATAATGTTTTTTCAAGCATTCATTGTTTCAATTTCAAAACAATGAAATTCCCAGCTTGTCACTTTTCACTCTCATTTTGAAGAATCCATCGAAACAAGATAATAAGTCGTATAAATGTTTCTTGTCAACAGTTCTGACGTCCCTTCAAATGGGCCTGTTATATGATAATCAAAAGGCCATGCCTCTTGACCTTAACGAATCACGAAATTCACGACTTGCGACTTGCTATCTTCATATCAAAAAACTTTTTTTGTGTAGTCATAAATATGCCAAATTTGATAACGCATTTACGTGTATGTGTTATTATTGATTACTATGTAATTTATTCCAAAATAAGTTATTTTTTTAATCAGTTTCCGGTGGTCCATTAAATTAATTCAAATGGATTTTTACATAACAGGTCAACGTGTATTTTCATAAAACTTAATTAATTTAATCAAAAAATTATCACAACCTTGCTTGAAGTTGAGCTTTCGTTATAATTAAAAATAAAATAAAAAAATTTAAATAATTCGTTTATGCAAATTTAATGTCATACGATGGCTGTTGAAGAATTCC
Organism: Euborellia annulipes; assembly: GCA_023213315.1. NCBI lineage: Eukaryota > Metazoa > Arthropoda > Insecta > Dermaptera > Anisolabididae > Euborellia > Euborellia annulipes. The sequence goes on from JAKCPI010004259.1 coordinate 402,315, forward strand.
TATGTTCGTTAAAATTTATTCATTTAATTGTCTATCAGATGATACAATTTTAATTGATTATTTTTATAGATCATTATCTAAAATTATCATAATTTATTCTTGAATGAATTTAAAATTGTCTATAGCTAATATATATTAGCTATCAATTAAATTTAAAAACTTGCATTTAGTAAATCCCCTTCTCTAACCTTATCACCGATTTACAACTCCACCTTCATCTCTAATTTATAGGAGATAGAGAAAGCCTCGCCTAGAATTTCAAACTTTTTTTTAAACAACCAAACATTATTTTGATTATTCTTCAATTTAAGCATTAGAGCAAATTTTGAGAAAATCCAAAAAAGTACTGTAAAGTAGGCCTACTAGAACTTTTGGAAAGATTTAAATATAAAATTTCAACCTCGTAGCTTTACTATGGTTTAGATTTTTTTATTATTACATTAACTCATACTATAGATTTCTATATAATGAATGAATTTTATGATTCATTAAAGAGATTTAAACACTTCACTCACACCTCTTTTCCTCTAAATGTATTTCATAGATAAGAACAAGCAAGTAAAACGGCAGATAGCTTTATTTATTAAAATATAATAAGAAAAAATTAAATTTACTCATAATTGCATTTTAAATATCTTGGAATAAAAGGTGTGATATGTAACACCAGATTTTTTATCTGATTCCTTATCTATATATAAAAATGGTTTTTGCACAGAAAATAATTAGAATCCAAAAGCTGACTCAATATAAGCTGATATTCTATTAACTAAAAAAAAAAAAATGTTTATTAAACAAATAATACGTATATCAACATTAATACTTTTTTTTTGCACTCACACTTTTTTCCCATTTACACTCACACACACACACATACACACAGTCTTTTCGGCAACTTAGGCCTTTATTTTATAATAATATCTATTGTGGGTCCTGGCATTCTTATTTAAGCCATTTGGTATCCAAATGGCTTAAATAAAATCATCGGACTGCCTGGGATCCTGACCCGTGACCCACTATATACAAGGTTAGCACGCTACCAATTACACCAAACCCGAGGGCAACATTAATACTTCAAACCAAACTTGATTTTTTCTTTATTTAGGCATATGGTAGGAGAATAACTAAAATATTCTGAGTTTGAGATCGTGAGGAATTCCAACAATATTTTACCATCTAGGAAGTTAGTTTTGGCGATTCAATGTAGAAAGGCGAAGAACTTTTTCCCTTGAATACTCACCTACTGGGTGAAGTAATTAATGGGATTGTAACCAGAACGAACGAATCCTGTATTTTTTTTCGGCATCTGAGGCAATATAGACTTTAAACGATAGTTAATTATATTTTAATAATGAAATAATACGATCAAAGCATATTTATTTATACCAACTAGTTAGTATTCAATTGATTTAAATAATAAATATTCATCGGACTGCCTGACATCCGAACCCCTTGATTTTAAGATTCTCAAACTCAAGAAGAATCGCCATCCGCCGAGATTCTAGATGGCACATTATTTTTGAAATTTCTGACATTTGTTAGACTGTATTTTTTGGAAATAGTAATTTGTTATTAAGTATCATTAGTATTGCCTACAACCTTATTGTTGATTCCCTTCATATTAAAACCACAATATTAAACATGCCTGGATCGACACATACAGTAGGTTATATCGTATTTAAATAGGAAATATCTTTCGGTACTTAGAAATCTTGATAATTAAAGATATCATCTCATTTTAAATTAAAACATACTCCGAATTTATAGAGCTTTAGATTTCCATATTCCTCTGCTTTGAATTTCAACTAGTTTGATTAAATCTATTTCTATTCCCAACCTTATCCCAAAGTATTCCTCTTTGAGAAAGGACAAGTATGCAACCGCTTCTCGAATAGTTATTTATTTTATTAGTGCGAATTTATTTTTACCTTAAAGGTTTTATATCTTTTCACTATTAATATTCATACTTATTGAATCGCTATTTTATGAGTTATTTGTAATTCAGAAATATTAAATCAATGCAGAAATTCTTTCTATTTATAAAGTTTAATAAATTATAATTTGAAATTTCTTTATTATACAACTTGCGCCAAAACAAGTATTTTTTATGGTAATAAGAATGTCAAAATCTCTACTACACCTAATTTTGATAAGCATTGTCGATGGTGAAATTCAACTTGACATTACGGCTAGCAAGTCCTGAAGAAGCTTTCATTCAGATCCGAAATCTTTGATGGTAGTGTATTGGTTATGATTCTAATCATATTCGTGGTATTAGCACATTTTTAAAAGTGATAATGAACATGTATGGAATATTTTATATTGTCACATTATAAAATTGAAATACTTCTTAGAGAGATCCTTAATGATGACTATGATTAAGTATACACCTATTATATTGTCAAGTTACGTGATTGAAATGTTTGCAATTTGAAGATGATTATGGAGTGAATAATTCTTATGATGATTTTAATATTAGATGATCTTAGAAATGTTGAGTGGAAAATTTAGGTTGCTATTTTTCTTCTCTTACCTTAACATACCACTGCGTGTTCTTTTTATTTTGATGGTGTTGATGCCCCGGAGATTTGTGTGATTGAGGTGCAGTACAGGGACAATGTAACAAAATACCACGAAAACGATGCACACCGCCTCCACTAGCTCGCCGATTTGTTCGCGAATTTGTCGCAGTTATCGGGGGTAAAAGATCACCGACACAGGGTGGTACACCCAAAGGACTAGGCCAGAGCATGTTTATTTACACACACAAGCACATATATACACTACTGGGTATCACAAGATGTCATTTCGCCGGTTCCGGTGTCTAACATCTAGCCAAGCTAAGGCAGCCTGTTAGTACAAAGCGTTGAGCTCAACTGGCTGCGTTATCGTGTCTGTCGTGTATCGACCGACCGGCGGGTGGATGTCCCGGTTGGTGGGGCGGCGGACGAGGGCCGACAGGCCGGGGGCGGCGCCTAAAGCGTCATCGATACGTCATCGTTATGACGTGATCACCTCATGCACACGTGCTTTTAGGCGACCAGCCCATCAACATGATTGCCATATATTATTATTCAATCTAATTCAATCTCCTCAACTATATTTATGTATTATCAGATGACGTGTGACGGTCAAAGCGTACTATAAAAATCTTAAGCAATTATCTTATCAGTAGACTAGTGTGACTCTGACGAATAATACAGATGAGGGGAAATAGCATTCAACAAAAGAAATCAAAGCGAATTTGCTTTACTAAAATTGCATTGCATCCATTTTTAAAGATGAACAAAATAATTTTCCACCAATAATATTTTTTTTTAAATGACGCCAGTGATGTGAATAAATTTTACTAACAAAATTTGGCAGAAAAAGTATTAGTTTGCAATTTATTTTTAGATATTTGTTGATATAAACAAATCTTACTAAAATCTTATTTTATTACATACAAATTTGAAGAAGATATCTCCCTACTTTCTTAATATATCTAATTATAATAATTAACTGAGATGTACTAATTTCGCACTTCCTTTAGTATTCCATCAACCGCAAATGAATTGACAATAAAGCTTATGACGACACTTTGGTGTTAATTTGTTAATATGGTGGCCTATTCGCAGGCGTAGGCTCCAACAGGCCTTCATTTGCAAATTATTTATTTGTTGTATTCTTTTGACGACAGATAACAAATATCGAGTATTCTTCAATATATTATTTCTATATAGATGTAAATATATAAAATACAGTTCTAAAAGGGGTTAAAATTTATTATTAATAAATTCAATATAAAAATGTCCTTTATTATTATTCATACAAATTGTGAAATGTCAAATCGGTATATAATGAAGGATGTTGATATCAATGAGTGAAATAATAAATCGAGGTTAAAAGGAAATTGAGACTATATTATTACATTTATTGAGAGATAAAAAGCCTGGTGCAATATTTTGTACTAAAAATATAGTGATACAATAAATAACTTTATAGGTAAAACTTTCAGAGATCTTAAAATACTGAACAACAGTGGCGTTATTTTTTTTTGGTGGGGGCATTTGCTCCCCCCCCCCAAAGGGCTCTCTGATTTTTATAAAATTTTATATTATTCTAAATAAAATACTTCAAAATACATCTACGAGTATAGAAACTGTACAAAATTAAACAATTAATTAAATTAAATATCTTTTGGCTAAATTTGAGTACCTATTTGTAAGTGAATTTTAAGAAAATAAAATGTTTGCCCCGACGCCACTGCTGAACAAATATAAAAATATATATTAAATCAAATTTTTGTATTTCATCAAATAATTTGGTCTACTCGGATCATGAAACGTATTATTGCTATATATATTAAAATAGACTAATTTAATCTTAAATAATTAATTTATGAAGAAAGGCTTATTTGACCTATCGGTGGTATCTAGAATCCAACTTTACAGGGTGTTTATTAAACATACGGTAAAACTTCAAGAGGTTATACTCCGGATATAAGAATATTTTAAACTATGATGATTTTTGAATACCTCTCGCTTTGTGTCTAAGATACAGGGCAAACAAAATTTTCTACAAAACCCATTCTTGATACTGTATTTTTAAAATTATTTTCAATTATTAATGTAGTCATTTTATAAAATTCTTGTAGAATTAGAAACTTTACATGTAATTTGGGATAATAAAATATTGTTATTGTCGAAAAATTTGTTGGTCCTATATCCTAGAACTTTCAAAATATACCAGGAGACAACCTCTTGAATTTATGCCGTGTGTTTTTTAACTACTCTATGTTTTTTTTTTTTTTTTTAACACACACTTTTTTCCCATTCACACTCACACATACTCACAGTCTTTTCCGCAACTTAGGTCATGTAAGACTTTGACGATAACCTTTATTTATCTTATCTATTGGGGGTTCACGCATTTTTATTTAAATCCAAATGGCTTAAATAAAAATTCCTGTACCCCCAATAGATATTATCATAAATCAAATCATCGGACTACGTGGGGCCCGAACCCGTGATCCTTGGTATAGAAGACACGCTAACCTCTACACCAAGCCCGAGGGCTGCAGGCTTGTTTATTTCTAATAATACTTGAAGAGAATATTTTTTAATATTGAATTCATGCTTTGAATGAATCAGATAATAATCCATTTATCAATTTCATTTTAATTATTAAAATGAGTAAACTAAAAAAAACTTCATCAATGACATATGAAATCTTATCAAAAGTAAGATAAAAATTAAGAAAAAAAGTATAAATGCATATACTAAGAAAGATAATTTATTATCTGTAGCACGGGCAGGTTATTGCCCCCTCCCCTCACCTCTCCTAAAGTGTTCTACACTGAATATTTTGAATTCTTACTCAATAACAATACAAATATAGGCTTATTATAATTTTTATTCAGAGTTACTTTTTAATATTCCACTTTGAAAGAACTGGATTTATTTTAAAAAAACCCCCCTATCATATCGAATTAATATCTGGGCCACTTGAAAATTTGTTTTTTCTTCCTTTATTTCCCAATCTTTTCTTATCTTTTTACTATGCACCGCTCTTATACAAATCTGATCTTTTTTTTCTCTTGAGTGTGGAATCTGATCTTTCTCACTTTGGATTAATATATAGCTCTATATTATTATCATCATTTTTTTTTTCTTAAATTGCACATTTTTTGCAAAATAACTTGACTGTGTAAGGCAGCGTTTTCCAAACTGTGAGGCGCGCCTCCCTAGGGAGGCGCGTACTAGTCTAAGGGGAGGCGCGAATATTGGCTACCAAGATCAATTTTCCAAATGATTGCTAGATTTATAAATAAAATAATAAAATTTAGAAGATTCTGGGACGGAGGTTTTCCATAATTAAAAACTCGATGAGCCGCAGTGTGCCCATCAGTAGAGACGGTGCCACTGCGACTTTAATTAAAATAATAAATATGAATAAATAAAAAAAATATTTTTATATAAATTAATATTTTTATAGTTAATATTTTATTAATTTTAATATTATTAAAAATTTTTGTTTTTGTATTATTTTATTAAATGTGTGTGTGGGGAGGGGGGGGGGCGTCATACGATTAAATATTTTTAAGGGAGGTTAAAGTTTGGAAACCTCTGGCCTAAAGTAAGACTCATTCTAGAAAATTATACTATGTGTAAAACCCAAAGGCGGATTCAAGGAAGTTTTTCAGGGTTTTAATTTTTTTCTGACTAGACGCGAAGCTCGCCGAAGGTGATAGCATTGTTAATTATTCTATTTATTAAGATTGAATTTCAAATGGCTTAAATAAGAATGCCTGGACCCCAACAATATATATATATATATATTCTTAATAACGGTTATCGTAAAACGTCTTATATGGCCTAAGCTGCCGTAAAGACTGTGTGAATGGAAAAAAGTGTGAGTGTTTAAATAAAAAAAAAGATTGAATTAGGGGTTGAAAAATTGAAAAAAATGTTTGTTTTTTTATTTATTTTAGTTAAATCGAAGCCAAATAAATAGAAAATATTCAAAAAATAGCGTTGATTATTATTTTACTTAGGGGGGATGAAGGGTTGATTATTTAAGAAAGGCCTTGGAATATTCCAATTCACTTGTTGACATTCTTTTCCAGCTCTAAATATAGTTAGATTAGAGCAAAAGGAATTTTTTTACTTTTAATAAAAAGGGAATTGTTATTTTCATCTATTTATTCCTATCGAAAGAGAGACAAGTCTCTCGTTCAGTCAAGTCGAGTGCGTTGCCGGACGGCAGGCGCGACGAGCTGCTCTGTTTTTTTGTTGTGTTTGAAGTGAATCAAAGTGAATAATTAATATAGTGTAACCCACCCTCAGCCGACACACCCTCTCCAGTGTCTTATTAAAGGTAATTATTATGTATTTTATCGTTGAAAAAAGAAAATGATAGAAACAAATAATTTGACTGCGAAAAACGATTCTTTTGAATATGAAATTATATATTTTGTATTTCATTAAGGGTAGAGGGAGAATATAAGCTGTTGAAATGGGGAGGGGGAGTGTAGGTGTCATTGAAAAAAAATAGTTTTTTATTTTCTTTTTTTTTTAAACACTCACGCTTTTCTCTTTCACACTCAACACTCACACACACATTCACACAGTCTTTTCGAATATAAATAAGAATAAATAAAAAAAATATTTTTATATAAATTTATATTTTTTAGCATTAAAAATTTTTGTTTTTTGTATTATTTTATAAAATGGGGGGGGGGGGGGAGGCGTCATAAGATTAATCATTTTTAAGGGAGGCGTGGTAAAATAAAGTTTGGAAACCACTGGTGTAAGGCATCTATCTGTATGATGTTATGGGTTTGGTTTTATACTTCATAACAAATTGGATCAGAGCCTTCTCTAAAGAGGACACAGTTTGTCCAATTCCAAAATGATTAATGTAGGAAATGCGTTGACTAAAATAAAGGTCGTATGAGATGAGATTTGTTAAACGTCCAATACTTAAATTTATTACAATAATATTTTCTCCATAATAAAAAACTAAAAAAAAAAATTCTCTCTAAATCCCTTTTTCATGTACAGTATAGATAATGTAAAATTCAGTCGTTTCTGTCCATTAAAATTTGAGATTGTTTTTGTTTACAGTAGATTCTTAAGCATCAGATGATCCGATTAAATTTAAATCTGCGTATATTTTATATGCATATGGTAAATTATTATTATTTAGAAATTGCGTGTCATAATATTTTTAAATAAAAAAATTAAGCCTTGAAAAAAAAAAAACCTTGAAATTTATATAAATATATCAAATTTTCATTCATTTAGTAGTCTAATAGATGTTTTTTAAATTATTTTTTGCATTTAGCTTCTCAGTATGGAAGTAATTGACCATTTGTCTATATATCCATGGGCTTAACTAGAGGCCGGGGGGGGGGGGGCATGGGACCAGCCATCCTCCTGGACGGTCCCATATTGTCTCAAGCACGAGCCGTTTGGGGAGGCGCCCCCCCCTCCCCCGTAACCCCCTAGTTACGCCCATTTATATATCCATCATACAGTATATCAATATAACCCCCCAAATAACCATTTGACTAATTTTTTTCAATCGAATTCTTATTTTATTTTTTGAAATATTCCAATAATTAACTCAAAAAAATATGCATATCATATAATTGTAATCAATTATATACTCAAGAGTTCACACCTCTTGAGGAGTGGTGGCGAGAACGAGTTATCTTAACTATGTCTATTCTCTATAGCCTCTATAAAACTCCCATCAAGGGAAAGACTGATCATATTTAAGTATAAATGGACATTAGCTTTTTTTATAAAAACCCTCGTATTTTGCTTACCAGAGATTTTATGGTCAAGTTAAATTCTTTTTTCTAGCTGCTAACGTTTCGGCCTTTCGATGTTGAATTTAAACAAAACCGATTCGTCAGCAGCGAATAATGATTTAATAGAAAAATAAATTTACTTCCAATTCCCATTCTGAGAAACTACCCCTATTTGTATTTGTATTTACAATTATTATTTAGGCCTATAGTTTTTGCATTATAAAATAAACCGTATTTAGAATATTATTTATTTATATTTTACCTTTTTTTCTAGGACGGGCTCTCTGTGCGCTACTAAAAGGGGAGAAATTCGACTTCTACGATTCCTGGTTGGATTCTGATTTTTATGTGAGTCAATATTAAAATATTTTTTTATTTATTTATTTCCAATTTACGGACAGTTTTGTCCATTATATAAATACATTATGTGTGGTTTACATTTAATATATTGATATAACATTATTATTGTCTTTATTATTTCATTACATTATTACCATACTATTCATACTTGAGAACATTTATTCTCATTACATTGCTTGTCTCATAGGTTATGAGATCTCTAGCATCCAAGTTGTTGATGGATTCACAAATTCTCATTATGGGGTTATTTCGGGTGTAGGAATTTTTATAGTTAGCTATACTGAATAAGGATGCATGTCTAGATGGTCTAGTGGGAACCCGAAAGCACAATGCACCCAGAAGATCAGGGCAGTCAATATCTCCATTTAAAAGTTTGAAAAGAAATTTCAAGTCATCCAACTCACGAAGTGATTTCAGGCTAGGAATATTCAGACGAGATGCAACAATGGTGTAATTATGATCAATATATGGGTCTGGAAGGCCCATTCTAGGGGAAATGATTCTAAAAAATCTATGCTGAACAGTTTCCAGTCCCTTTACATTCTGTTTGAAAAACGGTGACCAAACAACCGATGCGTAGGTGAGAATTGGACGAACCATGGACAGGTAGAGGGTTCTTAAAGTCACAGGGGAGCGGAGTTCACGACAAGTTCGTTTTATAAAGCCAAGTTGTTGGATAGACTTATTTATAATATTATCAATATGTTGATTAAAATCCATTTTCCTGTCGAACGTCACCCCTAGATCCAGCACAGAGTCCACTCTTCCCAAATTATTACTATTAATAGTGTAAGTGTTCTGATAGGCTGTACTGCTACGAGAAAAAGTTATGCACTTACATTTATTGAGATTTAAATACAAATCATTATTAACACACCATGTGTAGATTTCATCAAGGCAGTTTTGTAAATCAGCCATATCTTTGGGAGTGCCTATGCTTTTATATATCTTCAGATCATCTGCGAATAATAAGAAGTTAACATTTTTTAAAGTGCAACTTATATCGTTAATAAAGATGTTAAATAAAAGTGGCCCCAAGTGAGAACCCTGGGGAACGCCCGACAGAACCCTAATTTCTTCAGAAATAAAGTTTTTATATTTAACATATTGCACTCTCCCTTTAAGGTAATTAGCCAGCCATTCCAGAATCGCTCCTGAAATGCCAAACGATTTTAATTTTAATAGCAAAAGTTCATGATTCACAGAATCAAATGCTTTACAGAAATCAGTGTAAATGCTGTCAACCTGTAAGTTATTCTCCATGGATGCCAATATATATTGAGTATAGCACGCCAAATTTGACTCCACATTTCTCCCCCTGACAAAGCCAAATTGATGCGGGCTCAGATAAGGACATAGAAGGTTTTTAATTTTGTCTGTAATTATTGACTCAAACAACTTTGGGATAACGCTCAAAATAGAAATAGGTCTATAATTAGTGATGTCGTTTTTTGAGCCAGATTTATGAACAGGTGTTATAAAGGCCGATTTCCATTGGATTGGAAATAAACCTTCCAAAAGAGACCTATCAAAGAGTATTTTGAGAATATATGAGAAAGCAAATTTGCATTTCTTTAACAAGACAGGGGGAACTCCATCAGGGCCAGAGCTTTTATTTTCATCTAAACTCTCTATCTTAGAGAATATATCTAGAATTGAGATATCTAGCGTACAAATATTAAAAGGTGTTTGATCTTTAAATTCTCCTGTCAGGTTGCTAGGAGTTTTGTAAAAAGTACGGAAATATTCAGCAAAGCCATTAACAATTGAATAACCGTCAGTATAAGGCCGAGAATTTAGATACATGATGTTAGGAAAACCATTGTTGCACCTCACAGAGTTATAATACCCCCAAAAATACTTCGGATTAGAAGCAATAGAGTTTTCTATATCAGAGCAATATTTTTTTTACTTTCTCTTACCTATGTATATATGTAATATATATATAGAGAGAAAGTATTGGATTCATGTCAAAAATTCGATGTCGAGATTTTGATGGATCTTCACGTTTTGAGGTCTCCTGAATCCAAAAAAGTGGTTTTCGCGACATGGTCTGTCTGTGGGTGGGTGGGTGGGTGTGTGTTCAATTTTAAGCATGAAGGAATTGAGCTAGGAGGTTGAAATTTTATATTTAAGTTAAACACCCCCGGGACCGGAAAAATAAGCTTTTAATCAAAATCGGCCAAAGATTACTAGTACTTTACTGATGTACTTTTTCAGTTTTTTTTCGATTTTCTCAAAATTCGCTCTAACGATTTTGATTAAAATTCAAAAATCAATTATTTTTTAGATACTCTTTTAAATGTATATTCTCGTTTTGCCCTCAAAATTGTTTGAAGACCACTTTACTCTTGTGCTTCATAGGAAAGATAGGAGAAATGGTTGCCATGGTAACAAAATATAAATATTTTCCCATACTTATAAATTTTACATCTGAATTCAAATATTCCCTACTGACGGGAACTAAATACATGTCGACACAAAAAATCTGGTGTGACAAGCACAGTACACAACTTTCGATTACCGAAGGTAAGAGAAAGTTGTGTGCTATGCGCCAGTACACCAGATTTTTTTAATTAAATTTCTCCATCTTAAGTTATTTACGATATTTATGGGGTTCAGGCATATTTATTTATATTATTTGGTATTCAAATGATTTAAATAAATATTCATCAGTCTGCCCAGGATCCTAATTCGCGCCCCCTTGACTTTAAGATTATCAATATTGACATTTGGGAACCCCACCTACCTTTCGACCAAGTGGGAGGGGAGGGGCAAATTTATTTACCTTAAATAGAAAAATAAATATATAGGGTACGAGAAAGTAAAACAGTGGATGAAGTAGAATTTCCATTTTCACGTTTACGCACATGAGTGTTTTTTGATTAAGTTTTTTTTTTTTTCAAGTTCTAATAAAGTTTGTTTAATGCATTTAAAACTTGACGGATTAAATCGATGACGATAATGCTGACGGCAGTGTTGACCCCAGGTTCATAACCAATCATAATAATTAGATCGTTTAAATAAATATAATCTGTTTAAATTAACTCCATGTGTATTTAATTGATATACAGAAATAGAAAATATTTTTTTTTTAATATTTTGCGAAAAATAAAATATTTTTTTATTGATTAGTTAGATTTAGGTATATTTTATTTTTGATTAGTTAATAATTAAATTCAAATGAAACTCTTTGAAAATAATTATGAATTGTTTCTTAAAATTTTTTGTTTATTTCCCAAATCATCACTCAAATATTTTTCATTAAAAATTGAAAGGTCAAGAGAGGATATTTTTTTTTATTTTCGTTTAGATCACGTTTTGATTTATTTCAATTAATTAATAGCCAATTTGTCATATGACACGAGATGCGAACCCCTTGTACAAGAAGCAAGTCTCTCTACCATTGTGCTGTCAAGTCAAGATATCCTATCTTCTTTAAAAAGTCCTCTGTTATTTTTTGATTGTCGATGACCGTAAGGAAGATCAATTGATCAATTTTTTCTAAGGGCCGTTTGCCAATAATTAAATTACTTTGCTTATTATCCGTTTATTTGTAAATATTTCGATCCTAGTGGTTCGGAATTACCCTCAATACGAGCAACAAATATTTTGTAAATTGTCAAAAACTCCCATCCAATATGACAAAGCATTCCATGAATGGAAATTTTATAAAAATTTATGACGATTTGCAAATATCTCTTGCTTGTATTGGGGATAATTTCATCTCACTGGGATCGAAATATTTACAAATAAACGGATAATACGCACTTACGGTCCTTAGAAAAAATTGATCTGGTATTTTTGTTGCCTATAAGCAGGCGTATCAAGGAAGAAATTTTTTGCACATTATTCCAATTCAATTTATTTTTTTATTTTTCGGCCTCAGAGGCCATTTAGACACCGTCTCTATTTATTTCAATTTATTGGTAGTCAATAATAAATAAATTGTCGCATGAGAGGGGATGCGAACCCTCGGCTCTTGGTACAGAAGGCCAGCACTCTAACCACTGCACCAGGGCTCGAGGGCAACTTAATTATTATAGTGACGAGGCAAGGGTCTTCTTAACTATCCATCTCTACTCCCTAATAATTTAAATAAATTTGAATAAAAATGGCTTCAGCTAAAAGTGCGAAATAAAATTAAAAAAAAAATATTACCTTACGTAAAATTTTTTCTCTACTTTTACATTCACATCGGTGATTAGATTTTTGATAAAATATTATATAGTAGTACATATATATTAGGCCTAATTCAATAGATTTAATTACTTATTTTCTTTCGACTAAGTCAATGTCTTTTTTTTTTTTTTTTTTTATTGTGTCCCTTTAGCTCTCGCCATCGGACTCAAAGAGATTACATACATAAAAATACATATATAAAAAATACATACATAAGAACTGCATCCAAAATTACATTGTAAAAATAACTAACAATAAGACAATAGGATATACAAAATAAAGTCAATAAAATCAAAACCAAATAAAGTATACTGTGTGTCTTTTAGAGATTGATCTTTGGGTATTACAAAACTCTAGTACAGCATTGATAATACTCTCCTCCTTCGTAGTCAGAAGCTTGTTGAAGTCTAGTCAATGTCTTGTTAGGTAATAAGAACTTAATAAAATAATGAATTTATAAGGAAATGAGAATTCTTGGGGGAGTGTTGCGTAATGGCATAATATTACATAACATTAAAATCGTTTGTCTTTATTACACAAATGTTTATAAATATTTCACGGTAAAATAACTTTATGTCTATTCCATCTGATCAATTTGTTTACAAACAACACGGGGATATAATCCTCGATAACCAATCGCTTTCTACCTGCTTAATCGTGTTTGTTCAGAGAGAAAATTGCTTATTTTTTTCATCTGGAGATGAACTTATTGTTATATGAAAAAAAAATAATTTTAAATTAAATTAGCCCCCTCTCCCTCAGGTAGGCGAGAGCTTAGGGGATGACAAATGTCAATATTGTTAACTTAAAGGGAATGGGTTCGGACCTCAGGCAGTCCGATGAATATTTATTTAAATTATTTATTAGCGAGTTAGTAATATGCAGTCTAATATTACTATTTTTGAAAATAAATAAATAAACGTCTCCACGTGAGCACGTGAGTAAAGTATTTACAACAATTTCAAGGTGATATTATAGGTGAAGATATAGCATTCTCTTACATTAATTATAATTAAAAAATATGGTGTGACTGTCGCACAGCAAACAACTTTCTCTTAAATTCGGTAATCGAAAGTTGTGTTCTGTGCTTGTCCCACCAGATTTTTCGTGTCGACATATATTTAGTTTCCGCCGATATATTAGAATTCAAGATGTAAGTATAAGTATGGGAAAATTTTTATATTTTGTTACCATGGCAACTATTGAACCTATCTCTCCTATGAAGTACAAAGAGTAAAGTGGTCCACAGAAGATTTTAATGGCAATATACATTTTAAAAAGCATCTAAAATATAATTGATTAATGAATTAAAAAAAAAAATCGTTGAGAAAATCGAAAAAAAAACTGAAAAACTACATCAGTAAAGTACTAGTACTCTTTGGTCGATTTTGATTAAAAGCTTATTTTCACGCCCAAGGTGGGTGTCTAACTTAAATATAAAATTTCAACCTCCTAGCTCAATTCCTTCATGCTTTAAATTGAACCCAGACACACACACACACACACACACACAGACCATGTCGCGAAAACCACTTTTTTGGATTCAGTGGACCTCAAAACGTGTATATCCATCAAAATCTCGACATCGAATTTTTTACATGAAACCAATACTTTCTCTCTATATATATTAACATATATATATAGAGGTAAGAGAAAGTAAAAAGAATTTATTTGAGAGTTCCATATCAATATATTAAAATATATTTAATTTTTTTTATTTATTTGATTTAAGGTCTTTTTCGGCATCTAAGGCCATTTAGACCCCATCGTTATTTATTTCAAATGATCGGTAACTAATTCATTTGGAGCGAACATAGGATTCCAGGCTCAAGAATCTAGTCTCTTTGAGTCATGGGGTAAAATACATTTCGTTTGTTAAAATAAAAAATAAATACTAGGTTATTAACTATATTAAACAGAGCATCTGATGCATTATATATATCTTAATGAATCTCTGAAACGAGTTATCTGAAAAATTGATGCACTACGGAAGCCCTCAGAGGGCAATTCGCGCGGCTAGTATAAATTAAAAGTCTTATAATTTATTAGATATATAATATTTTTCATGGATTTTAATTTCTTAGAGTATTTCAAAAATCATTTATTTAATCACATCATTTCTCTCTTAAATTTTTTTTTTTCAAATAATTATTTTATCAACATTTCAAATTATACTATAATTTATAGGAATGCCTATTTAATATACATTTCATACAATATTCTACTAAATAATCCTATAGCCCATCAAAGGGAAAGGATAGTGATAAGTATAATTCAATTCTAACGCGAAAAAATGAATTAATTAGGAATTTCTTTAATAATCATGGTCCTATAGCCCATTTGAAGAGTTATAGAAATTCCTAATTAATACCTTTTTTTTGTGTTGGGTTGAATTATACTTATCAATATCTTAGACAAGTTACAGCTTGTCGTAGAGGGCAGGAGTCTACCTGTCTTGGAGTTATAGATCATTTAGTAGTGAGTTGGTGGCCGATGAGAGAGGTTGAATCCACGTTTGATTCTCTCTCATAGGCTTTATACATTCAGTGCTGTGATAGACATTGATGAGTGCAGCTGGGCGTCGGTTGGTCTCCTTACAAAAAAGTCAATTTCTCTTAAACTACGAGCCTGATTTAGGTAAATTCCTTCCCAATTATATTATTTTAATTAGTTTTAATATAATTTAAGAAAATTTTTATTAGCGATTCGTTACAAGATTCTGGAGGAGGGGGAGGGATCAATAAATTTCACATTTTGAATTCTAATGTAATGCCGTAAATTAATAATGATTAAAATCTGGTGTGACAAGCACAGAACACAACTTTCAATTACCGAGAGTAAGAGAAAGTTGTGAGCCATGTGACCAGATGGATTTTTAATAAGTATTCTCTCATTTTCTCCTCTTTGAACCAATTACAAATCTTAATACATACCTTCACTCCCCTTCTAATACAAATTTTCATCTCTTCACTCTAAAGAAATAATCCAAAATAAAACGGTGACAATAGTATTTTTGTAATTTCACTTAATCCCTTCTGTTTCTCTACTTGCTCGGCTAATAAAATACTTTTGGTAGTTTAACCATGAGAAAAAATCCAAAAATAAATGAATATTTTCACTTAGTCACATCTTGAAAAAATTCTCCATGGAAATTTAATTATAACTGATTATTTAATTAACACTACTCTAACGCTTTCGGAGTATAAGGTGACTATTCCTTGTGAATTATTAGTTAAAGGACGTAGAATACTTTTTCAGGGGAATCACTTAATACATTATTACTTAGCGCTTCTCCTTTGTTTATCACGTAGGCAAATTAAATAAATATAATTTTATTTTAAAAGTCAATTTATCAATGTTTAAAAGATAAAAAATTTAATTCTTTTTGATAATTCAGAGTAAAATTCTTATTTTTTTATTTGTGTTCAATGAACAGTCTATATAAGTAAACAAATAGTTTTCGACAGATACGAAAAATAGAAAAGATTTCATGCCAATATTTTTATGGAACAAAGCTAACAAAATCAACCTAAAAAAATGAGAGCTTAATCGATTAGGCTAAATCACTTGATTTATTCTAATTCTAATAGGCCTATATTTTTTTATCATAAAAAAAAATATTCTTAAGGAAAGGAGATATGCAGCTAAAATAATTAAAAATATTTTTATTTTTTTTAATTCTTTTTGGTCGACGTGTCGAACGCCAATCTCGTCCTTCGGAACCAAACGTGGTTAACGTGAATGTTGTCGTGTGAGATATTAAATATTGATAAAATAATGAAAATAGAATCTTTCTGTCAATATTTTATATCTCATTCGACAACATCCACGGTATATCTTAACCACGCGATTGGCGTCCGAAACGTCGACCAAAAAGAATTTTTTCTATTCTCCTGGATGCATTTCTCTTTTCCTTAAGAATATTGTTGTGGGTTGCCTGCCTCCAGGAGTTGTTGGGCTTAGAAAGAATAGATGAGATGCCTTTTCAAGTTCTTTATTGGTTCCAAGCTTGATAATTGTCCTCTCCAGGTAGTGGGGGATGGCCTTTTATAACGTTTATCAAGACCATTCCTGTGGGAACAGTGATATACATGCTATGAAAGACATCCAGACGTAAACTTTGCACTTTTCTGTGGAAATCTTTGAATCTGTTTTTCGATCCAACTAGATATTAAATTTTTTTTATTTTACATTAGAATTTTGATTTTCGAATTTCAAATTTTGTCTCTCTCATCCCTCTCTCTTTTTTGGCTACAAAAGTCATAATTAACTTTTCGTTGGAGCGAATTTTGTGAAAATCGAAAAAAACTAAAAAAGTTCATCAGTAAAGTACTAGTACTTTTGGCTGATTTTGTTCAAAAGCTTATTTTGAGTGTCCGGGAGGGTACCTAACCTAAACATAAAATTTCAATCCGGTAGCTTAATTCCTTCATGCTAAAAATCGTTACACGACAGACAGATCAATTTGCGGGACACACTTTTTTGGACTCAGGGAACCTCTAAACATGTATATCCGTCAAAATCTCGACAACGAATTTTTGACATGATCGCAATACTCTCTCTCTATATTTCATATATAGGGTAAGAGAAAGTAAAAGTTAATAATTTACATCAATTGTCGATTATTTCCGAATGATTAATTTTTAATAAAAAGATGACATAGACAGCTATATTAAATAAGAAATCAACATAAATCATTTTATTGCTACATTTTATTTTAAGGAAAGCATAAAAAATCGATGAGAATAATGCAGAGATTTGCAAAATATTACATCGACCACGTTTTTGTGTCTACGTGCTGGTATGTTTCTATCTACGCCAGCCATTTTTAATTTATCTCAATTAACTTTTGCTATAAATCGCCAAACTGAAATTCTAATCTTACTAATTACTCTTTTTTCTTTTCCTGATTATTATTAATTATTGAAATTAGAAGAAAACTTTTAAAATAAAAGTTGGATTATTATTCTTTATAACTTATATTAAAGAAGTTTCTTTATTATTTTTTTTCCTCCGATTTTTAAAAAATTGAAAAACTTAAAAACTTAAATAATAAAGTAGGTTTAATTTAATAATTATTACAAGATTATGGCTCATATCCCGCCTTCGATGTTTCGTGTTATAATATCATTCAGAATCCTTCTTCGATTTGTGTTTGGTCGAAAGCATATAAATACGATTTGGTTATCCTCTTCTCTGAGTCATTACGTCTTTAACTTTGCATTTTTACGTTTATTGAAATATATGGTTTAGTAGTATATAATTTTATCAGTTCCCGATAAAAGGCCGGCTGTCGCCTTTCCTCTCTCCCAGTGACTCATCACCTTGTTTTTGTTAGATTTTTTTAATACAAAGGTGAAGGTTTAGCCTACCATATGGAAAAAATAATTGAATTTTAAATTAAATTCATTTCCTTTTACAAAAAAATTATTCTTTTTTCATTGGTTTATGTGTATGTAGGTTATTAAATTATTTATTTCTTATTTTAAAGATTAAACAGTAAACAAAAAAATATTACCTCGACGTTTCGTAGGTCATTCACATTTCTCTCAAAAAAATCTTGTTTGGTTTTGGAAAAACAATGAATTAGGTTGATACTTCTTAATTTGAGAATTTTCAGTCGTTATTAAATAAATTGTTTTCAGGGATAAACTATGGTTTATTTATATGATACGCTTTTATTACTTATTCTGTGAGCTTTTCAGGTATAAATTCAGATACAATCATAAATCGTCTTATATCTAACGATCTTCATTCTGGAATGATATTTCTGAAATTATACCTGAAGAAGGCTACTGATGAGTGCCTGAAACGGTTTATACAAATAAACAATAGTTTACCCGAAAACAAGAATTTAATGAGATAAATAATAATAAAAAAACACAATCTTACATGAGGGGGTGTCAAAAAATAACCGGAATTACTTTTTACTTTCTCGTATAGAGAAAGTATTGTAATCGTAAAAAAATTCGACTTCGAGATTTTGATGTTTCTCCGTTTTAGACTTCCCTGAATTTGTGAAACAAATGAATTTGTTTATATATACCCTTTTTGTAATGACACCTGTATGATTTTGTTTTGATTTTTTATCAAAATTAACGAAAATTTTCTATTTCTTCTTTTGATTATTTCAAAAACTATTCAGTTTTCGAAAAAATGTCAAAGAATAAAAACTTTTTAAAATAGAGTGTTTTATCATAATATAACAAAAAAATTGAAAATTTCAAAATTTTTGAAAAAACTTTTTAAGTAAAGTACTACTTCCAAGTGACATATTTACTCCAAAAGTTGATAGAAATCTACAATTTTAGTGTAAGGAGCATATACCAAATTTCATTGATCTAGCTGCTTTGGTTTTTAAGCCATCGTGTTCACACAAACACACACTCAGACGTAATTCCAAAATAATATACGAGAAAGTTTCGGGGAAGTCATTCCCCATATTTTACTAAAAGATTCTGCTTACTTTTATTCAAATTCCATTACAAACCTTCAAAGTAATCTCCCTCGGACAAAATACGACTCCAGCGTTCAAAACACTCCCTGAAGCCCCTTTTTGATGGTCTGTTGAGTTCACCCGAAACTTTGTTGTTTAGCTCTGGATAAATAACGTACTGTTACTGCTAATTACTATTGTGAAGTATTGAAGGGGCCATTAAGAAGGAAAATTGCAACAAAAAGTCCACAATTTGCTCAAATGGGATCCTTCACCAGTATAACGCCCCGGCACATCGCGCCATTAGGACTCAAGAAATTGAAACAATCACTGTATTAGGTATTGAGGTGATGCCACATCCACCTTATTCGCCGGACCTAACCTCGTGTGACTTCCACCTATTTCCTGGAGGGACAAAAGAGCTTCGGGAACGTCATTTTCAGAGTGATCGAGAATTTCTGGTGTACTCAAGAATCAAAAAGGGGCTTCAGGAAGTGTTTTCAACAGGGACTGAACGCTGTATTTTGTCCGAGAGAGATTACTTTGAAGGTCTGTAATGGAATTTGAATAAAAGTAAGCAGAATTTAAAAATAATTCCGGTTATTTTTTGATACCCCCTCGTATGGTATGTTTCAATAAATAATATTTACTACTTAATTCTAATAAAGACGGTGATAGTGGAAGAAAAAATTCCTCATTCTTACATTAGTACATATAAATACAACCTAAATCAATATTGATAATTATGATTTGAATTAAATTAGCTATTTTACTCTAAATTTATTTATTTTTATCTGTAAGATCAACATTTTCCTTGGTACGGATTAACGAACAAGCTTTTTTTTCAACCAAATTTATTCATATTCAATAAATTCGTTTCTTTTTGGACAAAGTAGAATAGAGAATATCTTTGGCTATCAGATACCAGACACTTTACTATTCTATAGTAAAAGCAATATGGCCGATTTGAATAATAATAATAGAGCCTACTATTTAATAATACAAATACTTAAATATCTAATTAAATATTTGTATTATTTCTGAAGATGACCCAATGAGTGTCGAAATACATATAAAGTTACAAGATGTGGAGTATCGATATAAAGTGTTTATACTAATTAATAATTTATTGAATCATATAACCTTGTATTTTTAATTTAATTTATCTCATTAAATCAACTAGAAACAACGGTTACTAGTTTAAATATAACGGAAACAAGAATTTTTATTTAATCTCACATTATATTAACAAGCAAATAAATGTGATGGTGTAAGTCCTAGTGATCAATGTGCTTGGCATATAAACGTCGAGATTTAATATATTATTTTTGATAATTTCGAGAGATACAAATATTTTAAATGAATTCTATTTTCCTAGAATTTTGTCTGGTATTTAAATGCAAATTTTTTATCTCAATTAGTGTATTCTCCATTGTTCAAAAAGAAATAAGTTTGAAATTTGGTTTGTCAAAATGCAGCTCTTTCTCTACTTTGTTGCCAAAAGAAAAAGTTGCTCTTAGGTCTTTGTTACGTTATAAAATAAATTTAAAGTATGGCGGCTAATTCAATTTAAATCATAGTTATTTTTATGAGTTTAGATTGTATTTATATTGCATTAAGTAAGAGTGGAGAATTTCAACTCCCATTGATACCTTTCTGATTATGGCTGCGCCCGGAGATAGGCAACCATTACTGACGCACTGTAGAACGGAATGTCAGCCATGAAATGAAATATCTTTTGAAAATTATTTAATATAAACTTTCTTTATTCATCAAATCACAAATATGTGGCTTTATGTACATCTCCCAAATATATCTTAAATATTTAATTAGATCAATTTAAAACATGATTTTCTTTCATTTCTCAATAGCCGCTGGCTTCTTTATCAAAAGTTAAGCTCGTAGCGCCATCTCTTTGCGAATGAATGAATTATTATAAATCTATTCATTTATAAAATATTGATTTGATGAAAAAAAGATTGCTAAATATAATTTATTGTGATTTGCTCTCCTAATATCGTCTAACAGGGGCTGTTAGGTTAAAATTTTGAATTCGACCTTTCTTAATCCGAAACATATTGCCGATTTGATGTAAAATTTGTGGTTTCTATCTCATTATATGTTTTATTATTTTTCAAAAACTATTTATTTTTTATATTTGTGTTTAGTAGATTGCATAAATTTGATTATCCAAACGACTAACTCACCAATGATTTTTGATTAATTATTCCCTATCTCGACTAGATCGTCAAATATGCTTATATATTAATTTCCAAATATGATAAGTTAATAAATGCGTTGTTCTCCCTATTAGAGAAAAATTGTATCGTGTTGTTTACTTTGGTTGTCTATCTTCCAGCAAGCAAATTTTACTTTTATCTTTCTTAATTCGAAATATTAATAAAAATATAATAAAAAGTATTGAACTCGAATTAGTCAGTAAAATAATCACCGAGTAAATTAATAAATATTGCGAGATAAAAACTTGAGATAGGATTTTAACTAAGAGGGTGCAATCTAGGACGTTGACAGAGGGAAGCAGAAGGAATAAATGTCCCTTTGAGCTTCAATCCAAAATTCCTATTGTTTAAAAAAAAAATCTTCCTTTAGACTCTAAATTGGCTCAAGAAAAAAATACGGTATTTAAAACATTAAGAACGTCATTTGGACTCGTAAAAAGTAAAATATTTTCATAAAAATTTTTTTCCTAGATTGTTTATTTGACCAAAGGCAAAGTAAAAGGCCATTGGGTAAAAAAGGTATACAATTTTATATAAAGATATATTTAAAATTTAATAGTTTTATTTTCTCTTATCTATACATAGGCATAGCCAGGGGGGGATTTGGGGGTTCAAACCCCCCCTCCCCATGGGACCCAAGCCATGACTAGATATTTAATACAAATTATATTACATATAGGGTAAGAGAAAGTAAAATATAATAATTTACTCTATCTAAAAAAAAAAAACCAAAATGATTTATAAATACCTTAAATAATCTTAAATTTTTGAAAAAAATGTCTTGATCCCCCCATCAA
Source organism: Euborellia annulipes (assembly GCA_023213315.1). Lineage (NCBI taxonomy): Eukaryota > Metazoa > Arthropoda > Insecta > Dermaptera > Anisolabididae > Euborellia > Euborellia annulipes. Next base: position 424,626 of record JAKCPI010004259.1, read on the forward strand.
AAATTTCTGACTACGCCAATGTATCTATATATTGGTTTCTTGTCAAAAATTAGATGTCGAGACTTTGATGGAAATACGTTTTGAGGTCCCCTATGTCCAAAAAAGTGGGCCCCGGAAAATGGGTTGCCTTCCTGTGTGTGGGTGTGTGTTCAATTTAAAGCATGAAGGAATTGAGCTACGAGGTTGAAATTTTATATTTAAGAAAGTCCCCCCCCCTCCCCGAGGCGTCGTGAAAATAACTTTTTGATCAAAATCGGCCAAAAGTACTAGTACTTTACTGATGTACTTTTTCCAGTTCTTTTTTTCGATTTTTTCAAAATTCACTAATGATTTTGATTGAAATTCAAAAATCATTTTTTTTTTTTTTTTACCTCTATATATATTTAATATATATAGAGGGGGAAATTGTTTTTTTTTTTAAAAAAATGTGGTGTGTTTTTTTGGTTTTCTTGTTGTGTGGGCAAAAAAAAAGGGGGGGGTTTGGGTGGGGGGGGGGGGGGGGGGGGGGGGGGGGGGGGGGGGGGGGGGGGGGGGGGGGGTGTGTGTTGGTTTTATGGAGTAGGGAGGGGGGAAGGTAATATTTATTTAAATAAAAAAAAGATTAAAACGTATATTCTCATTTTGCTCTCAAAATTGTTTGAAACACACTTTACTATGTTTTAGCAATACAATTCTTATAATAAATCTTTCATTTTCTAAATAAAAGAAAATTTAATTCGGAATTTTATCATATGGACATTTTATAAGAAATGTTCTATTTATTATTTATTTATTTGTGTATTAATTATGGGTATAAACTCTCTTCAATGGATATTAATCAGTTTTAAATTTAATTTAATTGTAGAAAGTACTTGAAATTTCTAGAGGTGTGACTTAATTGACTTGGCTAAATGCACTGTGAATGTGATTTTCCTATTAGAAATTTTTTCATGTTTTCACCAAAGTAAAATTACAAACCTGTAATTTTGAATGACAGTCAGCGAAGCCGTTACGACATACTCTACATATGACGCATGTGACAAATAACATTGCTTTTCATCTTCCTATATTTGTGAATACAATAGAATAGTTGTTCTATTTTAATTTTTTTGTTCTTGGAAATTATTTAATTAATTAATACTATCACACTATTAAAAAAAAGACATGATCTCGGTTAATTCTGCCCCAGCTGAATATTTCGAATTTTTAATTTCAAAATTATTAGACCTAAAAGGCCCGAAGCCAGAAAATTTTTTCGGAGCAGGGGCTTTGGATGATCCGAAAAGTAACCCCCCTCCTCTTCCCAAATGAATATATTTTGAAGGAAATAAAATTGCTTTTATAATTTCAAAATTTTAATACCCAAATAATATTTCTCTTTAGTTATAATCTTTCTGGATTTGGGGGGTTTTGGAATTCCATATCTTCCTCTCTGCTTACGACACTGGTTCTAATTGAACTAACGTTAATTTTACGCCAATTAGAAATAAAAGCCTTATTAATTTGGTTTTGGAAAAACTAAAGAAAAATCTTTTTTTTTATAAAAAACATTCACACTTTTTTCTCATTTACACTCACATTCACACCAACTTAGGCCATTTAAGAATGACGATAACCGTTAATTAATAATATATCTATTGGGGGTCCAGGCATTTCTATTTATTTAAGCCATTTGGTATCCAAATGCCTTAAATAAAATCATCGGACTACCTGGAGTCCGAACCCGCGACTTTTGGTATACGAGGTTAGCACGCTATAGAGAAAAATCTAATATTGCTCAAATTTAATCCACGATAAATTTCAATTTTTTTTTTAAATTTCATTCAAGTTCTTTTTCGGCATCTAAGGCCACTTAAGCTCTATTTATTTTAATTGGATTGGTAGCCAATCCATTTGAAATAAATTTTTGTCGCATGAGACGGTGCCCTTGACTCCCAGTACCAGAGGCGGAACCTCTACCTCTGAGCTCTGACACCTAGCGATAAATTTCAAATGAAATTGAATTAAGCCACACGATTTTTGGATGCCATACCCTTCATTTTTGGAGATATATATCTTTTGCTATTCCTGCCTCAAGAGAGAATTTCGAAATGGAAATATTTGCAGTTAATTTTTTCTTTTATTTATTTTTCTCCATTTCTCCTCCACTCGAATTCTTCAAAATGTCGATTTCTAAAAACTCCACTTAAAGATTAGGATTAAGTTTGAACTCCGCTGCCTCCCTCCCTTTGGGAGGTTAGAGATGTTGGCAATATAACCATAACCATAAAAGCTAAGGAATGTTGGTTCGAATCTCAGGCAGTCCGATGAAATTTTGTTTAGAATCAATTGGTATAAATTAATGTTTGAATGCAGTAATAAATATATACCTTTTGAAATCTATATGGTCTAAGATGTCGAAGAGATTAATGACGCCCATCTTTGGAAAAAAAGTCGTTATAAATTTATTTACTTCTTCAAATTATATGCGCATATTGCAGTGGCGCAACCAGGATTTGCTCCTGGGGGGGGGGTTTTCCGGGGGGGGGGGGGCTGATCTCAAATATTTTTCTGTGAAAAATTTTTTTTTTCGCAGAACCGAAGTTTTTTTTGAAATTTTTTCCAGTCCGTAAAAATATTTTACCTTATTTTTTAGAGACGCTAAATTTTTGCCGCCCCGTGGAACCAAATTTTTTTTTCCATGCGCCGCCCGCGGAATATTTCCTCTTTTGCGGAACCGAAATGATTATACTTTTTCTTTTCTATTTGTAATATATATATTTTGATTTTTTTTTTATCTCCTGGGGGGGGGGGGGTTAAAACCCTAAACCCCCCTGGTTGCGCCTATGGCATATTGTAAAATATAATAATTAGATTATCATTTTAGTCTAACCACATTTGAAAAAAAATTTATAATGAATTTTTTTTTTAAAGATGAATGTGGTTTAATTTCCGAAAAATCTTCAAGGTCAATTAGGCTACTTAATTACATAGTTTCCTCTATCAAGTAAAAGATTTTATTTTGAAGGTATAAATAAATAAAAAGAGAAAGACGAACAACGTCTGTTAGTTCGGTTGCCTACACTTCAGGCAAAACCTTTAAAAGAGATAGAATGTCTGACTATACCCCTATCTCATTGCACCTTATTAATTTATTTTCCATTATAGTGTATTTTCTTCGCAATTATGTTTTTTGGTTGTTCGGTAGAATTGCATTTCCTTGACTTTTATCTTACTTATGAAAACCAAACTCATTGGTTTTAAAGACATTCAGGATTTGTTCTTATAAATTTCACCGATCCTAAACATAAATGAATAATAAATTAAACTAGACTAATAGACTAATATTTGGCTTGTATTTTGAGACGAATAGCTAGTCTTAGCGACCTCGCCCTTCCTTCCTATCTGATTCACCACCCTAAGTCGTAGGGGTTGCACCCTTACACTTATTTCTATTTAACTCCATGACTCATAACAAATTACTCAGATAAGATTTCAATATAAACTTATCATTTAATTAATTGAACCACAAACCACTAATATGAATTGATTGAATTCTAATAGGTATTTCTTTTAATTTTAATTTGAAAATTTTTTTCTTATTCATTGAATAAATAAATCGGGAATGACTACCCCAAAACTTTCTCGAATATTTTTTTGGAATTACGTCAGGGGTGTGTGTGTGTGTGTGAACACGATTGCTTAAAAACCAAAGCAGCTAGATCGAAGAAATTCGGTATATACTCTCTTACACTAAAATTGTAGATTTCTATGAACTTTTAGAGTAAATACGTCACCTGGAAATAGTACTTTACCTAATAAGTTTTTTCAAAAATTTTAAAATTTTCCATTTCTTTGTCATATTCTGATAAATTACTCTATTACAAAAATTTTTTATTCTTTGACATTTTTTTGACAACTTAATAGTTTTTAAAATAATCAAAGAAGAAAAAGAAATTTTCCGTTAATTTTGAAAAAAAAATCTTTTGTGACTGGCGCCTTCGGTAATCGAAAGTTACCTGTGCTGTGTACTGTGCTTGTCACACCAGATTTTTGTGTGGACATGTATTTAGTTTCCGACAGTACGGTACATTCGATTTTCAAGATTTTCAAGTTGGAGCGAATTTAGAGAAAATCGAAAAAAAAAAACTGAAAAAGTGCATCGGTAAAGTACTAGTACTCTTTGGCCGATTTTGTTCAAAAGCTTCGTGTCACGTCCCAGGGAGGTGCCTAACTTAAATATAAAATCTCAACCCCCGAGCTCTTTTCATTCTTGAGATATTTTGTTCAGTCACACACACAGACAAACAGACAGACCATGTCGCAAAAACCACTTTCTTGGATTCAGGGAGCTTCAAAACGTGAAGATCCATCAAAATCTCGACATCGAATTTTTGACATGAATCTAATACTTTCTCTCTATATTAACATATATAGAGGTAAGAGAAAGTAAAAAAATCAAAACAAAATCATAAAGGTGTCATTATAAAACATGTAAATATAAGCAAATGAGACAAAGGGATGACCATTTAATTTTAATTGTATGAAAGTTTTTAAAATTAAATTCCGCAGTTAAATGGGATATTAATAAAAAAAAAAAATTTGATTTCAAGGCCTTTAATAGCCTAAATATATACAAACACAAAAAATCCGGCGTGACGCTGCACAACACTCACATTCGGTAATTGAAAGTTTTGTTCTGTGCTTGTCACACCAAATTTTTTTATGTCTGGATATATTTAGTTTCCGATAACACATAAGAACCCTTGAAATGTATTTTTTAAATTTTAGTTTTCGGCATCTCAGGCCATTTGGCCTCTATACGATTCTCATTATCTAAATAGCCTATGTGGAGAACTGAAGCAACTAGCCCTTAGCCTATATAAATATCTCATACCCTACAAACAAAAGACTAAATAAGTTATATACCGTTCTTTTGTGAACTTGAATCAAGGTCCTTTATTACAAGGCTAACCTTGTAATCGGGGAGGTCCCTATTATTTTTAAATATCTAATATTTATCCTTTAAAAATAATATTTGTTGAAATAATTTTTGATTATCATCGCACTAGGATATTCGATCTTACTTAAATTAAAATTTAATATGCGATAATCGGAGAATGTAGGTGAATACTGTCACTTTCTGGTCTTTTCGCTTTTTATCGAATTGAAAGAAACTCGTGGAGAGGGAGGGCATCCACTCTCTAGGTGAGACGCCCTGTTGCCAAATCACCTAATTGCTCTGCTGCCACTTTCACCTAATCACAAAATAAATAAATAACCCCCTAGAATGAATTTCATTTAAATCGTTTCTTTTTAGTCATGGTGTTTTATGCTATTTAAGCAGGTTCATTTAAAGATTCCGTTCGATCCGGTCTTCACTAGCTCTCAAGGCCGAACTTGTTGATCGAAAACCTCGAGAAATATTTTGTTAAAAAATTATCAATAAATACTCAGCATCCTGTAATAAACACTTTAATTAAGTTCGAATCATTTTTTTTTTCCAGAAATAAGGATAATTTTTTACGGTTTTACTAAAATTATTTCCTTAACAAGTTTAATTTTGATTCTTAATTAATTAAAGAGTTTTTCCTTGAGGCACTTTCCTGTATCAAATCTGATTACCACTTTTAACATCTTTTGTTGTTTATATAAATTATTGGATTTAATTAAAATTACCTAATTACATTGAAAATCAATTTTAGTATATAATTAAACAAAAAACTCATTAGATTAAAAGGCTTGCTACTTAATTAATATAAAAGATTGCATACAAATTACCTCCATCTGAATTCACTCTCCTTAAGTTATTCTTATCATCGAAGTTCAATTTTTTTTCGTCGGAATTTAATTTTTGGAAACAAACAAAATAGTAATATTAACTATTTATCATCCCAATAATGATAATCTTGAAGCCGCGGGACGCAGGTTCGGATCCCAACCAGGCGGTCAGATGAATATATATTTAAATCATTTGTATACCAAATGGTATAAATAATATGCCTGGACCATAATAAGCATCGTATTTAAATCATTTGAGTATTGTCAAAGTCTATTTAACCTAAGACTGCCGACAAGATTAAAAAAATTAATCTCCCCCCCCCCCAGTAGCCCAGTAGAAAGGATTTCAAAATTTATTTTTTCCGTTTATCTAAAAACAAAAGGCGATTTTATAAAATTTTACAAATAACATGACTTTGTACTTAAAGTCCTGAAGAAAGAGCATCGACTCCAAAATGTCAAATAGCGGGAGAGTTATCTAAAATATCTTATATAAACTGGCTGACTATCATCTCCAAATTTTCTGTTTTTAACGATGTCGATGAGAGAAGGGTTAGATCAGCGGTTCCCAAACCGTGGGCCGCTGACTGATTGGAACTGGGCCGCGGACATCTAAGAAAAGATAAAAATTTTAAGTGGTTATATAAAATTATATATATACACTGGGCCTCAGCGTTTTTTTTTTTTTTTTTGAATAAAAGTAGAAATTTATTAGAATTATTTAGAATCTTTTATTGCTTAAAATTAGCTCAAATACATAATTAATAGAACGAATAGGGATAGATTAAACTGTTTCATCTGTCAAAGTTCCTCAGCATAAATCTGTTCATATTTCTTTTTCATTTCATATTTATTTGTCAATCGTATTTTTCAGTTCGATTATATACAATTATATTTAACAAATATGTGAGTAGTTTAGTGTTTAATAAAATGCGAATTGAGGTATTCATGAATATCAATATCTTATTCAAATGAATAGGTCTCGAAAATTATTTAAAATATTAAAATTATATACAAGGTGTCCGAGTTATTAAAAGAAATTGAGCTTCAAGGCTGTATTTCTTTTAGTTTTTCATATTATTAATTCTTAAACACGACAGCGATTAAGAGACTTTTTATTTGACAAAAACAGACTTTTTACCGACTATTTGGCCATAGTCAGGTTTGAAAAGAGTATTAAAAAATATTGCTTTTTGTTCTTAAAACAAAGTAAACGGAATAAAATCATTTTTTGTTTAAAGTAATTTTGTACCAATCGATTTTACTTACACATACACATACACGCACACATTTATACCCAGTATACACTGGGCCTAAGCGTTTTTTTTTTTTACGGAAAAAGTGGGCCGCACATCAAAAAAGGTTGGGAACCGTTGTATTAGATCAATAAAAGGAGAGGATGTCAGCCAAACCGGATAGTCTCTATCGAATGAAAATCCCAATAAAAATAAAAAACGTTCCGGCTTTATTTAAATAATACCATCATCAGTTCTTATGAGCTGAAACGAGCATAAATATAACAATTATATAAAGTCGAAACGTTTTTTTATTAAGTTTTTCATTCGATAGAAACTATCCTGTTTGGCTGACACCCTCTCCGTTTGTTGATCTAATTATTGTTTTTATTTCGCCTTCCTTTTTATTTTCTCTTACCTGTATATCACCTGTTGAGAATCATAGTGGCGAAAGTCCAAAAATTCAATTTTTGAGTTAAGCCTTCTTTTTTTTTTTTTTTTTTTTTAAAACATTCACACTTTTTTCTCATTCACACTCACACTCACACACACATTCACACGGTCTTTTCGGCAACTTAGGCCATTTAAGACTTTGACGATAACCGTTATTGATAATATACACATATTAGGGGTCCAGGCATTCTTATTTGGTATCCAAATGGCTTAAATAAAATCATCGGACTGCCCGGGGTCCGAACCCGCGACGTTTGGTATACGAGGTTAGTACGCTAACCTCTACACCAAACCCCGAGGGCGAGTTAAGCCTTCGAAACGTTGTTAAAAGGTTTTCTCTTTTGAGTGCCAAAGTGGTGAAAATATATTTCCATTCTTTGGTATTGATTTTGGCCTATTCATTTGTTGTCCGGCTATTTAAATGTATATGTTTACAAAACTCTCAAATGCCTTTTCTCGATTTGTTGAATTTCGGACTTTCGCACTATGAATCTCAGCAGGCGATATGTTAATAGGCCTAGGTAGAGAGAAAATATAGGTCATTCATGTCGAGATTTTGATGGATATACACGTTTTGAGGTCCCCTGAATTCAAAAAAGTGATTTTCGCGAATGGTCTGTCTATGTGTGTTTATGTCAGTGTGTCCGTGTGTCTGTGAACAAAATATCTCAAGAACGAAAAGAGCTAGGATTAATTAAATATGTAAAATTCTACATTATATATTTATTAATCTTATTTGAAATATTTCTTTAATCACCCTGAAATTAATAAAATAATAATATAGATAAGATATCAAATTAATTAAATTATCTTTTTATTAAAAAAGTTCTAGAATGTTGGCTGTTCTATTTAACAATAAGCCAGCTCTCTCTCTTATTGTTAAAAAAGTAAATGTCGGTATACAAATTAATTTATAAAAAATGGAGACGGGGTCTAAATGGCCTCAGATGCCGAAAAAAGATCTCGAATAAATTTAAAAACAAAAAGGTAAAAATAAAAATAAAATTTTAAAATAGATTTTTTTTACCTTTATCAGGACTAATTAAATAAATAGGTTGCATCCATTTGTATTAAAAACACAAAACCCGAAAGTTAAAAATAATTTAGAAAAATGTTTTTTCAATTTTTCACTTACTAATTACAATTTTTTATAGAAATCCAATTTACATATTCTTTGTTTAAAACAACCTTCCAGCATTTTTATTATCTTCATCACAATATTAAAGTAACATTCTAATATTCAATCTCCTTTTTTATTTACCACCAATATAATCTCGGAGGCCATTTCCCCTCTCCCCGTAGCGCCTTACTGATTAATATGTTGCTAAATAAAAACCACGTGCCGCTCACAACTAGGTCGGTCCCCTTTGTTTTGCCCCCCCAGCCCAGTTACGCCCGTGGCGGGCGCCTGTTTTGTCACGCCCTCGTTACGGCCCTGTTAATACATATTTAATGACATGGGTATGAAGTAAGTTTGCTCTAATAATTTGCTACCCTTAAAATAATACAACAGTTAAATTACAACTGAAAATAGCCTAGTAAAAAGTTTGAATTTCCATCAAGGGCGGATCCAGAGGTGTTTCTCTGAGGGGAAGGGGGGTATCTGGTGTGACTCGTCGCACAGCACACTATTTTTTCTTAATTTCGGTAATTTAAAGGTGCATTCTGTACTTGTTTGCCAGAATATAAATACAAATCAAATTTTTAAGTATTAATTTTTAAAATTTTACATTAAAAATAAATTTTTTAGCGAAAAAAAAGGTATTTTTTCAAATCTCGCGGGGGGGGGCAATTACTCCCTTTACCCCCCCCCCCTTGTATCCGCCTATGATTTCCATACACGAATAATACTATTGTATGTAGTAGAGAGCCCTCAAATTTGAGAATTTAGGATTAAAATATTATTAAAAAAAAAAAAATACGACTTCTATCTACGCCATTGCCCTCACCTTTTTTTCTTATCACTTCATTTGAAGTCATTCACTTTATCTTTGTTAGCAGATAGTGCAATCTTTATATGGTGAAGTTAATTAATTAGAAAACCGAAGAGAAAGATTAATGATACGAGACTAGTAGAATAAAAAGAAATAATAGTGGTTGGGTATTTTTCCTCGATGTTGTTGGCTATCAGACATAGAGACACATACAGACGGACAGACGCTGCCAAGCCGGTTAAGCCGGTCGACAAGGCCGTCGTACTCTCTTGTTTTGCTCTTTTGGTCCAGCATCTTCTTCTCTCTCGCTCTTTGACGTTTAACCGAATGGCCCCTCTAACCGCACACCCTCACAGCTGATCTCTCTTTTTGCAACTTTCTTTATAGTGGTTGCCGCCAGCTTATCTTGTTAGCGAGTGTATGTTTTTTACACATTACCGTAATATAAAACGTGAAAACATACTCCCGTTAATCTTTACCTTGCCTTCAACAGTAGCGGAAATTTATCATTAAGATTAAAAAAAATAAATAAATAAAAGGGTAGATTTTTAATTTCCTCTTTCTTAGAGAAATTTTCATTTCATTTTTCAAAATTGTTTAAGGTCAATATTGTTTAAGGTTTTTTAATTATCTCTCTTGGCTACTGTGGCCATTTAGGGGTTTAAGTCATATATGGACCGTTTATTTTGAAAGTGGTGTAAGTCTATTTTTTTACTTTCTCTTACCTATGTATATATGTAATATATATATATATAGAGAGAAAGTATTGGATTCATGTCAAAAATTCGATGTCGAGATTTTGATGGATCTTCACGTTTTGAGGTCCCCTGAGATCCAAAAAAGTGGTTTTCGCGACATGGTCTGTCTGTGTGTCTGTGAACAAAATATCTCCAAGGAACGAAAAGAGCTAGGAAGTTGAGAATTTTATATTTAAGTTGGGCACCCCCATGGGACGTGACACGAAGCTTTTGAACAAAATCGACCAAAAAAGTACTAGCACTTTACTGATTCACTTTTTTTCAGTTTTTTTTTTTTCGATTTTTCTCAAAATTTGCTCCAACGATTTTTTTTTTAAATTCAAAAAATCAATTATTTTTTAGATTCTCTATAAAATGTTGTTCTCATTTTGTGATTGAAATCTTCTGAAGACCACTTTGGCTCTTGTACTCCATAGAAAAGATAGGAGAAATGGTTGCCATGGTATCAAAATATAAATATTTTCCCATACTTATAAATTTTACATCTTGGAATTCAATTGTACCCTACTGTCGGAAACTAAATACATATCGACACAAAAAAATCTGGACACGCACAGAACACAACTTTCGATTACCGAAGGTAAGAGAGAAAGTTGTGTGCTGTGCGCCAGTCATTCAGATTTTTTTTTAATGAGATATCACATAATTTATGTTTAAATTAATATAAACTTTCTATGTATAACTAGCTAGTGGTTAATTTCTTAAAAATTCCCATGTTTTGTACAATTGAAAATTGGTCGGTAAATAGATTTCGTAATAAACAGATATGTTAACCTTTCATTTTCTCGAAACAATAGAAAATGGACTTACACCACTTTCAAAATAAACGATCCATATATTCAATAAATATAGGCCTGATCATACTCGCTAATAAAGCTGATTTGCGGTAGTGGAGAGGAAGAATTGCAGCTAGATATATTCCTTTAATTAAGCCCACTAGGTTGACCATCCTCAGCCCGCAAGCTCTGAGGATGGTCTTAACCAAGACCGAAACTTCAGCCTAGTGGGCTTAATAAAAGAAATATATCTAGCTGCAATTCTTTTCTTCACACCTTATCCAGCTTTAAAATCCAGCTGATTTGTATTCATCGCTATTATTTACACAAAGGGCATTACACGAAAAATTAAATGTTTCGCCCCCTATAACTAACTCTGGCTATTTGAGAATCAACGACTGTTGATGGGACAATAAATTTGACCCGTTTCGGGTCTTGGTATTATTTTGACATTCAGAGGCTTTTATTTTTTGGCTGCACCTGCCTCCCAATGAATTATATATAGACCTTTTTGAAATTTTCTTCGGGACCACCTATCCGAGGTTCCGCCGTGCTTTGAAAAAAATTAAATAATTTACTCGATTCAACTCCCAGTGGTAGTACCTTTTTTTGCCTATTTGAATTAATAAATATTCGATTAGGTCTGTTTTTTTCCAATAAATAATTTCTACTCAGGGCTTCATGATGGTAGAGACCAAGACCTTTTATTTACTGCCAGTCAGGAACGAAAAAAAGTTTGTTTTTTAAATAAATATTAAATATCTGAATTTTAAATTGATTTACTAATTATTTAAATGAGGGCATACGATTTTAAAGACATTCCATGTCATATTGTTATAATTGACAAAAATCTATCTTTGGTCTTTATCTACCGGAATTTTCTGAAAATTTTTTTCTTTTATTATATTGCAATTCTACATGGTCTTTATTTTTAATTTCTCTTACCTCTATATATATGTTAATATATATAAAGAGAAAGTATTCATGTCAAAAATTCGATGTTGAGATTTTGATGGATGTTTTGAGGTTCCCTGAAAACCAAAAAAGTGGTTTTCGCAACATGGTCTATCTGTGTATTTGTGAACAAAATATCTCAAGAACGAAAAGAGCTAGGAGGTTGAAATTTTATATTTAAGTTAGGCACCCGCATAAGGCATGAAAATAAGCTTTTAATCAAAATCGGCCAAAAAGTACTAGTACTTTACTGATGCACTTTTTCAGTTTTTTTCTATTTTCTCTAAATTCTCTCCAAAGATTTTTTTTTAATTCAAAAAATCAATTATTTTTTAGATTCTCTTTAAAATGTATGTTATTTTTGTCATTGAAATCTTCTGAAGACCACTTTACTCTTGTACTCCATAGAAAAGATAGGAGAAATGGTTGCCATAGTAACAAAATATAAATATTTTCTCATATAAATTTTACATCTTGAAAATCAAATGTACCGTACTGTCGGAAACTAAATACATGTCGACACAAAAAAAATATTAAATTAATTTAAGATTCGTTTTTACTTTCTCTTAACTATGTATATATGTAATATATATATAGAGAGAAAGTATTGGATTCATGTCAAAAATTCGATGTCGAGATTTTGATGGATCTTCACGTTTTGAGGTCCCCTGAATCCAAAAAAGTGGTTTTCGCGACATGGTCTGTCTGTGGGTGGGTGGGTGGGTGGGTGGGTGGGTGTGTCTGTGTTCAATTTTAAGCATGAAGGAATTGAGCTACGAGGTTTAAATTTTATATTTAAGTTAAACACCCCCCGGGACCGGAAAAATAAGCTTTAATCAAAATCGGCCAAAGATTACTAGTACTTTACTGATGTACTTTTTCAGTTTTTTTCGATTTTCTCAAAATTTGCTCCAACGATTTTTTTTTAAATTCAAAAATCAATTATTTTTTAGATGCTCTTTCAAATGTATATTCTCATTTTGCGATTGAAATCTTCTGAAGACCACTTTACTCTTGTATTTCATAGGGAAGATAGGAGAAATGGTTGCCATAGTAACAAAATATAAATATTTTCCCATACTTATAAATTTTACATCTGAATTCAAATGTTCCGTACTGTCGGGAACTAAATATATGTCGACACAAAAATCTGGTGTGACCAGCACAGTACACAACTTTCGATTACCGAAGGTAAGAGAAAGTTGTGTGCTGTGCGCCAGTCACACCAGATTTTTTTAATTAAAATTAATATTTTTCTTGTAAAGAAAACAAATTTAAAATTTGAATCAATGAGAGATTATTTCTCTTTATATATAGAAAAAACTTTAAAAACGTGTATTTCTCTTGAAAAGTCATTTTATGTGTACGCGATATTTTTTTATTATTTAAAAAATAAATTAAAATATTTTATTTATTGATAATGGAATACCAATCAATTTAAATAAATAGGGACGGGGTCTAAATGGCATCCGATGACGAAAAAATCTTTTCTATGGAGTACAAGAGTAAAGTGGTCTTCAGAAGATTTCAATGGGAAAATGCGAATAGGCCCTATACATTTTAAAGAGCATCTCAAAAATAATTGATTTTTTAATTTTAATCAGAATCATTGGGGCGAATTTTGAGAAAATAGAAAAAAAGACTGAAAAAGTACATTAGTAAAGTACTAGTATTTTTTGGCTGATTTTGTTCAAAAGCTTCATGTCACGTCCCATGGGGGTGACTAACTTAAATATAATATTTCAACATGCTAGCTCTTTTCGTTCTTGAGTTATTTTGTTCACAGATACATACACACAGATAGACCGTGTCGCGAAAACCACTTTTTTGGACTCAGGGGACCTCGAAACGTGTATATCCTTGAAAATCTCGACATCGAATTTTTGACATGAATCCAATACTTTCTCTCTATATATATTAACATTTATAGAGGTAAGAAAAAGTAAAAAACATTAATAAAAAATAAGTATTTATTGATAATAGGGGTGGGTAAATAAAATAAGTTCTTTAAAAATTATTTTTAATTCAAATTTATCCCTAATAAATAAATAAATACAAAAAAATAACACTTAAAAGTATTTTTTTTTTTAATTGCGGTGAGTTTTAAGGGTGTATAAATGAAGTGAGTCTTTTAATAGTTATTTAATTTCGAATTTATTCCCAACAGAATAAAACCCCGTTAGTTTGCAAGTAAATAGAATTTTTTAAATAGAGAACTTATTTGATAATTGTAAATCTTGGTTGCTCAGAGAGCAATGCTACTAGAGTCTGCTTCCTGGTTGCCTGCCTCTCAGGCGTTCTTACTGTCTTTTAGTTTAATGTGAGTCGAGCCATGAGTCATTCCGTTCAGCTCCACTCTCTCTCTCTCTCTCGCGTGTGTATAGTTTATTTTATATTGTGTTGTGATTTGTGCAAATAAGACGTCCATCCCCCCAACCTCATTACACCACACCCCGTCTGGTCATCTTATTATTAAGGTAATGAATATTTTCATAACGAATTAAATTTTTATTTTCAATTTTTTTTTCTCTCAACATATAGGGGAGACCGGGGCAGGTTGGCCCACGGGGCAGGTCGGCCCAGTCGCAATATTTCGCAGAATAATTGGACGATTGTGATACGGATCAGAATGAAGGTTAATAGCACTGCCACCCTACTTCTGCCAATACAACTATAGCGAACGGAGTAAATTCGCATGAGCTAGGATCATTTATTCGTTTTTTGCACCTTGGAGTGAATTTTTATTAGTTGAATAAAATTGTTTTATCTACTTTTTGGTTACTTCGAGGATAAAAAGTGAGCACTATGTTTAAAGGTTAGAGTATAAGGATTATTTCTCCATGGCATATTAATTAAAAAACATCAACGGGATTTGTGCGGGATAAAAATTGTTTCAAATATGACGATGGGGCAGGTTGGCCCAAAAATGACGGGGCAGGTTGGCCCACTCGATTTTTTGCCATTGTATGTATGAAATCGTTAAACCGTGTTTTATCTTTTCAATTTTAGTGGCAATGAATGATGTAAAAGTAAGAAAATAATAATTATTATAAATATCGATGTTATACTGGCCGTCATTGAGAGATTATTGGAGGAAATTTTGATTCATAAATGAGCACGTGTGTTTGTTTTTGGGAAATTGTTATCAGATATATGAATATGTTCTTATTGTTTTCTAAAACGTTCTAGTTCTTTGAATATCTGTGGTTCGGGAAGATATGAAGTGTTTTCGCTTTTTTTTTTAAACATTCACACTTTTTCCCCATTCACACTCACATTCATAGTCTTTTCGGTAACTCAGGCCATATAAGACTTTTACGATAACCGTTGTATTAATAATTATATATTTTGGGGGTCCAGGCATTCTTATTTAAGCCATTTGGTATCCAAATGGTTAGCACGATAACCTCTACACGAAGCCCCGAGGGCTAAGAGATTTTTCAAAAGAGCACAAATTGAGCGTTGGGAGAGAAAAGTTGGGACCCTTGTTGGGATACTCTTTTTGCCAACTTGCCAAGCCCAATTAAGGTGTCTAAAATGCTCTTCATAGCATTCTGACTCTCATCCATGGGGATACCCAGCGAGGGGCAGGGGGGCAGCTGCCCCCCCCCCTAGAAGCAACAAAAAAAAAAATTAAATGTTTATAAAGTGATGAATGAAACGAAACAAAATTGGTGGTTGGCGACGGGGAATGATTCTTTTTGTTAGGACTCGAGGGTTTTTAGGCCTTTAATTCGAAGGCTTTACCCCTCTATATAAAAAATAGCTATGTCACAATCTGGACGACCATGATCTGCCCCCCCCCCCCCTGGACGACCATGATCTGACCATGCCCCCCCCCTAGATTTGATCCTGGGTACGCCCATGCTCTCATCCCCAACCTCTGGACCACGATTATAACAGTGATTCGTAAATACAAAAGGAAAACTGAAAAAGGAAAAGTTCTTGAAGTCACGATAAACTTTTTTTGATTTAGTACTCACTTATTACTGAAACTGTTGCAATAACCAATTATAATTTAAAATAAACTTTGTGTGTTAAAATTAGGTTGTTTTAAATTATTTTCTTGCATTTTAATTCATATAAAAATAACAAATGCCTTCCGGGCCAACCTGCCCCGAGGTCCGGGCCAACCTGCCCCGACCACGGGGCAGGTTGGCCCACTCGAAATATTTTAGAAATAATTATTTTTTTTAATTTTAACATCAATTTAGGAGACTTTTACGATGACCATTTGGTAGCTTAAGGTTACACCAACATTTTAAAATGAAAACATAAACGAAAATGATTAAATAAAAAATTTTATAAAAGAAATAAAAATTAGTGGGCCAACCTGCCCCGGTCTCCCTACCTATAAAATTATCCAATTTTTAATTATATGATGGAGTCTTGTACCTCAGGGGGAGGTTGAGAAAGGGTGTACTCCTTCTAATAAACAAAATAGTATTTTTTTTTTTTTAAATAAATTTTTTTTTGTAAAATTTTTACTTTTAAGCAAATGGATTACTTTCTCTCCCTCCTCACCCTCTACCACCCTAACAGAGAATTTAGTTCTCCTATAATATTTAATAAGAAATTTTTATTAAATAATAGAAAATATTCTTAAAACTTTTATCTCCCATCAGTGTTATAATGATTTTTGGAGGTGGAATTTATTTTTTATTGCCAGTGCTTTCTTCTGCACTCGCCTTCCCTATTTATTTATAATTAAAAAAAAATTAATTTGGATACCAAATGGCTTAAATAAAAATGCCTAAATCCCCAATATGTATATTAATCAATAACGGATATCGTCAAAGTCTTATATGGCCTGAGTTGCCGAAAAGACTGTGTGAATGTGTTCGTGAGTGTGAGTGTGAATGAGAAAAAAAGTGTGTGCTAAAAAAACAAAACATTCTACAAGCCTGTATCTCCATCTTTGGTTTCGTGAATTTATTTCACTACAAACAAAGTTTCCTTTGTTTGTAGTTTTATGTAGAATTCGATCCCCCTCGGCTCACACATCCCCTTATAACAGTTAGATAGATCGTTCTATTTATTAATTCAAATTCACCCTACTCTACAAATCTTCTTAATACAGTATATAGGTACTTTATATGATGTTTGATTGAGGAAAAAATAATTCAAATTTTTTTTTTACTTGAAATTTAAAAAAAAATCTTCTGGTACATGTACTTCATAGGAAGGATATGGGAAATAGTTGCGCATCTCCCCATGGCCAGGGGCTAAAGGGGTGGAATATAAAAAAAAAATTATATATAATGTAGAACCTACTGCGGAAAGCTAGAGTCAAAAAATCACATCAAGACAAGCACAGAATACAACTTATATGTTAATATATAGAGAGAGAAAGTATTGGATTCATATCAAAAATTCGATGTCGAGATTTTGATGGATATACACGTTTTGAGGTCCCCTGAATAAAAAAAAGTGGTTTTCGCGACATGGTCTGTCTGTGTGTCTGTCTGTGAACAAAATGTCTCAAGAACGGAAAGAGCTAGGAGGATGAAATTTTATATTCAAGTTAGGCACCCCCATGGGACGTGACACGAAGCTTTTGGACAAAATTAGCCAAAGAGTACTAGTACTTTACTGATGCACTTTTTCAGTTTTTTTCGATTTTCTCAAAATTTTCTCCAACGATTTTTTTAAAATTCATAAATCAACTATCTATTTTGCCATTGAAATCTTCTGAAGGCCACTTTACTCTTGTACTCCATAGGAAAGATAGGAAAAATGGTTGCAATTGTAACAAAATATAAATATTGTCCCATACTTATAAATTTTACATCTTGAATTCAAATGTATCGTACTGTCGGAGCCTAAATATATGTCGACACAAAAAGTCTGCTGTGCGACTACTCACACCAGATTTTTATTTTATTAAATCAAGTTTTCGACTATCGAAAATTTTGCAAGTCTTTTGTTTTTGAAAGAAAAAAAATCATCTATCACTAAAATTGGTCTCTGGATGCTAATCTAAAACATTTTTTTCATTAGCCAGCTGAGCCATAATATTTTTCCCGTGTGAATTACTATTTCAGAAGAAAATAATTAAATAGAATTTATATATTAATATAAAGATAATTTATATGTCAAAGGCAATATAACAAATATCATTTTTTACAACTTTTTATATACGTAATAAACGTTAAACTAATTAATATTCTTATTTTCAAAGAAATTTAATTAGACTTTCAAATACTAGGCTATTATAAAAAAATATTGAAAATACCGTAATACGCCTCTACAACCCGTGGGTTGAGATTCCTAAATCTAAGGAGAGAATGAATAGAAATCGAATTTTTCATCAATTCATCCTCTAACCTTTTCCAGTTAAATATTCAATGAACAACGTTAAATATGTACAGAGGGTGGGTTTAAGGAATGTAAACGAGGATATAATCAAAAACGAAAGTCTATACAACAGCTTACTAAAGGTTAGGCTTGCAATAAAAAATTCTATTAAATCTGAAATTAGAGTGAGAAGAGGAAATGAGTATAGTGCCGGAATGAAAATTGTTGATTACTCTGCTACTGGGGTGCCACAGCACTTCTTGAAAATATTAGGAAAATATTTCAATATTAGGCAGATAGACCAAAGTTTTGACTTTGATACTCTCGGAAAAAATATATGAAGCAAAAAACTTGTTGTATCTATAGTATTATTCACACATGAATATAACTTACAAAGATTGATGAAGAGAAAGCAAAAATTTTATTTATTTTTGTTAACTATCGGAAAATAAAAATTATTCTTTTGTTTTTGTTGGTACCCAGGTAGAAATTCAACCTTAAAACTAGCTAATATTAAGCTAATTTTCTAAGTTTAAGCTTAAAATTAGCTAACAAAATTAGCTTAGTTTAAGCTTATTTTGTAACGCTTTTCTAAGCTAGCAGCAAGCTTACCGAATTAGCTTAAAATTAGCTAAAAAAACTAGCTAAAAATAAGGTTGTTTTGTTAGCTTAAAATAAGCTTGAAATTAGCTTAAAATAAGCTTAAAATTAGCTAACAAAACTAGCTAAGGGCAAGGTTGTTTTGTTAGCTTAAAATAAGCTTGAAATTAGCTTAAAATAAGCTTAAAATTAGCTAACAAAACTAGCTAAGGGCAAGGTTGTTTTGTTAGCTTAAAATAAGCTTGAAATTAGCTTAAAATAAGCTTGGAATTAGCTAACAAAACTAGCTAAGGGCAAGGTTGTTTTGTTAGCTTAAAATAAGCTTGGAATTAGCTAACAAAACTAGCTAAGGGCAAGGTATGGTATTTTGAGTTAAAAAAAAGTATTTGCAAAAAATAAAATTTTTATTTAAAATATTTTTCCAACACAAACAAAAGATATAAAATACATATATATGGACCATTTATTTTGAAAGTGGTGTAAGTCCACTTTTTACAAAAAATGAGAAATCACATAATTTATCAATATATATTTATTTTTAAAACATGCAGTTAATAAATCACCATGTTATATTCTTTATGAAACCAAGCACTTAGCACTGGACCTAAAAATCTAAAAAAAATATTTAATCATTTAAGCTTATTTCTTATTTATTTTATATGTAATAAATATACTTACATAAATGATGAATAGCGTCTTTCGGGGGGGGGGGCAAAAGAGATATTTAAAAAATTAGTTTGCACCCCTCGAATTTTTAAAACACAAATTTAAATTCTAAAAAAAAATTCACGATCCTATCAGGCCTAAAGTTTAGAGTAGACTAACCTGACCAAAGCTGCCTGTGTCCACTCTAACTGTAAATTCTTTTGTTTACAAATGCTTCCTTTTTGGGTTTTTCCAGGTAGGCAGGAGGTCTTTTTTTTTTAAATTATAAATAAAAGAGTTAAAATTCAAGAATAATATTAGATTACTATTTACACTCATTCTAAGTAATTAAAAAATTTATTATTTAAATTTTATTTAATATACTGATACTCTGCCAAATTTATATTTATTAAGAATAATTATTCAAAATGATTTTTCTCAAATTAAAAATTTTTTATATACATTTGATAGAAGAGCAGGTGCTATGGAGGGGGGAGGGGGTTTGCCTGCGGCCCTGGTCAGTACCTTAAGATAAAAGTAATTACTTATTCGAATACAATACAACGTTATAGTATCAATGGAATGCAAGGTTGCTTTAAGCTAGATATCCAAGATAAAAACGAACCTTGAAATTAGCTTAGAAAACTAGCTAAAAACAAGCTAATAATAAGCTAAAAATAAGCCAATAATAAGCTAAAAATAAGCTAATAATAAGCTAAAAACAAGCTAATAATAAGCTAGAAATAAGATAGCAGCAACCTAAGGAAACTAGCTAATAACAAGCTAATAACAAGCTAATAATAAGCTAATAATAAGCTAATATTAAGCTAATAATAAGCTAGAAATAAGCTAATATTAAGCTAATAATAAGCTAGAAATAAGCTTAAAAAACTATCTTAGACTCTAAGCTTAAATAAAGCTAATTCTAAGCTAATAACTTGTCCGACTAAGATAAATTTCTACCTGGGTAACATACCTCGATTAACAAATATTTATTTTTTTTGGACGGGCGCCATTCTTGTATCTGCAGGGGGGGAGGGGCGCCAATCAATGTAGTTACGCCTCTGGTGGGCTTCGTGTCACGTCTCAGGGGGTAGCAACCTTAAATATAAAATTTCAACCTCCTAGCTCTTTTCGTTCTTGAGATATTTTGTTCACAGACACACACACACAGGCAGACACAAAGACAGACCATGTTGCGAAATACACTTATCCAGAATATAAAAAAATATTAAATAAATTAATTTTATTAAGATTACATATCTTGCCGATAATAAAAAAAAAGTAAAATTCAATATCCTAATTTTTGCGTTTCTTTCATTAAAAAATTTTTGGCAATTACTCCTTTCTCTGATTAGTATTCAAACTTTTTTGTCTTTGTAACACATTTACTGGAAAAAGTATGACATCCCGGAGGAAAAAATAAATATAAAAAGATAAAAAGAAAACAAAACGCTTTAATTATAACAATTATTTTTAATGATACTAATAAATTTGTAATAACAATTAGGCAGTTTGTATATATTATTTAATGTGAAATTTACGTTGAAAATTCCTTTTTAATCACGTTGAAGACTTTTAATTAATTTTTAATTTTTTTATGTTGATAAATTAATTCTTTTTATACTAAATCTAAAATTAAACACTTTCTCATTAATCAAAGAAAAATTTCATCCGTAGCAATTGTGATATAGCTAATTAAGGTGGAGTGAAGGAAACGTTTTATAGTTTCTTTACATAATTGTAATAAAGGAATGAAAATTTACTTTTATTTTTTGGGGTAGTGTCTGCCTATGATGTGATCATTAAATAACTGCCCAAAGATTTATTTAATCGGCTATTCAGTGATTTAGGTTGAACTCATGAGCCGGGTTGCATGTATTTCTACTTTCTACTTTAATTTAATTGATTCTCACCCTCCCCTCACAGCACCACTTAGCTTGGATGTTATAAATAGCGAAAATGTCAACATTGATAATTTAAAAAGTCAGTGTGTGAATTCGAATTCCAGGCAATCCGATGAAAGAGCATTGGTTTCACCTTTTTTTTTAGGAAAAATTTGTTCCATCTTGAATGTCAAAACCATTATGTGTATGAGTGTTGAAATCGCCTCTCCTTCATCCCTTTCTTGTTACGTCCCCTTTTTTTATGGTTAGGATATCCATATTTTATGTATCAAAAATTCACCGAATTACTATTTATCATTGGTAAAGGTGTTAAGAGATGCAGCTAGCTATTTCTTTTATTTTATTTCCAGCCTCACGCTCTCGTTTCGATCCCGGTCGGGGTCATCATGGAGGCTAGTCATAATACTGAATAGTTAGTATATTAAATGGAAAATACAATTGAATGGGTGTCTGGAAGAAGGGCATAAGTTACAATTTTAAAGTTTTACAAGAGAAGCGAAAAACTGAAATCGCTCATGTTAAGGAAATAATTAATTGCAAAAGTCACACATATGACCTTCCATTTTTTGACTAAAAAAATTAATGTGTTAAACCACCAGGGAATCCATAAAAAATTCAAAAAAAAAAAAAAATCCATAAAAACACAATATTTGAAAAATGTAACATATGCCCTTCTTCCAAACACACATTCAATTATTATGACTAGTCTTCATACTCTGAGGATGTCCCCTATCTGGATCGAAACAGCAGAAACTGGAAATAAAAGAAAACACCTAGCTACTTCTCTCACTACCTCTACCATTTCAAATATAGGTTTAAACCTTTGGCAAGCTATTAACCATTTGAACTCCCTATTTCAAATTGAATCTTTAAAAAAAATGCAAATTTTTTTGATTTAATTTGAATTAATTATTCCATTAATAAAATAATTAGTACGTCTATTTTAACAGATCTATATTTAAAATTTGCTCTTTTACAAACAAATAAAAAAAAAAAGTAATTAAGGAGATAATTTAGTGAGGTTGTTCACACGAAGGAACAAAACAAATCTCATAAATGTGATTAGAGTAGAATTTGATTCTTTTTCTCTAGGGATTATATATCAAAAGGAAACGACGATCATCTAATTACCTCTCGGTTATAATTATTATTCCAATTGTTAATTTTAGTTAAAGTAACTTTAATCTGTTAGAAAAGGTTTCACAAACCAATGGCTGATTAGGAAATGAGAGAGCAGCTAGGAAATTAATTAAAAATTTTTATTTAATTTTTAAACTGTCGACCATTTTTACTTTTTTTAAAAGTATAATCCTTGTTTTAGACAATTTATTTAATATAAATTTACATATTTATTTTACTTTCTCTTACCTATGTATATATGTAATATATATATAGAGAGAAAGTATTGGTTTCATGTCAAAAATTCGATGTCGAGATTTTGATGGATCTTCACGTTTTGAGGTCCCCTGAATCCAAAAAAGTGGTTTTCGCGACATGGTCTGTCTGTGGGTGGGTGTGTGTGTGTGTGTTCAATTTTAAGCATGAAGGAATTGAGCTATGAGGTTGAAATTTTATATTTAAGTTAAACACCCCCCGGGACGGGAAAAATAAGCTTTTAATCAAAATCGGCCAAAGAGTACTAGTACTTTACTGATGTACTTTTTCAGTTTTTTTCGATTTTCTCAAAATTTGCTCCAACGATTTTTTTTTAAATTCAAAAATCAATTATTTTTTAGATTCTCTTTAAAATGTATATTCTCATTTTGCAATTGAAATCTTCTGAAGACCACTTTACTCTTGTATTTCATAGGGAAGATACGAGAAATGGTTGCCATGGTAACAAAATATAAATATTTTCCCATACTTATAAATTTTACATCTTGAATTCAATTGTACCCTACTGTCGGAAACTAAATACATGTCGACACAAAAAATCTGGTGTGACAAGCACAGAACATAACTTTCGATTACCGAAGGTAAGAGAAAGTTGTGAGCTGTGCTTGTCACACCAGATTTTTTTATTATGGTATTCTTCAATAAGCCAGATGATATGCATCTTTATTATTAATTGCCTGAAACGAGTTGACCGAAAAATTGTGTGATACTTGATTAAGAAAAGGCGAAGGTCCTCCGCAGGGGGACCCGAGCCAGCTGGAGGTGGTCCAGCGGAGATGCTTGTTGTTAATCTATATTTCTATATTTTAGATTATTAATATTTTATTATTGCTTTTATCCAAATGGACAATTAAATAATTATTATAGGTATTTGTTAATTCTAATTACACTACTCAGCAAAATGAAATTTTTTTTTTTGAGCCCCGAGATAATTACGAGATAGTTACTTCAGATTCTTAAGTAAACTGAACTTCCTGAATCCAAATATGACCTCGGTTTTACCCCATCACGTACCGTTTTAGGGGTGGAGGGGAGCCTCCTACTTATTTTCACTCCTTTTCGTTAAGCTTAGGGCCATGAATTAAATTGGAAGGATTAAATGGAATATTTTAGCCGTAATATTTCTTCTGAAGGTCTAGAGAGGTGAAAAGTTCAAAAAAATGAACATTTGGATCCAAGGGGAGAGGATTTTGTCCCTTGAATTGCAAAAAAAATTTTAATTAAAAATGATCGATTTTTTTTTGGATTCAGGAGGTCATTTTACTTAAGAATCTGAA
This sequence comes from Euborellia annulipes, assembly GCA_023213315.1. Classification (NCBI taxonomy): domain Eukaryota; kingdom Metazoa; phylum Arthropoda; class Insecta; order Dermaptera; family Anisolabididae; genus Euborellia; species Euborellia annulipes. The sequence continues at coordinate 448,596 of JAKCPI010004259.1, forward strand.
GGAATTATCTCGGGGCTTTTTTTCATGCCGAGTAGTGTTATTAGACAATGATTGTTTAATAATATTTTAATCAAAAGGATTACATGTCTGACATCACGTGATTCGATTGTTTGCAGGCGGCGTCTTTTTGCCCCTTCGCCTTCGACTACCAGTCGGACTCAGCAATCAGCCATGGTGCCTTCAATCCCCAACCTCCGAGTTACTCACCACCGTGGAAATTCCAGCTTTCACTTTAAAAGTCCAGGTATTCCTTCAATCGCTTTATATTTTTTTAAATTAATTTTTTAATTTATCTCTTATTAATTGTTTGATAGATCAAGTGGAGGGAAGAGCAGAGGCAAGCCAAAGAATAACAAAAATTATTATTATTTGGCTTTCTCAGACCTTCCTACCACTTTGTGAGGTTGTTTGCTCATTTATCTTTTTACCCTTATCATTTGTTAGATAGAGACCTATCCTCTGCATTTAAAACATCGTTTTTATCTATGTATCTCTTTTCCCTAATATTTGATACTTTCCATCTGCTTCACATCACACTGGCGGGGAAGCTCAGTTCTATAAATTTATTTAGAATTTTTTAAACAATTTTTTAACTTTTCTCGTAACTATAAAACATTTTTATTTAAAAAACCAAAATGACCTCAATTTACATTTCACTTGTGTTATTATTTATGTCTAAAGAAACGAAGATAATTTATTTATTCCTCATTTCAAACAAAAAATTTTTCAACAACTAGTGATAAAATAGTAAAGAAATAAAAACGTAGAGTATTTAGAGATAATTTATTCAATCATCATTTTCTTTGAAATTCAAAATCTTTTTCCTTGATCATATTCATTTCTTTTTTTTTTTTTGTATGTGGGAGACAATTTCAAGTTGATTATAAAACTCTCAGGAGCCCATTCAGACAAATTTTTTCCCAGAGTCATTATGCAACTAGACAATGCGTAGAATAACGGAATAGGGAATTCACGTCCCTTAAATTAGCCAATTGCAAATCATCTCTTTCATCTCCTATTGATGTAGAAGGCTAGGCTTATATTTATTGAATTTGAAAGAATATAGAAAAAAAAAAATTATAAAACTCATGAGAAAATTTTCTCTCTTTTGTTTCCCTTTATAAAATTATCTATTAGATGAGTCACAAGTTTAATTTTTATTATAGATCATAATATTTTAAATATTGGATGTGTGTATGTGTGACCAAGAACCAGGGCCGGATCTAGGGGGGGGCAGTGGGTGCATTTGCCCCGGGCGGCAGATTTCAGGGGGCGGCAATTAAAGAAAGATTTACTAAAAAAAAAAAGGTAAAATGATATGAATTTTGTATAGAAAATTTTAAGGAGGGGGGGGGGCAAATTAAATTTTGCCCCCCCCCCTAAAAAATCTCTTAGTTCCGGCCCTGACAAGAACTTGAAAACAACAAGTTAGATAGATGAAAATTGATATGTGGTTTTTTTTCTCAAGTTTTTATTTCAATGATTTTTTTAAAGACTTTTTCGGCATCTTAGGACTTATTGATTTTAAACGATACTTATAGGCCTATTAATATATATTGAAACCCAGACATATTTATTTATACCATTTGGTATCCAAACGATTTAAATAAATTCACTTCATTGAAGAATAGAAATGGCTATAATGATGATTGAATAAGGAAATCTATGAGTAGAACAGCCAGCAGAAATAAAAAAAACCTTTAAATTATTTAATCAAAGTTTCGGGAACGCATCGCTCCATCCTCAGGATCTATAGCCATCGAATATTTATTAATTTAACTAGGTAGAGCCTTGTTTATTAATTTAACTAGGGAGAGCCTTGTTTGAAAAAAATAGAATTTTCTCTATCAACGCTCAAATAGACTGTTCATTATCCATTCAATATATCGTTTAAGTTTAGAAATTAATGTTTGTGCTTAAGATTGTGCAAAATTGCACCCTCTGGAGTCGAACCAGGTCCTATTAATTTAGTTTATATGTAGTTACAATTAGGTTATTTACATAAAGAAGTTATAAAATGCTTACAAAATAATTGTCGAACAATAGATGGATAGTTTTATAAAGTATACACCAGCGTTTTCCAAACTGTGAGGCCCGGAATAGTCTAAGGGGAGGCGCGAATATTAGCTACCAAGACCAATTTTCCACATAATTGCTAGTTTTATAAATTAAATAAAAAAAATATTTTTAAATAAATATTTATTTTTTAGCATAAAAAATTTTTTTTTTTTTTTTTTATTTATTTATTTTTTTTATTATTTAATAAAATGGAGGGGTGAGACGTCATCCATTTAAATTTTTTTAAGGGAGGCGTTGTAACAAAAGTTTGGAAACCACTGGTATACACAATGAATATTAACAATATATATATTGTGTATAATAATTTAACGAAATTGACAGTTGTATATTGTACAATATATTGACTATAGGTCCCGAGGATGGGAGCGATGCGTACTCGAAACCTCGACGAAATAATATAAAGGTTTTTTTTATATCCGCTGGCTGCCCTACTCATAGAGTTCCTTATTCAATTAAATAAATTCATCAGACTGCATGGGGTCTGAACCTACTCCCCTTGTCTTTTAGATATCAATTTTGACATTTGTTAACATCTTTAACCTCTCGATCAAGGGGGGGGGGGAGGAATCTATTCCCAATATCGTTTCCTATTTAAGAAATATATTGATACTCCAGTGGTAAACTCATTTACTCTTAATTAGTCTATTTTGAAGCAGTCATAATGACACATATTCTTGTCGTGTAGTAGCGTTGGGAAAGTACTTACGACTTTTGTATTTTAATGCACTATTGTTGTATTAATGGTTCATTATTTCTCAGACCATTTGGCAAGTTGGTCAATTATGAAACTTTATAATCGCCAAAAGAGCACTTTCATTCTTCTTTTTTTTTTTTTTTTTTTTGAAATCAATGCAATCTATTAACGCATCCAATTTAGAAAAGAATTTCAATGCAAATTGATGACGTTCTTCCTTTACATATAAACCGGCTTCGATCTCATCCTTTTCTTATTCATTATTTCTTTTTCATTGATGATTATTTCAAAAAGCTATTCTCTTATGTCATATTTAAAAAGAGTTTTCAAAATATTTCCTTGTATTAAGTACAAGGATAAAGACATTTTATAAGAGACAATTTTATTTACAAGCCCTCTCTTTTGGGGTTGTTTTTTGTAAAGACACCTCTTGATGGATTAACCAATTCTTATATATTTGTGTGAAATTTATCTTCTTTTTCCCGACAGTTCTTGTCTATAAAAGACAATCCATTTGGACTTTTTCGTAAATAGAAAAAAACTTTGTCTTCTATTTACTAATTATTTTATCTCCTATTAAAATTTTATCATTAAAACACGGTCCTCATATATAATTTGATGCACTGAAGATGGATGATAATTTATAAGTTAGATCGATTTCAACGGTGAACTTTGTGAGATTTTGATGACGATTTCAGGCCATATAAAAAAAGTTTTTTTTTTTTTGGAATTATGACTGTTGGGGTGTGTGATTCATTTTTATAAAAAAAGGATTGGTATCAATTATTTAAGTCTTTTCGGGATTAAGCCATATTGACTTTAAACGTTGAAATGAAATATTCATCGGATTGCCTGGGACCCGAGTTATTTTTACTTTCTCTTTTTCAGAGACAAATATATATATTTATTTGGAAAGTAAAAATAATCGAAAGTAACGAGAATTTAAAAATCTTTTTATACTGTTTAATGCTAAATTAATTACTAAATTAAGCAATTCCATTTCCATTAGAGCAAATATTTCATGCTTCATGAAATACCTCTCATAGATTTGTTTATTAATATATTATTATATGATTTAGGTATTTCTATTTTATTATTATCTATTTTTATTTAAAAAACTATTATTTAGAGATTACACTTTTAGAAAGTTTGATTATTATTACTTTAGGTTTATCATAGAAATCTTTATGATAATTTAAAACTACTTTTAATAATTATATACTATATTTATAAATTAAGAAAATATATATCTAAAGTTAAAAAAAATTAGGTGTTGGCTGTGTCTTCTACACAGCCGGTGGCTTTTTAACGTGACAACGTCTTTTGCTTGACTTCAAAAAAAATTTTTTTCTCTTACCTATATTGAAATATAAAGAGAGAAAGTATTGTTTTTGTTTTTTTTTTTACTAGTAGTTTGTTTTCATAAATAAACATGTTCAAACATTTTCATTGAAACAATATATGACAGGTGTGGCCAAACTTTTATCCATTAAGGGCGACTTATGCTTAAAAAATGAGATTTTTCGAGAAAAAAACTAATTTTAGCGTTAATTACTGGGGATTTTTTTATTTATTCTATTAGAGGTTATCTTTCTGCACCAAATGACATCTCATTTAGTCAGATCTGATTAACCGTTCGGAATCTACAGGGGTTTAAAATTTCGAAAAACGAAATCCCGCCGAGTGCTCTCATGCGGTAAAATGACTTCATATCAAAAAAATGAAAAAATTACCTCTGGGCATTGGACCACTCTTTCTAAAACTATATTTAGATTTAATGTAGCTTTTACGGTCAAGTAGCTAGGCGTTACATAAATAGGGCTATTTTTCGATATTTTTTTGCCTAAAAAATGAGGTTTTTCGAGAAAAAAACTAATTTTGGAGTTAATTACTCGGGATTTTTTTATTTATTCTATTAGAGGTTATCTTTCTGCACCAAATGACATCTCATTTAGTCAGATCTGATTAACCGTTCGGAATCTACAGGGGTTTAAAATTTCGAAAAACGAAATCCCGCCGAGTGCTCTCATGCGGTAAAATGACTTCATATCAAAAAAATGAAAAAATTACCTCTGGGCATTGGACCACTCTTTCTAAAACTATATTTAGATTTAATGTAGCTTTTACGGTCAAGTAGCTAGGCGTTACATAAATAGGGCTATTTTTCGATATTTTTTTGCCTAAAAAATGAGGTTTTTCGAGAAAAAAACTAATTTTGGAGTTAATTACTCGGGATTTTTTTATTTATTCTATTAGAGGTTATCTTTCTGCACCAAATGACATCTCATTTAGTCAGATCTGATTAACCGTTCGGAATCTACAGGGGTTTAAAATTTCGAAAAACGAAATCCCGCCGAGTGCTCTCATGCGGTAAAATGACTTCATATCAAAAAAATGAAAAAATTACCTCTGGGCATTGGACCACTCTTTCTAAAACTATATTTAGATTTAATGTAGCTTTTACGGTCAAGTAGCTAGGCGTTACATAAATAGGGCTATTTTTCGATATTTTTTTGCCTAAAAAATGAGGTTTTTCGAGAAAAAAACTAATTTTGGAATTAATTACTCGGGATTTTTTTATTTATTCTATTAGAGGTTTTCTTTCTGCACCAAATGACATCTCATCTAGTCTGATCTGATTAGCCGTTCGGAATCTACAGGGGTTTAAACTTTCAAATTAGAATTTACCGCAGCGCGGTAAAATAAAATGGTAGGAAAAAAATAAATGGTGAAATCTTTAGCTGAAAACTCATTCTTTCTAACCGTATATTTCCCATAATTATATCTCTTAAGACAGAAGAGTTATTAAAGCCGATAAACTTTTTCGTGCATGCCCCTCTAACCTGCCTCTATAGACACATGATTTGTAAGACGTTGTCACGTCAAAATCTGGTGTGACTGTCGCACCAGATTTTTCGAGTCGTCATATATTTAGTTTCCGCCGATATATTAGAATTCAAGATGTAAAATTTATTAGTTTGAGAAAATATTTATATTTTGGCATATATGGCAACCATTTAGCCTATCTCTCCTATGAAGTAAAAGAGTAAAGTGGTCTTCAGAAGATTTTAATGGCAAAATGATTATATACATTTTAAAGAGCATCTAATAAATAATTGAGTTTTGAATTTTAATCAAATTTGAGCGAATTTTGAGAAAATCGAAAAAAACTGAAAAACTACATCAGCACTAGTACTTTTTGCCCGGCTATTTTCACGCCCTAGGTGGGTGTCTAACTTAAATATAAAATTTCAACCTTCTAGCTCAATTTCTTCATAGTTTAAATTGAACTCAGATGTTGCGAAAACCACTTTTGTGGATTCAGAGGACCTCAAAACGTGTATATCCATCAAAATCTCGACATCGAATTTTTGACATGAATTCAATACTTTCTCACTATATATTCATATTTTTTTTTTTTTTTTTTTTAATGACTTAATATATATTCATATATATATCATATATATAAGTATATGTAAGAGAAAGTAAAAATGAGTTAATTATAATTTCTTTACCAATTACTTTCCTATAGCCCATTTGAAGAGTTATAGAAATTCCTAATTAATACCTTTTTTTTGTGTTGGGTTGAATTATACTTATCAATATCTTAGACAAGTTACAGCTTGTCGTAGAGGGCAGGAGTCTACCTGTCTTGGAGTTATAGATCATTTAGTAGTGAGTTGGTGGCCGATGAGAGAGGTTGAATCCACGTTGGATTCTCTCTCATAGGCTTTATACATTCAGTGCTGTGATAGACATTGATGAGTGCAGCTGGGCGTCCCTTGGTCTCCCTTCAAAAAAGTCAATTTCTCTTAAACTACGCGCCCGATTTAGGTAAATTCCTTCCCATTTATATTATTTTAATTAGTTTTAATATAACTTAAGAACATTTTTATTAGAGATTCGTTATAAGATTCTGTGGGGGAGGGAGGGATCAACAAATTTCACATTTTGAATTCTAATGTAGGCCTAATGCCATCCATCAAAATCTCGAGATCGAATTTTTGACATGAATCCAATCCGTTCTCTCTCTCTATATATATATACTGTATATATATTAACATATACATATAGGTAAGAGAAAGTAAAACATTAATTAACTCGATGACGGTTAGAATATCTATATAATTTGTGTGTGGGTGGGTAGAGTTGATTGATCTGCATAAATACTAAAAAGAAAGCTAGTAAAAGCCAAGTCTGGCCATGTTAATATTCTTCCTCTCTTTTACTCTCTTTATAATATATTCTCTCTTTATATACCAGGGAGATTATATGATATTAAAGAAGTCAAAGGCATAAGTACAAGGAGAGGAGTAGGTGGAAGGTGAAAAAAAGCAGTAAAACAAGTTCAACTTCAAAAGGGCAACAAAACCAAGCAAGTTAACGAAATTTAAATATATGTTGTACAGTTGGTGTATGAGTCATTCAGCATTATTAAATCCTTCCAAATACTCGCCATTTGTTCGGCTGGAGATTTTTTAAAAAGCCCATTAATGTTACATACAACGTGAATGATAGAAGTCGAGTAAAGTATAGCCTAATAAAAATTCAAAAAAAAAAAAAAAAAAAAACAAAAAAAAACTTGGACTTATAACTTTTTCTCACCTATAGGCCTATACATTAAAATATAAAAAGTATTGCATTCCTGACGAAATTCTATGTTCAGATTTTGATAGAAATACACGCTTTGAGGCCTCCTGAGCCTAAAAAAGTGAGCCACGCTGTCTCTGTGTTCAAAATAAAGCATAATTGGAATGAGCTACGACGTTGAAATTTTATATTCAAGTTAGGTACATGGACACCCTTCTAAGGGCGAAAATAAATTTTTAAATAAAATCGGCCAAAGAGTACTTGTAAGCCTACTTTAGGCTACTCATATAGCACAGAAAATTGTATATTTCATCAATTTTTACTTTCTCTTACCTATTTATGTAAAATATAGTGAGAAAGTATTGGTTCCCCTTTTAGACACTTTTTTTTTAAATTAACGTATTTTTCAGCATCGAAGGCCATTTAGACCCCGTTCCTATTTATTTAAATTGATTTGTAGCAAATTCAATTTAAATAAATTTTGTCGCCTGAGATGGGATATGAACCCGCGACCCTTGGTACAAAAGGCCAGCAGGCTAACCCCTACACAAAGGCCCGAGGACTAGACACTCTTAAAAATGAATATTCTTTTTTTCCCTTAAAATTGTTTGAAGCACTCTTCTTAGGTAGTAGGCTTCATAAAAAATAGTTGCTATAAATATTTTTTTATTTTTGATGAAGCTCAGGAACTAATCTTCTTTACAATTTCCAAGAGGATTCAGACCAGTAGGTTCAATTAAAGTCAAAAAGTTTTCTAAAACAAAACTTTATTTGACCCCAGACAACACAGTTTTGTTTTAGAAAACTTTTTGACTTTAATTGAACCTACTGGTCCTAATCCTCTTGGAAATATTTTTTTGTTTAGAAATTTTATTTTACATCTTGAATAATTCAACGTATAACTTATATTAGAATTATTCTAATATTAATATATAGCTCCCTCATCCCTCCCCATGACCTAGGGGTTAAAGGTGTTGACAATTTTCGATATTGATTACCTTAAAATTCAAGGGGAGTGGATTCGAACTGCATGCAATCCTATGAAGATTTATCTAAATAAATGTAGCTGGATAAATTTGTTTTCTAATAAATATGTAGCCCTATGCGTTTAACGTCTAATTTGGCTTAAAATGCCAAAAACCTATAAAAAAAATGTACTGCCGGTGCCTAAATATGTCATCAAATGTTAATATATAGAGAAAGTATTGGATTCATGTAAAAAATTCGATGTCGAGATTTTGATGGATATACACGTTTTGATGTCCTCTGAATTAGTTTTCGCAAAATGGTCAGTGTGTCTGTGAATAAAATATCTCAAGAAGGAAAAGAGCTAGGAGGTAGAAATTTTATATTTAAGTTAGGCACCCCCATGGGACGTGACACGAAGCTTTTGAACAAAATCGGCGAAGAAGTACTAGTACTTTACTCATGTACTTTTTCAATTTTTTTTTTCATTTTTCTCAATATTCGCTCTAACAATTTTAATTAAAAATTCAAAAATCAATTATTTTTTAGATTCTCTTTAAAATGTATATTCTTATTTTGCTCTCAAAATTGTTTGAAGACTACTTTACTCTTGTGCTTCATAGGAAAGATAGGAGAGGAGAAATGGTTGACATGGTAACAAAATATAAATATTTTCCCATGTCTATAAATTTTACAAAAAATCTGGTGCGACCATCCCACCAGATTTTTAACTTAATTAAATGAAGTTTTGCAATGAGTTTAAAACTTTAAGTAGGTACTTCTTAATTAAAGGCAAAGGTTCTCGGGCTAGTCGCGTAGCCCTCCGATGTAGGAGTGTGTGGCTAGTAGAGTTAATAAAAAAAGAATAAGCGTATAGCAGCATTTAGCATTTAGGGGCGTATAGGGGCATATAATGGTCTTAAAAAATATACAAAAATCTAATGTTAGAAGCACAGAACACAACTTCCAATTACTAAAGGTAAGAGAAGGTTTTGTGCTGAGCAACCACTCACACCAGATCTTTTATTAATATTTTCTTAAAATTGTTTTTAAAAAAAATCTATATTTAAAAAGATTTTTTCTAGGTAAGAAGGTGGATATTAAAACAGCAGATGTGAATATTATTTTTTTTTTATTAATTAATCTTTTGGCGATCGACTTGTGACTTCATCAGGCCAGCGTTGGTTAAATAAATATGAACGTTGATATAATTTCGAATTATACTCATGTATTGATATAATATTATTTAAGAAGAATAGAATTTTTCATAGTTAACTATCATGTGAATGAGTAAACGTTTTTTATGGGATTTAAAGCATACACCTAATATGCCCCTTGCTCTACGCTTATTCTTTTTATAACTCTACTAGCCACACACCCCGACATCGGAGGGCTTCGATATCTCGGAGATCTTTGCCTCTATTTACGAACTACCTACTTACTTTTAATCTCATTGCAAAACTTTATTAATTAAGTTAAAAAAAAAATTGTTATATTTCCAGAGAAATATTGTAAAAAAAAACTTTAATTAAAAAGATATCATTTACACTTTGATGATATCTCATCAATTAAAATGATTATTGAAGACAATTTTTTTAATTAAATCTTAACAAATTTTATTTAATTAAAAAAATATAGATGGCATTTGTTTTTATGTCCGGTTAGATAATAAGATTTGTAAATAGATAAGAACGAGTTAACTTTATTATTTTTCCTCATCCGGGAGATTAATAAATAAAATATGATTTTTTTTATAGCTGTTAGTGAACATGGTTTTAAAAGAAAGCTACTCGGAGTATTTAAAAGTGAAAGAGAAATTAATGTTTGTCAAATGGAAATGATTTTATGCACGAAAAAATCATTTGAACTGGATTTCACTATTCGACAACCAACTTTTGTTTTCCTTTTTAATCAACTTCAGAGTAGGGACCATGATTTTAAAAGGGATCTTTATTTCTTTTCTTCGAAGAGTTAATTTTTTTATTAACTTCTTTTATTTTTGTTAGGGGACATTCAAACTTTCACCTATGTCGTTCATTTGAAAAAATCATTATTTTAGAATGTAATTGAAGCCGGGAATTCGTTAAAAGGAATTAACTTTAGGCAAGTGCTTCATTCAAATTTTAAAATACTAGCCGCACCGTCCTTCTGAACTCCCTTTTAATATCTGACTCTCCAGTGGCGGACCTTTCTTATACTCTTTATATGGTCGTCTTTATGTTTTGTTAATACAAAACAGGGCAGGAAGAAATTTTTAATAATTATTACAAATTCTGGAGATTACTTGTCGAAATTAGGAAGCAGATGTAGGGCAGAAAAAGATGCTTAATTGTCTTTTCTTCATATAAGCCCTACATCTTCTTCCTAATTTCGACAAATCTTTAATTATTATTCCAAAGGCCTAATTATTCCAAAGGGCCTAATGCATAAACTAAAATTGTTCTATAGAAGAAATTCGACAACTAATAAATCAGCAAGTAATTGGAATTTATAAAAGAGAACATAAGAGGGTTTCTCTGTTAATTGAACCGAAACGTCGCTGTGGGTTCTATAATAAAGAAAGAAACATAGCTGCCTGGCCTTTTATTTATTCTATTACATATTGATTCAGCTATTCATCTCGCTAATTAGAATTTGGGAACGAAAATAATTTTCCGGGACTAGCAATCATTTTGAAAATTGCTAACTGTGGCTAATATTCGCGCCTCCCCTGGGGAGGCGCGCCCCACAGTCTGGATACACTGATATAGATGCTGATTTTTCAAGTGATCTGAACTGGAGCGATTTAAAATTATATTATTTTTATGAATATTTAAGTATAAGATAAGAATAAATCAGAAGACTAGGGAGGAGTGGAAATGTGTCCTCCTAACGCCACGTCATGTCAAAATTTCGATGTCGAGATTTTGATGGATATACACGTTTTGAGGTTCCCTGTATCCAAAAAAGTGGTTTTCGCGACATGGTCTGTCTGTCTGTCTGGGTTCAATTTAAAGCATGAAAAAATTGAGCTAGGAAGATGAAATTTTATATTTAAGTTAGACACCCCCCTAGGGCGTGAAAATAAGCTTTTAATGAAAATTGGTCAAAGAGTACTAGTACTTTACTGATGCACTTTTTTAGTTTTTTTTTTTCGATTTTCTCAAAATTCACTTCAACGATTTTTTTAAATTCAAAAATCAATTATTTTTTAGATGCTCTTTAAAATGTATATTCTCATTTTGCCATTGAAATCTTCTGAAGACCACTTTACTCTTGTATTTCATAGGATAGGAGAAATGGTTGCCATGGTAACAAAATATAAATATTTTCACATATAAATTTTACATCTAGAAAATCGAATGTTCCGTACTGTCGGGAACTAAATATATGTCGACACAAAAAATCTGGTGTGACATGCACAGAACACAAATTTCGATTACCGAAGGTAAGAGAAAGTTGTGTGCTGTGCGCCAGTCATACCAGATTTTTTATTTATTGAAATATCCACGACTGTAATCCAAGGTATAACGCCGGTGCGTCATTTTTTCTATTTATTTTTCGATATTCGGTCCTTTCGGCATCTGAGGCCATTTAGAACTCTTCCCTATTTATTTCAATTGATTGTATCTAAATAAATAAATTATCAATGCGTAATAGATATTTTCTATATATCATAATGCTTTATATAAAGATAATTATCTAATATTTCATATTTAGAAATAGCACAATCAAAATTGTCGAATGTGCAACTTTTAAAGTGCATATTAACAACATGATTGTCTAAAAACGAAGAAGACTATGATTCATCTCTTTTCATACTTTTCCTTTTCATTTATAATAAAGCTCTAATCTTTTATAAATGAAAACAAAATATAAATGTAAATAGGTGATCTAGTTTCTTAACAAGAATTTCTCATAGGAATAAAAAATCTTGAAAATAATGTGGGAATTTTTTTTTAATAAAAAAAATATATTTAAAGATTAATGAGAGATGAATTATTGACTGACACAAAGGCGTGAGTTGAGGCCATTGAAGATTCTCAGCGGCTTCTTGAATAGTTCTTTTGCCCTTTTAATCTAGATAAAGCGTGAAAAATCAAAGATATATTCTTTACAGTGTAAAGTGAGTTTAAAATTTGCAATAATAATTCAAGAAATTAAGAATAGAATTTAAAAGATGAATCAGGAATTAAAATATAATAAATCACTATTACCTCCACTACCCTCTCCTCCATGAATATGCACTATCTCTGCTTTTCCTATACAAAAAATTTCATGCCCTCCCTTAAAAAAATCCGGTTGCCTTTCACCAATTGTTTTCATATTTTAAAAAACTGGTGTGACTGACGCACAGCTCACAACTTTCTCTTACCCTCGCTAACCGGAAGTTGTGTTCTGTGCTTGTCACACCAGATTTTTCGTGTCGACATATATTTATGTATATCCTTTGGAAAAGACTATTTTTAAAAAGACATATATTTAGTTTCCTCCGATATATTAGAATTCAAGATGTAAAATTTATAAGTATGAATATTTTTTTTTTTTAATAATAAAAAATATTCACACTTTTTTCTCATTCACACTCACACTCACGCACACATTCACACTGTTCACATTCACTCTTTTCGGCAACTTAGGCCATTTAAGACATTTACGATAACCGTTATTGATTTAATATACATATATGGGGTCCAGGCATTCTTATTAAAGCCATTTGGTATCCAATTGTCTTAAATAAAATCATCGGACTGCCTGGGGTCCGAACCCGCGACGTTTAGTATACGAGGTTAGCATGCTAACCAATTTCAAAAAAAAAAAAAAGTTAAAATAATAAAAATTTTTTATAGGAAATACAAGTTTCGGTTTCGGTTACGGTTTCGGCCGAAACTAAGATCGAGGCCGAATATTCGGTTTCGGTTGAAAATCTTGTTTCGGTCGGACCCTACTATATATTAACATATATAGAGGTAAGAGAAAGTAAAAAGAATCTAATTATTTATTAGATTCATGTCGATCTCTTTTGTGTAATTTTTTGAATTGACCGGAGAAGATGGGAGGGGGAGGAATTAAAATTTTTGCTGCTAGCAAACATTTTATTTTAGACTAAAAATTTTCTTCAATTATATTATAAGGACGTCGGCCAAAAAAATGAATACTTTTGCGTATTATCCGTTTATTTGTAGATATTTCGATTCTAATGGTATAGAATCATCCTCAGTACAATCAACAGATGTTTTGCAAATCGTTAACTCTTCCCATCCAATATGACAAAACAGCTGCGCATTCCTTATAATATAATTGATCATCCTTAGGGCCATCTACTAACAATCTAAAAATTTTCTTTATTTAGAACGGAGGTCTTTTCTTTAGTAAATATGGTAAAATTCGGTCTTCGTGCTTCCTACCCTTTTCATATGAATTTTTACTTTTTTAAAGAAGAAATGATAAAAATATTTATTTATTTAATTCACCATAAAGTAGCTTACTATTATTGAAGAAGACACGTCATGCTGTCTGGAGTCATCAAAAATTTTTATGAGTGTATATTGTATTTCCTTACCTGAAACAAAGAAAATTATTAATTAACAAAAAGTCAAATTCTACATTTATAAATTTAAGTCTTATATATGAACTATCAAATACACTAAAAGTAACTAATTTCTATGAACATATAAGTTACACCCCTACTAAAAATAAATTTCTCTGGAATAATAAAATTTAAAAAGATTCATATGCGATGAGAGAGATAGCGTGATTAGGTTCGTTAGAGAATCCACTTTAATTAGGAACGCCCTGTTGCATGATAAGCCTTGAGAAAGAGCTCAATGTAAACACGCACTGAACTAATAAAAATTAAAATGTTTTTTTTTTTTTAAACAAATAGAGACATACATGTTTTTTAATCTATTTTCATCAGGGCTGTCGGAAAATTTAAGAGGTGTCGGTGATTTACTGGTGTCGATGTCTGTTTTTCTTTATAATCAATAATATACGAAAGTTCATAGAATACAGTATTTTAATTACAAAAACTATTTTTTTAGTCTTTTTCAGCATCTTGGGCCAAATTCATTGAACTGCCTAGGATCCGAACCCCCTCCCTCCTTGGCTTTTTGAGGTTATCAATATTGACATTTGTCAACACCTCTAATTTCTCCGCCACGAGGGGGGGGGGTGTCTGCCTTCGCCCCAGCTCTTTTCAAATAAGCTTTTAAAGATAAATTAAGACCACAATACAGGGGCGGATTAAAGGGGGGGGGGGCAATCGCCCCCCCCCCCCCCCCGAGAAGAAATTCACAATATTATAAAAACTAGTAATCTAAAGAAATTATGATTTCCGGGCTTTAATTTCAATTGAATTTGTTACTAATCAATTTAAATAAATAGGAAAGGGGTCTAAATGGCCATAGATGCCCACAAAGTCCTTAATAAAGAAAAAAAAACCGCCCCCCCCGACAAAATTGCATTAATCCGCCACTGCCACAATACAGTACTTGCTAACTCCTGGTGTGTATGTGGATGGCGACCACGAGATACATTAATATTTGTTTTTTATCCTTTTCCTTTCTCTTTCTATCAAGCAATGATTTAACCCCATCCCCCCCCTCCTTTTTCAATGTAATAAATTTATAAAAATTCCCAAGTTTTGCAACTTCGATATAATTTTTTTTTTTATTAATTTTAATGATTTTATTCTTGTTGTTACAGGTTCAGGAGCCAAGACATACCTGTCTGCTTTTGCTTTTGCCTTCAATAAGGCTGTGAACGCCGGCCCTGTCTGACCCATGTCCGAGTACTAGTCGACTTTAATTCCAGATATCCTTCATTTTGGTGAGTACATACCATTTTTACAATTTTAATTCATTTTATTTAAATTAACTTTATACTGACAAATAAATAGCCACCAAGGTAGAGGGGGTTCGAAAATGGGTTCATATAAATATTGCTCAGCGCCCGCTTTGGCCCGCTCTCTGCGATTAGATATTTGAAGAATTCAAACAAAGATATGAAAAAAAAAATTTTAAAACAAAAAACCTTTATTAAAAATTTTTTTTTTCTAAGTCTTTTTGGCATCCTAGGTCAAAGAGACTTTAAACTATTCATAAATATTTTAATTACGTTACAAATTATACCATTTAATATCCAAATGATTTAAATAAAATTTTCATCCGACTGTCTGGAGTCCGATCACACTCCTCTAAAAGCTTAGGTTATCAATAAGTCTGTGAACTCTTTGACATGTATGTTTGGGGTTTGACCTTCCATTGCTCTCCTAAATACTGCTGTATAACCAAGCCACGAAGTTTTTGAATAAAACTGGCAGTACTAGCACTTTACTAATGTACCGGTACTTTTTAAGTTATTTCGATTTTCTCAAAATGGTCTTTAATGATTTTGATTAAAATTCATAAATTAATTATTTTATAGAGGATCTTCTTTTTTTTATTATTTTTGTTTTGGCTTTCCCGCCATAACAATATAAGTACAAAAACATTATTACAAAAAAAAAATATGAATACAAAAACATGAATACAAAAAACATAATAGCAATAACATAATAATAAAAACATTATAAGAATACCAAAGTAGAAAATACATCATATGAAAAATATATATAACAAAAACATTATAGGGAAAACATTAATAAAATAACATAATATAATCAGAGCACAATTTGGTTGCTTCTGACAAAGTCAAACAAGGCCGAAAGGGTTTCAGATTGAGGATTTTGAATCAATTTTGAGAGGTCAGGCGGGTCATTAAAATGTGGCAGAATTTTGTTCAGCAGGTTTTGTTTATTAAACTGATGGCAAGAAAATATAATATGTTGTGGGGTTGCTTCGGCTAATCTCATATTTCCACCAAAACTATTTGAAGCACACACAACTTTTGTACTTCATAGGATAGTTATTGTTAAGAGAAATGGATGAATTTTACTTCTTCAATTCTTATGTAGTGCTGGGAACTAAATAATCAATAAGAGAAAGATGTTAGCTGAAAGACCACCAGTCCCACCAGATTTTTATCCTGGCTTCTCTCGAATTGTTTGTTAACTAATTCGTTAGTGATACTGTTTCAGTGGTAAATATATTTCATAAAAAATTGCTTTCTATAAATAAATAGATTTATTAAATTTGGACGTCCTATGTCATCATCTCAAATATTACGTAGCTCTTAAATGAAAATACGAAATAATTTTTTAAGAAGAATATGCGCACTAAGTAGTATTCCCACCCAAAAGTTTTTTTTTCTATTATTATATCCGAATGGGATTTTACATGAAACGAACATGACTCATCTAACAACAAAACCTTTTATGATTACGCCATTTGCATTGCGAGTTTTCTTGTGTTAGTGTGAATTGACGTGTCTATAACAAGATCCAAGGAGTGATTACATTTAATTGTCAAATGCAGCCGCGATAGGGGCGTTATATAAACACATATACTAATGGGGTGGGCTGATAATTGATAAATTTAAATGAATTTGAATATTTTAATTAATAGAAATCTCTTTTGAAATGTAAAAAAAAATTATGAAATTCAATTTCAATAATTTAAAAAAAGTTTAAAATATTTATTCTTCGTAATTTTAAAATAGTTACTTATTTTCGAAAAAAATCCTTTATACTGAAATTCATCAGTCAATATACAGTATCTCTTTCCGCTTTCAGAACATTCATCAAGCTCTTAAGATCAAAAAAATGTACAGTATTTTTTTTGACATGGAAAGACTTAGCACTGTTTAACACATTTTTTTGCTTGAATGATCTTAATAGCCGGAAGATGGTCCGAACCTCGGACCGATCATCTTTCCTGATCAAATAAATTATGTTGGCCTAGATTCTGATTTTTTTTCTTTTTCGTATATACAGTAATATATAGTCAGGATTCGATTAGTCCAGTTTCACTCTAGTCCCATATGAACAAAACAAAATTTTATTTCTGTTTCTAAAACTTTTTGTACTTGAAAATTTTTAAGAAAAACTGTTTTGTTCCAATGAATGAGTCCTTCAATTAGTTGGATTTCAAATAATCCATCTAATCTTTAGAATTGACTAATAGGACCATTCGTGATATTTCTGTAGTAATATATTTTGTTCCAATCTCTCAATCTCTTTGATTGCGAAGACCCCCAAACAAGATTGTTAAAATCATTTTTTTTCGATTCAGAAGCCTTCAGTTCGTTGAGATCGATTGAAATCTCTTAAAAAAAAAAATACTCGACTTTCTTTCAATTTCTGTAGAAAAGTAAAAGAGGTCATCGCTCTTACCTTGCTTTAATTAAATTTATTTTTCTCATGAAATCTGTCTTTAAATTTCATTCTTTAAATATTTTTTAAAAAATTTGATTTTTTTTTTATTTCCTAATTTAAATAAACTCCCAGGTTCGCTCGCTCTTTTAATGCTAATGATACTCCAATTCAAACAAATAAAAAAAAAGAAAAAAAAAATTAATTCTTTTGTGTTAATGGGGGAACGAATTGTGACTTCCCACACATTATTATTTTCCCCTTCGCACAAATAATTGGATGCATCTTGTCTTGGCTTTTTTGAGATCCAAGGACGGCGTCGTCGTTGTAGCCGAGTTCCGGTTTGACTCCCGAAAGCCGCATCAACAACAACAACAACAACACCCTCCTTCCCGGCCTTCTCTCTTCTTTGTATTATTAAATACAAGCCCTAGACATCTCAACATTACAAGTTCTGTCTCTATCTACCCTAATCAACCGACTCCACTTCCGGTTTAAGTTTCTCTTAACTTGAATATTCACTTCTTATGAAAAGTTGAAAAGAAATTAGAGGTGTGGTCTTATGATTTTATCAAAATAACTTTTTATTAATATATAAACAAAAATTACAACACCCTAACAATAGATTATTGCAAAATACAAATGAGTCTTATAGCTAGAGAGAATGAAATAAATATGACCTTTAATTAGAAAAAAAACTTTAATTTAATTGATATTGGAGCTGTTTGATGAAATTGCAAAGATCATCAACTAAGGACTTAAAGCATTTAGTTGTGATAATAATATGGTGAATAATAAGTCAGTTCAAGAATAAATCGGTGAATTTGTCTTTTACATCTGGTTAAGGGAATGGATGGATTTTATGAGGCAGAAATCCTCTTAAGTCACACCAAATTGGGTCCTTTGTGCCTGTGGGGTGAGATCTCCCATTTTCCTACCCCAAGAGGAGACTTCGGCAAATGTTTGAATTATTTGAGGCAAGCTGGATTCGAACACGAGCCGGGTTGAGACTTCGGACTCTGTAATCCACTTTCCATCTTAACTCTGCTTAAGTGCTTTTTTTTTTAATTTAAATTAATTGGCAGCCAATAAATTTAAAAAAATTTTATCTCGAGAAAATTTTACCTGTAGTTACAGGGCTATAGCCAAGGAGAGGAATTTGATATTCCCCTGAAATATCTAAAAATAAAAATATTATAGAGCAGCGGTTCCCAACCCGTGGGCCGCGGGCTGATTGGGACTGGGCCGCGGACCCTATGAAAGATAAAAATTATTACTTATATAATTAGAGAGCGGAAAAAAAAGTCTTTCGACTTGTCAATTTTGAGGCTTTTCCAGATTTTCTTCACTGATCTCACAAAAAGAAACGTTTTTTGAGATTTTCAAAAACCACTTTTGCGACTTTTTTTGCGCTTTTTCAGAGACTTTTTGTAAAAGCGATCTGCCCGACTTTTTTCAAATTTTTTAATATAAAATCCTTTTTTTTTATTTTGCATTTTCGGCTGAATCCATTGAGCTTTTTTTCTTTTTCTTTAATTTATTTATTAAATTTATTATTTAGAATCTTTTATTGCTTAAAATTACCTCAAATAATACGTAATTAATAGAACGAATAGGGAGGATAGATTAAATTGTTTCATCTGTCAAAGTTCCTCAGCATAAATCTGTTCATATTTCTTTTTCATTTCATATTTATTTGTCAATCGTATTTTTCAGTTCGATTATATAAAATTATATTTAACAAATATGTGAGTAGTTTAGTGTTTAGTAAAATCCGAATTGAGGTATTCATGAATATCAATATCTTATTCAAATGAATAGGTCTCGAAAATTATTTAAAATATTAAAATTATATACAAGGTGTCCGAGTTATCAAAAGAAATTGTACAGTGCTTCAAGCACTGTATTTCTTTTGCTTTTTCATATTATTAATTCTTAAACTTGACAGCGACTTTTTTGCCAAAAACAGACTTTTTACTGACTATTTGGCTAAAAAAGAATAGACTTTTAAGGCGACTTTTTTCCTAAAATAAGAGACTTTTTTTCCCGATCTCTACTTATAATAATAAAAATAAACGAGCTTTTTAAACTTTAGTTTTCTTGAAAAATAAATACAGAGATAAACTGAAGGTTTAGTGCGATTTAAGGCTAAAACTATCCAGTTTTCATAATAACGGCTTTCGTTTAAAGACCTAAGTTGCCGAAAAGATTGTGTGTATGTGTGTGTGAATGGGAAAAAGGTGTGAGTGTTAAAAAAAAAAACAACAGTTTAAGCAGCAAGAATCTTGTTTGGAAGATGGCTTAACTTTTGTATTTAGAGTTAGTTAGGCCTATTCGAACGAAATTCACTTTAAACTTTTATTTTGTATTCTTTTTTTTAGATTATTCATTTATTTTTTTAAATATCTATAGCCATAAGATTTTAGAAATAAAGACTATTGCAACTAGAAAATATTCAATTAAAGGCGGTCTCTAGCTGCAGTCTTGTATTAGCACCCTTGTTACCTTGTAGCTGTTGGGCCCACCCATCCGTGATTCACCGGTTATTAGCCTTTCTTGTTATCATTGATCTTGATGGATTCCTTTTCGTCTAGTCCAGACTCTTTGAAAAATTTCTGATTAATTAATTTATTTTTTGAAAATGGGATCATCATCTCGCGTCGTTACTCTAACTAAAAAGTTTTTCAATTATGTATGGGTCGAAGAAATTTATGAACCTTACGCAATTTTGACATGCTTTTTTATAGCTAATTTCAAAAATAATAGTTCATCGTTATCTCTCATTTTTAAAAAAATCTATTTATTAAATGATGACTATTCAAACTCAAGGACTAAAACCCGGTAGCCATTATAAAATTATTTCTAATCTTATTTTAACTCCATCCGTGGGAAAGTTTATATTATAATAGCTTAATCGGATTATCACCAAACGATATTTTTTAAAAGGAGTTCGTTGACTTGAATTCATTTTGTCTTGTCTTTCTTTCTTTGTAAGTTGTTCTGCTGTCTCTCTATTTGTGCACGTAAGAAAGGCTCAGGCCTCAGGATGAATCATTCACACTCTCGCATGCACACGCCGACACATTCACTTCTCTATGGAACTAAAAAAGAGATACTATCTCACAGTCGGAATATTTCTCTTCGTTCAAGTCTCTCTCTACGTTTCTATACAACTATCTACTTAGATAGTACATTTTAAATCCATCCCATAATCTTTGTTTATAATTGATTAAATATATAGAGATGAAACAGAGTGGATTGGTTGCAGTTAGTATAAAGGGTCAATTGCAAGGGCAGATCCAGAGGTGTTTCTCGGGGGGGGGGGGGGGGGTAATCTGATGTGGCTGGTCGCACAGCACACAATTTTTTCTTAATTTCGGTAATTTAAAGGCGCATTCTGTACTTGTTTGCCAGAATATAAATACAAATCAAATTTTTAAGTATTTATTTTTAAAATTTTACATTAAAAATAATCTTTTTTTCGAAAAAAAGTTTGTTTTTTCAAATCTCGGGGGGGGGGGGTAATTACCCCCTTTACTGTATCCGCCCTTGGTCAAATGTTGGCTGCATCCTCTTGCCTATTCAACGTATCAGCTACAGCCACGTTCCACTATTCAATTTTTCTTTAATATTCATAGTTGGTTAGTATATTGGAAAAACATTGAAAATTTTAAACATGGGGCGTAAAGAAGGATCCCTCTCTCTGGGTGGTTTTTTCTGAAAGAGGAGGCTACCCCCCGGCTGTGGGGCGCTTCCTCCCTCAAACACGCCCTCCCTCCCATAAAGGAGGGGGTTGATAAGAGGGGGGGGGGATGGAACAAGAAATAAGGATTAGTTCACTAATTGGTGGAGAAAAGGTGGGGGAGGTGGATGAGGGAAATGAAGAGGTGACTTTGGGGGGGGGCGGGAGGTGGCTGCGGGGGGAGGGGGGGTGGGGGTGTGTGTGTGTGCGTTTTGGAATCTAATCAGGTAAAGAGAATGGAAATACAAAAAAAAAAAAAAAAAAAAAAAAATTTTAAACATCTTATAACGGAACATCTATGAGAATTTCGTTGAAGTGGGGAATAAAATAATAATCTGCTGCTTATGTCATTATCCCCACCTAGAAACTAATATATATAGATATAATTTTCTATGTGTTCTGAATCTTGTTTTAACTTGTTTGCAGGTCAGGGTTCCTACAGTACAGCATCGCCAGTATACTGGTGGACTGAGGTGCCGTCCATTGATGAGTTCGTTTCCACGTCAGTCGGCTTTGTACCCCGAAATCTCTCATCTGGTGAGTTCCTCTTCAAATCTTTTAATTTATTACTCATTTATAACCTTAACCTAGTACCATCGATAGTATAATACAAACAAGAGAGGATCTAGAGGAGTTTCTCGGGGGGGGGGGGGGGGGTTATCTGGTATAACTGGTCGCACAATTATTTCTTATTTTCGGTAATTTAAAGGTGCATTCTGTACTTGTTTACCAGAATATTTTAAACTATTAATCTTTAAAATTTTACATTAAAAATAAAATTTTATTAAAAAAAAATCTCTGGAGGGGGTAATTACCTCCTTTAACCCCCCCCCCCCCCCCCCCCTTGTATCCACCCTTGAATACACATTAAATACATAATTCATACGTAATTTTAAAAACTATAAAAACCTTTATGGTCATTTTTCATTAAAATACAAAATAGAAAAACATTAACAACTTAATTTATAGGCTACTAGCAGTATCAATAGTTTTTGGATAACGTTAAGTTATAATAGGAGTTACAAGGGACGAATCCTTGCTTAGGTGCAGAAACAGTCTGTCTGATCAGCTAATTTTTCATATTTTTTGAATTTTCTCACAATCCTATCCATTAAAACAAGCAATGGTTGTTAGGTTGAATTGGTTACTGGAGCAGCCTGAAGGGAATAAAATTAAAAAGATCAGTCCGACACTAAAAAAAGAAAGCTCTTTTTAATTTCAATTTTTCTCTTTTTGACAACTTTAGGATCTCTTTTCCTAGTTAGATCCGAAAGATTTTTCTAAATTATTTTGAGTCGAATACTAGCAACATGTATATTCCCTGCTTGAGTGATGATGAACTTTCATTTTTCCTTCTTCAAAGTGACTTGCATCTGATGCTTTTAATATTCATTCTTTTCTTTCACTTTCTTTATTATAATAAAATTGATATCAAGATTAGTTCATTTTATCTCTCATATAAAATATGCCGTTCGTCAATATGTGAATAGATCTCATAAGAAATTAATTAACTTCATCTTCTTATTATCATCAACATTTTTTATTCTTCCAATAACAGATCGAAATAATATTTATTTAAAATTAAACGATACAAAATTTAGCTTGTTAAATATTTTGGGGTCACAGTATTAACCGGTTGCTGGACATGAATAAATAATTAACTAAATATTTCAAGTCATATATTTTGTTTCATCTAATGACATGTTTTTGGCTAACAAGTGATTAAATATATATAAACGTGGATGGACTCAGTAATTTCAAGAAGGCATTTTGCGTTTGATTCGATATATTCATTTATAAAATTTTAAAATACCGTATTACTTTAATCCGAATAATTTCTTATAGACATATATGTCCTCCTTCATACTGAAAAAAATGTCGCATAAAGGTGGGTAAAAAATTAGTGAGCTAGATTTTTGTGTAAAATATGGCTTTAACACTTCAAAAAAATAAGTATTGTACCACATTTTAATGTCGATTGAACTTTTCGCGATGGAAGGACAAAATATTGACGGGCAGGAAAAAAAGAACTCTCCACAAAATATTTCTTTTTGCAAAATGTCTCTTCAAACTTTCAATATATTTGCACAAACGACAACCTCAAAAGAAGCCTCAAAAAAACCTATTTTATAATTGCTCTAATTATTATTTTTCAAGAAAAAGTTTAATTTTTTTGCTTTATTAATAAAAAATAAATCATCTATTGTTTTAAAATCATTATTTTAAATAATAAAATCTTTAAGAACAATATAATAAACAACAAGACGTTGATTTTTTCTCATAATTTATAATTGCCAATTTAAGCTCATTTAAGGCTCATGTTTATGGAAAAGGCCAAAGCTTTAAATATCAATAGATAGTCTGGTCAGAGAGGTTGTAGGAGGGAGATTAAAACTTCACCCTGCATATTAATACCCCCCCCCCTCCCTACATATTCAGACCAGTAGAGAAGACAGGACAGTTTTTTCGTGGAGCATGGGCTGAGCTCAACGTGTTAAGAATTGCGGGTGGTCAACAGAAAGGGGTTAAAATTTTTTATTGTATTATTAAGGTTGTTTGACTTTCTCTTATCTCTTTATATACTGTATATAGAGATATATAAAAAGTATTGCATTGATGTCAAAAATTCGATGTCGAGATTTCGACGGATATACACGTTTTGAGATCCCCTGAATAAAAAAAAAGTGGTTTTCGCAACATGGTCTGTCTGTTCGTTTATCTGTCTGTCTGTGTGTCTATGAACAAAATATCTCAAGAACGAAAAGAGCTAGGAAGTTGAAATTTTATATTTAAGTTAGGCACCCTCATGGAACGTGACACGAAGCTTTTGAACAAAATAGACCAAAGGGGGGGGGGGGGGGGGGGGGGGGGGGGGGGGGGGGGGGGGGAGTACTAGTACTTTACTGATGCACTTTTTCAGTTTTTTTCTCTAAATTGGCTCCATCAATTTTTTTTTTTTAATACAAAAATCAATTATTTTTTAGATTCTCAATAAAATTTATATTCTCATTTTGTCATTGAAATCTTCTGAAGACCACTTTACTCTTGTACTCCATAGAAAAGGTCGGAGAAATGGTTGCCACGATAACAAAATAAATATTTTCCCATACTTATAAATTTTACATCTTGAATTCTAATATATCGGCGGAACTAAATATTTGTCCACACAAAAAATCTGGTGTGACAGGCACAGTGCACAACTTTTTCTTGCCGAATGGTAAGAGAAAGTTGTGTGCTGTGCGACCAGTCACACCAGATTTTTTCTTTTGTGGTCCTTAAATTTCTTATATATTTAATTAAAAGCTTTTTGTGATTTTTTTTTCATTATTTCATATACAGTATATTAAACCGGAATAAGATTTTACCCTAGTCGGGCATTGCAACTAGTCTCTCATAAAATCAAGTTTGAATATCCCAATGTCATCATCTTAAAAATCATGGATATATGATAAATTTATATATGATAGAATAAAAACAATGTAAAGTGATTCAATGATAAGTGCAAGTTTATTTTTTATTATGTTAATTTGATAACTGTGATTTTCTAAAGATTTCTTTCCGGATGTACTCTCACATCGTGCTTTATTTATTATTCTTTTCTTATGGAGGGGATCATTCATTGAACATGTATGGTTTGTCCCCTCTCGTTCACCAAAGGGCTGATTGAATTGAATGCCGAATGGATTCAAGGATACGCCCGGAGCGTGCAAGTATTTAAGTGTGCATGACCAACCAAAGGAGATCGAGTATAAATAAATTCAAGTTAAAATTAGAAGAGAATCAACGAACAAACATTGACGTGAGGGTTGGATGACAAAATGTGATTGGTCTCAAAAATATTGCAAAGCTCTTCTTCTCTTGCGAAAACATATTCTTAAAAGATTTATTAATTAAATAAATTATTAAATACGCCTAGTTTAGAATATAATTTTTTAATTCATGTTAAAGGTCTTTTTCGGCATCTAGGACTATTTAGACCCTTCCTATTTATTTCAATTGTTAGCCAATTCAATTGAAATAAATTTCTCGCCTGGGACGGGTTACGAACCCTTGGCCTTTGCCCCCAGAAGCAAATGCTCTACCTCTGTGCTATAGATCAAAAGCTAATAAATTTTAAATTAACTTTTACTTTCTCTTAACTATATGTATATGTTAATATACATATATATATATATAATTTTTTTATATATATATATAGGAGAAAGAAAGTATTGGATTCATGTTAAAAATTCGATGTCGAGATTTTGATGGATATACACGTTTTGAGCTCCCCCCGAATCCAAAAAAGTGGTTTTCGCGACATGGTCTGTCTGTGTGGGTGTATCCAATTTTAAGCATGAATGAATTGAGCTAGGAGATTGAAATTTTATATTTAAGTTAGACACCCTCCTGGAGGGTGAAAATAAGCTTTTAAACAAAATCGGCCCAAAAGTACTTTACTGATGTAAATGGGACCCCTGGGAGCCATGACTAGATATTTAAGCTCTATAATACAAATTATATTTCATAGGGATTTTTATAGGGTAGGCCTAAGAGAAAATAAAATATAATAATTTACTAGCTAAAAACAAACCAAAATGATTTATAAATACCCTAAAAAAATCTTGATTTTCAAATATTTGAAAAAATTTTCTTGACCCCATCAAAAATTTCTGGCTACGCCTATGTATACAGTCCCAAAGCAAGTAAAAGCTCACTATTGACTGCCTTGCCTTTAAATAGTGACTTTCGTCTGTATTGACATTTCTAACAAAATTTGTTAAAATAAATTTATTAAAATCTATTAACTCTCTTCCCTGGGTAGACGCCAAGACCGGGTGATGCAGCTAGTATATTATTTAAATAAATACAGTACAACTTTTTTAAGAATAAAAATATCACTTAATTTTCATAATTAAGATGATAATTTATTTAATAATAAACAAGGAAAAAAACCAAGATCAAATTTTTTGCCAACTATGTATAATCCAAATACCAAACGGGACTTGTTC
Organism: Euborellia annulipes; assembly: GCA_023213315.1. NCBI lineage: Eukaryota > Metazoa > Arthropoda > Insecta > Dermaptera > Anisolabididae > Euborellia > Euborellia annulipes. Next base: position 474,890 of record JAKCPI010004259.1, read on the forward strand.
GCATACTCAATATATTGAATTATGCAGAGTACATTTTAACCAAGGTCGCTACACTTTCTCCTTGGGCTAGGTCTCTTGAATAATCACGTTTAAAAAAAGAGTAAGCAGTTCGTTAATTTCGATCTCGCGAGTTTTACTCTTTTGGCAACGCGAATACCAATTGGCAAATGTTCAATGTACCATAAAGAGAAAAGATATTGGACAATATGGCGGCTACTTGCCATAAGGCTCAAATGCCAGGTAGCCGCCATATTGTCCAATATCTTCTCTGCATGGTATATGGCGGAACTTGAAATACATCTTCAGACATATAAATCCTTCATGAACGATTTAGAGGCTTAACTTTTTATTTTATTTTAACCTGAATCTCTGAACCGTATAAGGAATTTCATGTTTTTTCTAAACTTATTCCCGGATATTGTTTTTAACATATGTCTTGTTTATTTAATTGTATTTCAACTGTATCTTCAGGGCCGGATTTACCACTAGGCAAAGTAGACTAGAGCCTAGGGCGTAGTATTTCCGGGGGACGAAAACTATGGAAAAAAATAATTTCTGTATTAAAATATTTTAAAATGGCATTTTACCCATTTTTCGCCGTGCACTACGAGCAGGGGTTTAAACTTTCAAATTAGAATTTACCGCAGGAAGGTAAAATTAAATGATAGGAAAAAAAATAAATGGTGAAATCTTTAGCTGAAAAACCATTCTTTCTAACCGTATATTCAACATAATTATATCTCTTAAGACAGAAGAGTTATTCAAGCCGCTAAACTTTTTCGTGCATGCCTCCCTACCCGGTCACTTTACACACCCGCGTTGTAAGACGTTGTCACGTCAAAAATAATCAAATTATTACAATCAATAGAAATGCAAAATATATTATATCTGTATTTTTCATCCTTTTCAACATCTCGTATTCCCAGATGGGTACGAAAAAGCACATTAATTAATAAAGTTTATTCTATAACAATAAATTGCTGAGACATGCTTGCTTTATTAGATTTTATTATTCTCAGAAAGTAATATATTAGAAAAGTGAATACATACTCGCTTACTATTTTATATTCCATTTAAGTACATTGGTAAAAGTTGCTAGAAAAAAATAAAAGAAAGCTTTGCTTAAAAGATTTATTTATTTATTTTTAGAATATTAGGCCTACTCTTAAAATGGGAAAGAATTATGAATTGATGAATTGATAAAGTCACTAAAATTTTATTTTAAAAATCAACAATGAGACGAGATTTTGTTGTAAATAGTATTATTATTACTTCGGAGAGCTCCGCGCTAGTCAAGCCTCGCCCCTCTAGTTTTCGAATTTTTTCTAGTTTTTCGGCCTCTGAGCCCATATAATTTTTGGAAGATAGTTTTAGTTATAGTTTATACTAACTCTGGTCCAGGCACATTTATTTATATCATTTGGTATCCAAATGTTTTAAATAAATATACATCTCTTATATTTCTTGGTGTGGTTATGAATTTGTCGCTTATCTCTAGTCTCTCGGCCGCGGGAGTTGGGGAGTATCACATTTCCTTGATCATATCATACATCTCGTTTCAGACTATTTTAATATATCAATAGTAATCTGTTTTTATTAAGAAAAATTTACACCCCATCATCTGTTTTTAAAAAAATTATTTTAATTTTTATTTATTATTTTGAAAATTATTATTTTAATTATTTAATAAATATCTATCTATCAATATGTGTTAGAGTTCAGAGGTAGAGCATTAGTTTCTGACGCCAAAGGGTTCGCAGGCGAGAAATTTGTTACAATTGAATTGTATACTTAACAATTGAAATAATTAGGACGGACCGATAAAGAATATCACTATCTATTCTTACGAGGATTAGTCAAAGAAAAGAAAGAAAAATTATTTATTTTTCTTTTGAAAGATTTTATTATTATAATTAATTAACTTTAATTTTTCATAACGGGAGATAAACAAATTCTGGAATGTGATCACCCTTAAAGGGCCGTCTCCTACTCTTAATATGAAGTAATGATCTATTAAAAAAGCCTTATCAAAATCTGTCCAGTGTTCGGTGTCTGACTTTGTTTTTTATATAATTATAATAGTATGGATTTTAATCCAATGATCTTTTTTCGGACTCTCGCTTTTAAAAAGGTTCTATGTAAGAGAAAGTAAAAATAATTGCATTTCAGATAAATAACTAAATTCTTATTTTAAGTAAGATTCCAATCAAATAATGCTATTTAATTAGAATAATAGCGAAGTTAGTATATTAAGTTACCTTGAAGACGAAACGAAAGAAATTTAAATTTTCTTAATCATCTATTACAGAAAAATGAAATGGATTTTAAATATTCAACATAAATCAAAGCAAAGTTATAATGAACAAATGAAAAATCTTTTTTTATAAATCTCAATAATAATGATTACATTTTTGGTCCATCGCATTTACTTGATTCTAGTGTGAATTCTCAATTTTAATTCGTAATCGAAAAAGAAAAAAAAATTGGAATGCCGTTTGGCTAACAGCCATGAATAAATAAATAAAAACTTTCATATAGCATATTGATGAGGAAAAAATTTCTGAAAATACACATCTCGATAGTATAAACCAATTTTTATTATTCGATATTAACGATCTACGAACTAAATTTGTTTAGTTGTCAAGAGGCTGCGGTTTGAGTTGCTGTTTCATGTGTCAATTTTTGATAGCAGTAAAAACTCTTTTAGTAAGATAGTTGCGCCTAGGAACCGACCGAATATTCGGTTTCGGTTACGGTTTCGGCCAGTTTCGGCCAAAAATCATGGTTTCGGCCGTAGTTTCGGTTTCGGCCAAAAAGTGGCCGAACCTTTCGGCCGGCCGAAACCAGAGTCTGAAAAAATGGGATGAGACTCGCATGCAAAAAAAAATAAAAAAGGTCAAATAATTTGCTCTTGAGGGAGAAAAAAATTTTAGTGTCCCTAAAAAAAAGGTAAAATGATTTTCACGGGAGGGAAAAAAAATTCAAAAAAAAAAAAAAAGTAAAATGAAAAAAAAATTTTTATAGGAAATACAAGTTTCGGTTTCGGTTACGGTTTCGGCCGAAACTAAGGTTGAGGCCGAATATTCGGTTTCGGTTTCGGTTTCGGCTGAAAATCTTGTTTCGGTCGGACCCTAGTTGCGCCAGACTTTAATCAATCATCATTCATAATTTTTTTGTCTTTATATTTTCTAATAAATAAGAAATTATATATAATATTTAAGATACTATATATATCGCGTATATGAGCCGCGAGATTTATACAATTAGATATTTATTAATTCAGGGATAAATTTGTGGCACCGTTCATGGGTCCATTTCTCCTGATGACTAAATTTGCTTTCCAAGTGAGTTCATAAGTGAACTTCATATATCCGAATGTCGTGCTGTGGTCTAGTGGTTAGGGCACTCTGAGTACCAATCGGAGGATCCGTGGTTCGACTCCCGGCGGCACACCCTTATTTTTTCGGATATATGAATTAATAAATATCTAATTTTATATTTTCTCTTACCTAATATATTGAGAGAATCAAATCAAAAATTCAATTTCGAGATTTTAATGGATCCCTGAGTTATTATTATTATATTAATTATAATAATAATAAATACTTAATCTAATTAAAAAGAAATTTCATTAGCGGTCCTTTTTTTAATACTGATCTTTAAAGAAAAAGGGGTAAATTTAAAATATGCTTGACCACTTAGCAAGTTTTCTAATAAATTTATAAAATTAAGGCTCATTGAAATAAAATAGTGTTTTATTTCTAATCCTGGATGGCCTATTTAGCATCAATAATATACACTATCTCCAGCCAAAGAAAATATAAAATTTTGTTGATAGGATTGAACTATGATTTATCTAGATTCGAGTGCTTCGAGTGGAGCGAGGGGGTGTGGTCTCCCTTCCAGATAATGGCATCCCCCCCCCCAATCTCGAAACCACTATCATGGGATGATAGATAGAAATTTGTTATTAATATATTCTTTATAACATATCAATTAAAAAAAAAAATATGATAGAAAAACATAAGTTCCTTATTTATTCATATTTTCGTTCATTTGTGATAATAAATTTATGTTTTTTTATAATAATAGAAGGATTAAGCTTGTTAATTATAGTCAGAATTTTCAAATAGACTTACATTTAGCTACAACCGAAGTATTTGTCCCCGCCCGTTTTTAAGGATCCCTCCTCACTGGTAATCTAGCGCCGTCACTGTATTGAATTGAATTGAAATATTTTCAAAAACATTTAATTAGTTTTTTAAATTAATGTTTTTTGCTTATTAAATTAAGTTTAATTTATTCGCGTCTTCCATTAATGAATAAATATTTGTTAAAAGATGATGATAATTCTAAAGACCTTGGTTTTATTTAAATAAAATTTGTTATATGATCGCTCATGTAAAACTACAGAATATTTTCTAGTTCATCCATCAAAAAAGTTAATTATCCAGAACAAATTTAAACAAAAGAACAGAGAGACTAAGAGAGAGCCTTTAAACGAAATTATTTTTCTTTTCCATTGTGTAATAATAAATATTTTCATAAAATGAGACATCTTTTAAAGGTCGCTGTGGTGATCTCACTATCTTATCGAAAATATTCTGCCAAGGGGAATCCTTAATGTAAATGGATTCCAAATTAAAAATCATTTTATTCCAAAAGATTTGTAAAATATTTTAATGAATGGGTTTTGAGAGTTGATTTTTATAATTTTTGTATAAAGCCTTTTCGTCATCTGAGGCTAGACAAACGATATTAATAATATTTTGTTACTTGGGCATATTTAGATAATCACTTTTATAATTTTAAATACTCCTTTGTCACATAATTTGAGTTTAAATATCCTATCGAACTTCACTCAAATTTTTCACTGAAAATTAATTATCTTCATACTGTCGGGAGTTACAGTTCGTCGGGAAACAGTTCAGCTGCGCAATGGGGTTTGGTGTGATTGGTCGCACCAGATTTTTTGTGTCGATATATGATTAGTTTCCGACAGTACAGTACATTTGAATTCAAGATGCAAATTTTTTTTTTTTAGAAAAAAAAAACACTTTTTTTCTCATTCACACTCACACACACATTTTCGGCAATTTGGACCATTTAAGACTTTGACGATAACCGTTATTATTTATAATATCTATTGGGGGTCCAGGTGTGGATACCAAATGGATTAAATAAAATCATCGGACTGCTTGAGGTCCGAACCCGCGACGTTCGGTATAGAAGGTAGGCACGCTACCAACTAGACCAAGCCCGTAGGCGATGCAAAATTTATAAACGTGGGAAAATATTTATATTTTGATACCATGGCAACCATTTCTCCCATCTTTCCAATGAAGTACAAGAGTAAAGTGGTCTTCAGGAGATTTCAATGGCAAAATGAGAATATAACAGTTACATTTTAAAGAGCATCTAAAAAATAATTTTTATCAAAATCGTGAGAGAGAATTATGAGAAAATCGAAAAAAAAACTGAAAAAGTACATCAGTAAAGTACTAGTATTCTTTGGTTGTTTTTGTTCAAAACCTTACCTTCCAGGGAGGTGACTAGCTTAAATATAAAATTTCAATCCCCTAGCTCTTTTCGTTTTTGAGATATTTTGTTCACAAACACACACACAGACACACAGACAGATAGACCATGTCGCGAAAATTCAGGGGTCCTCAAAACCAGTAGCGTAGCCAGGATTTCTGCTTGGGGGGGGGGGGCCCAAAAGTTTTTGAACCCCCCCCCCCTTTTCCAAGAAACTTAAAGTGGAGAAATTTTTTTTTAGATAATATAAAAATAAAAAACAAATAAAAAAGAACTTTTTTTCTTGAAATAAAAAATAATTTTAATACAAAATTCGTAAATATTAGAGATTTTTTTCAATTATTTATAAGTTTTTTTTTTAGATTTTAGAATTTATGAGAGTTAATAAAATAATTATTAAAAAAAAAAATCATTAGGGAAAACAATAGGTATTTTTTTGATTTGGAGAAGGCTTTGGGGGGCCCGGCCCCCCTGGGCCCCCCTGAATACGCCACTGCTCAAAACGTATATATACATCAAAATCTCGACATCGAATTTTTGACATAAATCCAATACTTTCCGCTCCTTTCTCTCTCTATATATTAACATATATAGAGGTAAGAGAAAGTAAAAAGATAACCTGCGATTTTACAAATTTGAATCACTTCTTCAATTTTCAATCTTCAAGTATTTTATATTTCATCATTTTATATTTTAAACAGTAGAAAGTTCCTCCAACTGTTTTATAAAAAAATTTCTGAACTTCTTAAGAAAAGTGATATTAAAATTCTTTGATCTCTTAACATACTTGCGGGAATTCTTGACCCGTGCCTTTCTAGTACTTTTTGGCCATAGTGGATATAAATAAATTAATAAATAAAGAAATTAGGTTGCATTGTTAGAAAGTGTTAGATTTTTATTTACATGTAGGCTATACATATCAATGTGTTTTGTGTACATAAAGATATTTCTGTGCTTGTCACACCAGATTTTTTGTGTTCACATATATTTAGTTTCCGCCGATATATTTAGAATTCAACATGTTTAAAAAAAATATTTCTCTATTTTCACTTTATTCAAAACAATTGTCGACGTTTCGACCTATTTTTCCCGGCCTTCATCAGGACAAATGTTATGTTTGCTTCGAGCTTAGAGGGACTCTTGGCAATTCCTGACATACTTTTGGTGCGAACATTCGTCTGATAACATGACTTCTTGGTCAAGAGTCTTCAACGAATGTTTGCCTATGTTAGGAATTGATAAGAATATTCAAAAAGTTTTAAATATGCAACTTTTTGCAATATTCACCAAATAAATGCAATATATATAAAATTTGAACCATAGTGCCAAAGGGGCATGTCCGGATGGAAAATTGGTCTTCCCGAACCAGGGCCGGAACTAGGAGATTTGTTAGGAGTGGCAAAATTTAATTTCCTTACTAATATTATCAGGGGCGTATATAAAAATATTTTCGGGGAGGGGGGTGGAACTCAAAAATTTTTCTGCGGAAAATTTTTTTTAAGAAACTAAATTTTTTTCACACGAAATTTTTTTGAGGAACATTTTTCCTTTTTTCGGAACAAAAGTTTTCCATCCTGCGGAAAAATTTGGGGGGGGGGAGGCCGGGTCCCCTCAGCCCCCCTTATATACGCCCCTGAATATTATAATATGCCGCCCCCTCCCTTCCCCCGCGGTGACACTGTAACTAAGCCAAATAGATTATAAAATTTTAATCTTTAAATTTTAGTCTACAATTTTCTCACCTCTAAAATTTGGCAGCTTAGGCCCTGGCATCACAGCCCTAAAGATCAGAAAATTTCAGACAGTCTGTTGAAGCCTTAAAAAATTTCGAACATAAAAATTATTTATTAAATTCCTTATATTCAATCATTCAATGATGATGTATTAGCCAACGGAACATTACAAAATAATATTCTATACTCATTTCTAAAATTGTTTTGCCTTGAAGGAAATAGAGAAAAAAATATTAATTATAAAAATTTCAAAATGTATTTATTTACTCTTAGAAAAAGAGATTTACGATAAAACTTATATGCGAACAAATTTTTTAATTTAACAAGTAAACATGGTATAAAATTATATCTGATATTTAAAGTATAATTATTTATAGTTATTTTTTTTTATTATTATTTTTGCAAGTTTTGCCAATGCAAGAGAGAAAATCTCCATCATTAGTCAATAACGAGGAATTTGAAAATGTCTAAGGTCGAGACTTATTTTGAAACTATTCTCAAATAATTCGTAGGCATTCTTGTTATTATTATTATATTATGATTCTTATTATTTAAAGCAGTGGTTCCCAACCTTTTTTGACCCATCGCCCCTTTCTGGAGGTTGACTAACACCTATCGCCCCCCCCCCCCCCTTTACATTTTCATTCTATGCCTAATTTTAATTTGAAGTAAAGTGTAAATAATAAAGCACTTTTATTATTTTAAACAATTTTATTACCGTAGGCCTATATACAGGGCCGCAGACAGACTTGACAGGCCCCGGGCCTACTTAGTAATACGCCCCCCCCCAAAAAAAAAAGTAAAGTTTTTTTTTAGTATGTAAAAGGCTATTGTGGCCTTCATGCCAACACTTTTTTACACAGTTTTTGACACAACTTTTGAAATAGTTATTCATAGATTACAATATTTATTTAAATAAAGTTATTTAAAATTTTTCAAAGTTTCCTAAACAAAGAGTTACAAAGTTTTAATTTATCGAGGCCAGATCTGGACAGAGGATTTCCGGGAGAATCTGGGGGTATGGAAAATTTTTTGAAAATTAGCCACTGAAATCTGCATTTTTAGCTACCCTGAGTCGTGAAAAAGATCAAACTTGATTTGAGCTTAAAGGGCCCGGGCCCCCTGAAGAAAAAAAATTCAAGAAAATGATTTTTTTAATTGAAATTTAAGATTTGAGCTAAAAGTGACGTTTCAATTCTAGATTGGAATTATCTTCAGACTATTTTATTTTTATGATAATATTTTGTCCTCTTCTATCCTGACCATCCTGTAAATAGGAGATTTTTCTCTTTGATTTTTATTTTTTTAAATTTTAGTAAACTAATAATTTTTCTCCCTTTGAATACTCATCGCCCCCCGCTTATTTATCGCCCCCCTGAAAACCCAAATCGCCCCCAGGTTGGGAACCACTGATTTAGAACATAGTTACTTTTCCATCAGAGATTTACTGTTAAATGAATTCAAAAATTGATTGGTTTTGAGATTTTTCTATTTCTTTCAAAAGTGAATGAATGAGCTTTAAGAAGAAATATATTAAATGCGTGCGAGACATGATCCTCTGCAATCAGAAATTGACACATGAAACAATTTTTTTAGATTAAATATCTTCACTGCGATCTATAATATTAAATCCTCCCCCTTCCCCGCCCTTTTTCTTCTGGCTGGTGATCCAGGGTTATACTTTCTGAAAGCCACTGTATCCATCCACTAGCAAAATAAATGGTTAAATAGAAAATTTACAATTGGCTTATCAAGGCTTTTGAATTTTATTATCGGATTCAAATATACTGGTATATAAGCAATTTATATACTATTGTTTGCTGATCATTTTTTATTAAAATAGCAAAGCTGGGCTACTATCTGTATAAATATTTTTGATAACATTGTCAGAACTTTAGAGAAATCTATTACATCGTTTCTTGCATATTATGAAAAGTTTTTCTTTTTTAACAGTGATAATCTTCTAATTTCAAACAAAACTTTAGTTCTGTTTTAGAATTAACTAAAAATATTAATAATGGGGTTGAAACTCTATCAGAAGCATTGGTGTGCTTATCTTCTTGCACCGCTACCCTTTATCACTAGGTAGCTGAGTATTTAAATAGATCCTCTCATAATATTTGTATAGAACTTTACTAGAAAATTTCATCCACATAAATATTCCTTTAGTAAAAGTTTATATTTGCAGCCTGACTGCATTGCATTCACCTATTCAAATCTCTAGACAGGAATTCTATGTATTAATTCTTGTTTTAACTTTTTTTTCAGCCCAGCCCAGCCTTTCATCTCCTCCTGAAGTCAGTAAAGCTGAGAACTCCAATTTCATCCTCACTCTTCGGATTTAATTTCAAGTCCACCTGCCTGGTGAGTTTATCTCTAAATTTTTAAAATAATTTTTTTATTTCTAATTTAAGCATACATACCGATTCAATTAAGTAATCGTTAAAACAACACAAAATGATTTTATTTCATCAAAATAATATTTAGATTTTCTTTTATAAATAAGCAAAAAAACGCGTGCGTCTATTCTAGAATAATAGAATGGTTTTATAAATTATTGTCTATTTCTTTTACTTTGTCTTATCTATAATATTTACCTAATATATATGACAATGTCAAAAATTCTATATCGAAATTTTGATATCGTTATGAAAGCTCCAAAAAAGTGGGCTCCGCAGTCTGTCTGACTCTATGTGAGAACAAAATATCGGGGGGGGGGGGGGGGGTTCCAGTAAATTACAATTGAAAAAATTGTAATCTCAAACCCCTTGTAGCCGATTTCTAACTCAAGAAACCTCTATATGAAATAAATAATTTAGGCCTATTTTATTTAATTTACCATACAGCTATTTTGTTGATGAAGTTTAGAGCTTCTGACTCTCGCCAGATTATTTTAATTTATATTTTATATTACAAATAATCTTTATTTTTATTATTTTACCTATTCAATAAAAAATATAAAATTCGAATGAAAATAAAATCTGACGACACAGGCCTTGGAAATTAGAGTGACAATTGAAACTTCAGCAACAATATAGATTTTTAAAATAGTAAGTTAGGGCCTATATACAGTAGCGTATACAGGTGGGGGCAAGGGAGGCGTTCGCCCCAGGCGCATCAAGCTTTTGGTGCCCCTCGCGCATCCCGCTTTCTTGCTTTTTTTTTGAAATTTCATAATAAATTCATTTTATATCACAAATCAGCAGAAAAATTTCAAAAAAAAGATCGAACGCAATTCGAATACTAAAAAAAAAGGTCGATAGGAAAAAGGGCGCCCCAGTTGAACTTCGCCTCCTCCGCGAACTATAAGCTTATATCAAATATAAATTATATCTTGCTACCAGCGGCACGCGCCGCCATCGGCGGGTCTTTTCGCCCGGCCAGGGTGATCCACCAACCCTCTCTTTATCTTAGTCATGTGTGACTTTCTTTCACTTGTTTCAGACAATTTTTTATAAACATTATGAAATATTTATCTTCTCTTCAAAATTCAACCCCCACCCTCCAAAAACTGTTCAAATTAAATCGAAATTTATTTTATTTTTTTTGATGTGAAATTAATTATATATATATATATAATAATATAAATAAAAATAAATAAATAAATATCTAAAGCCACGAAAGACCGACTGCTATGCTTAGAAATTTCGTGACTCTCGTCCATCTCGGCCAGCAAGAAGGTTCATACAGTATATGTAGTATATGATTTACTACATGTACCCGGTTCTTGATTTCGGAGCAATTTTTTTTCACTTATTTGAGTTAATAAATATTTTATTTTATTCATACTCTCTTCTATGCTCCAATTCTTTGTCTTCTTTTTTTTTTGGATAATTTTAGATAGTATATTTCGGGTCTCAGAAATTGCTTTAAATTCCTCTTAAACATTCTAGTCAAGATATAAGTTATTTCTACTTTTATTTCCGCCGAATCTAGGCTAATTTAATTTTCATTGCCGAGGTCCTTCCTTCAGCAAAATTTATGACAAATATTTATGTATCGGATAGTCACTTGTCAAGTGGGCACCATTCTGTCAGGCGCCAAATAGAATTTTAAAATTATTTTATTACCTGGATATCAAATTTAAAATACTCAATAGGTATAATATAAATCATTTGATTACTTTTTAACTTCTATTAAATTTCATTTAGACCCTTTCTCTAAAACTCACAAAATAATTATTTTATTTCGTGATTCCTTTTATGTGTTTCCAACCCCAGTGGCGTAGTGAGCTTAACTCGCGCCCGGGGCACAATATTTTTTTAGCCCCCCCCCCCCCCCATTCGAAAACCATATAACATTATATGTAAAATATACAAAATTATTATGGGGGCGGTATAACTCGCCGAAAGCAAAATCTCGAAAATCCCGAAAGTTCCAAAATAAGATATTTTTAAAAATCTGGTGACTATCCCACCAGATTTTTTGTGTCGACATACGTATATATAGTTTCCGTCGATATATTAGAAGATGAAATGAAATTTATAAGCAGGGCTCGGGCCCTCGGGCTTGGTCTAGTGGCTAGAGTGCTGGCCTTCTAAACCAAGGGTCATGGGTTTGGATGGCAGTCCGATTATTTATTTTTTATTATTATTTATTTATTTTAAGCCATTTGGATACCAGATGGATTAAATAGAAATGCCTGAACCCCCAATATATATATTATTTACAACGGTTATCGTCTAAAGTCTTAAATGCCGAAAAGACTGTGTGAATGAGAAAAAAGTGTGAATGTTTTGCGGACCATTTGGGGCGCCCCTTTGTGAGTAGCGCCGGGACATCATGACCCTCCTTGCCCCCCCCCCCTCGCTACGCCACTGTCCATCCCACAAATCTACCATCAGAAAATCTTTTATTAACTTTTAATTTTTTTTTTTTGCACTGCTATTATAAATTTTATAATCTACCTTTTGCAAGCTTCAATTTCCTTGGATATTTGTAATAAAATACCAGTCAGGTTTGGGTCGTCGCTTAATCACCCCAAGGACAATTAAGAACAATTAAAAGCAGCCTGTTTCAGCTAATTGATCCCAAATAGACCTATTATCTGAAAAATAAAATGTCCTAAATAAATGCCATTATAATATAGGCCTAATATAATTGGACAAAAAATATAAACGGCCGGCTGATCGGGGCGGTCGGTCGTTGTACGAATTCCTCAGGCAACTCGATTAAGTATAAAAAAGAGAAAGTACTTTTTTTTACGGATTTCGATTTTCGATCGGATTTGTCTTTTGAAATTGTACGTCGGAACTATGTCCATGAAGAATGTGACCCACTTGGCTAGAGACATTATCCCGCTAGAAACGTTTTCGTGAAGTTCCTGCTCGCTGACCCCGATTTGACCCTGAAGAGTTTCTTCTGTTGGCAACCGGCTTGTGACCGTGACTGTACATGTCACTGTGTGTGTGCGCATGTTTGTGTCAAGACATCTTATGTGCCTTACCTTTCAAGTGTCAGGTTGTTCAAGAAGGATTCTGGATATCTCCTTTTAAATTTTAATACTATCTGAACGGAAATGAAGTGAGGCTTCTGGTCATATGGCTCTCGGTCATTTTTCCGGAGAAATAATCTAATCTTTGTCTTGGTTAAAATGAGAGAATTATTTATTTCTTACAGCAATATATTGCATTTTATGCAAAGATATCTAAGCAGGCTTATTATGCACTACAGTGAGTTTAAAAATAGCGCCCAAATGGAGAAGTGACTCTTTCAAATTAAAAAGGATTTTTTTTTTTTTTTTGGAAAATGGGAAGGGGTATTATGACTTTGTTCAATGGCATTCATTTAAAGAGAACAAAGTTGGGGTAACAACGACTCACTAATGGACAGAGTTCAAATTTTTACATTTAATGTGTTCTGTATACCGCCTATTTAATATGCAAAAAAATTTTATAATTTTGAAATTTAAACCATTTCGGTGGAGGAGGGAGGGCCTCAGCTCCTAATTAAGTGCTTGCCCGTGATCTATTATTGTCTTAAATTTCATATTTGTCTTGTTAATCCGGACTACGGTACTCCAGAATACCGGCTTCTTCGGCGTGTTGATATTCGGGAAATTGCAGCAAAAAAAAAACGGAGTAATTTAAGAAAACAAAATGACATTACAGATTTTTTCAAGAGATAAATATTAAATTTTGCATTATATTAAATGTTTCGGGTAATCCGGCATTTTCAGAATCCGATATAGAGCCGGTCCCTTTTGGACCGGATTAGCAAGACTCTATTGTAATTACAAATTTGGCTAGTCCTTATATTGACAAATTTTTTTATTAAACAAAGTTTTTCTTATTAAATTTCTATTTCGTATTTGCTCTCTTTCGGATCGTGAGCAATTATTGAGAATTGAATTTGAATAATCAAAACCTTTCTCCAATGTCCTATATTTTGAATAGGTTGCTGAAAAATTTATCTAATTAATATACCAATAAAACAAAATAATTTTAATCAATATTATTATGTTTGAAAACTATTCATCTCCTAAAATCTCAAAAGATACATATTTATGTATAAGTGTTCCTGACAGGAGCAAGAGGGTAGGAATAAATCCCCGCTTTCCGGACCTTCTGAGAGCCCACCCCTTTGGAGTTACTACTGTACTTAAAAAAAAAAATGGGATTATTATAGGCCTATATTTACCCACTCTTCAGTTCAGAGAACGACCTAACTATTGTTATAGTTAATGAATAATTGCAAAAAAAATATTACTTTATTTTGAACAAAGTTTTTTTTTACTTAAATAATTGGCTATCATACTTCAGATATTCCAGCCTTTCAATTATATCTCAAATTAAAATAAAGGGTCGGACTAAGCTGAGCTCACAACTTTGCCCACCCATTATTCACACACACATACAGACACACAGACATCATTCCAAAAACTACTTAAATGGATTCAGGGGACCTCAAAACGCATTTTGGCATCTTCAGAAAAATTTCGATTTTTTTTACGAATACATTAACTTTACCTGCCCAACCTACGGTTGGTGGGCAAAGTTGAAAAAAATCATTCAGCCTCTCACTTAAGTGAGTAATACTGACTACGAGTTACCAGAACAAAACTTAAAAAACAAAAATTGATTGAGTTAATTTCAAGAAAATCGAAAAAAGAACATTAATAAAGTATTAGTACTTTTTGGTCTATTTTATTCAAAATTGCCATGACGACTACGAAATTAATAAAATTTGAGAATTGAGAGTTTTTTCGTTTTTGAGTTATTTCATTAAATTCCATTTTTTTGATATTTCACTTGAAATTTATCAAATTTATTGTGAAAAACACTCAAATTCAAGCTAAAAGGTAATGAACTCTTTTAATGGCAATTATAAGAAAACATTAAAAAGACATTTAAAAGCAATAAAATCTCTTTCATAGAAATTTAGGTAAATATTATGAGATTTTATCAGGAATAGATCTTCATAGAATTTAAGATTTTTTCACAATAAATTTGATAAATTTCAAGTGAAATATCAAAAAATATGGGTTAAGGGAATTACTCAAAAACGAAAAGACTCTCTATATTCAAATTTTACACTTGGGGAAGCTAAGTACCCATTTCGTAGGCCTATCGAGTATTTTGAATCAAATCGACTAAAGTACTAGTACTTTTTTAGTTTTATACTATTTTCTGTTTTTTTTTTTTTTGATCATCGTATTTGTATTACTTCTGAAGATAACACGACCCCTTGTGAGTGTCGAAATAAGTATCTGAATAATTTTAATTAATTAAAATGTTTCAACTATGGCCAACAGTTACCATTTTAACTCTAGCCAAAATATTATATCACAGATCGTTTTTCTCTCTCTTGGGTCAAGAATTGACGACCAACCCCCTCCCCCCTGCCAGGTTGCGCCAGTGGTTTAGCTGAAATAAATATTTATTTGAAAGTCTTGTTTTAAACAGTTTAAGATCACTCAAGTAAGACTGAATTTCACATTAATTTTGAATTGAGATTAAATACCTCCTTTGTAATTCTTTTTTTTATTTTAACATTAAAAGAAATTACGTATATTTTTACTCTAAATCTAAATTTTGATATCATTATAGGACATTAAGAAATAAAGAAACGAATCTCCTAATGAATAGAGTATAATTTAAAAAAAAAAAAATATTTATTTTTACCAATTTCTCTTTGAAATGATGAAATGATTTACTAATTTGTTATCCACTCCGTGTTTCCATTCGAAATGTGAGAAATGATTCGAATTCTCATGCTGAATGCGTTGTGAATAGATTTGAAAAATGGAAATGGAAACAATTCATCGACGATGTGTTTCCAGAATTTAAACTTTAAATGCCTTTGAAGCGCGTGACTTTAATGATGAGTGGAGGAGTGGGGAGAGTAATCACGTCTTGGTTTCCATTTTACCTCTTCTTCAGATTGAAATTTTCAAGCAAAACAAAATGATTTGTTAAATTAAATTAAAATACAGTGCAACATAGAAAAAAAATACATAAATTTCAACATTTTTTTTAGCTTCATCTTTAAACAATGATTTAATTAGAACAAAATATTCACACTCAATTCATTTATAGCTAAAAGAAATTTTGTTATTGAACGCCAAAACATTTAAAAATAAAATAATGGTGGCTATGGAGATTATTTTGAGAGAAGTCAAAAAACAAAATTACTGTCAATGAATCTAAACTTTTTACGGAAAAATTAATTTACGGAATCGCGATCCCATTTAACTAAACTGCGTAAGCCTATAGACATAGAAGTCTCGCTTCTCAGAAGTGTCATTCCTATTTTTGAAATATTGATTAAATACGAGGTCTAAAAGGCCTCAGATACCGAAAAAAATACCTTGCAAAAGAAAAATAACCTTGTGATAATTCGAAAACAAAACAAAAATTATTATCAAGTCAAGGATATTTGTTGAGAATTTGAAATTGCATTTTTTTGCAATCAGTTTTTTTTTTCTTCATAATTTTTTGACGAACGGATAAGCCTCTGAATACGTTGCTGGTACCTTTGAATTCTATTTTTAATTATTTATTTTATTATTGATCTCCTCACACCCTCTTCTAAAATCATGGAGCTTTACACACAGACTTGAATTTTTATAATCTTTAAACAATTTCTATCTGCACTAAATTTAATTTTGCTCACATCAAGTGATAACATTCACTTTATGAATAATCAGAATTATTCTATTTCACATGAGGAGGGAGGGGGTTCAGAATCTTAAAAATACTTTTTTTTTTTTTTATAAAAAACATTCACACTTTTTCTCATTCACACTCACACTCACACACTCATTCACACAGTCTTTTCGGCAACTCAGGCCATATAAGACTTTAAACGATATCCGTTATTAAATAAATATACATATATATGGGGTCCAGGCATTCTTATTTAAGCCATTTGGTATCCAATTGGCTTAAATAAAATCATCGGACTGCCTGGGGTCCGAACCCGCGACGTTTGGTATATGAGGTTAGCACGCTAACCTCTACGCCATGCCCCGAGGGCTTAAAAATACTTAATTTATGGGGTAGGGTTTAAACAATTATGCCTCTCTACTGCCCTGACTTTTCCTTTATTTTCTCTTTCCTAAATATTCAATTTATTAAGCCTACAATTTCTTTTATTTTTCTTGCATTCACTTTTTTGTTGAATCTATTCCCTATTGAGTTTTCTTGTTTGTTTGTTTGTTTTTTTCAAACAAATTTCGTAAATTTGTCATAATATCGATTTATCGATTTTATTTATTTCCATTTAACCCCTAAATTATCAATTAATTTCATAACTTTTTAATTGATTTTTTTTAAATGATGGCGAATCGGTAGAGATAGCCAAAAATAATTAGGCCTACCTGAAATGTTATTTCAATCCTCAGAAAACGTTTCGGTCCTTTTATTATCAGTTCGGGAAAAAATTTTGCAGGGTGTTTGGACGATCCGACCCATTACAATCTCAACAACATAGATATTTACAGTTTAATATTGGCAAGATTCATTTTTTCTTCGGTGTGATCATCAGAAAGTTGGTAAATTTTTCCTGAGGATGACCGAAACGTCGATAGAAATAAACATCTCTCTAATAAATCTAATTAAACCCTACACTCTCCAAACAAACTATTACAACTTAATTAGATAATTACTCACCTAACAAAAAAATAGGTGTGAGCTCTTTAGCTTTATTTTTTTTTTTCGTAATGGAATTTCTTAATCTCTGTTTTTGTTGTTGTATTATATTACCTTATGAATATATGCAACTCGTGCATACGTCAATATTAGTTGATTAGATTAGTTTGAAAATAAATGAAACCAATTAAAGGGTGTGTTGGTCCCAACACACACCCTTCAAGACAAATGTTGTTTGAGATAAAAAAAAAAAGGGAAAATTCTTTAATGAAATCTTGGATGGATCAGGTGTTCTCTCTCGCTCTCTCTTTTTTTTTGGAAAGAAAATTAATCGTTCTTTGTCAAAAATATTGATGATAGTGTATAGTCATTTTATCATTTAATTGAATTTTATTATTAATAAGCTGTAAACAAGGTTTTTTTTTATCAAAAGAAAAATAACGCATTTTACGAATAGCCTAACTTTTAAAGTGTCATTATTGTATTACTCACTAAAAATAAGAGATGGATTAGAATTCGAACACAATTCGGGTTAAAATTCCACTTTTCACAAAAAAATTTAGTCCCTTAGACAAGTGAGAGATAATCCCATCTCCCCTCACCATGTGATATCCAAAAATGTCATAAAAGGTCTATTCTCCAAAAACAGACGTTAAAATGTAAAATAAACAAATGGGTGTTAAAAAAGTAATGTAGAAACAATCAGCGTTAAAAAATGCTATTCTCTAAACAAAGTTTTAACAGCGACGTTAACATGTTGCTCTTATTTCAAAGCTATCACAATCATAACCTTACTTTTCATTTTTATTTTAAACACGACGTTAAAATATTAAAGGCACCCCTTAGACATGGCAATAATTTTTAACACTATTTACTAAATGTTAACGCTTTGGCTTTAAAGTTTTTTATTTGCTTTTATTTCAAAGCTATCAAAATCATAACGTTAAAATTTATAAATTAAAAAAAAAATGAAATAAGTATTTAAATAAACACTAGGTCGTATGTTTACTTATTAAGTATTTATTTTGATACTCTAGTTTCATTTTTTTAAATTATTTGACAAACCTAAAATTAAAGAAATTAAATATTAAAAAAAATATATTGTTTCGTTGAAACTTATTACCTAGTGTTTATTCAATTTCTTTTTTTTACTAACTAGTACTGAGTTTTATTTTATTAAAATTTATAAATTTAAATGATATGATCCACAAAAGATGAAAAACTTCTAACCTCTCCAAATTAAAAATAAATAATAATACCAGAAAATTTCCCTATATTAAAAAAAAAAAAAATGAAAATCGGTCATTTATATTGCGAGTTATATATTATACATGAAGGAACAAATAAATCTCATAATTATTATTATATACTACTAACTAATTAAATATTATTATTAACATTTTATATTTATATGATTAATTATAGAATAAAAACTGTGAGAATTAATTTTAATGAAAATGAGATTTTTTTATAACACATTTACTCCGAAACTAATTGACCGATTTTCATGTTTTTTTTTTTTTTTAAATAGATACATAATTTTTTCTAGTGTGATTTAAGATTCTCAGATTTTTTATTAATAATTAGGTATCTAGGAATTTATAAAAAATTTTTTTTTAATTCAAAAATACCTTTTGAAATAGAATGTCGTGCAGCTAGTAGATATAGAAATAAAATTTTATTTAAATTATTCATTTAGTTTGTGATACTTAGTAGGTCTTTCGTTTCTCATAGTTATTATAATGACCAATCTCTGTTTCTCATTATAATAATTGATAAGCCCAGTGGTGGCAACACCAGACTCAACATCACGTCGATTAGTATTTAGTAATGGATTAAAAAAAAAGAGGACAAGTGTTAAGTTGTGGCTGCCATATGACTGACATTTTTTTATAGCTCTACCCCCGTCTCCCTTCTCTTTTTTTCAAGTTCCTGCTGAAATGTAATAAATTATACAAACACTTAAAAAAAAAAAAACTTTGTTTGGTGATATTTACAAAAAATCTGTTGGTACCACACATTTATTGATTAAGTTGCTTATAAAGGAATATTATAAATCGGAATAAAAAATATGACAGAATTGTTGTCAATGAATAATTTAAATCCTGACTTTTTTACGCTACTGTATATATATTATATTTTTGAGTTATAAATTAAAACTAGATTATTTATAATTAAAAAAATTTCAATTAAAATTTATTAATTTGGGGGGGGGGGGTTACTTCTCGCCAGAAACCCTTCCTTCCCGAAAAATTGTTTGCCTACTAGCTGTAAAACCCGCCTTAATTTTTTTTCTTTCTTTTCTTTAAATCGCTGTGTATTTAATTTCATTTTTGTGAATCTTATTGTTCTAAATGTCTATTCAGAAAGCAAAACTAGGTGTAAAATTACGCTGGTAAAATTTACTAAAAGCCTAAAAAAATAAATAAATAAATCCGGTCATTGGTTTCTGAATAAATGCTTTAGATAAAATAAAATAAAATAAAATTATTATTAAATCTCACAAATATTAATCAATAATTAATAATTTATTTAACATTTTTGTAATTTTATTTAATTTATGATAATTAATTTGTCTTCTTAACTTAAAATTAAATCCTATTTAATTAAATTAATTTTGATTTGTGGCGGTAGCCTATAAAAAAAAGTCAAGCAGGTAACGAGATGGTAATCTTTAGAAAAATAGAGGGGATAGGGGGTACTAGCCAGAGTTGTAACGGCCAAATGGGAAGGAATATGGGAGTCTGGAAATATATAAATAAATAGAAATATATGTATTTATATTGAGAATTTAAATTTTAACTTATACAGTATTTCTGAGTTATAAATTAAAACTCGATTTTTTTATTTAAACTTAAAAAAAAAATTAACAATTAAAATTTATTAATTTGGGATGGGATATTACTACTCGGATCACCAGACACCCCTACCAGAAAAATTTTCTGTCTACGACAATGTTACTAGCTGTAAAACCCGCCTTAATATTTTTCCTTTATTTTCTTAAAATATTAAATGTAATTAATTTCATTTTTTTAACTTAAATCTTTTAGTTCTAAATGTGTAAAATGGTCTAAAAGTAAGTTAAAAAAAAGCCCCATAAAAATCCGACCAATAGTTTCTAAATTAATGCGTTAAATAAAATTAACATTATTAAATCTCACAAATATTTTTCAATAATTAATCATTTATAAACATTTTTTGTAATTTTATTCAATTTATATTCTTAACTTTAAAATAAATTCTATTTAATTAAATTAATTTTGATTTGTGGCGGTGGCCTATAAAAAATAAAAGTCAAGCAGGTAACGAGATGGTAATCTTTAGAAAAATAGGGGGGATAGTTAATTAGAGGATTTTGAGAGGCGCGCCTTTCAATCAACGCGGTTTCCATACACGCGATAAAATAACGGATGAGGTTTTTTTTATTATAGGGACCGTAATAAATAAATAAAAAAAATACAATCAAAGGTAGAGATTACACTTCACTCATAATTTGACTGTTTTTGGTTGCGTCCCATAAAAATCCGTACAGTAGTTACCGGATTTATATATCGTAAGTTGATAATATATATTGACAACATATTTATAGTGTATTTTACAATTTGTTTTGCTCGTTATACAAATTACTCGTCATGAGAGGTGCTCGCTAAACGAGGTTCCACTATAATTGCGTGATTTAATTATTTTAATATTTAATTCCCATGAATTACGAAACTACTTGACGGATTTTTTTTATAGAGTATATGGTATTCTTAAGCTTATTTATATAGTATATGGTGTTGTTAAGCTGGGATTTATTTAATTTTCATGAATTACGAATCTACTTGACGGATATTTTTTTTATTTAAATAGTATATGGTGTCCTTAAGCTGGGATTTATTCAATTTCCATGAATTACGAATCTACCTGACGGATATTTTTTTTATTTATATAGTACATGGTGTCCTTAAGCTGGGATTTATTTAATTTCCATGAATTACGAATCTACCTGACGGATATTTTTTTTTATTTATATAGTACATGGTGTCCTTAAGCTGGGATTTATTTAATTTCCATGAATTACGAATCTATCTGACGGATATTTTTTTATTTATATATTACATGGTGTCCTTAAGCTGGGATTTATTCAATTTCCATGAATTACGATTCTACTTGACGGATTTTTTTATTTATATAGCACAAGTTGATTATGCCGCGCCATAATCAACTTGGCCCTGGCGGGCGGCGTCGCTTAGTAGTTTTACCCATAAATAAAATAAATTATTAAAAAAAAAATTTGAATTTGCCTCTGCGACTCCGGGCGCCCTCTCTGAATTTCGCCAATCAGCGCTATCCCTTAGGCATCTCTGTGGCCTGATTGGTGGTTTCACACATCGGACACCGGTTTAAGGGCTTTATATATAAGTATCATATGGTGTTCTTAAGCTGGGATTTATTTAAACTAAATTCTCAAAATTTATATTTCTAATAATTATATTTTGACGAGTAATCGCGCTTTATGAAAACCGAATCGTGTAGTAGGAGAACAAATCGCGTTATATAAAAACCGTGTCATGCAGATGCTCATTTAAATATTTTTTATTCCCTAAACGATCAATTTCCATGAGTTATATTTTTAAAAATCATCATCATCAAAGGAATAAATTAATATCATTGATAACCTACTCTTTTTTTTCTACCGCCTTTTGCTCGTTTCGTTCAAAGCCATCTTTATTCTTTCCGACACATGAATGAAACCATTCTCTTCTCTCCTCCCTTTTTAGCTGGAATTTCTCTGACTAAAGCATTTAACGAAAAATTTATTTTTTCTTATTGATAACACATGAATAATAAATTATATGCTTTTAATTAATTAGAGGCTTCTTTTGATGACTTCACCCCCCACACGAATTTAATTAATTCATTATTTATTTTAAGGAAATAGATCGATAACAGTGACGTAATTATTTCCTGTTTATAATTTTAAAAAATCACCAATTTGATATGATTATGTTAATAATTTTACTTTAAAAACCGACCGATATGAGTTTTTTTTTTCATTTTTAAGCATTAAAGAGAAAAGATATGGAAAATTTTTTAAACAAAAGTTGTTGGCAATAACAAATAGAACAATTTTGTATTCTTGTGTTTTTAAGTTAAAGTTTTTTTTTTTTTTTTTTTTTTTTTTTTTATTCCCTTTTCTCTTCCCCTCCCTCCCACACATTCTACGTCTTTTCGGCAACTGGGAATAAGCTTTTTCGATATCCGTATAATAAATAACATATATGGGGTCCAGGCTTCTTATTTAAGCCATTTGGTATCCAATTGGCTTAAATAAAATCATCGGACTGCCTGGGGTCCGAACCCGCGACGTTTGGTATATAAGTTAGACTTAATTTTTTCCCCCCGGGGAAGTTAAAGTTGATATTTAATGAGATATTTTGGTGGAAGATCAATAGCGAGTATTCATTAAAATAATTTGGATGAGCCAAATACACCCCAAGGGAAAAGAAATCAGAAGGCAGTAATATTTTAGCTAATATTTTAATATAAAAGTAATAAATGTGGGGTCACCAATTTTCGAATCAAAATATACAGGTTGAATGAATATATATATTCGAATGGTTTATACAGTAAAGATTATTGATGTGAGAAGGAATCAATTGAGAGCACTGAATATGAGTTAAATGAATAGATTAAAAAGTTTATAATAATTGAAGAAGTAGAAAATAAGTAAAGTTATCTCGTTTGGGGAAGGAACTTAGCTTGAGGCCGTTGTTGATCACAATCGGAGGTTCAATGCTGTGTTCCTAAAGCTCCGATGGCTTCCGATAACCACAACAATGGAAAGAGGACAAAAATGAATAAAAGTGGAAACGTTTCCCAATGATGTTGGAAACGTGAAAATCTCCCAACACTGGATATTCAAATATAATTTTCCCAACGAATGAAGGGAAAAGGCGCCAAAACCGTATTGAAACGGAATAAAAAAGTATATTGAAAGAAAATTGAATATAAAAAAAAAACTGAAAACAAGGGAAATAATTAATTTAATTCACAATGAATTAGGAAAATAGAAGTTGAACAAACTTACCCTCTTTAGGGTTTTCTTTAATTAAAAATAAATTGTATCTCCATGAGATACCAATATTCTCCCTGCTGGACCAAATCCAGATGAAGAAAGCTCAAAAATATAGAAATGATTCTCCCAAATTGGAGATGCGAGACGATGCGCGAAGTCAAAGAGAAAAGAGAATGTTATTCGGGATAGACAAAGAAAAAGGGGATGGACAAACGCATGAAAATTAAATGATGGGCGTCGATCGGGGAAAATATAAAAAGTGATTTTGGCCAAAACATAATTTTATATTATTTTTATTTAATAATAAAATTTTTGAATTAATTTAGAAATTATAATTTATTTTTTTAATTAATTAATTTCAAATTTGGCCTTTTGAGGGCGCTAGTCGTAAATAAAATCCATTTTATCTTCTAAACTGTAAAAGATAGAAAAAAAATTTTCAAACAAAAGTTATTCAAAATGTTGTATAGATTAATTTTCTATAAGAAATATCATAGTTATAAATTTAATATTTACAGAGATATTTTAATTTTACGTTTTTTAAATGCCTATATTTAATTTCTCATAGTATAAAACCTTTAATTATTCTTCGATTTTTTAATTTACTTATTTAATATTACAATAACGTCTTTAATTATTTTTTTTTTTTGAATTCATTAGAATAACTAATAAAAATCAAATTAATTAGGGAAAGTTTCATCTATTTATTTACTTTTTTTTATCTATTTTTTCTTTAAAATAAAATCCAAATTAACGATGTTTGTTTTTTTACTTTTTTTTTTTATTTTCACATTAAATGGCTCATATATTTGAAGTTAAATTTGTTTTAGGTGAGCTTTAATTCGAAAACCTAACAGGAACTTGCCTTTCTCTAAAATCTAATTTAACTATAATTATAACTTTTTATTCTTATTTAGGACTATTTAGAATATCTGGTACTAACTGCATCAGCCAGTTAAAGTCGTTTTTTTAATGCTTGTCTTTTGTCTTTTTTGAGATTCTGAAACTTTTAGATAAAACAATTTCTGAAGTGAAACTTTTTTACGTTCAGTCACAAATGATTGATTTCTGCACTCTTCAAATTCGTAATGAAGTCATCCGGGGATAAGAAAAAGGCGACTGTTGACATGACAGATCTATTCAATTTCCTCTTTTTTTTTTTTTTTTGGAATGGGTGCATAAGGTCCGAAGACCTATATGACCAATAGTCACATGCAGCCAGGAAGAAAATAAAAACAAAAGGAGAAGCACCTCTTATTAATAATATGCGTAGAAGTTTCACTTCCCTAGGATGTTGGATGAATTATTTTTTTTTTTTGGAGTACCTTGAATGTCTTGTTTTCTCTATATTCTCAAAAAGTTCGATCGTAAGCTTTTAATTTTAATTCAAACTTGTATTTAATTGATGTAATAAATAAATATAGTAAATAAATTAATTATTGAATAAATAAATTAAATAGATTTATTAATTATTCAATAAATAAATTAAATAAATTTATTAATTATTAAATAAATTAATTAAGAAATAATAATTTATGTATTAAATAATAATTATAATAATCATTTTTCTTAGAACAATTTTTAACACATAAAAAAAAAATCTCATAAAAATCGGTTAAGTGATTCTCGATTTCAACTTTATAATAAAATTTGTTTATATTTATTTATAAACAATTGATATCCAATTAAATTTCTAATTTATTTTTTTTAATTTAACTTTATAATTTTATTTAATTAATTATTCTAAATTGTATATTTTTTTTAATAAATTATTTTTACTTATGGGATTTAAATAAAGATAAATAAATTTTTTTTATTATTATTAATTAGGAAAATATTTTATTATTCAAAGTTATTAATAAATATTATAAAAATCAAAGCCCCATTTGGGTCTTAATGTCCTATTCTCTTTTTTTATTTTCGTGTTAAAAGCTTTGAATAAATCTATCCTTGACTGGAATTAACGATCTCTTGCTTGTTTCGTCGTTTTTTTTTTCTTTTGCAAAACCTTAAAGTCGTTATCGTTAACCCTTTACTCTCCTGCTGCTGCATTCTCCAACATTTAAGCCTAATGGGCTAACCTGCCCTCCGCCAACTCCCACCCCTGCTTTAATGATACATCACGTGATCGACAGACAGAGTGCGTTTCAAATTAATGACATGAAATTTTTTTCTATTAGAAAAGGAGAGAATATACCGGCCGGCACGGGTTTTGCCTTCCTTTCTTCTTTTTCACGGAATATCTTTTTAATAGTAACGTCTATCACGAAAATAGTTATTATCATTTTTGTAGAGAAGAAGATTTACTACAACTTTGCTTTTAAATATTTTTCTCTAGATGCGATAGTTAGCGAGTTACAAGTGCTTTATATCAAGAATAAAGATTTTAAATTGTCCAACTTTCTTCTTTTTCACGGAATATCTCTTTAACGATAACGTCTATCACAAAAACAGTTATTATCATTTTTGTAGAAACGAAGATTTACTACAACTTTGCTTTTAAATATTTTTCTCTAGATCCGATAGTTAGCGAGTTACAAGTGCTTTAAATCAAGAATAAAGATTAAAATTTTTCAAACTTTCTTATTTTTCACGGAATATCTCTTCAACGATAACGTCTATCATGAAAACAGTTAATATCATTTTTGTAGAGAAGAAAATTGACTACAACTTCGCTTTTAATTATTTTTCTCTAGATGCGATATTTAGTGAGTTACAAGTGCTTTAACTCAAGGATAAAGATTTAAAATTTTCAAACTTTCTTCTTTTTCACGGAATATCTCTTTAACGGTAATATCTATCACGAAAATAGTTATTATCATTTTTGTAGAGAAAAGAATTTATCACAATTTTTATTTAAAATGTTTTTCTCTAAACTCTATAGTTAATAAGATATAGGAGTTAAAAACATTAAGACGTATCTCTCCAGTCATGGACTCAAAATGATCGCTAAGGGGGTTATTTTCAAAATAAAATCCTACTATTACTATAATTTAAAATCAAATTCTTCCAGCCTCCTCTTTGGACCTCTCTTTTATATTCCCTGAATATGGGAAATTATCTATTTTCCCGCCCACGACTCGTAATTTATTTAAAATGAAATTTTACCAATTAATGTCTAATCTTTTTATCTTTCTTTCTTTTATTAATAATTTATTTATTTATTTAATTTTATCTTGATAATTATCTAAGATCATATCATAATGGATTTAGTCAAGAGGTCCTCTTCTTCTTCTTAAGTGCGGAAATACTTTATAAAGAACTATTAAAGGCTTCAAATATAAAATTTAAACTTTCATTAAGAATTAAATATTCAACAAATCATATTAATTAAGTTTTCTTAAAAGAAAGGGGGGATGACTTTTTTTTATCTTACTCTAAAAACGTGTTTTACAATTTATATATACGAGAGGGGCCCCCCCAAACCGGGGGTATATAAGAAAAAACTGCATGAAAATCCGTCAAGTAGTTTCGGAGTCTACTCGTTATCAACAGATTTTGTCTTTTATTTAATACTCGTAGTATTGATATAAACTTTGTTATGTTATGGAGAGTGCAGGAAAAATAGAGGCTCGAAAATTTTTTTAAAAATTTCCCCATCGGGAAGCATTGCGCCTAAATCTCTCAAATGAATATTTATAAAAAGTGTTATAAAATAAATTGAATTTAGGAGATGGATATATTCAAATTTTCATTTTAGAACCGGATTATTAGCTAGATAACCGGTACTTTTGTTTTGGGAGTGTCTCAGTGCACGTTGAACCAGGAAAATCGAATCCGGGCGGCGCGGCTAGTATACATCATATCACCATACTATAATATAAAGCGCTAGACACTGACTTCCGTTATGTTCTGTTTACCACTCTCTCGCTGATTGGCCATAGACAGAGGAAGTTGAGTCAGTGAGGGAAATTTAAAACTTCGACCTTCGGTGAGCAATTGCAATAGTTCCAAACAGTGATCAAGATCCCCGAAGGCGAGCAAGGGGATACAGGGGGCGCAGCCCACTTGTATCTATATTACTGGTATAATAGTTGAGGGTACGTCTATCCGTCCGTCCTTCTGTCACGCTCTTTTTGACCAACTTCCAGTAATTTTGCAATCTTATAAATTCGAGGGAAAATACGGTCCGCAAATTCTTAAAAGACAAGGGCGGATACAAAAGGGGAGGGGAGTGAAGAGGGTAATTACCTCCCCCCTCCGAGATTTGAGAAAAATATTTTTTTTTTTCTGAAAAAATTGTATTTTTTATGTAAAATTTTAAAAATTAATAGTTAAAAATTTGATTTGTAAGTTTGATTTGTAGATATTCCGATAAACAAGCACAGAATACGTCTTTGAATTACCGAAATTAAGAAAAAATTGTGTGCTGTGCGACCAGTCACATCAGATTTTTTCAATTATTTACACCCTAGAGAAAAGTCATTTTAAGAAAAGGCAATGGCCCACCACAGGCGGGCAGAGCGGCTAGTATTTATCTAAAAGAAGTCGGCAAATTTATCGGGAAATGGATAAATGACATCATTATTGTTAACTTTCTTCTTCTTTTTTTTTTTGTTGTGTTATTGGCAGTGAAACGAATAGCGATGGAGGAGGAGGAGGAGGAGGAGGTTAAGAAGGTTATTAAAAATAAATAAATCAAAGTCAATGACCATTCCCATCTCTCTCTCTCTCTCTCTCACTCTTCAATCTTTTGATAATTAGAATGTTTTTAAGTTTCCGTCAATCAGTCAGACAGTCAATCCTCCCTATTCATATTTAAATACGTATATATATATTTCTTTTTTTTTTATATAATCGACAGTGCATGTCACGTCGTTCTCTTTTTGACAATCGATAAATCGAACCTCAATTAATGTCCCTCCTCCTCCTCTTTTTATTTCTCCTTCAAGGTGGTGGAGGGGACGGGGCAGGATGCATTGACACACACACACACACACGACATCGTTTCTGACATCTATCTCACGGTGTGCATTTTAGCGTAACTTGATTGTTGTATTTTATACGGGGGGAATGCTTCATTAATGGTATAATCTCTTGAGAAGTGATATAAATAACACAATAAATTGAAACATATCACCGTGTATTTTTAATTTAATTGTTTTTTTTTCTGCTTCGCTAAATATAAATTTGGA
The DNA here is from genome assembly GCA_023213315.1 of Euborellia annulipes. Taxonomy (NCBI): domain Eukaryota; kingdom Metazoa; phylum Arthropoda; class Insecta; order Dermaptera; family Anisolabididae; genus Euborellia; species Euborellia annulipes. The sequence continues at coordinate 503,448 of JAKCPI010004259.1, forward strand.
TTTTTTTGCACTGGAGGTGCCGAGAAGAAAAAAAATCAACAAGATATATCAGATCCAAAAAGAGAAAAATAAAATCATGAATAAAAATTTTACGTGCAAAAAATAAAATTAATCAATGTTATAGAGTGGTCAGAACAAATTTTTACCTGTTTTTTTTTTTTTACTTTCTCTTACCCTTTTTTTTTGTATGTTTGAAAGGTAGTATTGTGTATTCAGCAGAATTTTCTTTTAATATCAAAAACAAAAAAAAAAATTATATTTTATAATAATATGTTGTAAACACTATATAACAGCTCATTTTTTTTAAATTATAAACTCATTTTCAGAGATTAATTCCATACTGTGAATTCACTAATTTTTTTTTTTTTATACAATAATAGTATTTAAAAAAATCTGGTAAGTTCACGATATTACTCATGAAAAAAAAAAAAAAAAATTAAGTGTTATCTTTAACACTCTTATCTAATGTGCAGTTAAATAATAATAAAAAAAAAAATTAATCTTTTGACTAATTCATTAGAGCCATCAACAGAATTGATATTTTTAATAATAAATAGTCTGACCTTTTTTTTTTTTTGATAAATTTCTAAGAATTTTTTTTTTTTTAATGTATGTACATCATTATCATTATCTGTCAGAAAGTGATATAGTAGTGAGTTAGGGTTCCATTCTCTCTCTTGACTCCAAGGCTTAGAACATTAAAGAGCTTATTATCTCTCATTATTATTTTTTTTTCTTTCCAATTGCCTTATTTAAAATTTTAATCAATATTAACATATTTTTGTTTCAATATTACACCTGCCTTCACTTCATTCCTATTTAATTTTAACATCAAAAATTATAATAACTTCTTAAATTTCAAATAATTGTTATTAGAAAATTACTCTATTTAAAATTCTAAATAAGTTTTGTTTGAAAATATTTTTTATACCACTTATACTTTAGGAGAAATTAGCAGATTTAAATTTTAGATAGCACGCCACCATAAGGGTGAATTTTGAACTAATATCTAATTACTTATATAATTAATTAATTTGTTTTTAATAAAAATAAATTATTAATTATCATTTTATTCTATTATTAATACTTGCTATTTTATGAAAAATTCACCAGAGTTTAGAAATAATCAAAATATCGTCTTAAATATTCAATTTAGTGTAATTACACTTAAATACAAAATTGTTCTATATAAAATTCTGAACAACTTTTGTTTGAAAACATTTTTGATATCACTTATACTTTAGAATATAAAATAGATTTAAATTTTAGATAAGCGACACCATAAGTGCAAATTTTGAACTAATACACAATTTTAATTCTCTAGAAAATATAAAATCTTAAATATTTTTGAAATAATAAAATGAATTATAAATTAATTCTCTGATTATTACTCGCTATCAGTTAATGAGAAATTCACAAGGGGTTAGATTCAGAAAAATCAAAATATCTTCTTAAATATTCATTTTAGCGTAATAACTCCCAAATACAAATTTGTTCGCTTTAAAATTCTGAACAACTTTTATTTGAAACAATTTTTTATATTACTTATCCTTTTGGAGATTTTTTAGCTTATCAAACATAAATTGTCTTTTTTTTCTAAACATGCAATTTTTTTTGAAGGATATAAAGATAAGATAAGACAGACTTAAAAGCTTTCATCACTTCGGGATAAACTAAAGAAAAATAATCTAAATATTGTGTCCTCATTTTTTAAAAATAAATATTTATTATTTAATTCTGATCAGCATCAATTAGATGGCTTAACTTTCTCTCTATTTGACTAATAAAAGATCCTCGTTCTTGAGACATTTTTCTTTCTGAATTCAACATATAATAGTTAGTCCAAAAAACATGAACCCGCCGAAGTCAGGTTGCTTAACTAGCATCAAATATTCATGTATATGGATAAACATTAATCCAAAAGACATATATATATATATATATATAATTTATTATCTAACTAGCTTCATATCACTTAAGGCAAAGTGTAATTAATTTTAATTTTTTAGATAATACATTTAAATGATATTGTTTAAAAATTATTTTTCAGTAAGTCTACACTGTAGAAAAGAATATTTGTCGATCTTCTAAAAAAATATATCAATCGAAAAATTATCTATTCATTAAAAAAAATCCCATGAAAATCTGTCAGGTAGTTTCAAAGTTAATAAGTTCTAAAGAATTAAAAATTAAAATAATTAAATCTCACAATTATTATTCTATAATTAATTTATATGTTACATTTTTCTTTTTATAAAATATTTTAAAGAATTTGATTTAAAATTAATTAATAATTCATTTGAGACAAAATTTATTTATTTAATTATAATTGTGAGATTTAATTATTTTTCTTTCTAACGCATTATCTCCGAAACTACTTGACGGATTTTCATGGGATTTTTTTTACTGAATAGATAATTTTTCACTCTTTGCTTTAAATTATATCTAATTTTTAAGAAAACTATTCTAAGTAATTGAATTAATCATAAAAAAAAATCCAATATAATAAAATGGCAAATGTTTGACGTGCGTCCATCCAGAACCGAGACCGATAATGCGTTCGTCATCTTGGTCGGCAATGAAGCAAGTCAAAGGGGAAGAAGCATCATGCGCGCTCTCTCTATCTCATGAGTCGATAAAATAGATCGCTTACCAACCAACTTCAATAAAATATTTAACGTCAAACGGATAATGTATCTTGAATGCATTAGAAAAAAAAAGGTAATCGGATTAGAGAGAGAGAGAGAAAGGTTAATATCATCTTTTATCTTATTTGACATCCATCTTTTTTTTTTCTTTCTCTCTTCGATATTTAATATTAGAAATTGAATGAACGCGAAAATCCTTTTCTTAAATGTTTGCTCCTCTTTAATGAGAGAATATTCTTGGAAAGAAAAAAAATACGAAATTCTTATACTATGTAGTTTAAAGGAGAGAGTTATCAGATAGTTATATCTCACAATTATTAATTCTATAATTAATTAAATAAATTTAAATTTTCTTGTCTTGTAAGATAATTATTGTACATTAATTAATTGCAATACAAAAATCTTTCAAAATATTTTATAAAAAGAAAAATTTAATTATAGAATAATAATTGTGAGATTTAATATAGTTTTCTCAAAAATTAGATATAATTTAAAGCAACAGTGAAAAATTATCTATTCAGTAAAAAATCCCATGAAAATCCATCAGGTAGTTTCAGAGATAATGCGTTAAAAAGAAAAATAATTAAATCTCACAATTATTATTCTATTATTAAATAAATAAATTAAATTTTTTTATAAAAGGAAATTATTTTACATTAAAAATATTTTATAAAAACGAAAAATTTAAAATATATAGGGCTAAATAATTATTGATTAATAATTGTGAGATTTAATTATTTTAATTTTTAATTCTTTAGAATGTATTAACTTTGAAACTACCTGACGGATTTTCATGGGATTTTTTTTTAACGAGTAGATAATTTTTCGATTGAATCGAAGGAATATCATTTCCTATCTGTAACTTCTCATTTCTAGCTAATGAACTAATCAACACAAGGAGCAGCCAAAAATCAAAGCCTTCGATTTTACTACAATTACCGAAACGTTTCGGACAAACTCTAACTAAACAAGTCAATGAGCGACTCACCCATAAACAGAATACATAATAAATGTATTGTGCCCTTTTGACAACTCCGAGACAAATGCAATTTAAAAGATGATGATGGGAGAAACGTCTCGGTAATTGTAGTAAAATCGGAGGCTTTGATTTTTGGCTGCTCCTGCTCCCTTGTGCGTAAATCAACAGCCAGGTACTTCACTGGTTAATGAACTAACCTTTATTGCTAGTTGCACCCGGTACCTTTTATCTAACCTCTTAAATGCTAGAGGAGGGACTCCCTAAGCACTTACTCCTTTGGAAGAAGGCATGAGAGCAGAACCTGATCGCCATTCCTTTGGATTTAAATCCGAGATCGGATTCGATTCAGGATCTAAATTCACATTCTTGGATTAAAATCGTAAGGGTGGGGGAGGGGATTTAAGGATTTGTTCTCTGGATCGAATCGCTAATCCTTTTTAAAGAATTTGCAATCCTTTAAAACTTTTATGCATAGATAGATTTTAATTCGAAATTTTTATTCAATTAAAAGCTGGATCGGATTTTCGAATCGCGAATTTAGATCCTTTTTTAAAATCAAATCCGGATAGACCGAGCTTGTCTGATTGCCGGATCGGATTGTTAATCCTTTCGCAGCAGCCGGATAGGATTAATGGGTCGGATTCTCCGAACTGCCTTTTTAAAGAATTTTGCCCCTGTCTAAGAAGGAATCTTCTTTACGTCCCTTCCAATGGACGGGATCTATTTATTTATTTACTTATGACTTTATTATATCCTCAAAATTTCCTTTTTAATAAGATTATATAAATTATCTGCCTTGTCTTATTTGAACTTTTAATTAATTAATCTTTTATTTTTTGTTATAATCAAAACGTCATCAATTTAGAACAAAATCAAAATTAGATCTGACATATGTTTTTGTTTTTGTTTGGTTGGTTGCAGGTGAGTGTCTTCTCTTTTTCTTCTTTCATCTTTTTTTTTTTTTTTTTTTGATCTGGTTAACTTTTAAATTAGATAAACCTTGAAAAACGAACGACAATAATTGACATGCCTTAATTTCGTTCGGATTAATAAAAAAAAAAAAAGGAACGATCAAAGGATACTTCGTATAACTACTGACAGTATCGTTTATTGAGCTGGCGGCCATTTTAGATCACTAAAAATAATCTTTCGAAATGTTTAAAATTACTTTACTTCGTTCGTTAAATATCTCTCTCTCTCTTGTAAAATGTCAAAAGGAAAAGAAGAGGTTGTTGTTGTTGTTGCTGTTCTTGTGGCTCCTTTTCTCATTTGCATGCAGTAGCATTCAAATACTCATTGCTGTTTCCTTTTTGTGTTTTTGATGACCGGACATTGAAGATGATAGCTTGATGTCAATCAGTCAGTGAACTTATTATTTTATTTTTTTATGTAATTAATATTCTTCATAAATAAATTCCTGTATAAAAATTAGTTTTTTTTAACACTTACACTCACGTTACACAATTTTTTTGGCAACCTAGGCCATATAAGACTCCGTTATTAATTAATATATATATATTGGGGTCCAGCATTCTTATTTAAGCCATTTGGTATCCAAATGGATTAAATAAAATCATCGGACTGCCTGGGGTCCGAGCCCGCGACTTTTGGTATACGAGGCTAGCGCGCTAACCCCTACACCAAGCCCATTGGCTAAAAATTAGTTATTAAAACAAATTGAATTTAATAGTTCAATGGGAACGAAATATAAAAAAAAAATTTCTTGTTAAATTCTCATTGAAAAATATAACAAGAATGAATAATAAATATGTGATAAATATTTTGATATAATTTTTATTTAGGGCTGAATTGAGGAGCCCACTAGTTGACATAAAAAGAATAAATAAATATTTAATAACAATATTATAACAATCATATAAATTTATAGGAGACTAGCGAAGCATAGTGGATGGAGACCAGCAAAGCGAAGCAGCGCTTGTAGCTAGAATTATTATACTGTATTATAAAAATATTAAATTTGAAAAAAAAAAAGAAACGTTATATCCGATTTTTTTAAATTTAATTCATCCCTTTTGGCTATTCGGGCCATTAAGGCGTTTATATTTTATTGTATTGATGACAACCAGGGGGGACACCATCCATGGTTCAACCTTCCTTGAAATTGCTTCTCCATTGCGTTAAAAAGAAATTCGCACATTTGAATTTAAACTAGTAACCATTGACTTTAATTGAAATATTATAATTTAATTAGGTAGATTTCGGAAGGGGGGTTTGGCAACGGAGAAGAGCAATAGTCACCACAATCGTTGTGGTTAAGCGTTGCCAAGGTCGGCAAAGTACGGACGGGTGACCTAGAGGAAACAGCATGTTGAATGTACTTAAAACAAAATAAGTAGAAAAAATACGTTCAGTCGTGCATTCTTTTTAAAAATCGGATTTTGTTAAAAATAGGTACTGTCCCGGCTAAAGCGGGACGTTTTGTCACCCTAATATAGACATATTTGGATATTTAGTGTGATATCTTTATAATACAAATATGTTACTATTAATTCAGTAAATGACACAAAATTTATATTAATAATTAATGAGAAATATTCAAAAATAGATCTTAATAGAGAAGAGGAAGATTTAAGATTTTTCATGGTGTATGTGCTGGGATTATAAAATAAAATTTACTAATTTCATATTGTATATGTGGTTCTTAAAAATAATTTAGAGCATATTTCATAATATAAAAAAGTCAAACATAAATTAAAAACATATACAAACTACAAATTCTACAAAAAAATATATACATTTTTCATCATCACGTTTATTGAGGGTGTTTTTATAAAATGACACACACCAAATATGCTTCAAGTGTATTCCAATATCATTTAGTTAATTATTTTTGCCTATTTTGTTCGGAGATCACACCATAATAAATTTTTTAATCTACAGGGGAAAAAAATATTTTATTTATTCTACTAAAATCTACATAATTTATTATATAGCTAATAATACTTTAATTGTTTCACCGATGACATTAAAAAAAAAAAAAAATTAACTTCAATTTATTCAACTGGAAATAGCAGCTCTAACGCGCCGTGTTTGCTTTATGAATAATGAACGTAGTTACAATTAATGAACCATGTGCCACATACGTGCAGGGGTACTTTACTCATCGTTCGTTTGGTGATGGTTATTTACCGGTGACGGCGGTTTCTCTTTTGAATCATCTGCCAACTCAGCCGAGTAATTCATTCATCCCCCCTCCACCCCCTCCCCCTCACTCCTTCGTCCTTGTTAATTAGCATCCCTTTTTTTCTATTTATTTATTTATTTATCGAATTCAAAAAAAAAATATGAAAAAATATTTAATGATAATTTATGACTGTGTGCGTATCATTAAGAAAAAAAAAATATTTGTTTAAAAAAAAAAAAACACAAATTTAAGGGGAGTTAAATGTTTCTTTTGATCTTTTTTGGATAATTAACAGAAGAAATTTCTCCTTCATTTTTCAAAAATAGAATCAAATTCTGGATGATTTGTTAACGTTATAAATTAACCAAACAATTAAAAAAAAATATATATAATTATCCACTGGTTTTCACTTTGTTTTAATGGAGAAATAAATAATTATTCTAATAAAAAAAATTAATAATTCTCATTGTTGAATATAATAATTAATAAAAAAGAAAAAAATTAATTATTCTCTTGTTGATTAAAAAAAAAAGAAAAAAATATTCTTTGTTGTATAAAAAAAAGAAAAAAAAATTAATGATTCTGATTGTTGAATATTATATTTCAATGTAAAAATTTATTTCAAAATTAAATTACAATTAAAAAAATTATTTAAAAATATTGCAATTAAAAAGGATCTAATTTCTAATTTAAACAAATAATAATTCTCATTGTTGAATAAAATTATTAATAAACAATTAATTATCTACTTATTAGAATTAGTGTAAATTATTATATTAAATCAAATATTATTTTTTTTTAATTTAATTTAAAATTACATCAACTCAATTAAAAAGCTATTTTCCAAAATTCAAATTTATTTTTTTTTTAGTTTCATTTTGTATAATTAAAATAAAAAACAATTTTCAAAGTTTCTTAGACTATTTTGTTCCTGTTCAAATCAGTATAATTTAAATAAAAATGGTGGAGGAGCTGGGATTTATTTTATAAATTGTCCAAAATCAAAATTTAACGCTGGAAATTCTCACTAGGAGGAAAATGATTATGATTTAAAAATTATCTTAGTATGTTAAGGCTATTTATATCAATACAGTAAACTTAATAAAAATTGTGAAGGAGCTGAGATTTATTTCATATTTTTTTAAATCAGTTTTTTTTTCATTATTGACTAACTTAAGTTACTAATTTGACAAAATTATAGGTATTTTATAAATTAAACGTTAAATTTATATTTTAAAATTCAATTTTAATGCAAATTAACGAAAGAAAAAAAAATATTACCAAGCTTGTTAAAATTTCCAACCTCTATTATTATCGAAACACGAAAGGAAATTATTATAGGTCTATAGATTTTTCCTTTTGATTAAAAAATAAAATAAAATAAAAAATTGATCGAAATCTTAATAATATTGGTATTTTTATTTTTAAAAGCAATCTGGGGCTTTTGGATCGATATCTATTTTATATTTATAGCAATACGAGAGTTTTCTTTTTTGTATTTGAGCACTCTCTTGGGGTTGGCGCAAAAAAAAGAGGGGATTCTAATAATAAAAAGAAAAGAAGATTTTCAACGAATCGCTAAGAAATCTTTAAAAGAAACAAGACTCCTAATGGCGGTTGTAAATGACTGATTGCGTGAGAGAGGGTGAATGTAGAGGAGCTGGGATTTTTTCCAATGGGTGGAGGAGCTAGGAGTCCTTTTTTCTAAGGGGTGATTCTTGATGCTACTACTCCCATCCAGACCGACAGAGACAATGGATGATAATGATTGAACGTGCCTGGGTTACCAAATGGGGTGCAAATCATGGGTTTTCTCCCTTTCTCTACTTTCACATACGACCTGAAAAGTCACCCTTTTGATTGAAATTTCATTAAATCGTTCTATTAATTTAACCAATAGAATGATTATTTTCTGTCGGAGAACAGATCGGCGAATAAAAAAAAAATAAAAGTTAAATTAATTTCATAAAAGAAGAGGAATGTGAATGAAGAAAGATTTTTCGTTGTGTATGTGCTGGGATTATAAAATAAACTTTGCTACTTTAATTTTCATGAAGTATGGCAAAGTTATAAACATCAAAGAGTTTTGTTTTCTATATAATAATAAATAAATTATTCGTGAATTTAATTATATATTTCCTTCCTTTCTTCTTTGTTGAATGCTTATGCTGGTTAATTTTTTTATAATAATTAATTTTACAAGGATGAGAAGAGGCAGAGGAGGGGATAAGTTATATAATTCCAATCAAATGAATCAACACACGCACATGCACACACACTATAATACAAATTCAATCGTCTCTCTCTCTCTATATATATTCCTTGATTGGATTGTGGTCGGTAATAAGGTTAACTAGGTTAACTGGGCTGCCTTTGACTTGATCTATTCATAATAATAATAACATTAATTGTTACTCTCTCTATGGATACCTTTGACTTTGTGATAGAGAAGGAAATTTCAATCTCTATCTCTCTATAATTTTATTCCCTTACAAAAAAAAAATTAATTATTTGTGAAGAATGATTATTTTTTAACATTCCATGAACGTTTTTGGCATCAGAGGACATTAAGATCATTATTTTTCTAATTTAATTGGTAACCAATATATAAATAGTTTCGAAATAAGACCTATAGTTAATTAAAAATTATTCTGACTCAAATAATAAGAGAGATGCATGTGCAGGAATTAAAATTTTTTGGGGTGTATGTGCTGGGATTATAAAATAAAATATACTGATTTCATGTTGTATATTTGATTCCCAACAAAATATTTAGATCGTATTTCAAAATACAAAAAAGACATAATTTAACCTTTGTGTAAACTTATACATACTACAAATTCTACAAAAAATATATAAATTTTTTATTGTCACATTTTAGACGGTGTTTTTAAAAAAGTAGAATAGTTTAAAGAGGCAAAATTAAATTTATATTAATAATTAATGAGAAATATTCAAAATTCATAAGAAAGAAAAGGAAAATTCAAGATATTTCATGGTGTATGTGCTGGGATTATAAAATAAAATTTACTATTTTCATGTTATATATTTTATTTATTTACTTATTTATTTATTTTAACATGTATATAGGGCATATTTGATTTAAAAAAAAATTACAGTATATATATAAAAAAATTCAAACATAATTTAACCTTTATACAAACTACAAACTCTACAAAAATAAATTTTCTATTGTCACATTTCAGAAGGCGTTTTTATTAAAAACAAAGAAGAGAGAGAGAGGATAAAATAAAATTTATAATTAATGAGAAATATTCATAAAATTTTGTTTATTATAATTATAAATACCTATATATACATATATATTTTCTTCTTTAAACAATAAAGATAAAAGCATTTCTAATTTATTATACTCGGTATTCACCTCTTCTCTTCCTCCCCCTCTTCCCCGACCACCTATATATTCATTCACATGTTTTTGTATATTGAAGAGGGGGGGGGGAGATTTCAAAGTGTTTGAAAATTTTCATCAAGTAATGAAATGAAGATGGTTTTATATTTTCCTCTTCTTATTTTGTTTACTTTTAATTAAATTAAAAACAGAGGTGAATGGTGGCGGGGAGGTGGGATTGCAAAAAATAAAAAAGATTTTTATTTTTATCAGAATTCTTATATAATCATTATTGTTTCCAAAAATTATATTTTTAATTTGATCAACAGTAAGCGTTTAGTTGAAATATTTTGTATATATGAAAATTAAAAACACAAAGTTAACTGATAAAAATTATTAATTTTTTTAAATATATAACCTAGTATTTTTAGTTGAATTCTTTTGTAGTATTATTTTCAGATATTTGGAATTAATTCAAACAATATTTATTATCGGAAATTTTATTAAGATATGGCGACTGATATTGCAATTTTTAACAGTTTCGGCCAATCAGTGGACCATTTTCAGGCTGGTATCTCCAACTTTGGCTGTTTCTACAAAATAAACTATTGTGAATGCCAAAAACAATACTTTATATTATAGCTCAATCGCATTTATCCACATTTAAAGGTACCAGCTTGATGATTGTTCATTGAGGGACCGAAACTGTTAGAAATTGCAATTTCATTGGTTAGATCTCAATAAAATTTCCGATATTAAATATTTATTTATTTATCAATAACCAAATATCTCAAAATAATACTACAAAAGAAAACTTTCAAGAATTTAACTAAAAACACTAGCTTATATGTTTCAAAAAAATTAATAACTTTCATACATAATATTTTTTTTATTTTCATATATTTTATTAAATATTTTTATTTTAAAATATTTAAAACTATTAAATGGAAGTTTAAAAAACAAAGGAAACAATGTTGGAAAACTTGGTTCCTAAACTTTCTCTATATGATTGAATATAGAATTTGAATTTATAATTTTCTCGATGAATTCAGAAGAAAAACAATTATATTTTAATTAAAATAACACCCTCCCTTGACGTTTCGATCTCGAGCCTAAGCCATGCTCAGAGTTGAATATTTTTTATTTATAACCATTGTATAATAAATAAATTGTTCTCTATTGATGGTCCAATCGTGCGGGGGCGTTAATATATTCGAAATTCTATTTATTTATAGAAAAATTAAATTTTTCATGATATTAATAATAAATACTTTTTCTTTACTATTATTATGTTGTTAAAAAGGAGTGGACTTGATCATTTCGACTTGTAAACAACACACAAATAATAGTCAATTGTAATAACCTCCCTTTTGTTAGTTTCCTTCTCTTGTCCCAATTTATTTATTCTTTAAATATTTCAAAATAGCCCTTAAATTTTCTTAACAACCTTCTTCTTCCTCTTTTTTTTTATAATAAACCTCTTGAATCGTTCTATTACCTGAATTGAATCATTGATTCCATTTCTTTCTTTAGAAACCTTTCCTCTATCATTTTTTTTCTATATATTATTTAATAAGGTCACAATAGAAAATAAACTCGTTTTCTTTTCAATATTTAGAATTTAGATCTTTTTCCCTTTTCTTACAAAAGGTCAAGTATTGTTAATCTTGATATATTTATATACTTTATTAAACAAAAAAAAAGTTTTTCCGAAATATCTCCTTAACCATAAGATTTAGAATAAAAATAGCTATTAGCACTTTAGTAGACTAAAAGTTCTGCTACAACTTTGCTTTGAAAGATTTTTTTCTAAACCTAATAATTAGCAAGATACATTGATTTAAAATTACGAATTATAAAATTGCTTTTTTTTTTATATTTCAGCAATATCTCCTTAACCATAAGGTTTAGAATAAAAATAGCTATAACACTTTAGTAGATGAAAAGATATGCTACAACTTTTATTTGAAAGATTTCTTTCTCAACCCAATAATTAGCAAGCCTCAATGGTTTGAAATTGCGAATTATAAAATTACTTTTTTATATATATTTCAGCAATATCTCTTTGACCATAAGATAGAATTAAAAGTGCTATTATGATCTTTGTAGAATAGAAAATTTCCAATAAATTTCATATGATCAATTTTTTTCATAACTCAATAATTACCCTTGAGTGTTAAAATTTAAAAATAAAGAAATAAGAATATCGGATTTTTTTTTTCAATTTTTCAGCACTATCTCTTTAACAATAAATTCTGATATAAAATTATTTCCTACATTTTTATAGATGAGAAGATCTGCTATAACAATAAACTTGAAGATTTTTTTTACCTCAATAAGTTGGCGAGTTAGAGTGGTTTAAAATCAAGAAAAAAAATTTTTTAATTTTACTTTTTTCAGCAATATCTTTAATTATTAGACCTTACATAAATATTACTATTAAAATTTTTATAGTTAAAAAGATTTGTAACAACTTTGATTTAAAAGATTTCTTTCGTAACTCAATATTTATTGAGATCTAGGCTTATAAATTACGTTGATATATTAAAAAGAACTAAAATAATTTTTTTTTTCTCAAAATTAGTTCACTAACTCTCAAGTTTACAAAAAAATTGTTCAAATAAATATTTTTGGAAATTCTTTCATTGACAAAAAAGAATATAAGAATTTTTGTTCTAAATATAATGGTTTATGAGATATTATTGAAAATTTAAAAAAATCATATTTTTAAAATTTTTTTGTGTTAAATTTATTTAATTGTAGCTCGTTAACTATTAGATTTAGAAAAAAATCTTTCAAATAAAAATTATAGAAAATTTTTTCCTCTACAAAAATGATAATTACTTGTTTTATTCTAATCCTCATGATTATTGAGATATTTCTTAAAAACTGAAAGATTTTCTATTTTTTTTTTTTTATAAAACACTCCAAGGCTTGGATTATATAGCTAGAAACCATTTTCCTACTTTTATTTCCTTCTCTCTTTCTTTTGCAAATCCTGAGGGTTATTGTCTTCTTAATGCATCCCAAAGAGATGATAATCAAATGCAGACAGAGAAGATGCGATGCGATGCAATGACCAGTTGAAATTCTCAAGCACGTAATCCCTTCCCCTCTTTACCTCCCCTTAAAAAGGGAGAAAAAGAGAGAGAGAGACAATAAAGATTTTTATCCAAATGGAAATCCACTATCTGATCTTATGAACAAAAAAAAAAAAAAAAAAAATATCGATAAAATTGCTGCTACTATATAAACCACTTGCCGAAAACAAAAGAAACAACAACAATCCGTGCAGCAATGCTTTTTGTTTAAAGAGACCCTCACAATAAAAACAATTTTTTTTTCTTTAGAGTTGTTATATTCCAGTAAGTAAAATTGATTAAAAACACTTGGTTACAAGTTTCAAATATTGGAAACTTGTAACCAAGTGTTTTAAATTTATTTTTTTAAATTTTCATAATTCATCTAGTGTATTTTTAAATTAATTGTATACCCTAGAAATGAAATCTCTAAATAAAAGAAATTTTTTTTTTAATTCCTTCTAGTACAATAATTTATGCAGGATGAACTTAAGAAGGTTCCGAAATTAGTTGAGATTTTGTTTACATTTGGATTGGTCTCAAACTTTCAATAACAATTTTTTACTTAAGCAAAATATTGATATATACAAATTTGTCACTTATAACCTAGTGTTTTTAAGCAATTTTGAAAATTTTTATATATACATGATGTTTCAATTAGATTTATTGATTATTTAAATTTAACTAGGTGTTATGTTTCAATGCATTTATTAGTATATTGGTGTGTCATTTTCAAAAGTATTTCTTCTTAGGTGTCGAAATACTTATTTATTAAAATAATTGAAACACATCACTTAGTGCTTTTAATATAATTTATCTTTACCTGCTTGAAGAGTTTGAAGTATAGTCTTTGGTTACCAAATTAAATTTCTAGTCATTTCAAAAATATTCTTAGAGGCACAGAAATATAAATTTATAAAAAAAAAAATAAATAAATAAAGAAAATAAAAAAATAAATAAAATCAAAAATTAAATAAAAAATTTAAAAAAAAAATAAAAAAAAAAAAAATAAATAAAATAAAAATTAAATAAAAATTAAAAAAAAAAGAAAAAAAAAAAAAAAGAAATAAAATTAAAAAAAAATAAATAAAATCAAAAATTAAATAAAATAAAAAAAAATAAATAAATAAAATAAAAAAAGATAAAAAAAAAAAAAAAAAAAACTAACAAGAAATGTGATCCCATTTGGTATTAAATACACCATCAAATTAAATTATAATGATTTCGTTTAAGAAGAAATTCGATAGCTGAGTGGTAATTAATAGTATTAGGTATATGTAGGCAGCCAGCAAAGAAATAAAAAACTCTATTTAAATATCGTCGACGTTTCGGTAATGAAACGCTCCCATCTTTAGGACGATAAATTGCTAATTTTGCTTAGACATGTATGAATCTAAGCAAAATTAACAATTTATCGTCCTGAAGATGGGAGCGATGCATTACCGAAACGTCGATGATATTTAAATAAAACTTTTTTATTTCTTTGCTGGCTGCTGTTAATTATTTCATTTTCTTTTTCTTTCTCCAAAAATTTAATTTAAAAATTTTTTTTTCTTTTCATATTCTATTAAAGAATATCTAAAAAAAATTTTAATATTCCGAGTGTAATAATAATATCCAGAGTTGTAATGGGAAGCAAGGGTGTCGTCATCATCTTCTCTACCTTGAATAGGGTGAATATGTCTCTCATGTGAAACAGGTGCCGCCGCCTCTTCTGGTTTAATTATCCGCGACGACGACGTCGACGACTATCTCCATCTAACCCCCCCCCGCCGCCCCGTCCTTCCTTTTAAATTTATTAAATCAATATTCCAAAAAAAAAGAAAGAAAGAAAAAAATTAAAATTACTTCAAAAAAAATATATAGATATTTAAATTTAATTTTTATTACGTAATAATAAAAGTCTTTCGCTTTTGGTTTGAAACTTTTTTAATCTTGTTTTTTTTTTTTTTAATAAATTGTATTATTATACTAAAAGAAGATAAAATAAAATTTGATATCGAAATGTTGAATTATTATTTAGATTAAAGGTTAAAATCCCAAAATGGGGTGGATGGAATTTAATTAAAAACAACAATTAAGAATTAGGGGTCAAAATTTCACTTCAATATTCCCTTCAGTTTTTTTTTAATGAGGTAAATGTCTTAAATTACGGCATAAAGAGGTGCATCATGCACCAACCCAAGTACCGGTATCTAGCACAATGGTCATAAAATCGGCTCTAATATTGAATTAGAATCAAAAGATCCCAACCATTCATCAGTTAATGATATCAATTTTCAATAAATTTATATTTACCTAAATATAAGTCGTATAATGAGCTCAAGTACCGGTATCTAGCACAATAATAAATACCCGGTTTTATTAATATTGGATCGAAAAATCTCATCATCCTATCCATTCAACTCAAGCCAATGAATTAATATTATTTTAATAAATTTAAATTTATTTAAGTATATATTCATATACCGGTACCTAGCACAATAGCTAACAACCTTTCTTCCCCAATTCTAAAGAAGGATCAGAATCAAAAAATTCCATCCTCCTTTTGTTCCGACTATTAATTATTATTATTATTTATATAAATTTAAATTTTCTTAAGTATAATGTATCCAAATACCGGTATCTAGCACAATAGCTAATAATAATTCATTCCTGTCAATGAATTATCAATTTTTTAATAAATTTTCAATTTAGCTAAGTATTGGATCGAAAAATCTCATAATTCGTATCACGAACCCATTTACCGGTAACTAGCACAATAATCAATACCCAGTTTTATTAATGATGGATCAAAAAATCTTATCTTCCCATTCATTCATTCAAGCCAATGAATTAATATTATTTTATTACATTTTAATTTACTTAAGTAAAATATATCCAAGTACCGGTATCTAGCACAATTGCTAACAACCCGGTTTTAATGATGGATCACAATCAAAAAATTACATCCTCCATTTGTTCCGACCTATTAATTATTATTATTATTATTATTTTAATTACTTGACTTATCTAAGTATAATATATCCAAATACCGGTATCTAACCCCATTGGTCAAAAACCCTGCTTTAATGTTTGATTAAAAAACTTTCCCCCCCCCTCTTGCCCAATATTTTAATAAATTTAAATTTACCTAAGTATAATATACTCAAGTACCGGTATCTAGCCCAATTTATTATATATATTCTCTAAATAGCTGGTTCGTGAATATTCCAATTAAGTAGGGTAGACTAGCCAATAGTGAAATAAAACCAAATTTATTCGTCGACGTTTCGGACGCTCGTCATATTCTTCTTCAAGACTAAGCAGTTGTTAATTGTAAAATTCATTTAATTAGAATTTTTTTCTTTTTCAGTTTTTGCGGCCATTTACAGCTCATCTCTTTCATCTGAGATCAATAAAATAATATTCAATGACCTCGTTTAAATAAATAGCTATTTAATTAAGACAAGCAATTATTTCCGTTTAATAAACAAAGCCAATTCACTCTCTATTAGTTTATATATCCCTGCGTATTTTCAATTATTAAAGGGAATAGGGAGGTGAGTGGGGGAGGGGGAGGGGGGGGGGAATGATCAAACATTGAAGAAGGGATGTGACGTTTCTCTCCCATTTTATTTACCTCCATGTGTGTGTGTATATCGAAAATTAAACCATAAAAACTCTCTTATTGCTGCAATCATTTAATGAGATTAAGGATACAGAGAGGATCAATCAATTTGATCAATTTTTATGAATATAAAATATCAAATTTGAATTTTAAATGAGAGAGAAAGCTTTTTTTTTTTAAACATAATAACATAATCACAAATTTATTTATTATGTGATTAATGTTTAAAAAAAAATCTGGTGTGACTGAGGTAACTTTCTCTTACCTTCAGTAATCGAAAGTTATGTTCTGTGCTTGTCACACCACAAAACATCGACAAGATAAAGAGAGGAGTAATTTCACCTTACGCCAACATACCTGGCGCTCTCTATAAGGTGACTGAACTAGAGGCGGGAATCCCTTTTTTTAGTTTTAATTTATCTAATTAAACCAGTGCTCCAACTAGAGCCAACGGTTACCAAGCAAATATTAATTTTTTTTTTTTTATTTTGTTACAGGTATGTCTTCAGCGTTATTTTTTTAGTTTTCTAAGAATTATCAAAACCTCATATTTTGGTGAGTAAATTCTTTAATTTTTTTTTTTTTTTTTACTCCGTTGCAATTCTTTAATGATATATATAACTTATATATATACATTCCCAAAAGTGTGTTCCCACCAGATTTTTTTTTAATTTAATTATTAATTTATATTTTTTTGTTTTTAATAATAAAAAAATTTAAATAAAGTAGTCGGTACTTATTTGCTAATACTAGCTGCAAGGTCCGCCAGAGGTACACTACTACAGTATATTCCTGATTGTATATTCACATCAGATTTTTTTTTTATTTAATTATTATTAATAATAATTGTATAGGCCTACTTTTTAAAATAAAAAATTGAATTTTTTTTTAGATAAATTTGGTATTAATAGCTGCGTAATCCGCCAAAGGTGAACCCAAGAATTTTTTTCTAATATTTATTTTTAAAAAAAATATTTTTTTGACTAAATTCATTTGAATTTTTGTAAATTAAATAAAAATAATAGAATGGAATGAAATTTTTATTTTTAATATAGTAATAAATACTTGATTTATTTATTTAGATGATTTTTTTTTTAAGTTTTGTGATTTTAATATTTTTTTAAATATAGAACTACCATTAGATTTGCTATTTTTTTTAACTAAAAATTCCATTTTATTTAATTTGTTTTAATATAAAGTTACATGTTTGTATATACAATCTGAATGGCTCCCCGTGGCGAGTTGTGCAGCTAGCAAAAAAACAAAATTCCAACAGACACGCATCCTGTATATAAATAAATAGTAGAACAGACAGACTGAGCTTAAAGGGAAGGAAATGTTTATGTTTATGTTATTGGGCAAGACATTTATGAAATTAACCTATAAAAGAAAATTATTATTATTATTATTAAGAATCTCTAGAATAAATATTTAATAAAAATTTGATTAAATATTTACTATTGAAAAAACGAGCAATTTTTTTTTTTTATTTATTTCTTTAAGCAAACATTTAACAGACATCGGAAATTTTTAGTAACTGATAATTAAAAAAAAAAAAAATGGATGTTAAATAAAATCAAATTAATAAATCTCTTTATAGGATGTTTCTATTAATCACAAAATTTCAGTCATATTAGGCCAAAAACCGGAGTTACCGAGTGGCAACGCCATAATAGATAGACCAAGAACATAATAATATTATTAATAATAAGACTCTACTTAAATGATTATAGAGACGTATTTAATGATCCATCATCAGTCAATAAATCCTTAATACCTGCCTCAATATCAACCAATGCATACTAATGTCTGAATCCAACAACACGTGTAATAATACAATATAATCTTTGAAGGATTCCTCATTAAGGATTAGATTTGTAAAATAATAATTTTTCAAATCATATGAGTGTCAAGAAATTTTGTATTATTTCGTAGTTTTTCTAAAAAGTTTAAAAATTGCTTAACATTTTACAAAAAACCCCATAAAAATCGGTCAACTAGTTTCAGAGTTATTGTCTAATAAACATAGAAATAAAATATAAATCTCACAATTATTATTCTATAATTAATTAAATATATTAAATTTAATTTAATTTGTATTTCAGATTGAATTATAATTTAATAAAAATTATTTTTATAAAATGTAATATTTATAAAATTCAAAGAGTGAGATTTAATTTTAATTTATCTTTTTCATTTATAATACATTTACTAGGAAACTAATGAACGGATTTTGATGGGACTTTTTTCAATGTATATAGATTTTCACAAGGATAGTTTTAAGACTATTTATTATTATAAAGAAAGCACAGTAAAGTGTCTAAAACTAAAAATATCTATAAATATAGTTATTTTAAATAAATAAAATTTAATTAACGTCTTTCTCTAAAGCGGTCTATGCAGCTAGTAATATTTAATATTAAAAATAAATATTTTTTTTTTATATCCTGATCGTGATTTGACGATTCCGGTCTTCCCTTTTTCGTTCTTTCTTCAAATAATAATAAAATTCATAATATATACGTAACCTACAAAAAAAAAAAATTCCATAGACACCTGTTTAAACATTTTTATGACCGACTACGGAGATGAGATTTTTTAAATCAATAATAACACACACACACACACACACATGCATACATTATGCATGGAATATTATAAATTCAACCGATTAACAGAAAT
Organism: Euborellia annulipes; assembly: GCA_023213315.1. NCBI lineage: Eukaryota > Metazoa > Arthropoda > Insecta > Dermaptera > Anisolabididae > Euborellia > Euborellia annulipes. Next base: position 522,944 of record JAKCPI010004259.1, read on the forward strand.
CTTTTTTTACAAATAACTTCTGAACCAATGAACGGATTATCATGAAACTTTCTCCAGACCTAGATGCTATAGTTCTAATTATTATAGCTGTGTTTCAAAAGATTTGGAAGCTGAGAAAAACCTAGTACACGATAATAATTTACAGCTAATTTTTACAGCTCCTTACTGACTGATTAATTTCTCGTATTAATATCTTCTTAGGTTCATAAATTTCATCATAATTCAATAAATAGTTCTAGAGATATATTAATAATAAAAAGTTATTCATTTCTTTTAATTAAATTATAAAAAAACCACCATAAAAATCCGTCAAGTAGTTTCAGAATTAATGGTTAATAAAGAGAGAATTAAAAATTATAATATAAATCTCATAATTATTATTCTATAATTAATTAAATATATTAAATTTCATTTATTTATTTTTCAAATTAAATTATAATTTAATAAAATTATTTTAAAAAAATTTATATGAATAATTATAAAATTCTAATTGAGAGATTAAATTTGAATTTTTTTGTTTTTCATTCATAACTAATTTACTTGGAAACTAATGAACGGATTTTGATGGGACTTTTTTCAACGTATAGAGATTTTCACAGGGTATAGTTTTAAGACTATTTATTATTATATAAAGAAAACACTCCTGAAGTATCTGAAACTAAAAAAATTCTATAAAATAATAATAAAAAAGATATATTTATAAAAAAAATAGGGAGGAGGGAATTTAGATTTTTTACAATCATATTACTTTCCCTTTAATTTGTATAATCTCCTGATTTCATTTATTTATAAATAGCCACAAAGAGTTAAAAGGATAATCCGTTATTTTAATTTCTGAACGCCCATCCCCTTCTTTCAATATGATAATTTAAAGGAGAAATAGATAAAGACATCAAGTAGCTAGCTATTAAGTAATACAAAAGAGAGAAAAATTACCGCCCTTTTTTTGTTTTTGTTTTTGTTTTGTCTTTAGAGTGTGTTATTAATCATGTCCCATGGCAGCGGGGCATATAAAAAAATAAGATCCCAATTGGGACTTGTCTAAGATTAGTATTTTCTTTAAATCAAGCATATAATTTAACTTAAAATTGTTATATTTAAGCATGATTTCATTAAATCATTAAAACTAAATACACAAATTGATATGTTTCAATATATTACACAGGACAACAAAAATTCCTTTATTTTTATTGGGTATTTGAAGCTATTCCTGGGTATTTGGGTAGCGTTGATTCCAAAAATGCCATCAGTTTTGCCCCATCACGTCAGATTTTAGAGCTATAGAGAAAATAAAATTTCAATAGAAAATGTGCTCTAAAGGGGGGGGGGGGGGGGGGGGGGGGGGGGGGGGGGGGGGGGGGGGGGGGGGGGGGGGGGGGGAAAAGGGGAAGGAGGAAAGAGGGGAAGAGAGGAGGAGGGAGGAAGGGAAAGAAAGGAAGGTTGAAATTGTAGATAGAAGGAAGCGGCTCTAATTTTATATTACCTGGATTTTTTTAAGGCGTCACCCTTTAAAAATATGCAGATAGTTATAATACAGTGCATATAAATTTTAAGTTTCATCCCAATCGGAGGTCATTTAGACGTGCCGCAAACGGCTAAAAGTTTAGAAAAATCGAATTTTTTCAGTTTTTTTTTGCTTTGGTCACCCCTAATACAATTTTAGGTATCCCTGAATGAAAAAAAAATATATTTACGATATTCTATAGTTCATTGGCTTTCTAAAAATTATTCATTCGTAAAAATTTGTTAGTTATTAACGAAATTATTAATAAAAACGTCACCAAAGAAAAAGCACAAGTACACTCGCTGGTCGAAAAAAATGGACCACCTGGAAGTGGCCCGGCTAGGCGCGAAGCCCGCCGAAGGCAGGCAGCGCGGCTAGTAATAATAAATATGATAAGCCCCCGTATTGCCTCAGGAACCGAGAGAAGGATAATTTTTAAAAAGTAATATATTGTGTATATCGAAGTTTATATAAACTATTTTCTCTTTGTCTAATAAAAAACAACAACAACGTTTCGGTAATGATAGATGCCTTTGTCAGTTCTGAATGTTTATTTTTCAAAAAAACTAAATGACCCTTTTATTTAAGAAAATCTATTTTCTAATTTTTTTTTTGTTTTTTTTTTATTTTTTTGACGTACAAATAACGAATTATTATTTTAGGATCTAAAATAAACAAGGGGATTTTTTTTTGGTTGGAAGAAAGAAAAGGGGAATTATATCGTCTCTCGTTATCATTTACATTTCAAGAAAAGTCAGGTCTATAATTAGGATGTTCTGAATCCCAGAGAGACTCTCTCTCTCTCTCTTTCTAAATATTTAAACATGGATTTTGGAACATCTTCAATTCAAATGAGTTTACAATTTTAGATCAAAAAGATAGAGAAAAGGAAGAAACATTTATCTATCTATCTATCTGTCTATATGGCGTTTTATTTGTTATTGAGAATAAGGGCCTTCACTTCTAGTCAATTAGCAAATTTATCCGATAGATAGACAAACAAGAACACGCTTAACCTACGAGTTAAAAAATTAGTTTTTTAATTTTTAATTAGCTATCTGAGGATTAAGAATAGTTACCATTAATTTCAAATAAATATTATATGAATATAACAATATATTACAATAACAATATAAGGATAAAATATTGTACAGTGAGCGCCACAATTAAGTCCCCCCTCTGATAGCTTAAGCCTTAAGTATATTGTGTAAAGTAAAATAATTTTAATGGCGTAAAACGTAAAATCTGGTACAGATGATTTATTTTACCTTTTCATATTTAAAATTATTTCACCATTTACCATATACTTAAGGCTAAAGCTATCAGGTGGGGACTTAATTGTGGCGCTCACTGTACTGTACAACAAGGAAAAGAAAAAAAGCAGATAAAATATGAAAGTTATGTGGGTGTCGAGTTTAACAAAACAGACCACTTTAGGAATAGAGGTTATTTAAATTCACTATATTTATAGAATTTTTTTACTTTTAGATATAGTAGTGTGTTTTTTCTAAAATAATTCTTAATCCTCGTAAAATTCTCTATACATTGAAAAAAGTCCCATTAAAATCCGTTCACTAGTTTCCAAGTAAATCTGTTATAAATGAAAAAAAAAAATTCAAATTAAATCTAATAAATTAGAATATATGCATATAAAATATTGAATTTTTATTTTTAATAATTTAATTTGAAATAAAAATAAATGAAATTTAATATTTTTAATTAATTATAAGTATAATAATTATGAGGTTTATATTGTAATATTTAATTCCCTGTTTGTTAAATATTAATTTTTAAACTACTTGACGGATTTTTATGGGTTTTTTTTTTTATCAAATATTAAGAAATTTTAAAACTTTTTAAAAAGGTCAAATTTTAATTCTTCAATCAACTTTTTCTATTGCAAGATTTTGATTTATCATTAAAATTTAATTTATAATACTACTATTAATTTTTTTGTTTGATCTTTTCCATTAATTCTGACTCCGTCCATTCCGAAGTTTCGCTCTGAATTTCGCAACAACCGAATTCACCACGGTATTTTGCTGATTGAGGAGAATACTGTGTTTTGTGATCAGGGACAAAATATTTAAGTTCTTACGTTTTAAAGAGGCTATAGGGGAATGATATAGAGATGATAAGACATTCATGTTTATTAATTAATAAACCTGGTGCGCCACCGGACTACGAAGTACCATCAAGAGATGGTCTAGACGTGTGGGGTTGTCCAATATCTCTTCTCTTGATGGTACGTTGACCCTCTCCAACTGGCTCGAGCCCTCCTGCGGCAGACCCTTGTTTTTCCTTATTCATGTGTCGTAATTTTTCAGTCAACTACATAAATATACATATATGCCTCATTGTATTTGTTAAAATTTTATGTATTTTATAAAATCCTATCTATATATTTTTGAGTTCAACTGCCAATAAGACTTTTCGGATTAAATCGGTCAGTGTGCAATGGACAAGAAAAATTATTGATGGTGGACGAGCCCAGGATCTCCAACCTATCCGGAACATATATCATATTATCTCCAGGTGGCATTGAAATGTGAAAAAAATTAGCTTACGTCATCATATATTCTTTACATATATATTTGATTTAATAATATTCATAATAAAAAAAAGGGAAATAATTAACATAAATGAACATGATTTGGCAAATTGTTTTTTTTTTTTTTTTGCATTCGTTGGAGAAAGATATATCATCTTAAAAAAAAAAACGTTTATCCATATGGATGGGTGGCTATTGTTCCTTTTGAAAGGAGGAGGAGGAGGAGGAGGCGCCGTTATGAATGAACGTCTCATAAATTGATTAACATAGTGTGTGTGTGTGTGTGTGTCCCACCTCTAAGGGGGGGATCAAAAGGCCGCTCAATTGAAGTGCGATGTCAATGTAGACAAAAGACTTCCCTCCCCCCCCCTCGCCACCCTCTACTTTATTGGTTAGACAAATGAGCCAATTCTTGTTGAGGAGAATGACCTTTCAACTTCAAAAACACTGTGTGTTCATACTACACACTACAGAAGTGAAATTTTTCACTCTAGAATTAAAAATTAATTTAAACAAAATACGTACATTTCTCAAAATGACACATTAAATCGAGTATTTATACTACTAAATATATTGACTTAATATTAATAACTAATTTCCTGGGATATCATAAAGAGATCGCTAAACTGGTGGTACAAGCTAAGCTCTCTCTTGGATCATCCGACAGCCCGTCCGGAGCCCACTCTGAACATCCCTCTTGGGTCATGGTCCAGCCCTTGCGGACCCCACTCTCAAATCTGGCTTATGAATAAATATCTGAAATTATAATAAAAATTAAAAAAAAATAAATAGATTTAAAAAAAAAATTTATATAAAAAAAGAAATTAAAAAAAATAAATTAATTAATAATCATCAATTGGGCAAAAATCCCAATATTTAAACAGCGAAGCAGATTACAACCCTGATTACAACCCCCCGTGACCAGAGAAGCACACTCTAACACGCTAAGATGAATTAAAATATCTCAAATGGGTAGGCTCAAAAAAATTTCTGAGAATTTTTCCCCATTTTAAAACAATGGATTTTATCTCCATATGACTTTATGTGGCAACATAGAAGAGCCAAGATCGTTACTGTTAAGTAATGCCAAAGCGTGACTGAAATTCGAATGGTTTCCGAAAAGCAAGCCTGTGAAACGTCCCCAGGTAGCTATCTGTACGAATTATATAAAAAAAGATTTAAATAAAAACTCTAATGGTCTCAAAAGGGAAAATAAAGAAATTTTGTTTGTTTGTGTCCCATGATCCACAAAATTAAAACTCAAATTCTCAACGTATAAAAAAAAATCCCATAAAAATCCGTCAAGTAATTTCCTAGTCAATAATAAGAGAATTAAAAATTTAAATATTAAATTAATTAAATCTTGCAATTATTATTCTATAACTATTCATTTATTTTAAATTTTAATTTTAGTATTTTAAAATTATTAAAAAATTTTAATATATATGTATAATAATACATAATAATACACATATTATACAAAAATAAAATAATAATAATAATAATAATATATAATATACATTTTATATGTATATAAGATAAATTGTATAAGATAGAATGTTTAGAATCATAACGTGATTATATCTGAAATTCTACTTGTAGAAGGCAAGAGAATGAGTGATCAAAACCTTGTTTCTTATACAAATAAGCCACACTTTACTCGAAAACAAGAGGTTTTATTTAATCCTACTAAAACAAAATTATTTCTCTCATAGGTAAATTTTTTATCAGTAGAAATACTAAATCCCAGCGCTCCACCACCATTTTATTTATGATTAGGTGAAATTATATTATAAATTTTTTATCAGTATCTCTACTGATAAAAAATTTACCTTTGAGCATAAATGCTCAAAAAAAAGATCTGATGAAGATAAAAACGTTGTCTATAAAATAATAAATATGTATTTTTAAATTTCAAAAACATTCAAATGAGTTAGCTACTTTAATAAAAGTGAAACTTGGTAAAATTTCATCCTTTTCTGCTGAGTGGTTTATAAAGACAGTTATTTTCCACAATCAACATACCAGGGAAAAAATCGTTATCTGTACACATAATTTTGTTTTTTTATTTTTATAATAAAACACAAATTTTGATATTTTAATGGTGGTGGGGTGAATAATGAATTTGTGAATAAACATTTGATAACAAACTCCCCCCCTCCTCTCTCTTTTTCTGGCCAATACAAAATTCAAATTCACTTCGCCCTCCCCCTCCATATGTAATCAGATTTTTTTTTTTAATTTAATTTTGTTTTTGCCAATAAATAACGAACTAAATCCCAGCGCTCCACCACCATTTTATTTATTATTAGGTGAAATTATATTATTTCAATTTCATAAAAAAAAAATAGATGTTTTCTCTTTTGAAAAATATGTATGTTTTTTTTAATATAGTATTTTATATTCAATTTGTGATGATAGAGAGGAATTTGTTTGTTTTTTTTTTTGTTATTGTTAATAATAAATAAATAAACAGTTTTTGTTATTTATTGTATCTATCATGAAAATATTTATAAAAAATGCAGAGCTCTCTTGCTTTCTATATATACAAAATTACGTAAACAGAATCACTTGTATTGTGATCATGTAAAAAATCTGGCTTTTGGAACCACTCAGCAGAAAAGGATAAAAATTTTTTTAAGATTCACTCTTATTAAAATAATTAATTCAATTGAAATTAAAAAAATGGATATTTATTATTATATTAATAGCGTTTTTGTATTCATCAAGTCTTTTTTTTTTTAAATACTGGTAAAAAATTTATCTAGGAGAGAGGATCAATTTTGTTTTAGTAGGTTTAAATAAAAAATACTGTGTTTTTGGGTCAACTCTGGTTTATTTGTATAAGAAACAACTCATTCTGTTGCCTTCTACATGTAGATATTCTGTTTCTGAACGTTTTATCTTATACAAATTAACAAACTAAAATAAAATTATAAAATTTTTGTTTTTGTTAAAATAATGTAAATTTATTTCAATAAATTTTATAAAATTTTGCTTTAAAACGTTTTTTTTTTTTAAGAAGAATATTACCTCAAAAATCCGTTTAATATACAGAATATTGTATATTATTTTTTATAGAATTTCAATTGTGTGATTTAATTATTTTATTTTTTTTTTTTTAGCTTTTTTGTTTTATAACTCAAAAACTACTTGACGAATTTTCATGGGGTTTTTTTCATTGTCAAGAGAATTTTTCGATGCTTATTTTATTCTTGGTCTTATTAAAAAAAACATTTATTTTTGGAGTCAAAAATTAAAAAAAAAAGATTAAAAAATTTTTTTTTTAAATACTTTAGTAACACCCTGTGATTTGAATTTTTTAATTTTTCACCCACTAAAAATATACTATTCATATATAAAACAGATAAATAGAAAATTTTAGACTAGTAGGACCTAATTTAGTGGTACCTTGTGAAGTCTTTAATTTTTCACCATATATTCCACCTACTTTTAAAAAATTTACTTTTATTAATTAATATTTTATGAATTTTACTCCAAAAGACCTGATGGGTAAAAACTTATTGTAAGCTGAAAACAGAGAGAGGGAAGAAGTCTCCTTTTAAGCGGGCCGTGAACCTAGTTAATTGATAAACAAATACAATGATTGGTTTTTTTTTTTGCCTTCATTCCCAGAGAAAGAGAAAGAGAGATGAATGCCCTTTGTCGGTAGTTCTAGTGTTTGTTAAATATTAATGCTCTGACTTGGGCTTATCTATCACACACACACACACTCACAATATAGAGATATCTTGTTCAAACAAGTGAGAGTTGACTTAACGCTTACCTTAAATTCTCTATTTAATAAGAAAAAAAAAAAGAGGGAAGGAATAATTTTACATACACATAGTGAGTGCATTCCATTGAAGAAGAAAGACATCCGGAGGGAAGGAAGAAGGTGTTAAAAGGGCCTCCGACATAAAGAAAGAATCCCTTCACTCAAAAGGTGTCAAATAGAGGGAGAGAAGGGAAATAAATAGAAAAAATCTGGTGTGACTGGCGCACAGCACACAACTTTCTCTTACCCTTCGGTAAGAGAAAGTTGCGCACTGTGCTGGTCACACCAGATTTTTTGTGTCGAGATATATTTAGTTTCCCATAGCACCTTAGTTTCAAACTTGCATTTTAAATGTTGACTGCTTGAAATAAACTATGGTTATTTTTCAAAATTTTAATCTCATATTTGGACATTTTATACACAATATAGAATCGTAAATAAATACAAAATTTCATAAGAATTGGAAAAAAATTTTAAATGCGTAAAAAGTTCCAAAGGGGACCCCCTTTTGAATCGAAATTAACATACAAATCCCTATAGGAAATTAACATTGGTCAAATGCGAAGATAAGGTGGAAAGTTTAATACGCGTAGAAAGAGAGAAGATAATTTTGTGAGAGAGAGAGAGACATATATGTTTTCTTTGAAACAATTAAAGACACAAATAAATTTAAAAAAAATGGGAATTTAAATAATAATTGATTTTTAATCTAATAAAAAGAAAAAGATTTAAATTCCGTTACCATGGCAACCATTTCTATCTTTCCTATGAAGAACAAGAGTAAAGTGGTCTTCAGAAGATTTCAACGGCAAAATGAGAATATACATTTTAAAGAGCATCTAAAAAATAATTGATTTTTGAATTTTAAAAAAAATCCTTGGAGGGAATTTTGAGAAAATCGAAAAAAACTGAAAAAGTACATCAGTAAAGTACTAGTACTTTTTGGCCGATTTTGTTCAAAAGCTTATTTTGAGATTCTTCAAAGGTACTTAAGTTAAATATAAAATTTCAACCCGGTAGCTCAACTCCTTCATGCTAAAAAAATGGTTCCACACATACAGACACACAGCACACAGACACACACACACACACACACACACACACAGACCAATTTGCGGGACCCACTTTTTTTTGGACTCAGGGGACCTCAAAACATGTATATCCATCAAAATCTCGACATCGAATTTTTGACATGATCGCAATACTTTCTCTCCTATATATTTCATATATAGGGTACGAGAAAGTAAAAAGTATCCCATAAAAATTCGTTAACTAGTTTTTAAATAAAATTTCCAAAAATTACTTAACGGATTTTTATGGGGATTTTTTTTTTTTTTGTATATCTAGTCTGTATCAAGGGCGGATCCAGAGGTGTTTCTCGGGGAGGGAGGGGGGGGGGGGGGGGTAATCTGGTGTGATTCGTCGCACAGCACACTATTTTTTTCTTAATTTCAGTAATTTAAGCGCCCATTCTGTACTTGTTTCAAATTTGATATAAAGAATGAGCAAAGCAGCTAGTTTTACATGAATTTTATTTTTAAAATTAAATTTAGGGTCAAGGCTAAGGGTTTTATTGTCAAACCAAGACCAACGGTGCGGTCGGATAAGGAACTATCTACAGGGCCAGGTTAATGTCTGAAAATATATATCCTCGCCAAGTTATATTGGCCATACACAATTGTAAATAGCTCAACCATGTTAATTCCTACATTTTTTTTTCTCATACAATGGGCAGAGAGTGACTGAATAAAAAAAAAAAAAATTTGGGCATTAACATGTTTGAGCCATTTACAATTGTGTATGTCCAATATAACTTAACGAGGATATATATTTTCAGGACCTGAAGATGGTCCCACCGAAACGTCGGCCTAGTTTGACAATAAAGTGAAATATAAATTAGCTGGTTTGCTCATTCTTTCTACCAAATTTTGAAATTACAATCGTAGGCGGATTTTATATAATATAGGCTTTATAAGAGAAAAACAACAGAAAAAAAGAAGCTCATAAAAATTCGTTAACTAGTTTTTGAATTAAATTTCCAAAACTACTTAACGGATTATTATGGGGGCTCTATATGTAGTTTTTACACAATATTAATTTTTGAATTTATTGATACAATAAAATAAGCTGCCCGCCGAAGACGGAATTAGTATTTTATAAAAAAATATAATAAAAAAAATTAATTCGGCATCAGCACCTATGTTCTTTTTTTTAATTTACAATCCGATTGTTAACGATGGAATATTCATTAAATATTCAACTAAATAAATAGACAAGAATAATTTGACAGCAAAAAAAAAAAAAAAAAAAAAAAGAGAGAAAGAATCTTGGCGCGTGTAAATCATAACCACCTGTCGAGTTGAGTTTGAGGGTGTCTCTTTGTGTGTTTGTTGTATGTATCCCAGAGCCCCCCACCATGCCACTCCCCCCCTCTCTACTATTAAATAAATGAGGCAACTCCTGTTTGCTTGCTTGCCTTCTTCCTTCCTATTACGTCACTTCTACATTCATTTCTTCAAATGTATTTAATAATCAAGCTAATGGTTGGTTGGTTGAAGGAAAACTTTTTATTTAGAGTATGTAAACTTTGGTTTTAATTAGATTGAAAAAATACTATTGGTATCAAAATGATCAAGACAAACTTCTTTATAAAGCTACTAATATTCCCGAGATCAAAGAGAAATTTATCTTATCTTATAAGCTACTACAGGAAATTTAATACACATTTAAAAAAATCCCATAAAAATCCGTTAAGTAGTTTTAGAAATTTTTCAAAACTACTTAACGGATTTTTATGGGATTGTTTTTTCTGTATTTATAGGCGAAAATAAATTATGATAATAAATCAGCGTGAATATATCAAAAATATATAAATGGGTTTCATATTTTCCTTTAAATATTATTAAAATTCGAATTTACTATAATTTATGACATATCACATATTTCACTTTTTTTCATATTAAAATATTAACCCCTCATAAAAAGGGAGATTGATCTTAACGGTGAAAAAATTCGTTAAGTAGTTTTAGAATTAAACATTTTTCAAAACTATAAAAATATGAATTTTCAATCGTTTTTCATATACTTTCGTGCTTTAATTTTAATATACCCAGTGTCAAGTTCATATACCTGTTGATTAAGTTAAAAAAAATATGAATTAAATTTAAGTAGATTAAAAAGTATAACTTAGTATTCCTAACAACGTAGGTGTTCGAGATGGTTAAAGCGTCATAGATGTGAACAGCTCTAGTTCAAACCTCTGGAGAGGCGGTTTTTTTTTTTAAGTGTATTAATTTTTCATAAACCCGTTTATGAAACTTTTAATAAATTGTATTTATGAAAGTTCATTTTTGGTTTATGAACTTTTTCATATACCCGAAAATAAAATTCATAAATAGTTTATGTAACAGACTTCCTATACATGTTTATGAATATCCCTTGAAAATGAAAATATGAAGAGATTTATGCTGAAGAACTTTGACAGCTGAAACAATTGATTTGAAGCTCTCTTTAGAATCAGAATTCAAGGCGCATGTCATTATTATATTCTAATTGGTCCAGGGGATATTATTTAGACATCTAGCGCAAGAGGCAGAAACTCTACCACTGAGCTATGCCGCATTAAATAAAAAAGAAGAAATTTATGCTGAAGAACTTTGACAGATGAAACAATTGTATCTATCTATGTTTATGAATATCCGTTGAAAATTTTTAACAGTGTACTTAACGGATTTTTTTTCTGTATATTTAGGCTTATAGGCTAAAATAAATTATGATTGCGTGAATATATCAAAAATAAATAAATGAATTCCATATTTTCTTTCAAATATTATTAAGAATTCCTTTAAATAGTCGAATTTACTATAATTTATGACTTAGCATTTATTTCACTTTTCTTCACATTAAATATTAACTTCTCAAAATACATTAATTATAAGGATGAAAAAAAATCTCATAAAAATTGGTCAAGTGATTTTGACGATATCAAGAAAGATATATTTTGAAAAAAATGGTTAATGGAGTTAAAAAATTGTATAACAAAAAACACAAATAGGCCTATCTTTATATGAATGTGCCTAACATATCTATATCTATGTGTTTGTAACTAGATAATTCAAAAACTACTTGACGGATTTTTTTTTTTTGTTTTTTTTTTATCCTGAAGAGAATTTTCTTTTGAAAGTTATAGGTAATAATAAATTCAAGAATAACCCCCTTTTTTTTAATAAGAACCAAATTATAGTCAAAATACAGTATGATAAAGAAGTTGTGTGGTGGCCATATCCTGTTTTGATAACTCAATTTATTATATTAAGAAGAAAGGAGGAATGAATTAATAATGATCATTTTTCATTCAAATGACATATGCATAGTTTGTTTGTTTGTTTGAATTTATTATTATTATAATTATCTTTAAAACAAGTTTGTGGTGTGTGTGTGTGTGTCTATCTTCCTTCTTCTTTTTTTCTTCCTTAACGCCCTCTCTCTTTCTGTCAACTAATGTCAACCAACAATGAAAATTATGTTTGATATTTTCAAGGCGCACCACTGAGCTATGCCGAATTATTTCATTCTGCAAAAGAAGAAATATGAAGAGATGTATGCTGAGGAACTTTGACAGATGAAACAACTTCACAAGAGGCGGATAATCTATCGCTGAGTTATGCCGCATGAAATAAAAAAGAAGAAATATGAAGCGATTTATCCTGAGAAACTTTGACAGATGAAACAATTGCACAGGAGGCGGATACTCTATCGCTGAATTATGCCGCATGAAATAAAAAAGAAGAAATATGAAGCGATTTATGCTGAGAAACTTTGACAGATGAAACAATTGCACAGGAGGCGGATACTCTATCGCTGAATTATGCCGCATGAAATAAAAAAGAAGAAATATGAAGCGATTTATGCTGAGAACCTTTGACAGATGAAACAATTGCACAGGAGGCGGATACTCTATCGCTGAATTATGCCGCATGAAATAAAAAAGAAGAAATATGAAGCGATTTATGCTGAGAAACTTTGACAGATGAAACAATTGCACTAGAGGTCTAAATAAAATCCCGTGGGCCAATTAGAATATAATAATGACAGGCGCCTTGAATTATGAATGTAAAAAGAGATCGATTCAATTGTTTCATCTGTCAAAGTTCCTCCGCATAAATCTCTTCATATTTCTTCTTTTTTTATTTTATGCGGCATAGCTCAGAGGTAGAGTAGTTTCTGTTTCTTGCGCTAGAGGTCTAACTAATAATCCCGTGGGCCAATTAGAATATAATAAAGACATGCGCCTTGAATTCTAATTTTAAAGAATAAAAGTAATAATATTAAATATTTTGGACCATTATTTATAATCAAATTTTTTCAATATGGGAAGTAGGCCTAGATGTTTTGTCTGAAATTTTGTAAATTTTTTTTTTATACAAAGTAGCTGATTATAACGACATTACTATATTTCCGAAGATGGTTTAAACCGGAACCGAAACGTCGTTATTTTATATTTTTTTTTTCTACTTTTCAACAATATCAGTAGTTTTGTTAGAGGGGCCGACCCCTATTCCGATTTAATGATAGACCACATTCACAAAAATTCTCTACAAATTAAAAAAAAATCCCATTAGTTTACGCATACAGGACAAACAAATATATTTTTACGTCATCGATTAAACTCCATTATAGAACTATTAATTATTCGAACGGATGTTTAAAATTTAAAATCAAAATGGTACAATCTAAACTTGATTGGAAAATAATAATAATAATAAACAACAACAACAACAACGGATTTGTTTATAGTCTGTTCGTTCACTTGAGCTATAGGACAGGGAGGAGGAGGGAGGGGGGGTGGAGAACGATCCATTATCGATAATGAATTGACTCGGAAACGGCTCCCCTTCCTGGGGGGTGATTTATCTATAATGATACCCTCAAAAAAAAAAAAAAAAAAATCATGTCCGGACTATTCTACTGTGGTTACACGCAAATCCAATCGGCCACTGTGCGTGAATCAAATAATCTCTCTCTCTCTCTCTTTCTCACTTCAATATATTCACCTTTCAATCACATCCCCCTGTTGACAAAATTTTGCACTTAGAATTAAAAAAAAAAAAAAAATGTTAATTAAATTTTCACATTTTCAAAATAAAAGTATTGGAATGACGTATTTATTCTTATTTATCAATGATGGGTTAAAGATAAGGGTGTGTGGTCACTTTTTTTTTTAAACAGGCAACTGTTACTGATATTTTTATGAACGAAGTTCTTTTACGCGGCTTAGGGTGAAAAAATGTCACGTAACAAAAAAGCGTTACAGCGCCCGAGCGCCGGCGTGGCTAGCCGAAGACTTGGAGAGGCCACGCCTACCCCCCACCGGCTCTAGAGAATTCTTTTTCTACTGTATATTTTTAAAAATAAATAATTATATTCTTTTTTTTAAATATTCATATTAAATTATATTCGGAGTTGAAGAAAAGGTGTGAGGAACTTTGGTCCTGGAGAGGGTCCCACACGTTTGCTTTTTTCTTTTTTATATCTCCCCCCCTCGAATTATAATTTGAATTAATCTTTTATATAAAATTCCTTATTCATTCAAAGAAATCCGTCTAATAGATTTATATAAATTTGAATTAATAAATATTCAATTATATGTTATTTTCCCTTATCAGGTATCTCATTAAAGTCATTATATAATTAATTTAAAAACACTGAGTGTTTAGAAAAATAAATTCTCTCTTCGTAAAATTATTTACTTATTGAAAAAAAACCCCATCAAATTCCGTCAAGTAGTTTTAAAGCTAACAAAAGAAAAAAAGAAAATTAAATCTCACACTTGTAATTCTATAATTAATCATATATTCATTAAATTTTATTTCCCATTTTTGTTATTTAATTTTAACAATTAACGAAAAATAATATTATTAAGATCTAATTAAAATAATAAATGATTGTTAAAAAAACATTTAAAGAAATAATAATAATGAGATTTAATTAAAATTAATTTAAATTAAAAAAAAAAATAAGAAAAAATTTGTTCTATATTTCGCAAATGATTTAATTAAATTCTCATTTACAATAATTATAGTTAAATAAATAAACTACGGTTTTTATTTTTTGCTTATATGAATTTCGACATTAATACATCATCTTCTAATTTAATTAATTAGATTGATAATAAATTATGTAATACGCTAAAAATAAAAACATTTTGAAACTTAACCTAGTGCAATATTACATTTAAATCCTATAATTATTATAAATGAGAATTTAATTAAATTTTTCAACTAAAAGTGTCAACGGTGAATTCTTTGGATTATATTGGAAATGATTTAAGAAATTATTATTATTTTATAAGAACTTCACATTTGAGTTTGATTTTATCTAAAGCCAAAATTTATTTTAATTATTTAAAATTAATGAATATAGTCTAATTAAAATTAAAATAAAATTCAGCATAATGCCAACGTAATTTTGAATAATTAAAAAAACCCCATTAAAATCCGTCAAGTAGTTTCAGGAATTCCAATCTACATGACCGATTTTCATGAGAATTTTCCAGAGTAAGTTATGGGCTTTAATAAATTCGGGGGTGGGGGGGGAATAAGAAGAGAAACTTTGAGAGCAAAATACATTTTGAAATCTGCCTTTTTTTTTTTTATTCTTTATAAATAATTTTCCAAGCAGCCTCTGTGAGTAATCAACCCTAAAAGCAAACTTTTATTTACCCGCCATAGAATTTCCATGTTGACTGAGTGAATTGGTAGGTGTGGGTGGGTCATCCCTCCTACTAACTCTGTTAAGGCCTCTCTCTCTCTCTTATGGTTAGTTAGACTCTCTTCCTCCCTCTCTAATGTAGATTTCTGGTCGAACGGTTTTGCTAAACCATTCAGCCATGATCACAACTCACAACTTACCTAGATTGGATGGATGGATTGCTAAGGTATGGAGAAAACTTAGCCATTATTCAACTTTAAGTTTTGTCACTAACACAACAAACTTTGTATTAGAACGGTGTGAGTGGCTTGACTTTGTATCATTACACTAATTTTATTTGTTGTAAAAAACAAACAATTTGTTGTAAAAAACAAAAAAAAAAAATTATTCACAAATTAAGTAGAAGTTTCGCTTCATTTTATCGATTTGCTTCCTAGTTAAAATTTTTATTGGATACTAAATAATTAATATAAGTAAACAGAGTGTTAATGGCATTAGATAACTAAAAAGTGTAATTTGAACAAATTTTGTTTAATTGTTGTATTTGTATTTTTTTCTTCTTTTTTTTTTCTTTCTTATTAAAAAGGGTCTATTGTCGTAAATTATTAAACAAAATTTTCTATTTCGATGAAAAAAACTCCATAAAAATCGGTAAAATGGACTCGTAATTTGTAATACGTTAACACTAAAATTACTTAACGGATTTTTTTCTAAATAAGTAAATTTATAAGATAAAATAGAAATCGGCGATAATATTTCAAAAATAAATATAAAGGTTTCATATTTCCTTTCAAATATTTATTAAACCCTCGAAAAAATTCGCTATACAATGAAAAAAATCGCATAAAAATCGGTAAAGTGGTTTCGTAATTTCTAATACGTTAGTACCAAAACTACTTGACCGATTTTTATGGGATTTTTTTCATCATATTTTCTAGAGTAAGTTACAGGGTTTAATAAATTCGTGAACTTCTTGGTTTTGATAAAAATTTTTCCCTTCCTGATAAATGTTGAGTTTAAAAAATAATTACAAATTTTTTTTTATTCTACCCGTCTATGCTAACCACCATTGGGTTAAAAATTATCACATATCATAATAATATAAGCAAAACAAGATTAATACAATAATAAAAATAAACCTTAAAACTACTATGATAAGAAAAAACATAATTCAAAGAAACATTATAAAACAACATGATATGAAATATATGGACCCTGTTTGCAATGGTGTGTAAAAAAAAATTAAATTGAGTTAAAATGGGTAATAAAAAAAAAATATATGGATGAGATGTAACCTTGTTGTGGTTGCTATTATTATTTTACTACATTAATCAAATATAGAATTTTTGTTTTAGACATCATTTCTAAATAAATAAAACCGAGCCACAAAACAACGCTAAAAAAAATGGCTCATAAAAATTCGTCCACTAGTTTCAGAATTCATATAAGAATTAAAAATTGAAATAAAATTAAATCTCACAATTATTATTCTATAATTCATTAAATATAATTTCTTACATTTTATTTAGTTCAATTTTTTTTATTTTTTTATTTTTTTAACATAGAATGTTAGGCGTGTTGCCTACTAGCTTTGACAAGGCGTAAGATAAATATGTTTCTGTATCTTATGTATAATTTTCACATAATTTTTTTGTTAATATATACACACCACAGTTCCACTGTTTTTTTTTTTTTTTTGTTCTAATTTCCTCCAGGTCTCCAGGCGTATATTTTTTTTTAAACTGGAAATGTCCAAGCTTGTAAGACCAAGTTTCTACTTTTAAAGATAAAATTTACATAGTGTTTAAATTTTTTTTTTTTTTTTTTACAAACATAAAGATAATTAATCTTTTCTGTTATCTAATTTCCATTATTATTCAAGAGAATAATCAAATATTTAAAAAAAAAGACTTTCTCTCCATACGTAGAAGGGTATATTATTTCAAACAAATTAGTCAATTGTTATCTTCGTTTTTGTTTTATCTTTCACATTCATTGATTAACCAACTGAGTGACAAGTTGTTTAGAAAGTCATTTCTTCTTGGGTGGGGTATGCATTTCCCGTTTAGATCAGATTCCGTTTTAATATATTCTTTGTATTTCAATTTATAATATTTATAAGTTTGTCGATCGGTCGAAGATATGTTAAAACAAAATCGTATGCATACTAATAGAGAAGTGAAACTTCTACGCAAAATTTACATACATGAAATTTAGCTAAATCGACAGCTGCCTTTTTCTTGTTCCCATGATCTAAAATCTAAATTTCCTGAGCTTCTGATCACGTCAGATCTCATTAGAATCACCAGTGAATAGGGGAAGCAGGATTTCATAAAACATAAAACACTTTAAAAAAGTTTCGTTTCAAAAAAAATTTGAAATCCTCTGAATTCATTTAAGTGCTTTTAGTAATGATATCATAATTTCTCATCACTCAAAAGACTGAAATTTTACATAAAGAAAAAATAAATGAAAAACACTAGGTTATAAGTTTTAAAAATTTATTAAAAAAAATTTTTTTTAAATAAATGAAACTATAACTTAGTGTTTTTAATTTAATTTTTTTTTAATATGTAGGGCTACATAATATTTAACTATAACCAACGGTTGATAGTTATTTCAAAGCATTTAAAATAGATTTTTAATAAATTTCGATTTAAAGACACACTAGGTTATAAGTTTAAAAAGTTTATTAAAAAAATTTTTTTTTTTTAATGAATCTATAACCTAGTGTTTTTAATTTAATTTTTTTTAAATATATACATAATGTTTAACTAGAGCCACCGGTTGATAGTTATTTCACAGCACTTAAAATTTTTTAATAAATATCGGTTTCAAGTATGTTATATAGACCTACAATATATTTTTTCAATTAACATATTTTTTTGTTTTTTTTTGTATATAGGCCTATTCTGAAACTAGACGTCGTTCCGAGTAAAATGATATGTCACACATATATCTTTGTTAAAAAAAATTATTGTAAGCTGCACTTGGAGCACCACTAATTGCCAAACAAAAAAAAGTAATTTTAATTTTAATTAATTAATAAATGCAAGATTTAATTAAATAAATTAAAATTTCAATCTAAAAAAAATAAATAAAATATTTCAATTTTAATTAAAATTAAAATTTTTAATTGAGTTAATTTAAAAGAGAATCTCTTAAATCCCGTAATTATTTATTAAGTAAATTTTTATTCAGCTGCTACCCCAAATATATCATCTATCTTGGTAATTTTTTAATTATCTATCAAATATAATTAAAATTTTAAATTAAATAAAAATTTATAGGATGCTAATTATAATATTTCGATCCATATTTTTGTTTTTTTTTGTTCTCTCTCTCCTCTTAATGAAATTAATAAATCAAGACATTTCCTAAGGGATGAGTAAGTGAGTGAGATAATTATAGGTTAAGGGAGTAGAACGAGTTCCTTTGATTTTTACCGACACGAGAATCAAAAGACCTACCCTAATAGAAATACGATTATATTATTTCTTACTAACTGCACAGCCCGCATTCGGATGACCACTCAAGTACTTTTCTTTAAGAGAATTAAATTTTATAAAAATAAAATCTAATTTTAATTCTTTATACATTAAAAAAAATCTCATAAAAATCCGTCAAGTAGTTTTAAAGTTAACGCTTTATGAAGGAAAAATTAAATTTAAACCTCACAATTATTATTCTATAATTAATTATATAAATAAAATTTTATTATTTTGGCTTTTTGACCAATATATAAAGGAAAAGTTCAAGATCAAACAAAAAAAATCAAAATATCTCTTAAATTATTAAATATATCGAAATAATACTTTTAGACAAAATTATAGAATTTATAATTTTGAACAACTTTTGTTTGAAACAATTTTTTATATCTCTTAAGGCGGCCATACACGGCAGGTCCAAAATCCAAATTGGCCCGGCACCGATCCAAAACTCGCCGTGTATGGGGGAAACCGAGTTGGCTCGGCGACCGTTAGTTGGCTAGGTTGGATTTCCATCCGATCCAAAATCCACAGAGCCAAGTCCACGAGCCTTGGATTTGTCCTCGCCGTGTATGGTAGTTCTTATACTTTAAGAGATTTAAAAGGGTTTTTAGTTTTAAATTAGCGCCACCACAAATATAAATTTGAAACTAATAAATTTTAAAAATTTTTTTATTAATTTTTTTTAATTAACTAAATCTCACTTTTTAAATAAATATTTTCAATTAAATTAATACAAAGATTTAATCGAACTGAAAAAATAATTAATTAGCATCTAATTAAAAAAAAATTAAAGAAATAATAAAAGTGAGATTTAATTAATAAAAAAAATAATTTTTTTAAAATTAATTAGTTTGGAATTCATGATTGTGGTGGCACTAATTTAAAACTAAAAACCTTCTATATTTCTTAAAGTATAAGAGATATAAAAAATTATTTCAAACAAAAGTTGTTCAAAATTATAAATTGTATAATTTTGTTTATGAGTATTATTTTGATAAATTTAATATTTAATGAGATATTTGGATTTTTTAGATTTGAACTTCATATAAAGTGCATCTATAAATGAATCGATTGTTGTTTAACAATGAAAATACGATTGTATACAAAATTTCATATCTATTTGTTTGGAAAATTAAATAAATTCATTCATTTTTTTTTTTTTTAATTTTCATCATGCCACCGCCTAAGAAGAGGTCCATTAGAGGTTGAGATTCCAAGGTGGTCTTCTGGGGACTTCACATGAGGGTGTCAAATGAATTATGGCTGTTTGGACAATAGGAGTCCGAACAGACGGACGGACATATTGTGTGTCGGTAAACAGAACCTTCTGCTGCTTCTTCGGCTGCTGGCTTTTAACATACATACAAAAAAAAAATTGATGGTAATAAACCCTCCATGTAAATGGACCAAAAAGTGACAGCTGAGAGGAGAAAAAAAAATCTTTGAATGGATTTAAATTATCACACATACACTAAAAAAAAATGCTTTTTTATAAATAAAATATAAAGGGAATAATAATTTAATAAAAGCCATATTGATTAACTCCTTGCATCAAGAAAAAAAATCTGGTGTGGACACACAACTGTATTATCACACCAGATTTTTCGTATCGGCATTTATTTAGTTTTTGTGGTAAGGTACTTTCTTTATAAATATAAAAATATATTTAGTAACTATTTCTTCTATGAAGTACAAGAGTAAAGTGTGCTTTAAATAATTTTTAGGCAAAAATGAGAATATACATAAAGAGTATCTAAAAAAACACTTGATTAATGAATTTTAATCAAAATCCTGAGAGTGAATTTTGAGGAAATAAAAAAAACTGAAAAAGTACATCATTAAAGTACTAGTACTTTTTGGCCCATTTTGTTCAAAAGCTTATTTTAACTTCACAGGAAAGTTTCTAACTTATTTCTCTCGCAGTTTAATTTTTTATCAATATTTACGTTCATAATAAAGTAAAATGACCTGATGAGGAGAAAAAAAAAACAATAATCTTATTTCTTTCTATTAAATTATTATTTTATCACACAACAGGTTGTCGTTATTTTCTTATTATATTTTTTTTCTGTATATAAATATATATTTTTTTTTATTTTAGAAGCAGGCTTATAATGTCACAATCAACTCTCTATAATCTTATAATTTTAAATATCCAATTACATATAAACATATTTGCGCCTGTCTTTTGAGTTTGGGTTCCCTTTTGCTTGTTGATCCCTTAAGAATATTTTACAGTCAGTTCCGTAGAACCCTGGTTAGGAAACGCTCCTATAGCCTAAAAAAAAAAAAAAAAAACATACTCTAAGTTTACATATATATATATAGGGCTATATTCATATTTTATAAGTCCCACTGACCACATATGTCTCGAGTGTGGGGACACTACTACTCATCAACATCAGCACACACACAACACAAACACACACCCCGCTCAAGACGTTTATGCTCTATACAAATTTGATTTTAATTTCTAGATGTTTTGAGTGTTCTACTTGTATTTAGATGACGTCGACTCCAACCTAATGAAATTATAAACTTTGAATTTAACAAAATAAAGAAGTAGAGAAGCGCGCTCAAATTTTTTTTTTTTTTTTTTAAGAACCCATAAATTTCTCACTCAAAAATAATTTCTCTAGCAGTCGTCAATCATTTAATTTGACTTCTAAGAATAAAGAAATGAATAGAGAATGATGATATTATTATGTTAAACATTCAAGAATAAATTAACCTAAAGATAAAATCTTTCTTTTTTTTTTTAAATTCCTTTAAAAGGAAGAAGAAGATCAAGACTATTAAATATGAATAAAATTTGATCACATTAAAAAAAAGAAACTTGAATAATGATATCAATTACAATATAATAATATCGGATCTTAATAAATTTAAAGATATAAAAAAAAAAAATATTTTACATTCTTTTATCTATATAATATACGTTAATATAAGGAAAGTATGAGTTACGGGGTTGAAATTTCATATTTAAGTTAGGTACCTCTCTGGGATGTAACATGAATTTTTTAAATAAAAAGTTACTAGTACTGATTGTACTTTTTCAGTTTTTTCGATTTTTTCAAAATTCACTCATAAATCAATTATTTTTAAGATACTCTTTAAAATGTATATTCTCATATTTCTGTCAAAATTGTTTGAAGCACACTACTCTTATACTTCATAAGAGAATAAGATAAAATTTTTAAATATTTTATAAATTTTACATCTTAAAAAAAATAAAATAAACAAAAAAATAAAAAAAAAAATAAAAATAAAATAAAATAAACAAAAAAAAAAAAAAAGTCGACACAAAAAATATGGTGTAAAAGTACAGAACTCAACTTTCAATTACCGAGTGTGCTGTGAGAATAGTTACACCATATTTTTTAAATAAATTAATTTTTTCTGCAAGATGTTACATAAATAAATATAAATAAAATAAATATAATTTATAAAGAAAAATGTAAATGATCCGCATAGTGCGGTCACTCTCAAATTACACAGCATCCCATGGAGCAAATCTTTAATAAATTAAAAATCATTTATATACGGTATGCATTTTTTTCCCCCGAGATTAAAAGAAAAAAGATTTATTTTTAAATTAGTTATATAAAAACCCCAAATTGATATAATTTTCCAATGAATATAAATAAATAAAAAATAAAATTAATTTTATAATCTGTGTAGGATTTATATATAAATAAATAAATTAAAAAAAAAGAGAGAGAAAAAATTGAAAGGGATGTTTATTTAGTTATTTATTATTTTAAAGAGTAACTTAACATGTTTTTTTTTTTTTTTTTTTTTGAAAGAGAAACACACTTTAATTAATTAAAAAAAAAGGGCTAATGAAACTGAAACCAATGAAATAACAGCATATGTTTTAGTAAAAAAAAAAAAAAAAAGGGGAGGGAATTTAACCATATTCATATGCTACAAAAAAAAAATTATGAATGACATGATATTTAATATTTTTGTAATAATTACATTTAAAAAAAAAACTTTATTAATGTGATGATGTAAGCTCTCTTTCCACTCGATACAATCGCGTCTTTATTATGACAACAAAATTTCATAACCTTTAGTTCAGTGGATACTGAGATTATGTGATCTTTGAAAGTTAAGTTTTAATAACTTTTTTTAGTCTCCCATTGGACTTTAAATTTTAATAGTATAAAAAATCTTCATTTTATAATTTTATAATATTATTTTTTTTTTTTTTTTGTATTTTATATTTACCTATCTATATATTCATTTGAAAAAAAAAAGTTTAATTATATATGAGATGTGGATTTAAAAATGGATACTGGAGAGCCAGGAAACTTTTATTTAATTTTTACGACGATTCGGTCGCTAATCACGACCTTCTTCAGGTTACTATATCTATTGTATTGCAACAAAGGTGGTCCAAAACTTCAACAATTAAAAATCAAAAGTTTTTTTTTTTATTTAATTTCCTAGCTACTACATCCCCGTGTTCATTTTTTAAATTATATAACAATTTTCTGAGATATTTAGTTATTTAATCCAAACAGTAAAAATTCTGGATTAAATCCGTCAAAGAATAATATTTTCTTGTGGAATTATATTATAAAATACACTGTTAAAAATTTTCAAGGGATATTCATAAACTAGTATAGAAAGTCCGTTACACAAACTGTTTATGAATTTTACATTCGGGTATATGAAAAAGTTCATATACTAAAAAAATGAACTTTCATAAGCAAATTTATTAAAAGATTCATAAACGGGTTTATGAAAAATTTCAAACTAATTTAAAAAAAAACACATCCCTCGAGAGGTTTGAACTCGAGCTCTTGCTTTCTTCTCTTCATATAATTTGTGCGACCCCTTTACCATCTCGACTATTTACTCTCTTCTCTTCATATAATTTGTGCGACCCCTTTACCATCTCGACTACTTACTCCAGTGGCGTATTCAGGGGGGGGCCCAGGGGGCCGGGCCCCCCCCAAAGCCTTCTCCAAAACAAAAAAATTCCTAATGTTTTCCCTAATGATTTTTTTTTTTAAATAATAATTTTATTAACTCTCATAAATTCTAAAAACTAACAAAAAACTTATAAATAATTGAAAAAATCTCTAAAGGCGGCCATACACGGCAGGTCCATTTAGACCGAGCCAATTTGTGCGAGTCCATTTTTCGACCGATCCAAAAATAGGGGGTCATACACGGCCGAGCCAAGCAGGCCCGTTTGAAATTTGACATTTAAGAGTAAATAAAGGTTAGTCTCTTAGTAAATTGTCAAATCGGTGCCTAATACAACAAAATAAAAATGCCAAAAAAATATATATTTTTTTATAAGGAAGATACAACAAGAAAAAACAAATAGAATTTATTAAATGATTTTGTTTAATAAGACAAAAAAAATTGTTTAAAAATATCAGAAAATATAACGGTCGCCGAGCCAACTCGGTTTCCCCATACACGGCGAGTTTTGGATCGGTGCCGGGCCAATTTGAATTTTGGACCTGCCGTGTATGGCCGCCTTAATATTTACGAATTTTGTATTATAATTATTTTTTATTTCAAGAAAAAAATTTTTTTTTTTATTTGTTTTTTATTTATAATTATTATATTATCTAAAAAAAATTTCTCCACTTTAAGTTTCTAGGTGAAGGGGGGGGTTAATAAAAATTTTGGGCCCCCCCCCCAAGCAGAAATTCTGGCTACGCTACTGACTTACTCTCTTCTCTTCATATAATTTGTACGACGCCTTTACCATCTCGGCTACTTACTTTATCATATTTTTTTAAGCCACTTAAATTTAATACATATTTTTTTTACTTAATAAACTAGTATATGAATTTGATTTCACATTAAATTAAAATTCAAGCACAAAAGTATATGAAAAACGGTTTAAAAACCATATATTTTTTTTACAGTGTACATAAAATATTATTAATTTAACAAATACAATTTGAAATTTTTTTTTTAAAGATAATGACGGATAATAATCCATTTATAGTCCGAAAAATTAATGTCCCCCTCAGGCGGTTTTGAGGTGAGTGTGGCTAGTACAACAAATAATTTAATTAGATTATAATTCTTAAGAATTTTTTTTATACCCTAAATCGGGGATCGGCAACCTTTTACGGACGGTGGGTCATTTTCAAAATAAAATTTTTTATGGGGACCGCACATTCAAATGTAACTTAAATAGTGCTTTTATTTCATATACGAGTATAAATATTATTAAAAATAAATATAGAAATTATTGGTGCATAGGGCCCCATGCAGGCAGGTTGCTGACCCCTGCCCTAAATCATGTAATCAAGTAAAAAAAAAAAATACTCATAAGATGTGTGCAATGGAAGAAACTAATTTCCATTTTTTTTTTTTTTTTTTTTTTATGGATTGAACGAGAATCTGCACAAAAAAAAAAAAACATCGCAACGTTCGGGCTAATTTATAAACGCACCTCTCTCTCTCTCTCTCTTAGAGAGAGGACATATATATATGAGTAGTGGAAAAAAAAATTGAATTTTCTCTCTCTCTCTCTCCCTCCTAAAAGCTTTAGCATATATTAACAGGAACAAAAAAAAAGGATGGAGAGCCAGCCTTGAGTAGAGACCGCCAAATAAACACATTAAAGGATTTTAGAAAGAGAGATATTGTTTCTTAATGGGTTTGCTTTATTCTTCTTAGTCTACTCGTTTTCATATTCCTTAGAAATATTTGTATACATATATTTATATTAAATATAAAAATCTGTGGTGTGACTAAACACAACACATAACTGTGTATTCTTATGAATTTTAATTAAAATTCTTAGACCCAATATTTGGGAAAATCGAAAAATACTAAAAAAAGTATATCATTAAAATACTAGTAATTTTTGGCTGTTATTTGGATGTTGTGTTGTGTACATTTACACCATATTTGTTTGTGTCAACATTTATTTTATTTTATTTTTTTATTTCTTATTTTCATTTATTTATTTTTCTTGTAAAATTTTTTTTTTTATTAATTTTTTTTTAATATGTAAAGATTTTCCAGAGGATGGCTTTAGGCTAATTAATTCAGATTAGTATTAAAAAGAAGAAAGCTGAATGTTTGTATATGCGACAGCTGAAAGCGGGCTATGCAGCTGGTTTGAAATTTAAAAAAAAAAAATAATAATAATTTCAGAATAATTTACAAATAAAAAATTTTCCTTTTAAAAGAGCAAAGAATATAACACATTCTTGGATAATTTATTAAAACATTAATTATACTAAATAACTTAATTAAATGTCGTTTTGTGAGACTTTTCTTCTTTTTTTTTTTTTTACCCCGTTTGGCTCACTTCCACGTTCAATTCAACTGTGAGGCTGTTTATTCGCTCTTCATTAACTCTTTCTTTCTTTCTTTCTTTCATTCTGTCGTTTATTTCGCTTATTTACTAATCGCCCTTTGGAAGGTATAAAAGAGAGAGAGAGAGAGATTTTAAGTAAAAAGTTGTTGACTTAAAAATAAAGAGTTTTTGTGAAATTTTGTATATCTGTTTGAATTCATAAAATATTAAATCAACCTTAATTAAAATATTATAAATAGCCAAAAAAAGAATAAATTAAATTTTTGGAATTTTATTTCTATTCACACAAAAATAAAACCAATCCCGGAACATACACTAAAAATCTCTCTTTATGTGAAAAAAAGTCCCATAAAAATCCGTCAATTAGATTCGGAGATATAAATTAGAAAATTGAAAAAATTAAATCTCACAATTATTATTCTATAATTAATCATATATATTAAATTTTTTAAAAACTATAAGTCCTAGAACAATCAAATTATAAAACTAAACTTAATATTATTAGAATGTTTATTAAAAAATTTTTGATCAAAATCACCTAACTGGAAGTGACACTTTACTGATGTCATTTTTCTAATTTTTTAAAATTTACTCAAATTCACTTTAAATAATTTTTTTGAAATATAATATTTCAATTGTAGAATTTAATTTAGATAAAATGTATATTTCCGTTTTAATGAGCATATCTTTTGAAGAGTACTTTACTCTTATGATTTTTTGATTTTCTTTCAATATTTTAGTTATCTATATTCTTAGAGAAAAACTTTCTATAAAATATTTATTCAAAATTAAATTCTAAATAACTTTTCTTATATAAATTTTTTTAATAAAACCAACCGTTTGTGAGATATAAGCGATTTAAGAAATATTTGTTTGTTATATGGATTCCGAAACTAGTGGACGGATTTTTATGGACTTTTTTTTTAATTTTTAAAGAATTTTCCTGTGGTGTTTTTAAGCTATCATTAATTCAGATTAGGGGTACGGGACCCTGTTTTATAAAGAAAACTGATGCCAACAGCAACCACTTAGTCTAGCAACATAATCATTTGTAATATAAATAATTCCAATGTGAAAGAATTTTTTTTTTGTTTTAAATGTCTCTGAGGAGGAAAAAAAAGGTTCATGGGTTGAAGGTTAAGACGCCAAGTCAGAAGAGAGAGAGAGAAAACATGGCGGCTGTCAGCACACAGAAAGAGAAAAAAGAGAGGGCTCTATTTTTAAAACGACGACCTCAACAGACAAACTTAACTCGGCGATTAACACACTATACGTGTGTGTGTCTCCCCCCCCCACCCTATATATAAGAGACACAATACATTGTGGGGAAAATAAAACACCATTTAATGTTACAAAGAAGAAAAACAAAATAATTATTCAGGTTGAATTGCTTTGCTTTGTTTTTTTTTAGAATACAATTTGTCTAGCTTTTTTTTTTAATATTCTTTGGAAGTGTAATAGATTTTTGTTTATTAATTCAATCATTATTATTTAATCAAGTCTTTTTGTATTTCGTTACTGAAATGTATAACGTTTCGATCATTCTCAGTAAATTTCTACCTAATTATTTCGGAGGTATTTAATTAAAATAAAATCTCCTAGATGCAGCAAAATAGTATATAGGCCTATTAATTAGAATAAATGCATTTTGAAGTTTGGCAGGTGAACGAGTAGGTTAATTCAATAATTATTCGGTTGAATACAGTTTCTGACATTCCTATTGACCATCATCAGGCCAAAAATTTCTAACTTTAAAAATCTCATTTGATTTTTGGAACCACTCAGCAGAAAAGGATGAAATTTTAAAAATAATTCCAACCCAAATTTAAATTTTTTTATTGTTTCGGTCATCCTCATGGAGCTAAAAAAAGTCAACTTTTTTTTATTTCTTTTTCTTTTGGTCATCCTCATTGAGGTGTTTTTGTACCATTTTTGAAGATGCCACACCATGTGGTTGAAATACTTACTAAGTATTTATACTAATAAATAATATTATTTAAATATCACTTGTTAGTGTTTTTTAGTTTTAATCTACCTAATCAAATCGGCAATTCAATTAAATCGGTTAACAGTTTAAATTTAAACGACTCAAAAAAATATATTTTATAAAATCTCTTATTATTATTTTTCATTAATTCGAAATAAATTAGCGGTGATACAAACTAAATGCACTATTTTTCCTTTAATATAGGCGGTAAAATATTTTTTTTTCCTTCACTAACATCTATTTATTTTGATATATTGTGAACCTAGACGTTCTCACGAGTAAAATGATATATCACACATATATCTTTGTAAAAAATATTATTTCAAGTTGCACTTGGAGCAGTTTATATCGCTAATTGGCAATAAAGAGAATTGTAAAATAAAAATAAATAAAAATATAAATTTGAGAGATTTTATTATTATTTATTAAATTGATAATTAAGAATCTTTTTTTAAATCTCACAATTATTTATTAATAAACAGTACAATATAACTAGATTTTTTTTCTTGTATATGAAATATATAGAGAGAGAAAGTATTGGATATGTAAAAATTGATGAGATTTTGATGGATATACATGTTTTGAGGTCCCCTGAGTCAAAAAGTGGGTCGAAATTGGTCTGTGGTGTGGGGGGTGTGGTGTGTGGGTGGGGTGTGTGGAAGATTTTTAGATGAAGGAATTGAGTACCGGATTGAAATTTTATATTTAACTTAGTCCTTCCCACACCTCAAAATAAGTTTGAACAAAATCGGAAAAAGTACTAGTATTTATGATGTACTTTTTCAGTTTTTTTCGATTTTCTCAAAATTCCTCCAAGGATTTTTTTAAAATTCAAAAATCAATTATTTTTTAGATGTCTTTAAAATGTATATTCTCATTTTGGTTGAAATCTTCTGAAGACATTTATCTTGTTCTTCATAGGAAAGATAGAAATGGTTGATGTAAGAATTTAAATCTTTTTCTTTTTATTAGATTAAAAATCAATTATTATTTAAATTCATTTATTTTTATTTTATTTCTGTTTTTAATTGTTTAAGAAAAATATATTTCTCTCTCATTGAAACATTATCGCTTCTCTACTCTTTTAAATTCCCTTTCCACCTTATCTTCGATAGAAACAATTTAATTTCCTATAGGGATTTGTATGTTAATTTCGATTCAAAAGGGGGTCCCCTTGGAACTTTTTAGAATTTAAAATTTTTTTTCCAATTCTTATGAAATTTTGTATTTATTTAGATTCTATATTGTGTATAAAATGTCAAATATGAGATTAAAATTTTGAAAAATAACATAGTTTATTTAAGATAAATTTAAAATGAAGTTTGAAATAAGGGTAAATAAATATATTGAAAAATGGGGTTTAAAGGGAAGAGAATGGAGATTTTTTTTTTTTAGAAAGAGGGGAAATAACATCCTCCCCTCAAAGCTGCAATTCACCCAGCCAAAATTGATAAATAATAAACAAGAAAGTCAAATTTGCGGTGGAGGTTGAAATGGATTTGAATGCAAAATTAATCTATTCCAATGGACTAGCATCCACCTATTTTCATTTAAATCACACAACAGAGATAGAGTAGAGCCCCCCCCCCCCTCCATATAAATAAATGAAATCAATAAAAGATAACTCTTTGATTAATTTAATTCAAAGATTTTATATAATAACGTGATTATTCAAAGAGTATGTGGGAAAGTAAATATTTAAAGTTGAATAAAAATAATCATTTCATACGTTTCGGTCATTCACTTGCGGCTAGAAATAATAATTTTACTCATTGGTTTTGATAATCTTTCAATAATTTACAAAATACAACAGTTTCGACCTCAGAACAAAAAATTTCTTTTTTATATTCAGGTCTATTCTCTAAAAACAGACGTTAAAATTTAAAATAAACAAATGGGTGTTAATGTAAAAACAATCAGCGTTAAAAAATGCTATTCCTTGCCTCAAATAGCTATTCTGTAAACAAAAATGTAAAGCCAAAGCGTTAACATTTAGTAAATAGTGTTAAAAAATTAATGCCATGTCTAGGGGGTGACTTTAATATTTTAACGTCGTGTTTAAAATAAAGTCCTTAACCTAAAAAGTAAGGTTATGATTTTGTTAGCAACATGTTAACTTTGTTTAGAGAATAGCATTTTTTTTTAACGCTGATTGTTTTTACATGACTTTTTAACACCCATTTGTTTATTTTAAATTTTAACACCTGTTTTTAGAGAATAGACCTGATATGGAGTGATTTAATAATTAAAAACACAAGCTGATTTGTTTCAATATTTTGTTTATTGCAATTGTGTAGCAAGGGTTGGGGGGGGGGTTTTATTTGTACAGTTTCGGTTTTCCTATTTATCATCATCAAGGCGAAGAATTTCCAAGTTTTTTTTTAAAGTTATATATATATGTTTTATGCGAGGGCCGGATTTGGCAAAATTTAATTTGCCACCCCCCCTCCTTAAAATTTCCTAAACAAATACATACATATCATTTTACCCTTTTTTTTTCTCCTCGAAACTCAAATCACTCCATTTTTTCCTGATTCGACGTTTTTTTTTTTACCGTACGAGTCTCGGGAAGTTTCGGGTGGTTTTTGGTCGGCTTTTTTTCTTTAATTGCCGTCTAAAGGCGTACCTAGGGGGAGCGGGGGCGGTCCGCCCCAGGCGCCGAGCCGATATAGGCCCCCAAATATTTGTTTTTGAGGGGGGTCAGGTAAAAACCGAAAAATGTAGATAAAAAAAAAAGAAAATTTGTCTTTGAGAGGGACCGGAGCCCTCGGTGTTCAGGAATATATTACAAATGAGTTCGCCCCCCCCCCTCCCCCGCCCCCGAAAAAATTCAATATACACCTCTGGTGCAAAATGTATATAGGTCCCCTCTTCTAGTGACGCCCCAGGTCCCCAAGTGACTCGCCGCCCGGGGCACATGCCCCTACTGCCCACCCCTCCACCTAGGTTTTAAGATTAAAAAAGAAACTTGAAAATTTTTTAGCCTAATGATTGTTAATAGAAATGACCGAAACTGTATTTTGCAATAAAAAATTTCCGACAATTATTGAATTATCTGCTCATACACCTGCAAAACTGGAATGGCACACCGCCCCCCGCCCCCTAGGCTACACCACTATAAAAAATTATAAATTGAAACATATCACCTTGTGTTTTTAGTTTTAATTTATCAAATTAAACCAGTGCTCCAACTAGAGCCGACGGTTAACAAGCAAATATTAAATTTTTTTTTTATTTTGTTACAGGTATGTCTTCAAGCGTTATTTTTTTATTTTTCTACTAATTATCAACGCCCCATTTTTTGGTGAGTAAATTCTTCATTTTTTTTTTTTTTAAATAAATAAATCTATATTTTATTTTGTTGAGAAATTATTATTACGCTGGTTATCCAGCTAGTTAATTATAATTATAATCTTTTTAAAATGTGTTATGTGATTTATATCCACTTTAGTTGTTTCTATCTTATGTGTATTATATACACAATTGTTGAGATATCGTGTGTATTCGAATTAGCATAATGCTTTTGTTGTGAGAGTGAGGATTTATTATTATGGTAGGTGAACAAAAGCATAACGACAATGAACATGTCAAATGGAACAAATAGAACTCTACCAACTCCCAAAGAACGAATATAACAAAAATCTTGTATTTTAGGTAATGTGGATCATTAGTTCTCCCCTCTCTCTTTCTCTTTTTTCTTTATTTATTATTGTTGTTGTTATTTAGTTGAAAAACCCGATTAAAAAATCCTTATATTAATAATTTATTATATTTATATGATTAATTATAGAATATTAATTGTGAGATTTAATTTAAATTTTATTTAATTTAATTTTATTATTATTTTATAACATTTTATTATAATCCATTAACTCCAAAACTACTTGACGGATTTTTATGGGGCTTTTTTTAATGAATATCAAATTTTATTAGAATTTTTTTTTTTTTGGGAAAATACTAAATAGAAATGAAAAAATGTTAAATAAATAAATTTAATTATATACAGGGGAAAATTAAGTAGACGAAGCTCCCCCGGACAGGATCGGCTTATTGTGTAGCTAGTAGTCTAAGAAATTTAATTTTTTTTTTCTTATCCTCAAAATGAGATTTAATTAACTAAATTAAATGTAAAAAAAAAGACACTAGTGTATTTTTAATGATATAATTTTCAAAAATCAATATCCCCCCTCCCCCCACCGCCACTAAATGGGTTATCGAGAAAATTTATAAATTCTTTATGAAAAGATTGATAGATTCATTTTGATCGTTTGATTAACAAATTGACGGGTCTGAAATTGCAGGAAGTAAAAGATGAAGCCTCTTTTATTTCGTTCTTTATTCGACGCCAGTTGGGTCGAGGAAGAGAAAGGAGAAAAAAAGAAAAACCGAGGGTTTTATTTCATCCTTGGCTACTTGCATTTACCTAAACCTCAAATTGATAAAAAATATATTTTTTTACTATTTTTTTTTTTCGGTTGACATTTGCGGTCCTGAGGAAGATCGAAATGTCGATGAATAAAAGACCCTTTTATTTCATCCTTTACAAATACCTCAATTTAACAAATTTTTTTTTAAATTGATTTATGTATTTTATAAATAATACCTATCTATATATTCATTTTAGAAAAGAAAATTTAAATATTCTTATTATTTTTCATTTAATTATTATAATTAATTTGATTTTAATTTGTCACAAAAGTTAATAGAAGGAGAGAAAATTCATAATTTTTATCCATTTGGGATATTAAATTAATTACATGCTGACGTAAAAAAATTTTTAAAAGAAGAAAGTAAGAAAACCGTTGGCTCTAGTTGAAACATTATATTTATTGATATAAAAACGTATTTTTTGTGAATTTTTCAAAAGTAATACAAAATACTGAAAAGTGTGGAATTGACCATCAAAATCGAGTGTTGCAACTAGTACTTATATTATCTATCCAAAGTTTTGTAATAAATAAAGTTAATATTGTAGATGACTCAATAACATTGATCGTTTATTTTCAAAGTTTATATTTATATTTGAGAAAAGAAAATTCATAAGTTGAAAAGAAAATAAAAAAAATTTTTTTTTTTATTAAAAGAAAATAAAAAAAATTGAAAACTTTTCTTATATAACATTATTTTGTATCATTGTATTTTTATTTTTATTTTTTTTTTTTTTCAAATGATTAAAGGCCATTTAATTTAATCTTCAAAAAGGAAAAGGAAATGGAAAATATTTTTTTTTTTTTTTTTCTAATGAAAAGTATTTGCTTATCAAAGAGAAACTTTTGTTTTAAATAATTAATTACCAGAATAGATGATTAAACTTCCTCTATTCTCATTCATCTCTACATATCTCTACTATTATTAATAGAGCATAAAAGACTTGCGTCTGTTTGTACTCATTGGCTATTTTTTTTTTTTTTTTTTTTTTTTTTAAACAGAATTTTTAAAGATTTGCTAATTCAGAATTTTCTTTCATTAAAAAGCAGCGAGTTCTATTTCTCTCTTAAAGCCAACTAATTATAAGTTCCGGGCTTTTTTTTTATATAAAATTTGAAAAACTAAAAAAAACAAAACAATAAAGTACTACAGTAGTACTCGAGATTCACCAATTAAAAGATCTACCACTGTTTTGAATACCAAAAATAATACATAGAGTAAATTTAAAAAAATCGTTAGAGATTTTGAGAAAATTAGAAAAAATTACAAAAGTACATTAGTAAAGTACTAGTACACGTATTTTCCCAAAGGTGAGTGAGATCTAGTTCAATTTTTATTTTGGTACTATAAGTGGTATAGATATACGTATTTAAAAATTTAAAAAAAATATAAATCAACAGTACAGTTTATTGTTTAATTGTTTAAGACAAGATAATTAAATCTCTGAAATTGAAAATTAATAAAAAATATTGCAATAGCTATATAATTTGATCCTGTAAAGAATATATAGATAGATATTTATAAAATACAAAGTTGTTTCTATAGATATAAGAGAATAACGACAACCTGCTGATTTCTTTTTCCAATTTTCGTATAAAATAAAATAATATTATTTTAACAAATAGGAACTTATTATATCTATTGAAAATTTAAATTAATTAATAAAATTAGGTATTAAAAAAAAAAATTAAAAACTACGTGATATAGTACAAACCGTTGGTGTGTTATTTTCAAAATTTGATACAAGTATTTTTAATTAATTTTATATATTTAAATAATGTTTCAATTAGGGTAGAATTATTGGTTAGCAATTTAAATTTAGTTTTTTCTTTACTTTCGGCTGCTGAGAAATTTTAAACTTCAAAAATTTATATAATTATATGCATTATAAAATAATTTCATTCGGTGATTAAATTCGATTAAAAATTCTTATAAAATTTATAGTAGTGAAATTTCAGGAAAAATTTTATTTTTTTGTTATCATTCATAAAATTTTAACATATTGAAAAAAAAGCCCCCATAAAAATCCGTCAAGTAGTTTGTTTCATAGTCCATATGTGTTTTTGTGAATTTAAATAAAATCTCACAATTATTTTTCTATAATTGAAGATATTTATAATAAATTTTAATTTTTCATTAAAAGCTGTTTTTTTTTTTTTTTTTTTTATAAATTTCAATTCACTGATTGATTTAAATCTCATTCCTGTGTCTCTTTTACATAAACAATAAAATAATTATTTCACTGTATTACAAAAATAAAATAAAATTTTCATCAAGTTTTTTCTAACATACAATCTAATAAATAACCATCTTAAAGAGGGGTTGGGGAGGGGGGGGAGGTAATTTATTTAATCCCCGCATGCAGCTCTTAAATTTTTTTATATAAAAAAAAAAGGAATGTGACATGGCGCGTGCCAACACGTCAATTTCTGAAGGACCACACACACACTCAGAAAGAGATTGGCCATTGGCTTGTTGTTGTTGTTTACTCCCACCCCCCCCCCCTCTAATGAAGATAGATCATTCGCCTCATCTTCTCTTTCTTACGTCACAGATATATATCATCAAAAAAAGAGAGTCTTGCCAACACCGTCATTAATTATTTTACTAGTGGGAAAAATACTTTTTTTTTTTATCGCTCTCTCAATGAAACAAATTTTTAAAGATCTGTTTAGTGAGATGATAAAATATTAGTAGATAAATCAATGTTAAATGGGTGGACTAGGGTATTTGAAATTCTTTATGTGTGATTTATTACTGAATGCTTTGAACAGTTAAGTTTATAATTTTGACAAATTAAAATTCAAAATATAAAATTTAAATACCTACATTCGAGTTCAAATCCCCCTCATAAAAAAAAAATTATTTTCCTGAGGAAGGAAATAGGAACCCACCTCAGTGTTATTTCCATAAATGGCATTAATGATGAGAGGAACTAAAATTTGATATAATCCAATGAATTCACGGTTGGCACTAGTTGAAACATTCTTAAATTTAATTAATTAAATAAATAACACTAGGTTAAGTTACAAAGTGTAAAAAAAAATTCGTTTTAGCTAAAACGGCTCTTATTTTGAATTTTCAAGATGGAATTACAATTCTTCAAAGAATATCGCATGTTTTTTTTTTGCTCGAGAAAAATCTGGTGGAAATGGTCACACTGCACACAACTTTCTCTTACCTTCGGCAATTGAAAGTTGTGTTCTGTGCTTGTCACACCAGATTTTTTGTTTCAACATATATGTACTTAGTTTCCGGCAATATATTAGATTTTAAGCTATAAAATTTAAATACTTACATTATATTTTGTTACCATGGCTTCTACTTTTCCTATGAAGTACAAAAGTAAACAATTTTGTCTACAAAATAAGAATAAACATTTTAAAGAACATCTAAAAAATAATTGATTTTTAAACAAAATCGTTAAAGCCAATTGTGATAAAAATAAAAAAAAAAATTGAAAAAGTACATAAGTAAAGTACTAGTACTATTTGGTCGATTGGAATGAAATTTCTGCCCATGCTTGGGACATGAGTACTTAGCTAAAATATAAAATTTGAGTATCGAGAGTTCTTTCCTTATTAAGTTATTTAATTTAATTCACATTTTTTGATATTTCAGTTGAAATTCATTCAAATGATTGTGAAAATGACGTCAAATTCACGCTAAAGGGAATCGCCTCCTTTTAATGGCAATTTCAAGAAAAGCAATAAAACAGGCATTTAAAAGCAATAAAATCTCTTTCAGAGAAATTTACATAAACATTATGTTTTGATATTTTAACTGGAATCGATCTTCTTGAAATTTAAGATTTTTTCACAATAAATTAAATTAATTTCAAGTGAAATATCAAAACATGTGGGTTAATGGGAATTACTCAAAAACGAAAAAACTCTCGATACTCAAATATTTTATTATATATGAACCCTGTTATGCAATGGTGTGTCAAAGACAAAAAATTCAAAATTGAGTTAAGCATGGAATATTGTTTCAAATGCTTTAATTAATAGTATTTTTTATGAAATATGTCCTAAAAATTTATATTTAATATAAAAGCATAAAATTATTTTTGCTATATTTCAATGCAGGATTTTAATTTTTGCAATAATGATTTTTGTTCCTAACACGTTGTTTTTTATAGTGTTAACAACCAATAAAAACTTATTTAACCTATATTATATATTGTTTACCTTAAATAAACCAAAATCCTTTTTTTTTTTGAAAATGAAAAATGAATTCGTAGAATTCAAAATTTAATTTTTTGATATTATTCCTGATAACGAAGATGAGGATGAGTGCGATTTCGAGAAGACAACAAATAAATAATATTAAGTCGATTTCATTAATATAACTTTGATTTACTGTTGCCATGTTCACTTCCATTCAGGAATTAATTGATGAGATAATTTTATTATCACTTTTAAAATATTAATAATATATAAAATTTATTAATGTAATTTTGATAAAAAGTTTCTATGCTACTAGTATTAAATTATTAAATATAACCATAAAAGAACTTTAATAATATCTTCGTTTTAATTTTTGAATTATAACCTAAAATTATTTTATTTATTATCAAGAGACTTTGAAGCATTTTTACAAATATCCAATATAGGACTTTTTGCAAAAATAATTTTTTATATTTTATTGTTTTTCTCTAAATTAGTCATATTTTTAGAGATAATTTATGAATATCTGCCATAATTACAGTATTTACTTGCACAATTGACAAAAAATGACATATAATCTAATCAAAACAATTTAAATAAGAAAAACTTCAATGTTGATTTTCTCAAAACAATGTTTGGTCATTGAACACCATTGCATAACAGGGTTCATATAACCTTAACTTCTACCCTGGACCAAATGCAAGGGTATTTATGAATGAAAGCGTTGTCAACATATCCGTTTTTAATCAGATTTGATTCGCGTTACATTTCCTGGCACGGCACCAAACATTAAAAGAGGTCAGGATTAACATTAATAATATTGGATTAAAAGAATGAACAGAGAGAAGGTTTTAATTATAAAAAAAAAAAAAACTAGAGATGGAAAGATATTTTTAGAAAGAGAGAGAGAAAAAAAAAATTCATAACGAATCTTATTAAATAATTCGTATTTTTTTTAATCTGTTTCTATTTTAATAAAACTTTAATAAAATATAAATCAAAAAAACAGTTGACAGCCTATTTTTTTTATTTAAATTTTAATTAAAAACATTATTTATTAATAAAAGTAGAAGAAAAAATAAATAAATCTGATGTGAGTGTCCACTCTCTCTCTTACTTTCGGTGTTTAAAGAGTACTGTGTTGTCACACCAGATTTTTTGTGTAAAAATTTTCCAATTATCCAAAAAAAATAGCAAAAATAAATAAATAAATTTATTACGACCAGTTCTCGGTGGCTAGGTCCAATAAACACAATACAAATTCAATAACAACAAATAAAACAAAACAAAGGAAAAAAAATAGAATTGTATGCCAATTTTTATGAATTTCAATCGAAATTAATAAAAAAAAAAAAAATTTCAAAAATTCGCTCAAATAATACACTAGGATATATGTTTCAATTTTTTATTATTAGTAAAATATTATACCTTATATCTTCAGAAGTGGGATTACAACTTCAACAACTGACAGTAATCTAAAAATATTTTATATTATAGAGAGTGTATTATTTCAAAAAAAAAGACTTGAAACGTATCACTTAGTGTATCATTTAAAACATTATTTAATACAAAATTTCAACTAGAGGTTACGGTCGAGAGTTTACATTCAATGATACAAGGATAATAATGCAATGATACAAAAACAATAGAACAGAAAAATATTGAAACAAAGATAATTAAACTGACAAAAACAATGTTACAAAAATTGATCTAAAATGCATTCACGAGTTAGGATGGAAGTCCGATCAATATAAGATACTGAAGAACCCACCTTGATTATTAAAATAATAAATACACTTAAATTGTTTAGATGATGATGATATCCCATGTAGGCAGGGCCGGATCTAGGGGGGGGGGGGGGCACGTGCCCCGGGGGAGATATCATGGGGGGGAATTAAAGAAAGAAAAAATTTTGGTTGGGGAAAAAATGTTGCGTCTCTAAAAAAAAAAGGTAAAATATTTTTTCGGACTGGAATTAAGATCAGGAAAAATTTTGAGGAGGGGGCGGCAAATTAAATTTTGCCCCCACCCCCCTAAAAAATCTCCTAGTTCCGGCCCTGCATGTAGGGCAATGAATGAATGAGTACTGTGCATGGTGTGCCTGTTGACAATTGTCCTTAAGGATATTTTTATGCCAGACTGATGAAAAATATTATTAAATTAATGAAATTATATTAAATTAAATATTTAAGTTAGAGCCTCAAAAACTTTTGTTTACTTAGAATGATTTGTATAATACGAGCTATTTAAAGTTAAACTTTCCCGGGGTATCAATATATATATATATATAATTCGCTAATGTCCGTCTGTCTGTCTGTCTGTCCGTCATGCTCTATATAGGCAACTTCCCGTTGGAGTTTTGAAATGAAATTTTATATTCAGGGTCCGTCGCAGACGGGCAGCTGGAGGGGGTCCAGGGGGGTGAAGCCCCCGGCTAGGCGCGTAGCCCACCGAAGGCGGGCGACGCGGCTAGTAAATACCTAAAAAGAAACAATGAATTGTTGAGGTTGAGGTTCCATCTATAAAAAATTTTAATTTTTTTGATTTTTGAGGTGGAGCTGTTTTGGGGTATAAATTTGTAGAGGTAGAGGTTTTATCTATGGGCCTAAATGTTATTTTTTTTTTTTAATTTTGAATAGATTTTAATAATATTTGATCAGTTATTTAAACCAAGAGAAAGCTTCGCCATTTTTTTTCGGGGTTTAAATATCAATACGTAAAAAAATATCATTAAATAATTGAGGTAGAGGTTTCATATATAAATTTCCATCTTTTATTTTGAATACCAAAAGTCATCCATACCAGATTTTCTTCTATTATTAATAATATTTTCAGAACATTTAGGTAAATTTAAATTAAATTATTTTTAATTTACAATTCCATTAGAATTAATTCTTTTAAGCTTGATAGAGATAAAGAGAGAATCTGAAGGGTATTGTCACCCCTTGGCTTCATTATTTGTGACCAATTGCAACAACGATTATCATCAACTTGGTTATTGTCTTAACCATTCATTCGCCTTCCCTCTCTAATTAATAAATAGCTGCAGCTTTAAACCCTTCGATAGAGAGTGACAACTTCTAAAATAACTTCCTAATTGCATAATTAAGCCTTTTTAATGTGCAATTATTTTTCGGGCGGGAGGGGGGGTAATTTAAATATTAAGCCCTTTCATCCTTAATTTCAAATGAATTGAGGGGATGAATGTCAGAAAAAATAATTTAAGCATCAGCTGTATTCTTTGGTTTTTTAGAATATTAATTGCTTTTGTTTTTTCACCCCATTTAATAAAAATAATGATTTAATTATGATGGAAGATTATTTAATTGACAACGTTTTGAATGCAAAATTTGTATTGTGGTGAAAAAAAAAATAATAGCATTATATTCTTTTAAAGAACCTCCAGGAGCAATCTTAGTTTTAAAACTATTAATATTTATTAAAAAAAAATTAAAAAAAAAAAGGCATGGCCGGATTTTAACACAGAATATTCCAATTTGTACTCTCCATGCCCTAGAATTTTCATTAGATTGCGTCTTGTTTTATATGGATTGGTCTTAATTATTAAATTAAATAAATTGTACCTAGATTTAAGTTTTATTAATATCTGGAGACAGATAATATATTGTATAAAATAAATAGACAAAAAAAAGTAGGCCCTGGCTGGATTTGAACACTGGATATTCCATTTTGTACTCGTCCATGCCGTAGAATTCTCGCTAAATTGCCTCTTGTTAGGTTTAAGGCTGATATTATTATTATAAAATTAAATAAATTGTACCTAGATTGAAGTTTTATTAATATCTGGAGACAGATAATTATTATTTATTAAAATAAATAGTCAAAAAAAAGTACGCACTGGCGGGATTTGAACACAGAATATTCCAATTTGTACTCGTGATGCCCTAAAATCCTCACTAAATTGTGCCTGAGCTGATCTTAATTATAAAATTATATTATTTGTAACTAGATTGAGGATCTATTAGTATCTGCAGATAGATAATTAAAATAAATACACAAAAAAAAGCAGCCACTGGCTGGATTTGAACACAGAATATTCCAATTTGTACTCGCCATACCGTAGAATTCTCACTAGATTGCGTTTCCTTGTCAGCAGAAATTGATTAAACTTATATTTGAAGGTAGACAATTAATTAAACTCAAAAAGCCTAGTTGAGTAGTGCTGTGGACTAGTAGGCTAAGGCATGCCGAGTACAAATCGGCAGATCACTGGTTCAAATCCCGCCCGTTCACAATTTTTTTTTTTTTTTGTCTATTTAATTTAATAATTTTTAATTATATGCTAAAATCTCACTAATAGATTCTCAATCAATTTATTTTAATTTCATACCCAAAAAATATGCCTTGATCGGATAATTACATTTTTGCATATTAGAGACAGTTAATAGTCTATATATAGTATAACACATAATAACATAACATAAAGTCCAGATGGGAGCAAGAGAGGAAAAAGGCGTCTCTGGAGGGGGAGGTCGTGACATCTGTGTGTAGATTGGACGCCCGAGGGAAGGAAGAAGGATCCATAAACCAAGGCATTAAAATTAGCTCAGCTTACATCCGCTTTATTGAATTTAAAAACGTAAAAAAGACTCAACTCTCTTTCTCTTTTTAATTTAGTCTTTTTTTTTTTTTAGATTATTATTTTTTTTTTTTTAATAAAAACTTTTTATCAATTCGTAATTTAATTAAATTTGGTGCAAGATATTAGGAGAAACTTCAAAAAGAAAGTACCTCATATATCTACTAGATGGCTCCATGAATGATTAATTGATAATTTTAATTTTGTTGTTAAAATATGGCAACATAATATACAAAGAAAGTGAATTTATGAAAAAATAATCTATAATTAAAAAAAAATCCCATTAAAATCCGTCAAGTGGTTTCGAAATTACAATTTAGTCATAATTAATTAATATAAATAAGGTTAATTAATTTATAAACTTAGAAAAAAATCTTTGTTTAATTGTTAGTGTAGTTTAATAAACAAAGAATGAATAAATCACTCTACAATAAAAAAATCCCATTAAAATCCGTCAAGTGGTTTCGAAGTTTATTAAGTAATTTAGTTATAATTAATTCATAATTAATATATTTTTTTTAAATTTATTTAAAATAAATATTTAATTTTAATTTACTATTTAGTTTAACAATTTTTTTTTTTTTAATAACTCTGAAACTACTTAACCGATTTTGATGGGATTTTTTTTTAAATATAGAGAAAATGATAGAGGAGATTTTACGTTTAGATTTAAAATAAATAATAATAATAAATAATAAAAAATCCCATTAAAATCCGTCAAGTGGTTTCGAAGTTTATTAAGTAATTTAGTTATAATTAATTCATGAATTCAATTTTTTTTTTTTTAATATAAAGATTTAAAATAAATATTTAATTTACTAATTAGTTTAACAAAAAAAATTTTTTTTTAAGAACTCCGAAACTACTTGACCGATTTTGATGGGATTTTTTTTTAATGTGTAGAGAAAATGATAGAGTTTAGATTTAAAATAAATAATAGTTGTTAAAATAAATAGTTGGTGTTGTTTCTAATCCGAATGTACGGATTTTACGACCGTGCGTGACTCTGACCCTGAGGGTTTTAAAATTTACTTCCTCCCTACGGATTCCTACGATTTATTGA
The DNA here is from genome assembly GCA_023213315.1 of Euborellia annulipes. NCBI lineage: Eukaryota > Metazoa > Arthropoda > Insecta > Dermaptera > Anisolabididae > Euborellia > Euborellia annulipes. The sequence continues at coordinate 565,534 of JAKCPI010004259.1, forward strand.
CGTTTAGATGTCGTGTAATCAACGCCATCTATATCGAATCACCTGCGCAAATCTCTTCCCTTTCTTATAAAAAAAAATAAATAAATAAACAAACTATGGATAAACTTTTTATCGTCGATAAAACTTTTACATATCATTTACATAAATCACTCTCTTTTTTTCTTTTTTTTTCTTAAACCCCCTGTTTAGGGAAATCGAAAAAGATTTTTCACATGATAGTCCTTTCCCTTTTAGTTACAATCTCACAACAAAATCTCTCTTAAAATTTTATATTTCTTTTTTTTTTGGGATATCAAAAAAAATAAATAAAGTTGATAACCGAGTAATAACAGGGATGACAAAAGAAATAAACACTTTCTTTTATATTTTTGGGAAGTTTATATAAGTATATTAGTTGGAACGCATCGAGGGTAGGCAGGCAATAATCTCCAAATTTTCGAATCTAGAGCCTAAAGAAATAAACACTTTTTTTTATATTTTTTTATTTGATTTGGGAAGTTTATATAGGAATATTAATGCGAACGCATCGAGGGTAGGCAGGCAATTGTCTCCCAATTTTCTAGTCTAAGTGCCAAAAGAAATAAACATTTTCTTTTATATTTTTTATTTGATTTTAGAAGTTTATATAGGTATATTAGTACAAGTGCATCGAGGGTAGGCAGGCGATAATCTCCAAATTTTCGAATCTAGTGCCAAAATAAATACGTAAACACTTTCTTATATATTTTTTATTTGATTTGGGTATTTTATATAGGTATATTAGTTGGAACGCATCGAGGGTAGGCAGGCAATAATCTCCAAATTTTCTAGTCTAGTGGCAAAAATTTTTTTTTAATTAAATTTTTTTCTTTTTCCAAGTTGAAAAACAATATATCGATTAGAGTGGAGAGAGAGAGAGAGAGATCGGCGTTCTCAAAAGACAAGAACGAATCATTACATTATTGGATTAAACATTCCAATCGAGAAACCTATAAATTCCAAAAAGAGGGGTGACCAACCATCTTACTATACATCTCCATCCATTCTAATAGAAAACTGTTTTAATATTCTCTTTCTATCTCTCTCTCTCTCTTTCTACAAGAATAAATTAAATTTCAATCCCCCCCCGATTAAAGAGAGCGTGTATGTACCACGGTACGATGGCAGTTTACTCAGCCTCTCTGCTTGAAAACTTCCCTGAGTCAACATGCCACATACTCTCTCCTGTGTAATTTAACATTTACCAACACACACACATGAGAGAGAGAATTTAATTCAAATCAAGTCAAGTTGTGGTTTCTATATTTACAAATGGCAATAGGTGTCTATTTATCGTGAGTTGGACAACTTTCCTTTTGCTTGGTTATTATTATGACGTCAAAGAATTAAATACAAAAAAAAAAAACACTATTTTTTTGTAGATTATCGGTTTCTTGGTTTTCTCCTTAAATTTTATTTTATTCATTTAGAAATAGACACCCTAAATTTGTTTGCCCTTTTCTAAAATTTTTTTTAATGAAAATACATTATTACAATTACCATCTTAAAATTATAATAAATTGAAAAAAATTCCCATGAAAATCCGTCATGTAGTTTTGAAGTTGATGAAGTAAATTTTATAATTAATTTTATAATTCTATAATTATTTGAAATAAAAAAATAAAGTTGAATATTTAATTCTCTTCCGTCATGTAAATAATTTAATTTGATTAAAAATTCTACAACAAATTAAAAAAAAAACCCATGAAAATCGGTCAAGTAGTTTTGAAGTTAATGAATTAAAAAGAATTATATTAGGGACTAGACCCGCCCGCCTTCGCTCCTCTGGACCCCCCTCCAGCTGGCTCGGGCCCGCCTGTGGTCCGGACCCTCGCCTGTTCTTAATTATGAGAAACGGCCTTTGCCCCCTGGACCCCCTCAGCTGGCTCGGTTGGTCCAGCTGCGGTCATTAGTTTAAAAAAAAAAGTTCATTACAATATTTAATTCTCTTTAATTTGATGATTAAATTCAATTAAATTTTTTTTTAATTTATAGAAGGGCATACTATTTTAAAATTTTGGAAAAATTTTAATTTTTTTTTTGTTGTCAATTCATCATTAGAATCATCTAAACAAATTTAAAAAAGCCCCATAAAAATCCGTCAAGTAGTTTGTTTTCATAGTCCATATATATTTGGGTGGAATTAAATAAAATCTCACAATTATTTTTCTATAATTGGTGATATTTATAAATAAATTTTAATTTTCTAATTTTTGTTTTTCAAAAAATGTTTTTTTTTCTCAAATAAATAAATAAATATACATTTTCTCTTATTTAAATAAAAAGCAAAAAAATTCTCTCAAAAAATATATACTCTTTTTTTTGTTAATATTTATTTAAAATGAATGTATTATTATTATTATTTCTTTTCATATTACATATTCCCTCTCTCTATCTCTAAATATATTTATTTTTACTATTTTTATTTAAACCACTCAAAGGACTCTTTCATTTATATAAAAAAAGACTGGCTAATGCAATTGTAAAAGAGTTGCCTGCCCTGAATATATCCAAAGTATAGATTCTTAAATATACAAGAAAAAATATATATATATTTTTTTTATATCCAATGAAAGTTGTAAAACTTTCCTGATTTTCTTGAAGAAAAAAAGGGATTAAGAAAAAATAATATAGGTCACATAGGTGATTATATGTTCCTATAACCTGTAACATATACACTAGTGTATAAATTATTAGACGAAAAAATATTCTACTCGTATAATATAAATTAAAAAAAAGCCCATAAAAATCCTTCAAGTAGTTTCCTAGTCCATATTGGAATTAAAATTCAAATAAAATTAAATCTCACAATTATTATTCTATAATTAATTATATAAATATTTTTTTTTCTTCAAAATTAATAGAATGTAATTATTGTTCCAAAAATCTCTCTATTAAAATCTAATTATAACACTTTAACGAGTCTCCCCCCCCCCCTCTCAGTTTTGTGACATCATTATTATCACCAGATGTCATCCTGCCTGTCAGAAGTTTTAAAGGTATCTAAAAAAGTCTTTTATTTTAATTTCCATTAACGGATGACTTCGTCAATAAATCTCTTTGTTTATATATTCAAGACTAAAATAATAAGAAGCTACTGCTGCTGCTGCTGCTGCTTGCTGTCAGAGGAGTTTAGAAATAATATTGATTTTATTACTTAATAATAATAAACACCTTACAGTTTAACTACCACCATACTATGTATAAATTTGGTGATTTGATTTTAGAGCTTCTTTCACTTTTTTTTACCAGATTTGGTCGCATAGGGATGTGGAATTTTAATTAGGCCTATATTTAAACTAATAAAATGTAATCTGAAAGACACGAGTTCAACACTCAGACTTTAGCAAACTTTATAAATATTAAACTCCACCTTTGGCGGATTACACTGCTAGTAAAGTGGTAAGACACCTCATAATTTCTTTTTTTTTTTTTTTTATAAAAAAAAAGACTCATAAAAATCCTTCAAGTAGTTTCAGAGTTTTTATGGGAATTCAATATTAAAATAATTAAATTCCACAAGTATTATTGTATGTTTAATGATATACATTTAATTTTAATTTATTATAATATCTGTTATGATGATATGGTTTTTTTTTTTTTGAAATTTAATATAGAAAAACTTTAATTTTGATAATTTTTCTCTAAATAACGAAAATGTAGATAAAAATAAAAGCAGATTTTAGGAAATTTTTGTTATATTTTTTAAATTCATCAACACCTTTGGCAGGTTGCATTGCTAGTAAGGTGGTGATCAGTCACATAAAAATTGTGTAATTATTCAATATTTAAGGGATATTTAAACCTACTAATTTTAACCAATCCTTTCCTTTATATTACCAAAAAATAAGCCCGCGCCCCATAAAAATTCTTCAAGTTCTTTCAGAGTTTATATGGGAATTGAAAATTTAAATAAATAAATCCCACAAGTTTTATTCTATAATTATTAATATAAATTAAGTTTTTTTTTTAAATTAATTTCAATTTCAATTTAAAACGTTGTATATCATAAACGAAAAGAGTGAGAAAAATGGTTCATATATCATTAGAAAGTGGACGAATTTCTCTAAATACACAAATAATTTTTATAAAATAAATATTCTCGAAATGGCAAGGGATTAAAGGTGTATAAAATTTGATGTTAATTTATATCAATTAATAATTCCAATAATAGAAAAGAAAGAAATAATAAAATAAATTAAATTAAATTAAAAAGAAATAAATAAAATAAGAAAAAATAAATAAATTTGTGGAATTATTCTCTGAAATTAGTCAGTTAGATTACACCTGTTAATAACCCTTCTAAAAGTGAGTGAAAAAAAAAGTATTATTATAGAATCTTGGAAATATGACATTTATCGAAAGAAGGTCTCTTTGTCTTGATTGGAATCAGAAATGTCAGGTCAGAAATAAATCCTCTTTGACTTTTAAAAAAAATTTCTAATAAAATGTCCAAGTGGATTTTCGGTAAAATAAAGGAAAATTCAGTGCTTTTTTTTGGCCTTTTCGGCTAATAGGCCGAAGGGTTAAGGGTTCTTGAATATATTACGTATATAATATACCGATGGCTACCAGGGTACTTTCAACACGATGATTTCTTGGGGCCACCCATCTGAGGTTTCGCCTCCATTAACCGCAACGATTGTGTTTTTCAGTTGCCATATTTTATATTATAGAAAGTGAAAAAAATTATTAATTCAATCAACAATAACGCCTTCGGGCTTGGTGTAGGGATTAGAGTGCTGGCTTTGTATTCCAAGGGTCGCGGGTTTGGATCCCAAGCAGTCCGATGCCGGAAATGATTTTTTTTTTTTTGTAAATGATACCTTAAAAAAGACTTTTTCTTTCAAAAAATGTTTTTTAATTTGCAAGGTAGGTCTGGAAATATTTTTTTTTTTATTATTAATAATAAAATTAAAATTCTTTTTTTTTTTAATTGTATTTAAGGTCTTTTTCAGCATCAGAGGCTATTTTGATATTAAGAGAAAAAAGTCTTGAGTTAATATATTATTTATTGCAAGAAAAAGAAAAATCACTCTTCGACACTGAAGCACGCACCATACCCTAACGCTGGTTTTTAAAAGCTCCAAGGTCTTTTTCCTGTGTTTAAAAGTTATCAAAATTAATTATTATAATTACTACTAACCGCATGAAACGGGATGTGAACCCTTGGCCCCTAGCACAAGAGGCAGAAACTCTACCACTAACCCATGGATTAAGGGCCAATTAAAATTTTAATTAATTATATATTCTTTGATTTTGTTAAATGTTAAGTAAGCCCTGAAAAAAAGAAATTGCTTGTGGAGTTCTTAAAAATCAGCAAATGGGTATGGTGCGAGCTTTAGTGCACTAAATAATTGACCTATATAAAGAAATGTTTATAAATAATATGGATTAATTAATTTATTTTATTGTTGATAGTTTGGGGGAGGTGAAATAATAATAGGAGAAAACACTTTTCCCCATACACTTTATTTGAAATAGGGTTGTTCGTGAGCGACTATATATACAATGAAAATATAAAATAAAATAAAATAAAATTATAAAATTATATACAGAAAATATTCAAAAATTGGTTACATAGTTGGTGGTGGATGTCGTTAATTTTTGTCTGTTTGATAAATGTGATTCTCATATTGATGTTCTAAAATAGGAAATTAAGAATGAATGAGACGATTTTTATTTTATAACATATAAAAGGAAGGAGGGAGAGAGGAAGTGGATAAGGATTCTTTATAATTGATGAAAAATGATCGATTAATGACAGGAAGTGTTTATTTAAAAAATGATATGATATGGGGGTAAATTTATTTTGTATCATTTAAATAAAATAAAATATTGAGTCAGTTTGATTTCTCAATTAAAAGATTCTCTTTATATAAATAAAATCTTCATCAGTGGATTTATTTGAACATCAATTGTTATATGATAAATATTTGATATAATATTATATGTAGAGGGAAATATAAATATTAATTAATTTATTTTATTTAATAAATGGTCAAAGTGAAATTATTTGGTTTATAATTTCAATTAAATCAATCGTTGCGGTTAAGGGATGCCAAGCGAGGCGAAAGCTCGAGATTGGTAACCCCGAGTAATCAAAGTGTTAAACGCCCCCCGGTAGATATCTCGCACCATACCCATTAGGTTTTTAAGAACTCTAAAATCCTTTTCCTATCTTGCAAATTTGAAAACGTTATCGTTATTTTTTTTTTTTATTTGAGAGAAAAAAATCCTTGGTTTAAGGAAATATTTAGAATTTAAAAAAAATCATTCTATTAGTGGGACTGATGCCTCGCACCATACCCATTCGCTGGTTTTTAAAAACTCCAAGATTACTTTTCCTGTGCCTAAAATTTATCAAAATCAATGAATATATAATTAATTAATAATAATAATAAAAATATTTTTTTTTCACTTAGTGACGTCACAAATAATTTTTTTTTCGATAATAGAAAATTCATTTACATGTTTCTTCATTTTAATTTTATCTCACACAAATACACAAATTCATGCAGAAAATGAATCTCCTCACCCCCACCCCACCCCCACTCCCTCCACCTTAATTAAAATCCTTTAAGGGAAATATAAACCCTTAATATTATCTTTGTATAATGAAATATGAAATTAAAAAAAAAAAAAAAATTTATTCACTCTCTCATTCATTCATTCATTCATTCTTTTTCTCTCTCTTTAAAAAGCAATTTCATTAATTTCAAATGAACAACTCAAGCAGAAATGATCCTTTCTGATTAAAATATACATACACACGCAATAATAAAACAAAATCGAATTTTACTCGCCTTTTATTAATTAAAATTAAAAAAAAAAATAATAATAATAAAGATGAAGTAGGCTAAAGAAGAAGCTCAAACTCCCTATTGACGTCATCATCATTTGTTAGAAATCCGACGTAATAAGGAACAAATAAAATTTTTTTATAACAATCATAGATAATAATCAAATTAAATAAACAATAAAATAATTAAAAGATATATTTTATAATTTAATTATTGTTTCATTAGAATGAAATTTTAATTATATTATTTGATTTTTATTGTTGTTGAAATATCGATAAAATGGCGGATGACGCTAAAAATAAAAGATGTTTTTTTAATAATTTTGTAATAAATTTATACACAAGACTGGCATACTATTTTACTTGGAAAAATGGCACGATTTAGAATATGTTAGCTAAAGAAAAAAAAGACCATACTCTCACTAAAAATTATAGGTTATGTCTGTGTCTGTGTTAAAAATTAAATAAAGAAACATTTTAATGAATTTAACCACAAAATGTTTAATAATAAAATCAATAGAACTTCAAAATAATTTTATTCTATATTCATTGATTATGATTGTTATTGCTTTCTTAAAAAAAAATGGCGGATGACGTTATTCTCACCTCATTGAAAAAAGATGATTTTTAATAATTTTCTAAGAAATTTATACACAAGTGTGATATATCATTTTACTAAGAAAAATGGCAAGTATTGAATTATATATTCAAAAATATTTGTTAGCTAATGAAAAAAAAAACACTCACTAAAATATTTAGGTTATGTCTGTGTCTGTCTATAAGTAAAAAAAAATAATACTAATAATTAATAGAACTTAATGACTTTAAATCCTTCATTATATTCTATATTCATTTAGTTGATTGTTGTTGCTTTCTTAAAAAAAAAATGGCGGATGATGCTATTCCTATCTCAATTTAAAAAATGTTTTTTAATAATTTTGTAACAAATTTATATACAAGTATGGCATATTATTTTGATCAGAAAAATGGCAAGCATTAGATTATGTAATTCAAAATATATGTTAGCCAAAGAAAAAAAAATACTCTAACACCATCTAGGTGGTTTTTTTAGAAAGTTTAAAGACTAATTTTTTTTTTATTAACATATGTATTTACAAGTAGGATTTACGTAGATTAATTAAACACATAAGTCAATAAAGAGAGAGTTTCAGACAATAGAACAAACGACTGGTTAAAGTAAATAACGTAAAATTTCTGCTCCATGAGGTTTAAATCAAGTTAATTTTAAAAGGTATGCAAAGTCTGTCTGTCTATCCACTTTAAATTTATTTATTCACTCACCCACTCTCTCTTTTTGGACCACATTATTAAATCAAGATGATAATAATAATAATAATTGAGCGGAAAAAAAAGTATGTTTGTTTCAAAGAATGAATGAATAATGAACGAACCCATTCATTCTTATAGATTTTTATTATTTTAATTAACTACACTCAAACAAGGTGAGATAATCAGATTATTTATATTTAGGTGGGCGGAATTTTCAGAATTTCAGGCTGAAAGAAAATAATTTAATTATCAAGACCAAGGAAGAGATTAAATTTTAATTATAAATTACAAAATTTTAAATATAATATATGATTAATTATTGAATATTAATTGTGAGATTTATTTCAATTTTTAATTCCCTTATTGCCAGGGAGCCGTGGCTCAGTGAGAAGACATTAGCTTTTCGTACCGGAGTCCCGGGTTCGCTTCCCGTCCCAAGCGAGAAAAATTTATTTCATTTGATTTGACTACAAATCATTTGAAATAAATAGGGATCTAAATGGCCTTAGATGACGAAAAAGACCTTAAAAAAAAAAATTCCATTATTGACTACGAAATTAGTTGAAGGATTTTTTTTTTTTTGTAATAGGCTATGTAAAAAATTCAAAATATTTCGCATAATTATTTTATTTTTCCGAAAAGTCTAATTATAAATTAAAATTTAAAATATATAAATGATTATTTATTGAATATTAATTGTGAGATTTATTTCAATTTCAATTTTTAATTCCTATATGGTCTTCAAAACTACTTGAAGAATTTTTATGAGCATTTTTTTTTTTGTAATATGTAGAAAATTTCAGAAGGAAAACAATTATAAATTACAAAATTATATTTTAAAATAAATATATATGATTAATTATTTAATAAAATTTAATTAAATTTCAATTTTTAATTCTCATATAGTCTATGAAACTACTTGAAGGATTTTTATGGGCTTTTTTTTTCTTAATATGTAGAAAACAAGATTTCGAGATGTAAAAAATTTTCTGGACTCGTGTAGCCTATTCTGAATTAGGAGGAATTCGTTTGCAACTTTGAACAAGATAATATTTTTATTCGACTAGTAATTAACTTAAAAAAAAAGTGACCGGTTTTTAAATGGCTTCAGATACCGAAAGAGTAATAATAATAATTTTTAAAAAATTATGAAGACAAATAAAAAATATTAAAATATTAAAAAAAAAAAAAAAAAAATAGATATTAAAAGTGAAAAGAGGAGGTGGAAATAGTGAAATCTCCCTGGCATGAACACGGCCCGCCGAAAGCAGATTGTGTAGCTGGTAGCCCAAAAAATTAACTTATATTAAAAGAAATAAAAAATTTATTTTAAATAATAAAGAATATTAACCTAAAATGATGATATTTTTTTTTTTGTAAAAATATTTAAATAAAATACAGTAGTTAAGAAAAAAAAAATCCAACTAGCCTGAAAGCACATCGCTTTACTTTTTCTTTTTAATTAGGAGAATGTTGTGTGATTAGGCCTACACACACACCAGTTTTTTTTTTTTTTTTTCTAAATACAGCTTCATTTTGTGACAAAGTGAACATTAAGAATGAATAATTAAGAAGATTATCATCACTTAACCGAGAAAAAACAAAAAAAGCTACCTGTTGTATTGTTTAACACTCCTTTGTTAATGATGCCAAACAACATGACAGGTCAATAGCCACTAAAGTAGAGAAATAAAAATAAAAAAAATTATAAATATTCCTAACTGGCCGCTAGAGGCTAGAGGCTAGATCACAAATCTATTTTTTTTTTTTTTTTTTTGTTTCAAACAAAAGTTGTTACGAATGACAAATAGAACATTTTTTTTGTACTTAATAATTTTAAAGCTAAAGTGAATAATTAAATAATTATTTTGATTTTTCTGTTTTATATGCGAATTTCTCATTAATCGTTACCGAGAATTAAAAATTTAATTTTATAAAAATAATTTTATTTTATATAATATTAAAGAAATTCAAATTGTTAAATTTTATTTCCTAATTGGAAATTCACTCTTTAGATGGCGCTAATTAAAATCCTTTCTATCTTCTAAACCATAAAAGATACAAAAAACTTTTTCAAACAAAAATTGTTCAAAATTACCATTAGAATAATTTTGTTAATGTATATTATTTCAATAAACTTAATAGTTTAAGAGATATTTTAATTTTTCAAATTTCAACTTAAAATAAAGTACCCTTAAAAATGAGTCGATTGTTGTCTCATTGTAATATATTATATCGTCATTGGAACTGAATTCAGATATATGATTTCAGATCTCTAACTTATCGGGAACTCTTTTTAAAAATAAAAATTTTACCTTTCCGTCTCTAATTTTAATAAGACCGTAGTCAAAATATATATTTTTTTTATGATTTAAAACAGTTTTAATAAATAACGGGTTGTTATTTGGTTGTCAAGTAGCATAAAAAAAGAAACGAAAGAGAGAGATAGGAATCAACGAAAATGGTGGATTTTATGAGCATAAAAATGTTATTTTAAAAAGAAAAAGAGTGAATGGTTAAAGAGCACAGAGAGAGAGAGTAGGGCGGATACTTTGTGAAATATAAAAGACACAGATGATGATAGGATCTCGCTCTCTCTGGGGAGAGGGGGTGGGAAACAAAAAAAAAAAAAGAGATAAAAAGAATTCACAAGAGACAAAAGAATAAATTTTAAAATTTAATTGTTTTTTTGTTTCTTCTATTTAAAAAAAATGGTGTCGCTATCGCCAAAAAAAAAAAAAAAAAATCGGAAAGTAGTTCCAGAGGCTATATATTAAAAAACATCCTTCTTCTTCAATTTAAAAAAAAAAATGGTATCGCCCACACTATTACCATAGAATACAGTATTTAAAAAATATTAAAAAAAAAAAAAAAAATTCAGTCCAGTAGTTCTAGAGTTCCAAAGACACCGTACATTAAAAGCATTATTTTTCTTATATTTAAAAAAAAAAATGATATTCCAACACCATTAGTATGATATATTTAAAAAATATATGAAAAAATTAAGTTCAGTAGTTCCAGAGACCATATATCAAAAACATTTTTTTTTTATTAAAAAATATATAATAATAATAATGTCGTCATCACCATTAGGCTACAATATAATAATCTATTTAAAAAATAAAAAAAAATTCAGACCAGTGGTTTCAGAGAACTTTCATTAAAAGCATTATTCTTCTTCTTTGGTTTGAAAAAAAAAAAATTATTTTTGTCTTTGCTAATTTCATTACTATATTATTTTTAAAAAATATATACCGGCTATATATAATGTAATAAAAAAATTCAGTTCAGTAGTTCCAGAGACCATACATTACAAACAGAAGGATAAAAAAAAAATATTTCTATTTAAAATAATACAATTTTTCTACATACTAGTTAGATTAAAATAACTTTTAATTTATTAACTACTAGCTGCAATACTCGCCTTCGGCGGGCAAGTTCAGCAATTTAGGGTACTTAAATATAATTTACTTTATAATAGTGTGGGAGTTAACCTACCCAATCTGAATTAATTATAATAAAAAAAAAAAAACTTTATGAAACTCCGTCTAGTATTTTATGAACGCATACAGGACAAGCAAATAAACATTCATTAAAACAAAAATTAAAAAAAATGAATGAGTGGTTAAACATTGAGTGAGTGAAAGAGAAAAAGCGGCGCGCCGTCTAGTTAGGCAACCAAAGAAACAATTTATGTCTTTTTATTTTTATTTCTAATGTTTACAAGATGTTTTATTTTTTTTTTTAATAAAAGGAAGAGGAATTTTTATTTTTACTTTTTTTCTATTCTATGGTGTATTGGATTAATTTGATCCTGGATTTTTAAACACTTTGAATTTGTTATAATTTTTATCCATTCCAGCTCGCCGTGTATTCCCTATCAGTTCAATAAATTAATATAATTTCATTTTATAAACAGGCGCGTCGGAACAGATTTGAATCAGGTTGTTGTTGAATCAATTAGAATTCGTCCCGTAGTTTCAAAGTTTATACTTTACTAACCGTCAGAGTTTGCCTTTTATTTAAGTATATCTACGGTCGTATAAGAAGTATAGATTAAAATTTTAATGAAGAAAAATATAGAAATAAATATTTAATATATAAGATTAATTATAGAATAACAATTGTGAGATTTAATTATTTTAATTTTTAATTATCATATGGACTCTCTGAAACAATTGGACGAATTTTTATGGGTTTATTTTTAATTTTTTTATTATGTATTGGGATCTATGGGGGGGTGGTTTCCTGGTGGAAAAAATGAACTAGATTGTAGGATTGAATGGTGAGTGATACGAAGTACACGTGTTTATGAGACAAAAGTTTAATTAAAAATAAAAATGGGTGTGACGTACAGAAATTTGTAGGTTTTCTTCTGCCACACTTACTAATAGAAATTTTATTTGTGGAGACAATATTATTGATCCTGGTGATGTTTTAAAGTGAGTAATAGTAATGACAGTTTCAATGACAGACCAAATTCTTGCTTTCTGTTTACAAACAACAAGTTTACGAGAAGAATTTCATGAGTGGCTCATTGGGGGGGGGGGAGGATTTGCCCCCCAAGGATCTGATTTTTATAAAATTTTATATTATTCAAAATAAAATGCTCCAAAATACATCTTGGAGTATACAAACTGTACAAATTTTATAATAATAATAACAAAAAATGTGTTTGGAGTACCACATAAATCAGCTCTTAAAAAAATACGATATGAGAGGCTTTGCTCGAGCACAATTGTTTTAGAGAAAAACAAGAAAAGATAGAGGCAAAAATTAAAAAGAAGGCTTCTAAATCTGATAGATTGATTCTTCTACAATAAAATTATTTATAATTTTCACTATACTGTCTTTTTTTTGGAAAATAATGAAATCGAACTGTTTCATGCTTAGATGCATGACTTTTACCATAAACATAGAGTAGATACACATTGTTTTATTTTTATAAGGAGAAAATTTCATATTTGTGAATATATTAGTGTATGTATGTATTATTTATTAATCTAACAATAATGTTTATCGTGGGTTATAACTTTTTTAAATAATAAATTATATAGATGTTTAAATGTTCTTGTCCCTTATATCACGTTAAACGTATGAAGGTTTATCCTACAATCGAGTTGAATTTAAAGGTAGAGTATTGAAATGTAAAGATCCCAATAGCTGTGGTGATTTTGGGGTAGATTTGATTTGTTCTAAAAGTTATTTTCAAGGTGTCTAATTTCTAAAAAATGTAATAAAAATAAAAATTAATGTGTGTAGTGCTTCAATGTATTATATTACTATTAATTTACTTTGGATTGAAAGTATTTTTACTTTCTCTTTTTTTTCTTTCCGACTATTTGCTTGATATGTTGTATTTGTTGTTTTTTATTTGTATTTTGTTATTTTGTATTTTTGAATATATACAAGATCCAAAAGTCAAATAAATGAATTTTTTTTTAATTAGACCTTAAGGCGATCTCTAAAACAAGTTAACGTATTTTTATTAGATTTTTTTTTTTCTCAAGTAGATCTATAGAATTTCACTAGGTTTGGTTTAATTTTTATAAAAACTTATTTCCAAAGTGTTTATTATTAAAAAATAAAATTAATTAAGGGATTTATTTAAAGGCATGGTGATCTGACTTGTTAAATAAATCTTAAATAAATTATTTATTGATTACTATGCTATCTATTGACCAATTTCTGAACTAGAGTAGAATATATATATTTTTAAGGAATTGAGGCTTTAAGGAATGTTCTATTAAAGAGGACCAAAAAGAGAGAGAGAGAGAGTAAATGAGCTAAATGAACCGTCAAGCTAACTTGGAAAACGACAACGTCGACGACGACGAGGACGATTTAGTGTGGGAGAGAGGAAAAAAAAAAAATACGAAAAATCTCATTAAAGTGATCCAGGTGCTTAGAGTAGGAAAAAGGCTTTTGGAACAAGCAACAAACTCTCTCTCTGAGGACAAATCAGACAAAAGCATTAAATTCTTGTTTATTTTTACATCTTATGAATAGATTAACCCCTACGAAAGCGGGTCGTGTAACTAGTCATGGCGCTTTAATGTCAAATATTTGTTAAATGAGTCATTCTAAAATCCCCTTTAAAGCCAGCTGCTAATTAAATTTATTTTTAAGTCGTTAAAATTTATCTAAAAACACTAGGTGATATGTTTCAATATTGGTATTTTGACATAAATATTTGGTGATATGTTTCAATATTGGTATTTTGGCACATATAATTCCGAATTTTATTTATAAAATTACCAGTTTAAATTTAATTTATTAAAAAAAGATACTTTTTTAGTTTTTTCTTTATAACACTAAAACCATACTTCCTATCAAAATCGACTTTATTAGATAAATTATAGACAATTAAATTCTCTATTCAATGATCACTGATTTATTAAAATTTGTCCAAGATAAATGATTGATATCAAAAATTAAATATCGTAATTTTTTTTTTAAATTTTATTACCGATTTTATAACTTGATTATCTCGTTAACTATCAATTTAACAGTGATAGTCAATAAATCACGAATTATAGTGTATTAAATTCGCTTTCCATTGGTATATAATTTATTAAATTCGGTTAACTAGAAATTAAAATATTTTTGAAATATTGAAAAAATTATTGAAATTCCATATATTTCTTCCTCTCTGTCATTCAATAGGGAAGTATTTTATTTAGTCTATTTTATGATTCTATATTTTTTGTTAATTGACTTGAAGACGGCATTTTGGTTGGTTGCCATTCATCCTGAGAATTCACACTCCCTCTCTATTCATAGAACATATATAAATACTTTTTCAAAGAATAGTAGCTAACTGATAATGAAACAATTCTTTATCCTCCCTATTTTTTTTCCAGGTTGTTTTTTCTTAATGACTGTTGAAAATAATGAGATAAAAAAAACAACAAAAATCTTCGTGGAATCTTAAAAATGATGAGAGCAAAAAAAAAAATCTAATTGGGAGAAGAAATTCTAAGAAAAAATAATACTGTAGCTATTTATGTTTAGAGGGTGAAATTAAAAGGTCAAATTCATTCAATTCTTTGGTTGAAATTCTCAAAAAAAAAAAAAAAAAAAAAAAATATTCTTCTTAGTGGTTGACTTAAATTCATAAAAAAAAAAATATTCTTTGATTTCACTTAATTTAAAAATCACAAATAAAATATAATAATTATAAAATAAAATTTTTAATTTTTAAATTCTCATATTTACTCTGAAACTAATTGGGAGGTATTAATTTTAGATGGAATGCCCACCTTCGGCAGGCTTTGTGCCTAGTCACGAGGTTTTGCCTCTTGTACCCCTTCTACAAGCAATTGCCCGTCTTTTAATATTGTGCTATATATTTAATATATCAGCAATATTGAAAAAATTCAGTTCAGTAGTTTCTGAGACCATATATTACAACAGACAAATAAAATAGATTTCCATCAATTATAAAATTAATACTATTTTTATAAGCTAGAAGAATCTTAATTACTAGCTGTAATGCTCGCTCTCAGTGGGTCTTACGTCTATCCTGGGTATTTCGTCAGTTCAGTAGTTTCTGAGACCATAAACAGACAGATAAAATAGATTTCCACCAATAATAAAATTAATACAATTTTTACACCCTAGATTGCGTTGAAGAATCTTAATTACTATTTGTTGATGCTCGCCCACGGCGGATCTTGATTCTAGTCTGAGTAATTCGTGAGTTCAGTAGTACTGAGACTATTCATTACAAACAAACAGATAAAATAGATTTCCATCAATTATAATATTAATACGATTTTTACATGTTAGATGGCGTTGAGGAATCTTAATTACTAGCTGCAATGCTCTCCATCGGCGGGCCTTGCCTGAATGTTTCGTCCTATTGTTCGTCTTTGTCACAAATTCCACTTAATTGAATTTAGAACATCTATTTTTTTTTTTATTATTTTTAAACTCTTACAATAAATAGAATTATAATTAAATATAGTATAGAAGCCACTTCTATAGGCCTACTTATAGTGCTGACAAATTTTGTTCCCCTCTCAACAGTTTACCTTGCATATTAATTAATATAATGGGGAAATTGTTTCAAATTAAAAGTCACAAGATGGCAGCTCTGACTGGGGCAGGCTAAATAAAAGAACAACGTGCATATTGATTAAATTAAAAGGACGCGATTTGAATCGGAATGGAAATTTATTTTTCGTCAACTTTATAAACAATTATATGAATCGTATTTTAATTTATACCAGGGGTGTGCCTATGAAACCGCCTTTTACTTTGAAAAATCCTGGCGGCCAGTTTTGGTACTATACAGTCTAGTTATTGAGTTTGTTTGTTTGGTTTATGTCTGTTCTAAGTTTCGAACTCAAAAAAATTCCAATTTCATACTCCCAACATTTTTTCACCACGTCAAACATGTCAACCTTTGTTCCTCAACAAAGTGATTTGCGGACGGCGTTGATTTTTTTGCTATCATTTGAAAAAACGGCCGCGGAGTCTCATCGAATGCTTGTAGAAGCTTTTGGCGACTATGCTCTTGGTGAAACACAGTGCAAAGAATGGTTCAAAAAATTCAAGAGGGGAGATTTTGACATTAAGAACGAAGCACGTGGCCGACCGCCCAAAAAGTTTGATGACACCGATTTGCAAGAATTGTTGAATGAAGATTCAACTCAAACACAACAACAATTGGCAGAACAGTTAAACGTGACTCGGGAAACTATTTCCAAGCGTCTGAAAGCTATGGGGAAGATCCAGAAGATCGGGAAATGGGTTCCACATGAACTGAACGAAAGGCAGCAAGAGAACCGAAAAACCACTTGTGAGATGCTGCTCGCCAGATACAAAAGAAAGTCATTTCTTCATCGAATTGTTACTGGAGATGAAAATGGATCTTTTTGAAAATCCTAAGCGTCGAGCATCATGGGTATCTCCAGGTGAGCCATCAACATCGACTCCAAGACCAAATCGATATGGACGAAAGACAATGCTTTGTGTTTGGTGGGATCAGAAGGGAATTATCATACGAACTCCTGAAACCTGGCGAAACTGTCAATACGGAACGTTATCAACAGCAAATGGTGAAATTGAACCAGGCTATACGCCAAAGAAGACCAGAATATCAAAAAAGGCAGCACAAAGTCATCTTGTTGCACGACAACGCTCCGTCACACGCTGCAAAACGAACCAAAGAAACCATTGAAACGTTTGGGTGGGAAATTCTCACACATGCGGCTTATTCCCCAGACTTGGCCCCAACGGACTATCACTTGTTTTCATCTTTGGGTCACGCTTTGAGGGAGCAGCAGTTCACAGATTACGAAAATGTTGCCAAATGGCTCGATGAATGGTTTGCCTCGAAAGAAGACGAGTTTTTTTGGAGAGGGATTCATAAGCTCCCTGAAAGATGGGAGAATTGTATTGCAACGAAGGAAATTACTTTGAATAAAATATCTTTTTTCACTTTTATAAAATATGTGTTTATGTGCGCACCTCTAAAGGTCGGTTTCATAGGCACACCCCTGGTAATCCATCTTCAGCGGGCAACATGTACTGGATTCTTAAAGTCTTAATTTTATTTATTTAAAATAATTTTTAATTTTACCTACTCTTTTAGAATTTTCCAAAAAACATCCTAAATTCAAGCTTATGAAATTCTCTATACATTGAAAAAAACCCCATGAAAATCGGTCAAATAGTTTAAGAGTTACAAGAGAATTTAAAAATAAGTGTAATTAAATCTCACGATTATTATGCTATAACTAATGAGATAAATTAAATTTTATTTTTTAATTTTCATGAATAATTTAATTTATTTTAAAAATTTATTATAAATACAAAATTCTTATTATTGATCAATTTACATGAAATTTGTGCCATCTCTGCTACATAATTAATTAATACTATTCTAATCACGATGACCTCTCAAAGTTAATTAATTTCAGAGCTTTATTATTTCAAAACAATAATAAAAAAAACACAACTCTAGCTAAACAAAACTCATTATGGAATTTTTAATTGAAAAAGTGTGGTTTTGAAACAGATGAGAAATTTTTGGATCGTAGGGTTTAACGAAATTTTAAAAATTATTCAATTAAGGTTTTAAATCGTTTAATCTAATTTAATAATTGGAAAATAGGAAATCAATAGACCATGTTAAAAACTGTGAAGAGGCTCGCCCCCCGGATTATATATATACAGTATATTTGATTGAAGATTTGAATATTTTAAATTATTTTAAAATTATATTTTATCAATTTAAAAATTGAATTATTAAATCTCAAATTATTTTTTTATAATTCATTTATATTTAAATTTAACTTTTTATTTTTGACGTCACGGATTGTGACTCTGGTAGCGTCTGGTTTTACGTCACCTCGTTAAAAGCGACTGTGTAGAAGAACAAAAATTCGTAGTGATATAATAATTTTAAAAAAAAATTAGAAAAAATAAAATTTAATTTATATCATTAATTATTGAATAATAATTGAGATTTAAGTTTTTTTTTTTTTAATTTTTATTTAAAGCTCTATAACTCCGAAACTATATGACCGATTTTCATGCGGTTTTTTGCAAAATGTAGTGAATTTTACGAGGATTAGTTTAAAGTAATGTTTATTTTTGTAAAAACATATTCAGGGTGGCTGATTCTAAAAAATATAATTGACTAACGATAAAATAGATATTTTAATACAAAACCCAAGTCAAGTTTCGCTAAAATAATAATTGTAAAATTTAATTTTTTGTTTAGAAATTTAATTAACAACACGTGTTAATTGTTCCAAAACAATAATTTTATAATACAAAATATACATAAATCTCTCTCTTTTAATTTCGTTATAAAGACATAACACACCATATGTTTATAATTGCCAACGAGAGAGAGAGAAAGGGTGACGTCACACACACACCCACCCCTATTGGTAGACAATTCTTTGCTTTCATTTCTTTCTTTATTTAACTGCTTGTTAACGTTTATAAATTGCTCTACAATTATACGATTAAAGAAGAAAATACACGTCTGATAAATGTCTTGTATATCGTAAAAAGAAAGAGAAAGAGCCGTCCTATAAAAGGAAATTTCAGTTTTAAATGTATGTGTGTGGGAATTAAATTAAACAAGAACAAGAATACTTGAAAAGTTTAAAATAAAAAGTCAAAGAGATTAAATTAAATTTCACCCAGCTTTTTTTTATGTAATAAAGTTTTTTTTTTGTTACAATGAACCATAGATACCGGTATTGGGCTTGCTGTTTATGTACACGATGCAACAGAAATAAACAAACAACTCGTAACAAAAAAGCGTTACAGCGCTCGAGAGCCGGCGGAGAAAGGCGAGGCTAGCCGAAGCCTTAGCGAGGCCACGCCTATCCCCCACCGGCTCTAGAGAATTTTCTCTCTATATCATTTAAAAAAGAAGCTAATTATATATATATATTAAAAATAAATAATTGTTTTCTTTTTTTTAAATGATATACCTGGTACATACGTTTGCTTTTCATGGTCTTTTATGCTCCATTTTTAATTCCCTCAAAAAAAAAAAAAAAAAAAAAAAAAAAAAAAAAAACTAAACATTTGAGAATGAATAGATGATCAGATCAATTTGGCGATCATTTTTTAAGAAAGTAGAGAAATCCCAATCATTGCTCTTTGTGTTAGATACCGGTACTTGGGGCTAAAAAAACGAAAATTTTTTTTTGTTAAAAAAAAAAGAAAAATGTTACTAATAATAAAAATAAAAGATGTTTCGGTTTTCTTCAGATTGTTTTAATATACTAATTAAATAATTCAATAATTTAAAAAAGGGATTAATTCTTTTAAAGAAAGAAAGCTGATAACAATAATAAAAATTTCGGTCTTCTTCAGATTTTTATAATAGACTTTTGAGTAAAAATTTCTTTGTGCTTGAATAAAAAAAAAAATTAATTTGTTCTTATTTATAAATTTAAACAAAAGTCAACCTATAAAAACAATGTTTCGGTCTTCTTCAGGAAAACGAAAAATTTTTTTGTAATTTAAAAAAGGGATTAATTCTTTTAAAGAAAGAAAGCTGATAACAATAATAAAAATTTCGGTCTTCTTCAGATTTTTATAATAGACTTTTGAGTAAAAATTTCTTTGTGCTTGAATAAAAAAAAAAAAATGAATTTATTCTTATTTATAAATTAAACAAAAGTCAACCTATAAAAACAATGTTTCGCTCTTCTTCAGGAAAACGAAAAATTTTTTGTAGAAATTTTATGCTTTTTTTCGGAGTGATCATATTGTTTCCCAATATGCTAGATACCGGTATTTGAATTAAGTGCACCAGTGAGGTGTATTATGCACCTAAACAAGAAGTAAATGTTTTATTTTTGTAGATTTTTCATTGCCGTAATTAAACAATTTTCTCTAAAAAAAAATTCAGATTTTTTTTTTACTCTTAATTAGAATGATATATTTTTTTTTTGCTAGCAGCCGCTATTCATTAATTCATTCATTGTTCATTTTGATAATTAAATTTGCCAGTTAATAGGATTATCGTTTTCAATAGGTGCATATGTGGTGGTGGCGGTCACCCAAAAATAAATTCAACTTGACTGCAGCAGTTTTGCTACTGCGTGTTTTTTTTTTTTGTGTCTCTTTCACTCTATTCGGGAATTTTCGTTGGAGCGTAAAACACCCTCTCTCTAACTCGCGAGCTATTTATTGATGCTGTTACATCCCCTTCCTTCTCTTCTGATATTAAAACGTTGTGAAAAGCTTTTTTTTTTTTTTTGATCAAAAATTAAAAAACAAAAAATTACATTCGTTCTCTAAATATAAAAAAACAAAAATGAGAGAGAAACCTGTTATCAACATGTGAGTATTGTTTAAGGGAGTTTGAACTAAGTTGCAAAACTTTACAATACTATTAAAATGCGTATTTTTTATTATAACTAGCAGCAATACCCCCCTAGCAATGCCTAAACCTAAACGGGATTATCGAGAACAAATTAAATTTTATTTTTCACATTGTTTATTTTATTGTTTCGTATTTAGATTAAGGGTGCGATCACACCGGGACCTGACTTGTGTCTACTGAATAGGGTTCTAGCCGAATCCGAATTAAGTGGGGTCACACACTAAAACTTGACGGGAGTGACGTAATATCTTACTTTTCTGTTGTTTGCTATATAAGTATGTTGTCGGTGTAAACAATGTTTTTTTACTTGAACGCTACTATTTTCCTTCCCAGCAATTTATTTCTAAACTTATTTCTAACTTAATAAAACTAATTATCGTTATATCAATAAATATTTTTACTAAATTTTAAGTAAAAATATTTCTTAATTGACTATTTAAAAAATAATATTTTATTAATTTAAAAAAATTTGAAATCACTTTGTTTTGAATTAACATAAATTTCCTGCAATTTTTAACCAAAAATACAAGTTATCTCAATATTATTATTTATTTGTATTATTATTACTTAAATAAAGCCTTATATTGCCAAAAATGTCTTTATTAAGGAACCGATCTCCTTTAGGCGGCTTACAGTAGGGTGAATTGGCAGAATTGGTGGCATGGTGGAGGAGAGATGGGAATTTTTAAAAATGTTTAAAATGTCACGTAACAAAAAAGCGTTATGGGTGGGAGGAAGGTGAGGCTAGCCGAAGCCTTGACGTCCACGTCCACCCCCACCGGCTCTAGAGAAATCTCATTCTATATTAAATTATATTCTGAGTTGAAGAAAAGGCTTGAGGGACATCGTTCCTGGCGGGGGTCCCACACGTTTGTTTTTTATTTATTTTAAAGGTCTTTTTCGGCCTGAGCCGCGGATCACAAGCTCTTTTTAGTTTTAATTAGATGAATACGATAATGGTCACTCTCTAACTTAGTTAATCAGATTATCGAGAAATTTTTATTAGTAAAAAAAAATATATTATTATGACAAAAATAAGTTACGTCCAGAGATCGGCATATGTGTATTGATTCATCATTCTACCTGGATACTGCAGCAAAATCTAATAATTTTTCCTTTATTTAGACTCTATAACAAAAGATTTATTATCTCGAAAAGTCTAATAATAAAAAGTCATTCAGCTCTCTCGGTCGATATTCAATTTTGTTTCGATGGGTTTCCAAATAATTTTTTTTTTTTGTGGGTGTGAGACGAGTAGCCAAAAAAAAGAAAGAGGGAGAGAGAGAGAGGGAATCCATATTTACCTATGTCCAACCATCCGGGCCGCCCTTTATGTAAATGGACGACAATTCTGGTGTTTACTCTGAAGACTAGAGGTGTGTTTTATGTCAAATCTGTCGTTATCCGCTAGCAATAACAAATCATTGTCATGTTACATATACAATCGATAGATTAAAGAACATCCGTGATGTAGGCATGGTGGAGGAGAGATGGGATTTTTTAAAAATAGAAAGAAAAAAATGAGAGAAAATATACATTCGGTTATGGAATACTTAGATATAATGGTAAGAATAGTCGCTATCTCTAATATAGTTAATCAGATTATTGACAGCATTTTGGGATAAAAAAAAAGAAAAAATAATGAAAAATTTAAAAATAAACAAACAAAAATAAAAATAAAATTTCAATATTTTTTTTTTATTTATTTAAAGTCTTTTTCGGCTTCTAAGGCCATTTAGGTTATTCTAATGAAATAAATTTTTCTCGCTTGGGACGGGAAGCGAACCCGGGACCTTAGGAACGAGAAGCTGCTGTCTTCTCTCTGAGCCACGGATCATGGGCATTTCAATAATTATTGCAAGATTTAATTATTTTAACTTAATTGAGTAGGATATTCCCGCTACTAGTCAACGTTTCGGAGCACAAACGGCTCTTTCTTCAGAACAATTTGGGGTTTGATTTTGGCTCCGCATGGTTCTGAAAAATGAGTCAATAATCAAAACCCGCATAGCCCTGAAGAAGGAACCGTTTGTGCTCCGAAACGTGGACTAATAGCGGAAGGAGTCTTTTTAAATAAATTAGCCTGACTATCGTCTCCAAGTTTAATTATTGACACTCTTCTCAATCATATTGTTCCCCAACTTTATCTACGGTATTTATTAACTCTGAAACTACTTGACCGATTTTCTTTAAAAATATTCAATTAGTCTTTAATTTTAATTCTCTTTTATATAATTCAAAAAACACTTGTTAGATGGTTTCTCATCGCCATTTTAATTAAATTTTTTCTCTCTCAACTTCGGGATTCTGGAATTTTTCACAGTTCAACTTCATCTATTTGGGGGTTCTAATGTGATTTGTAATTAAATATTTTTCTTGCCGAAACATTTTGTTAATTAAAATAATTCGTAATTGTCGCAATAAGTAACTTTTTTAATTAATAAAATCTTTGAAACAAATAACCTAGTGTTTTTAATTTGTAAATTTAATTTTAATTTACTGATCTGTGAGTAAAATGACGCCAAAAACTGGTAACCATTGGCTCTAAACAGAATTAAATATATATTAAAACTAAAAAAAACACAAGGTAATATGATTCAATAAAATAAGTTCGAAATACGCTTATACCACTTTGAGATTCAACACGACCATAGTTGAAACATTGAATGAATTAAAGTTAAGAGATTACTCTATACACTAGGTTATATGCTGCAAAATATGCATATTTAATTTTAATTGGAATTTTTAGGTTTCTAAAAAATTGTTGACCCGAAATTGCCTATGGTATAAATTATTATTAAAACAAATAATTAGTTTATTAATGCATTAACGTAAATGACACTTGACCTGGCAACGTATCGAATCAAGCCTCTTCACTTCAAATTAATTAATTATCTCTCTCTCTCTATTAAAATATTCTAAATATAATTGCAAATTGTTTAGATAATCAACAAAAACTGATGATTAGATGGGAAAAATCAAAACAATAAATTTTTGAGGTCTCAATAACTCAAAAACGGCTGGTCCTATTAAAAAATTATTTATGACAAAAATTGATTAAAATTTAAATTAAAATAATTTTACAGAGGCGAATTTTTTTCTATAATTTTAAATAACAAAAATATAGATGAAAAACGTAAAAATTTCAAGAATAAAACAGTTTTTAAAAGTGTAATTTCGTTAAATGAAATTAGACAGTTTATCTATTTTTAATTTTTTAATTTAGATATATAAATTTCAAACAAATAGTTTGATTAAATTTCAAAAAATTGTTGATCAAAATTTTTAAATTAAGAAATTTTATTAAAAACACTTATAGTGACGTCAGAGACTTCCTCGTTTATAAATAAATAAAATAAAATATGGTAGTTTTTTATTTTTACCCTTCTTCCATTCCCCCCACACCCTCTTTTTGTTGACCGCTTCGCTTACTCTCCCTACGGGCTAGCTGAAACAACAACAGCAATAAAAAGCTTGTTTAATACCGGGCCACCAGAGGGTGTGGAAGGCATTTAGGAAAATATTTATAGTAGGCAATACCTTTAGAAAAAAAAAAAAAACTTTTTTGTTATAATTTAAAGGTAATATAGAGACAGAGAAAAAAAATAGATGACATAATTAAATTGTGCATGTTAATGGTGAAAATTAGCTCCTGAGGGATTTTTTTTTTTTATTTGACCAACAAAGCAGGAGGTCTGATTAAAAACAAACAAGATATGACAGGATGACGACGACCTTCAAACCTAAAATAAATAAAATACATCTTTGAAGGGCTTCACATATATTTATACAGGGACCACCAGAAAAAATAAGGTATAGCCACTCAAAGAACTGGGAACTGCAAATTCTTATTTATTAAAGGGGAAGATCAATTTTTTTTTTTATGTTATCAAAAAAAAAAACTCCATTCCCCCATCCATATAAGAGAAAAAAACCCCCTGGTTCTATTTTTTCAATAATTATACATTATTTATGTATATAGGCTTATTTATTTGAAAGACATTAAATAAATTAGAAAAAAAGCCCATAAAAATCAGTTCAATAGTATCTGAGTTCATATATTACAGAAAAATTCAAATAAAATCTCACAATTATTATTTTATAATTGATTCTATATGTATTTAATTTATTTTTATTTATTTTAATATTAATTTTAAATTTGAAAAGAATTAAATTAAATAATTAAACTAAAATATTTATGAATAGGTGAAAAAAATAAAATTTCAATAATTAAATTATAGAATAATAATTATTGTAAGATTTATTGATTTATTATTTTTAATTGTATGTACATTATTAATTAATTATAAAATTAATATTCTATAAATTGATTTGAATAAAGACAAATTAAATTTATATACTTTACCTCTTTATTATTATTTAATTATTTTATTTTAATTATTTATTATTTATTTAATTATTTTATTTTAATTATTTATTATTTATTTAATTATTTTATTTTTATTATTTATTATTTATTTATTTATTTTATTTTTATTATTTATTAATTATTTATTTATTTTATTTTAATTATTTATTATTTATTTATTTATTTTATTTCTATTATTTATTATTTATTTATATAATTGGTAGAAATATAAATTATAATATTAGTTATCCTCAAACGTAGGCTCTAATTAAAATATTGTATTTTATTAAATAATTAATAATATGCTAAGTAATATGTTTCAAAATTTTATTAGCGAAATAAAAGACACTTTATATACGTGATTTTCGAAAATGACAATGATTAAAAATTTGAAATATAAAAAAAAAATTTATAAATACTAGTCATACTACCCGCTTTCGGGGGCCTTAATCATATTTCTCTACTGTGTACAAATGTGGTTCATTAAGACCACTTTTTTAATTTTATGCAAAAACTTATATTTTATGACTCACATATTAATATGCAATGATCTCAGTATTTATATCCAGATTAAAATTTCAATAATCGTAAACGTTATTCATTCATTTGATTTATGTTCTTTTCATTTCTTAATTAATGAAAAAAAAATAAAAATGTGTTAAACGATAGCTTGCCGGAATGAATAAAAATAAAAAATAAAATAATTCTCTCACCTATGTAAAACGAAAGTGAAAGAAAGATAAAAAAAAGGCAGACCGGACAGACAGTCAATTTGATTTACCCCCCGTTTTTTTTTTTTGCTCGCGCGAATTGTTTCTAAGCCATTGATTCTTTCGCTCGTGAATTCAGTAGCAGTAGTATAAAACATACGAAAATGATTTTGTATACATGACAGAGAGAGAGAGAGAGAGGGAATATTTCCACTTGCCTGGACACACCCACCATTCATATGTTTGTTGATTGCCTTCTATTTTTGATATCCATTTCTTCTTCCTATCTATTTATTATTTCAATATATTTAAGTAATAAATTTGATATATTGTGTGTGTGTGTGTGTGTGCAACCAATAAAAACAATCAACGTTTCGGTCTTCTTCAGGTTATTAATTTACATTAAAAAAAAAATAAGAAAAATAAAAAGGTGTTTCGATCTTCTTCAGATTTTTATAATAAACATAAAACCTCTTTGTTTAATTAATTCATTAATTAAAAATGAATAAGTAAAAAGCAAATTAATAAATTAAAAAAGAAACGAATGCAACTAATAAAATTAAAGATGTTTCGGTCTTCTTTAGATTGTTTTAATATACGTACTTTGAATTAAATAATTCAAGAATTTAAAAAAAAGGCTTTAATTTATAAATTTAAAAAAAAAATTCAACCGGTAAAAACAAGCAAAGTTTCGGTATTCTTCAGATTTTTATAAATCAATTTTGACTAGAAATTGCTTAATTAGTTATTGAAATAAAAAAAAATAAAATAAAATATTAATTAGTTCTTATTTATAAGTTTAAAAAATCCAACCGATAAAATCAATGTTTCGGTCTTCTTCAGATTATTTTAATTCTTTTTTGAAATAGGAGATGCTTTGTATATGAGTTTAAAAAATGAACGTTAGTTTTTATTTATAAATTAAAAAAATGAAAAATGCAATCAATAAAATTAAAAGATATTTCGGTCCTCTTCAGATAATTTTATTCTACTTTGAACAAGGAGTTGCTTTGTATTAAAGGAAAAACTAATTCTTGTTTCAACCATTTCCCATTTCTCCTTTTTTAATAAGCTAGAAATCCATAATGAAAAAATAAGCCCATAAAAATCCGTTAAGTAGTTTCAGTGTTTAAAAGAGAATTAACAAATTAAAATAAATAAATCTCACAATTATTATTCTATAAACTTAACCATATAATATTATTATTGCACAAAAGAAGATTAAATAGAAATTATTCACTTTTGAAAATTAAATTTAAATTTTTAAATTCACTATTTAAATTTAAAGATTTTATATTTCTAAAGTTTGTAACGCATAGACTTCGAAACCACTGGACCGATTTTTATGGGCTTTTCCGAGGGTGGTTTCTGACTAGAATTATTTGTTTTTTATAATTGAATTTTAAAATTCTCTAATTAAGAATTAAGATTTTTGTTTCTTTAATTTGAAACCCATAGAGGAACGTATAAACTTCGAAACTACTGGATGGATTTTTATCGAGTTTTTTTTTTTTCCGAAGCTGGTTTGAGTATATAAAATTATTCCCCTATGCAAATTAAATTTAAATTTTTTAATTCACTATTTAAAAATTAAGATTTTATATTTCTATAGTTTGTAACTCATAGACTTCGAAACCACTGGACGGATTTTTATGGGCTTTTTTTGAGGGTAGTTTCAGACTAGAATTATTCACTATTGAAAATTAAATTTAAATTTTTAAAATCTCTAATTAAAAGTGAAGAACTTTTTTTCTATAGTTTGTAACTCATAGACTTTGAAACTACTGGACGAATTTTTTTGAAATTTTTTCCGAGGTGGTGGAGTTCTATCTATACTTATCTAAAATTAAAGTCAAGTAATTATAATAATAAAAATTAAATTTTCTTTTTTCTTTGATCCTTAAAGGAACATATAAATAGATGTTTATAAAATACACAAAATAATATAATATCATTTTAACAAATACATTAAGATAAAATCTAATATAGATTAGAAATCAATTTCATTTTAATGCGTTGCATGACAAAACAATTTTTTTTTTTAACGGTAATGTCAGGTAGACTTGCAGGAAACCAGAAAATAATAATAATAAATATTAAAAAAAAAATAAAATAAATAAATTTATTATTTATTTTCGTTTATTCATTCGTTTGTTCGACGGGTGTTTTGTTTGTCCACCTGTCTGACTGTCTGTCTGTCTGTCTGCTGTTCTTCACACCTTCCCCTCCCCTCCCCCTCCCCCTCTCTCTCTCTTTCAATAAATATTTTCTCGCTCCCTCCGGTTATTTTATAATTAAAAATAAGTTTGCTTTTTATTAAATATTTGCTTAAATGACGTTTACTTTTTTTTTTAAGAAAAACTAGCTTCACTAACCGCATTGGGTGGGTTTCTCTTCGGGTCTCTTTTAAATAGTAATTAGAGTTTGCAATGAATAATCTAAAAAGTCAAAGAATATAATGGCGTTAATTATTGAACAAAAAAAAATATGAATTCTAGTAACCACAAATTTATTTAATAATAATTTCTCTGCTGTTTTTTATATTTGACGTTTCTATCTTCATCAGGTCATTTTTAAGTTCATCATAATGATGATACAATTCCGGACTTTTAATTTAAAAATAATGTCGAAATGTTTAAAATATAAGTTTCCTATTTTATACATTTATATCTTCATCAGGGTAATCAACCGATTGAAGATAAAAATGTTTAAAATTCAAATATTAATAAAATAAAAATATTGATTAAGATAAAATTATATAAAATATAAATACTCCTTTTTTATCCTCTTCAGATTTTTTTATCTTCATTAATCCACCTGATTATGATAAAATTCTGGTCTTTTAATATAGAAATGATGATGAAGATAAGTTTTCTGTCGAAACGTTTAAATTAAAAATATTCTATTTTCTTCTTTTCATATTCTTCATCAGGTCTTTTTTTCCCACAGTTTAATCGACCTGATGAAGGTATCTAAAGGTTTAAAATAAAACTACTTAGATAGTAGGGTAGTTTTTATTTTATACGTTTCTATCTTCATCAGGTTTTTATTTTTACTCACATTAATTAGCCTGATAAAGTTAAAAGCCTTGTTGAATAGGTGTTAAAGTACTAATACTAATAAAATCAAAGTCCTGATGAAGGTAAACGAAACGTCTTCATAATTTGTAAACTTTTATCGACCTGATGAAGATAGAATCTATGTCGGAAAGTTTAAAATAGACAACTTATCTAATGTTTATATTTATTTCCCTCTTCAATTGCCTCGGGCTCGCCTGTGGCTTTCCTTAATTTATTAAACCGCGAACAATATACACACAGGGACATAAAGAGTGGCAATACTGAAAATTTAATTATATTCCCGCAGGCGGTAAATTGATCTAGCTGGAGAAAATGAAGGAATAGAATCGAAACCCGCCGAAAGCGGGTGGCGCGACTAGTAGTTTTTAAACTTAGTAGTCAAGGTTTAAAGGGTGGAGTAAATGTGTGAAATAATAATAATAATAATATAATATTATAATGCAATAAGCGTCCATCAATGAGGCGTTAAAATACAAAACGTGCTAAGCATATTAATTTCAATGTCTGTCTGTCTGTCTGTCTGTCTGGCTCTCTTTATGATATTTGCATTTGATTACTTCTTCTTTTTTAATTATCATCTCTCTCTCTCTCTCTCTCTTTATATTCTATTAAATGAATATTAATCATTAAAACAAATGGTGTGACTGAACACCACAACACAACCTTCGGTGATTGAAAGTTGTGTTCTGTGCTTGTCACACCAGTGTGTCCAGATATATTTAGTTTCCGCCGATATATTAGAATTCAAATTAACATGGGAAAATATTACCATTCTATGAAGTACAAGAATAAAGTGTGCTTCAAATAATTTCAAGGGCAAAATGAGAATATATATTTTAAAGAGCATCTAAAAAATAATTTATTTGTAAATTTTAATCAAAATCGTTGGAGCGAAAAACTGAAAAAATACATCAGTAAAGTACTAGTACTCTTTGGCCAATTTTGTCCAAAAGCTTCGGGTCACGTGCCAGAGGGCTACCTAAGCCCAGATGACGTCATTGAGTTAAAAAATTCCAATTTGCTATGCAATTCTTCAACTTTAAATCAACTATGTTTAGTAACGATTAAAAGGTCTCAGAAACGTATTAAAGAAAAATTTAATAATTTGGAAAAATTAAATAAATTTAAATAAAATTTATATTATTAATAATAATTGTGTGATTTAATTTTAAATAAAAATGAATATTTATCCTGTATACCCTGCTAAACTACTGGACGGATTTTTATGGGGGGTTTTAGGCTTTCATTAATTCAAATTAGGGATAGTATAATTTATAAAGATGAAAATTGTATCCTAAATATGCCCGGCTGACATTCCGGTTAGTAAGAAGTTTGATATTCTGATACTTGTAGGAGCCGAAATCGAATTGTGCAGCTAGTATTCTCGCAGATACTGTATGAAATTAATAAAAAAAAAAAACTACCAGTATTCAGAGTATATATTAGAAAAGTGAACTAATAATGAGGTCAGTTCTGATTTCCTTCCCCAGCATGTCAAATAGAATTGTATAATTTTTGGCCGTAAGGTGGATTTGAACTCAGGATTTTCAGATTAACTCCTTTATTGCCTCCTCATTCAAATAAGCTTTTATTTTCAGAAAGACTAATATGGTTTTTGTTTTTGTTTTGCAGAAGGCAGTGGCGGAGGGACGGAAGGCTCAGGCCTGGCAGGACCCGCATGGCCGCCCCGTATCACCGAACATCCAACAGACGTGACCGTGCCACGTCACGAGCCAGCCACTTTGAATTGCAAAGCCGAGGGTGCACCACAACCTCGTGTGGAATGGTTTAAAGATGGCCAGCCAGTAAGAACATCGCCACAAGATGCACGTTCACATCGTGTCTTGTTACCTGCCGGCTCTTTATTCTTTTTACGTGTGGTCCATTCAAGAAAAGAATCGGATGCTGGCGTCTATTGGTGTGTGGCAAGAAATAAACACGGCATTGCTGAGAGTAGAAATGCTACGCTACACGTTGCAGGTATGTTTATTGGAATTCACTAAAAGCCCCTTTTTAAATAGTAATTAGAGCTTGCAATCAATATTTAAAATGGCGTTAATTATTGTGCAAATTATCTAAACAACTTGTGCATATACTATCTTCAAATTAGTTAAGGAAAAATATTTGTTTTTTTTTGACGTTTCAATCTTCATCAGGTCTTTTTTACGTTCATCATTCAATCTGATGATGTCGTTCATAATAAAAATAAAAGCTCTGTTAAAACTTATAAATAATTTTAAACCTTTCTATCTTCTATTTTTTTGCTTTTAATAAAGTCAACTCCTATCGAAACGTTGAAAATAAAAATACTAATGAAGAGAAAATATCTGTCGAAACATCGGCCATAATATAAAACTACTCCGATAGTATTTTTTTTTTTTTTTTTTATTTCATACGTTTTTATCTTCATCAGGTCATTTTTACGTCCATCATTTAATCTGAAGATGATAAAATTTCTTTTGTTCGAAATAAAAATAAAAGCCATGTTAAAACTTATATATAATTTTAAACGTTTCAATCTTCATCAGGTCGTTCTGCTTTTATTGAAAATGAATCTCTTAGTGAAACATTTAAAATAAAAATACTAATGAAGAGAAAATATCTGTCGAAACATATAATATAAAACTTCCCCGATAGTAGTATTTTTTGTATTTTATACGTTTCTATCTTCTTCAGGTCTTTTTGCTTTTAATGAAGATAAAATTCCTATCGAAACGTTTAAAATTAAATTTCTTTGATTAACAAAATTTACAAAAAGGGTTAATAAAAAGAAAAAAATTACAATTATTGAATAAAATATAACAATACATGATTATTTAAATTTATTTAACAAAAAAAAAAAAAAAAAAAGAAAGCAATTAAATTTGAAATTTGATATAATCATTAAATATTATTAAAAAGAAAATAATAAATTATTGTTGAAAGAGGTAAAAATCAAAAAGAATAAATTATTAAAAATTAATAATATAGAGACTAGCAACAATCTAAAAATAAACCAAATACAAATATTAATTAAAATATAACAATTATTTAGAATTTATTTAATACAAAAATAAAAATAAATATTTAATAAGTAATTAAATTTGAAATTTGATATAATAATTAAATATTATTAAAAACAATATAATTAATTATTAATAATGTAGAGGCTAACAACAATCTAAAAATTATAATAAATAAATAATACATAAAATGTTTAAAAAGTAATAAATGGTTTTATATACATTTGCATTTGCATTTGTTTTTTTTTCACTGTGACATGTATATAACAATTAATAACGATCGAAATAATTGGCTATTTGCATATCGAAATGTTGTTTCCATCTCTTTCTATATTCAAAAAAAAAAAAAAAAAGAATGTTAAAATTTTAATAAAACAACAGATTAACAGAAAAAACAACAACAACAACATAAACATTTTAGGTCATTTGTATTTTAAACTAGTCTAACATGGCAAATATGCATGTAGTTCTTTCGGACCACAAATGTTAAATGTTACAACAATATAAACACCCAAGTTTAATTATCAAATTCCCGATTTTGAAAACACGTGTTCTTGGAACATAAATAAAAGATAGAGAGAGAAAAACAAACTTCTTTGGGATGGTAATAAAAACAAAAATCTGGTGTGACTGGCGCACAGCACACAACTTTCTCTTACCTTCGGTAATCGAAAGTTGTGTACTGTGCTTGTCACACCAGATTTTTTGTGTCGACATATATTTAGTTCCCGACAGTACGGAACATATGAATTCAAGATGTAAAATTTATAAGTATGGGAAAATATTTATATTTTGTTACCATGGCAACCATTTCTCCTATCTTCCCTATGAAATACAAGAGTAAAGTGGTCTTCAGAAGATTTCAATCGCAAAATGAGAATATACATTTTAAAGAGCATCTAAAAAATAATTGATTTTTGAATTTAAAAAAAAATCGTTGGAGCAAATTTTGAGAAAATCGAAAAAAACTGAAAAAGTACATCAGTAAAGTACTAGTACTCTTTGGCCGATTTTGATTAAAAGCTTATTTTTCCGGTCCCGGGGGTGTTTAACTTAAATATAAAATTTCAACCTCATAGCTCAATTCCTTCATGCTTAAAATTGAACACACACCCACCCACCCACCCACACACCCACACACCCACCCACACACCCACCCACCCACCCACCCACAGACAGACCATGTCGCGAAAACCACTTTTTTGGATTCAGGGGACCTCAAAACGTGAAGATCCATCAAAATCTCGACATCGAATTTTTGACATGAAACCAATACTTTCTCTCTATATATATATTACATATATACATAGGTAAGAGAAAGTAAAAACAAACCATATTTGTTCTCATATTCAAATTAAAACGAGCTGCGTTATCCGCATATGGGCGGCCCAAATAGAATTGTTTTTTTTTTCTTTTTCTTGTTAATTAGAGATTCCCCCTTTAAAATGTGTAAAATAAATGTTTTCTATTTTAAACGTTTCTATCTTCTTCAGGTTCTTTTGTACACAAATTAATCAAGTTAATGAAGATAAAATTTCTATCGAAATCAATTAAAATAAAAGTACTCTAATAGTATTTTTTTTTTTTTTTTTATTTTAAACGTTTCTGTCTTCATCAGGTCTTTTCATCAACTTAATTAAGATAAAATTCCTATCTAAACATTTAAATTAAAAGTACATGAACTGTATTTAAAAAGTTTCTATATTCAGGTCTTTTGTCCAAAAATTAATCAACTTAATGAAGACAAAATTCAACCAGAAACATTGAAAATAATAATAAAATTATTATTATAGTTCTGATTATTTATAGTTTCTGATTTCTTTAGTTTCATCATCTTAATGTAGCTTTTTAAAATAAAAATATTCTATTTTAAACGTTTCTATCTTCTTCAGGAATTTTGTCCAGAAATTAATCAACTTAATGAAGATTTTAAAAGATATATGAATTTAATTTAATTTAGAACAAAAAACCCTCATTAAATCCCTTAGTTAACAGAATTCATAAATAAAAATTAAATCTCACAATTATTATTTTGTATAAAATAAGGAGCCCCTCCCCTTTAACTTCCCCCTCCACCATCTCAATTAATTTAACAAAAATCGAAAAAATAAAACGAATTTTATATTAGATTATTCTTAAATATTTTAAAATCATGTGGTTAAAAAAAAAGGGAAATTTTGTCCCTTAATTGTAGGCTTCTAATTAAAATTTAATTTTAATTATTTATGTTCATGAATAAAATTTAATAAATTTAATAAAAAAACTGAAAATTAAAATTTATTTCAATAATTATAGATAAATAATTGTGAGATTTAATTTTATTTTTATTTCAATAATTATAGATAAATAATTGTGAGATTTAATTTTATTTTTATTTCAATAATTATAGATTAATAATTGTGAGATTTAATTTTATTTTAATTTTTCTTTTTTAATGGGGCTTTGCAACTACTGGACGGAATTTTATGGGGTGTTTTTTTTTCTATTTATCGCTTCTAACAGGAAGAGTAGCGCCGGGGGATTGTTTATTTCAAATTTTTATAAAATTTCTCGTTATAACGTTGTATCTCTTCATCTTTTTGTTGTTGTTTGTGATTTCTTATATTAAAAACAAGCCTGTCCATTGCTAATAAAAGAAGACTGATGATTACGCCCGTTCCAAAGAAGCAGAATAAACTGGAGATTTGCAAAATGCTGACATTTGGTGTGGAGAGTACAGGGATGACCTCCAATTTCGGCCAGGATTTTTGATACAGCCGCTGGATGATCCCAGTTTCTGCCATCACTAAAATACTAAAAACACAAAAATGAACTTTAAAAAAAAAAAAAAAAAATTAATCCCCCCCTTCCTGATTAGACCCAAAGCCCACCGAAGGCATACGGCACGGCTAGTATTTTTTAACAATCTTTGAAATAAAGACATCTTTTGTTGTTATAGTAGATAAAAAAAAAAAAAAAATTGATTTTTTACGCTATGGAATTTTAATGTCGTTTACGTCTAGACAACTTGAATTTTGTTCCATTGGCGAAATCCCCCCCCCTGCCCCCATTCTACTTCTAATGCGTTAAGTTTATAGACATCGTAAAAGTGGGTTGACCTTTCTTCATTGGGATGAGACAAGTCTTCTGCTTTTTTTCTTTTTCTGTTGTTGTTGTTGTTGTTGTCTCTTAAGGGAAGCGATTTGCCCCAACTCTGAGATTTATGACTTATTTCATCTAAAGTGAACTCAAAATGACTCGTTCGTTATCATATAGTAATAAAAATAAATATAAAAAAGTTTTAACAATATGTTTATAAAAAAAAATAAAACAAAATAGGTCCTTTGAGTCAGATTAACAAAATTCTCTTCTTCAATATTCAAATATTAAAATTTTAATCTGACCTAATTTTGAAATATAATTTTGCAATCTTTATGTGAAGAAGAGTACAAGAAAATTTTCCAAATTCCCACATAAGAAGGCTCAAAAAATTCCTGAAAGTTAGTTATATGAATAATACAGGAAAATTCTCCAAATTCCCACATAAGGAGGCTCAAAAAATTCCTGGAAAGTTAGTTATATGAAGAATAAAGGAAAATTCTCTAAATTCCCATATAGAGTGGCTCAAAAAATTCCTGAAAAGTTAGTTATATGAAGAATACAGGAAAATTCTCTAAATTCCCATATAGAGTGGCTCAAAAATTTCCTGGAAAGTTAGTTATATGAAGAATACAGAAAAATTCTCTAAATTCCCACATAAGAAGGCTCAAAAAATTCCTTTAAATGATTTTTCCCAAAGGAAAGCATTGGGTTCTATTTCTCATTTTATGAAAAATTAAAGACAATTTAATTAAATCTCTCAAATGAAAAATAATAAAATTTGTGAGACTAGTCAAATACTTGTTCGATTTTCATGCCCAATATACATAAATATTTTTATTTTTAGAAAGAAATTATCAATAACAAAGTTATTCTAGTTATTTTTGTTATATACAAAGATTTTTCTAAAAAAAAAAAAAAAAAAAAAAAAAAAAAAAACCTGTTTTTGGATAAAATACATCTCTATTGATCTATAATTTACGTTAATTGAATAAAAATTTTTTTTAACGGTGTGTGAATGTGTTAATTTATAGCTTTAACTCCCACACACATACACACATGGGTGTAATTTATGAGTTTGAAACTTTGAAAGATCAAATGAAGTTTCAATTTCAACCCCCCCCCCTCCCCCCCCCTGAGAAAACAATCTCTATAGTTGGTATACCCGAGAATTAATCCAAGTAAACGGGCTTATCAGTTTCAATTGAATTGGAAAGGTAAATTAGACGTTCGAATTTAAAGGGAGTCGCTGATAAGCTCGTAAAGAGAGAGGATGCGCCGATGATTAATTTAATTAATTAAAAATAAATACGTAATCAAAAGTTGTTAAAAAAAAACAAAGATGCAAAATTAAATTTCGGAAACCACTGAGCAGAAAAGGATGAAATTTTTTTAAAATTTATGGCCATCGGAAAGTTTAAGAAAGTGATGGTAAAATTCGACTTTCAAATTAATTAAACATCATTTTATATTTCATTTTAGAGGATCTAGGAATAAAAATAAATTCTAAAAATTAATTATTCACAGATCATTTAACTAGAGATCAAAGATATTATAGAGGAGGGTCCTTCTGTCTATCACCATATTAAAATTTAAAAATTGGAATTTTAAAGAGCGTTGAGAAAAAAATATTCGGGTTCACAATTCACTAAATTGGTAGGCTCAGAAAATTTGTGATAATTAATAATTCCATAAGAACGCAATGGAGGGTCCCTAGGCTCAATTTAAAGTTTTAGAATTCTGAATTTTCTTATAAGAACGCATTGGGGGTCCTTAAGCTCCAAAAAAAATTTTGAGAATTTAGAATTTTCCCATAGGAAAGCATTTTGAATTTTGTAAGCTCAAAAGATTTTTGAGAATTCTGAATTTCCCCATAAAAACGCATTGGGGGTCTGTAGGCTCCAAAAAAAAATTTTGAGAATTAAGAATTTTCTCATAGGAAAGCATTGGGGGTTTTGTAAGCTCAAAAGATTTTTGAGAATTCATAATTCCATAAGAACGCAATGGAGGGTCCCTAGGCTCAATTAAAAATTTTAGAATTCACAATTTTCCCATAAGAAGGCAATGTAGGCTCAAAGTTTTGAGAATTCTGAATTTTAAGAACGCATTGGGGGTCTGTAGGCTCCAAAAAAAAAATTTTGAGAATTTAGAATTTTCCCATAAGAACGCAATGAAGATCCCTAGGCTCGAAATTTGAGAATTAATAATTATTTTCCCATAGAAAAGCATTGTGGGTTTTGTAAGCTCAAAAGATTTTTGAGAATTCAGAATTTTCCTATAAGAACGCATTAGCGGTTTTATTACGCTTTATGAAATCCTAATTAAATCTCTCAAATGAAAAATAATAAAATTTGTTATATCATTAAATTTCCTTTTTCCATAGGAATATATAGATAAATATATATAAAATACATACACTGATACATACAATGATAATTTTATAAGATAAGTGAAAGGGTGAATATATTTCTTAATAAAGTATACTATCCGCAATGCCCGCTTTCGAACACATACATATGATGATAAGAAAAGGAGAGGGTCTGCCTTAGGTGGCCTAATTATAATTAAATTTGAAAGAAAATATTTTCGTTAAGCGCACTTACTAATGATTGATGATGTGAAGGAAAGGGAAACCCTTTTTAAGGGCGAAGGCCACTTGGGATTTGAAAATCTTCTGGGGCACCGCAACGATCGGACATTTGATGTTTCCCATCTCTCGGATCACGTACTCCCATTGGCTAAGAAACGCGTAACTCGAGTTACACGCCCTGTCCAATCCAATGATATCCTCTTCGACCGAATTATCTTCGATATAGGGACGCATCAATTTGTTGTAAATTTTTTTCATGATTCCACTATCCGCATTCTAAAGAAAAACAAAAAAACAAAAAGAATGAAATTTTTTTTTTCTCTATGCGGTTTTTTTTTTAATGAATAAGAGATTATTGGGACATCGAGCTATAATCTTTTTAATGACTTATTAAAAAATTATCGTAATTAATTTTTTGTTATCAAGCAAATACAAAAAAACAATCTGTCCCAATAATCTTTAATTTTTTTTAATTTTAAAATGAATTTATTGTTATTATTAATTAAGAAATTTTTAAAATAAGCTTAGATGATTTATTTAAAAATCAACTGTCAAATTAGTTCAGCATTCTTGCAATAGATGGCAGGCTAGTCAAACAGCCGATCCCCTAATAGCCTATATTTATATATTTTTATGCTTTTATAAAAGATACATAATATATAATAACATTAATAAAGTATTTATTGTTAAAAGATCAATGAAAATCAACCAAATGCATTAAATATTATTAGCTACCATTCTGACATCTCTTGGCAAACTTTTGAATTACTGGATTTTTTTGGGCATACACACAAACAACATTTTGTGAATGTGAATTTCGCGTACAAGTTTCGCTTTTATTTATTTTTTTTTTTAAGTATCTTATTACAATAAAAAAGCAATAATCATTGTTACCCGCTAATGGTTGTTTTGTTGGAAGATAACGTTACAAACTCATAAAATTGTTTTTCCGATTTTTTAATGGGTTCCGGTGAGATGACCATTTAAATTCAACTACAGAAAAGATGCTCTCATGAATTTGAAAAAAAAAAAAAGAAGGGACGTTACATTAATTTATGTCTCTCTAAGAAGGAGAGATTTCCACTTTAAATTAATTGACGTCTTTTATTACCATCAACCAGAGGGAAGAGTAAATGTCTCTGTACTCTTAAAAAAAAAAAAAATGATAATAGAAATTTCTGTTAAAGTGAGGTGGATAGCTGAGTAGATCTCGTAGTAAGGAGGAAAGAAAAGAGCAATTGCAGCTAGATTTATTTCGTTTAATAATCGCTTCAAGCCGACGTTTCGGTCAGATATACGACCATCATCAGGGCTGAAGCGTGTCAACAAAATTCCTCAAAATTTTGCCATTCGACATTTTGAGGAATTTTGTTGACAAGCTTCAGCCCTGATGATGGTCGTATATCTGACCAAAACGTCGGCTTGAAGCGATTATTAAACGAAATAAATCTAGCTAGAAATTTCTGTTTTCTTCTGAATTAAAAAGAAATAAAATATTTTAAGAAATTAAATTCAATATAAATATGAATAATTATAGAAAAATAATTGTGAGATTTAATTTTAATTTTTCCTCTCTATCGTTTTAACTCCAAAAATACATAACCAATTTGTATAGTTTTTTTTTTCCCTCGGGCTTGGTGTAGGGGTTGGCGTGCTAATCTTCTATACCGAGGGTACCTAACTTAATAATATCATTTGTTTGAATTACTTACTTTGAATTTAAAGTATTGTGATGAGTCTTTGACCGTTCCAAAAGTATACTCCGTTCCTTGGTACATCTCTTCCAGAGTAAAGAAGGGCAAATCAATTCGTGCCACTGTCAAAGTGCTAATTAGAACACCTGAGTATGCGCTGGTCATTACAAGGGTCATCATATATGCTGAGGCAATCACTATTCTGCAAGATAGTCCAATATACGGCACCTCCTCACCTAGGATTAGAGAGAAGAGTCCAATTAAAAACCTCCTTTAGGGGATCTTTTAATGACTACTCCATTGAGGGATGTAACTAATACTAGAACTGAAATGGAAATTACTTGGATTATTTGATATAGAATCCTAAAAATTTGTGATTTAGTCTGAGATCTGGAGGGAAACTCTCCCATTGCAGAGTCCCTGTTATAAAAACAAATTCCGCTACTAATGGGAACTTAATAACAAGTAGTTTATTGCCTCCACTACTGAGTATTTCAAGTATCTTCCGAAAATACTGATACTAGAGGTAAAATAATAAGGACTGGGTATTTTAAGAATTTTCCAAACATTCTTGCTATTAGGAAAAAATCATCAAAAAGATAAGAAATCAGTTTCTAATTCATTTGTCCCATATTATATCAAAGTATCTTGAGTGCCTAACTTCGTTCTGGATATTTTTGTAATTGAACAAAAAGTAAGAAAAAGTAGAAACATTTCAGAACATTTCATAATAATTAACGATTGGAATCCAGATTCCACCAAACAAAGACAACGTAAATACATGTTCCTAAGATTTTCTTATTTCGCAGAAAATCAGGTTTTTCTATATCATATCATTCAAGAATTATTCATAGATTAATAGATTGTGTGATCACCTTGGTTGAAAAAAAGTCCAATTAGTCGGAATAGATAGTGTGAAACGGAATAATCAACAGGTTTCTCTTTCTCCTGAACTGTAAATATGCATATAATTGCCATTGTAGTGAGAATTGCCAGCCATGTAGATGCCAGGGCCAGCCACAGTTTAGAGCCAAAAGGTGATATGAATAGTGTCCAAGGAATATTATGCTGAGTGGATTTTCGTACAAAGATGTTATCCCTGAAATTCAAATTCTTATTATTCCATTAATAAATACTGAAAAATCACTTTTTGTAATACCCTCTTAAGGAGTAACATCGAATTCCATATAGGAAAATACTAAAGCTCTTATTTAGCTGAAACTCTGGAAGCTTGGTCCGTTGTATTTTCCTGTACGGAATACAGATTTCTTTTGTTCTGTATGAAATACGGATCTTTTCTAGGAAAATACGTAGTTCCGACCTAATAAGAGCCTTTCCTATAAAAGATCTGTATTCCGTTAAATTTTCCTGTATTTTCTTATACGGAATAGATATCTCTTATGCGCCAGTTGTATTTTCCTACATGGAATATGGATCTCATGGGAAAATACGGAAAGTTTCGGCCTAATAAGATCCCCGTTGAATTTTCATATAAGAGATCTGTATTCCTATATTTTCCGGTACGGATTACAGATCTCTTACGCTCTATCGTATTTTCCTGTGTAGAAAACAGGTCTCTTATAAGAAAATACAACGGTGATCTTATTAGGTCGGGACTAAGGAAGCCTTCCTGTACAACTCACTATGGGGTTTATAAAGGTCATTCGACCACAATTTAAAGTTTTGTTTCTTAGAAGAATGGCAGAAGATAGCAGCCAGGAAAGAGCGTCTCCAAAACAATGAAACTCCCAGATATTCGCGACGTTTATTGATCATCATCAGACAATTTCAATCAATAAATTTAGACCGAAACATCGCGAATATCTGGGAGTTTCATTGTTTTGGAGATTCTTCTTTCTGGCTGCTACCTCCTGCCATTCTTCTACGGCGGGTGGCGATTTTCAAAGGGCCAGGCGTGCCCCTCAAGAAATGACTTTGAAGACGATCAAGATTTCCTATAGTTTGAATAATTTATTTATAGAAACAGGGCGGAGCCGAGAGAGTGGCAAGCCAGAAAAAGGGTCGCTAGTCGTCCTGTCGGGACATTTTTTTTTACCTCCTTATAACCATATTACTTATAAAATTGAAATTAAATTAACAAATATTTTAATATAAATTAACATCTTTATTTTATTCCACTGTAACGAAAATAGAATATTTATAATAAATTGAAATTTGGATAAAAATTAAAAAACATCTATAGAAATAAGACGATTCGTTGCATATATTTTCATATACTTTTTTTTACACTCACAGTCCACTCACACACATACACAGTCTTTTCGGCAACTTAGGCCATATAAGACTTTAGGAAAACAACAGGGTGAAAACTGTAGTTTTTAGTAGTATAGTTTTTAATTTTTATAAAATTTCATTATTATAAATATTCGTATTTTCAGTGTGTAACGAGTGGTAATTAAAAATAAAAATGTTAATTATATTGAAAATATTTGTTAATTTAATTTCAATTTATAATATAGTTAATATGAGAGATACGTATATGCGGATAGAGAATTGAATAAAAAAATGTCGAACAAGCATCGAACTAGGACTGCTTGTTTTCTAGACTGTTGCTTATGTCAGCTACCAGACCGTTTACATATAAACAAAATTATTCAAACTTATAGAACTGGGAAATCTTGATGTTCTTCAAAGTCGATTTTCTGAGTGTTCTTGAGTAGTGCACGTACTGTTTAGGAAATTGATGTCCAGATATAATCTTCAAACTATGAGTTTGAAAAAATCGGTGACCCACAACCCGTGGGGACTCCTTCTAAGATATTAATCACAGCCACTTCCACACTCAAGAAAATTATGTTTCTTTTCTAAAGTATAAGGTGCAGAGTTCCTCTTGATTAATTCTATAAATACAGCTGTTAAGTTCAAGCATTGGGAAGCGTTTACTGGATACTCCCAAAAGGGAAAAAAACTTTTTCAGACCTTCATCTCCCAAGAAAATAATCTTAGTAGATATTTTAATGTAAATAGTTCCTTAAAATATGACAAAACATTTTTCTATTATTGATATATTTATTTATTTAATAAAAGACAAAGAGAGAGAAGGGGTTTTA
This sequence comes from Euborellia annulipes, assembly GCA_023213315.1. NCBI lineage: Eukaryota > Metazoa > Arthropoda > Insecta > Dermaptera > Anisolabididae > Euborellia > Euborellia annulipes. Next base: position 608,106 of record JAKCPI010004259.1, read on the forward strand.
AGCCACCGACAGAGTTTACTTCAAGTTGTATGAATAAGCCAACCAAAGAGGGTGGGCACAAATTATTTAGGGGTGGAGAGACCCCTATGATAGGGGACCAATCTAGAGGCAGTGAGAAACTTGGGAGACTTAACTTTGCTTTATCTCTCTCTCTCTCTCTCTCTCAATGCAATTTCTATTTGACTATTCATTGTCTATTAATTCTAATGGCGTGTAAGACATAATACAAATATTTTCATTCATTGAAAGTCGCCCACATTTTAGAAACAAACACTCTTGTCTTTGTGAGAAATACAACCCTTCGGTCTTCAAGTTTAGAGAGTAATTAATAATAATACAACCTTCAGTTTCACTCATTTAATAATTGGAATAAAAATTGGAGGGTAGTTAAGAGCTAGTAGAGTATTCCAATTACAAAAAGAAATTAGTTAGGGATATTAGTATTTATATAAGATCTAAAATTCCACCTTTCTAAGATCCGTGGAAGGGAATCAATAATCAACTATCTTGGGTTGAATAATTTTTATTGAAAAAAAAAAGAATTAATCAATGATGGCATATAATCTCCATCAGTATTTAGGACCTTATCCCAAATTTCACCGGAAATCGCCTGGTCGTGTGCATAAGAAGTTGAGTGAAGGTTACACCCTTGATTTGGTTTGACGTTGATTGTAAAAGATGATTAGAACAAAGTTTGTAGAGTTCGTTTGGTAGAACTGTAAGAAGACGTCATTATGATATCACGTCAAAATGATTGATTGATTATTTTTGATCTGAGTCAACTTGACTTTTTGATCCTTTAATGACAATAAATGCTGCTCTCTTATAATTATATAAAATACAGGATTTATAGTAGCTCTTTACATTTTTTTGTTTTTTTATTTACAGTTTCTTACCGGTCTTTTTTTTGGTTACCTTCCTATCGCACATCACCATTTGCGGAATCGCACTCTGAACCGCCTCGATCCTCTCGACTCCCTTATTCCACAATTTTATCGCTGATATTGGAAATGAATTTGGGTACTGTGATTTCGGAATTTTTTGATCGAAGGTCTCGATTCTGGACCTAATAGAAAGAGCAGAATTCCTCGTATAAATACTGTGGTCTCTTAGAATGGGAACACCCTAGGAATGTCTTCTCCGACGTAGAATATTAGATTTTTAGGATGGATGGATTTTATGAGGTAGTGCTCCATATTCAGCCATCCGGCATACAATTCTCGGCAGATTCCAAATTAACCAAGTTGGAGTCTTCTCCATTTTAAGACATTAAGACCTTAGCCACCTTGCCTCTTGATTAGGTTGTTAGAATTGTTGGTTTTTATTATTTGTATAATCCTTTTGTCCGAGTTCATAAGGAAGGATAACAAACTTCCATTTGAGATTATTCAGAACTTCATTGACGATATTTCTGGAATGAGAATGGATGACTTGTCCTCATTTCTTTTTTTTCTGGATTGCTGAAGAGGCTGATAAAGATGGCGTTCCTTGTCGATAACCTTGTTCTTATCCACTATACCACACCTTCCAATCTACCATACTTGCATCATCGTATTGTTAATTCTTGATTCTCGCTCTTAAGCATGAATTTGCCAGTTGTACCAAGTTGTCCCAGCCGATCATTTTATACCCATCACACTTGTCTAAACTCGAGTTCGAACCCAGCTTGCCGCAAAAATCCAGCCAAGTCTATATGGGTATAATCTCCAGTAGTTACAAGCACCATTCCTAAATTGATCTCCTTGAACCTTTAATGTTACTAGGAATGTTCTTACAAATTACAAGTCATATTTTTCCTTAGGTAAAATCATGCAAAATTTGGAGTAAACCCCATGATCATCTCCAAATTCTTTTTTTTTCTTTTTAATACTTTTCCCTCTATATGGAGCAGTAAAATTCTTAAACCCCAACATAATTTAATTAGGCTTTAATTCACTTGATGGTTTTTCTGTATGATGATGTTGCAGAGTGTAATTTGGTGTATGTGTGTGTGTGTCTTGTACATTTTCGCACCACTAACTCTTACTCTATCTCAGCATCAAGGTCCTTTGTTCCATTAACGAGGGCATTCAAGGCCAAGAAGAGACTTTTGTACTGAATTGCTCCCTACCCCCTCCACCTTCCCCCCCACCTCCCCCCCGCTATCCACCATCCATTCATCAATCTTAGTTGTTGCCTTCTTATATCTAACTTTATAAGGTGGTTTATATCAAGTTTGTATAGAGGATTTAAATATTTTTTTATCTGATAACTGACGTCATCATTTTCTTTATTAAGGATTTTAAATAATTGATGACGTTAATCTAAAAGTTTTTTCTTGAGAAAACTAATTTTTTACAATAACTTTATAACCATGTGATTTATGGTAAAAATAGTTATTATCATTTTTGTAGATTACAAGATTTACTACAACTTTTATTTGAATTATATTTTTCTAAAGCCAAAAGTTAGTCAGTTACAGTTGCTTAAAATTAAGGATAAGAAAGAAAAATTTCTAATTTTTATTTACAACTCTTTAACCATGAGATTTAATATAAAAATTGTTATTTCCGTTATAGATAATTATGTTTTATGTTACTTATGATAAGATTTGCTACAACTTTTATGTGAAAGATATTTTTCTAAACCCAATAGTTAGTGAGCTACCGTAGTTTAAAAATAAAAACATGAAAAAAGAAATTTGTATTATTTTCTAACAGAATTTCTTCTAACAGGATTTAACAATAAAATAGTTATTATCATTTTTGTAGAAGAACTGAAGAAAGAATTTCTTCTAACAGGATTTAACAATAAAATAGTTATTATCATTTTTGTAGAAGAAAAAATTATCAACAACTTTTATTTGAAATATTTTTTTCTAAATCTAAGAATTAGCTAATTAGAAGAGTCTAAAAATTGGATTAATTTTTTTTTAATTCTTGATAATTAGTTTAGGCCTCGGTAGTTTGTTAATTCTCGAGTTTAGAAAAAAATATTTCATATAAAAGTTGTGAGAAATTTCTTTGTCTATAAAAATGGTAATAGTTATTTTATTGTTAAACCTCTTGGTTAAAGAGATATTGATAGAAAATTCAAATTTTTTTTAAAACTAGATTTCCTCTACTTACGTATAAGAAAAAAAGACGGGGTAAGATCAAATGATTCGGCCAAAGAATTAACAATACTGACGTCACTCAGGATGATATCAGTTTGATTGTGTTGGAGATATTTAAACATGCCTTCCCATTCGCCATTTTCATCGGGCATCACAGACCAACTATCCTCTTTTGTGATGTTCAATTTTGTCCTATAAATATAAACAAAAAGAAAATACTATGGTGTGCAAAAATTAGTTTGATTTTAATCTACACACTTTATATTGAGTCTCTGTTCCAGATTGTGCCAAATGGTACCAAAAAATCCTCCAAATTCTCCTGTCGTTTCGTTGGCACTAGAAAAAGGTGGATACTGCAAAAAAAAATAATTAATATCCACCCTTGGGGTGAGTTTTATGATTCAAGGTCAAGTAAAAGTGTCGGTAAATACTTAGTCTGGTATATTCTATAAGAAAAAAACGTTAACTTTTAACATTTGAAATCAGCATTAATTCATTTTAACACCGCCTTGTTTTAAATTTCTATTCTGAAAGCAAATACTTTAACGTTAAAGCGTTAACTTTTAGTGATTAGGGTTAAAATTTAATGTCATATCCAGGGGATGCTTAAAATATTTTAACACCGTATTTAATGCATAAAAATGGCGTAGTTAATCTAAAAAGTAAGATTTTGACAGCTTTGAGATAAAAGCAACATGTTAACGTCGCTGTTAAATCTTTGTTTAGAAAATAGCGCTTGTGTTATTACTTTATTTTTTAAGACTCAATTTATGATGTTAAATTTTAACGTCTGTTTTTATAGAATAGACCTAGAATAGTGTTTATATTGTGGCGGTCAATTTTAAAAATAACTAGAAAATTTGTCGCTAGATGGCACCACAGTTCTATTGTGATTAAAAACCTGTTTAGTGAAAATTTTATTCTTGTGACTGAATTTTAAAACTCTATCGGCTTCTCTTCATCCTCAACAGACCAAACAAATTTTTGTTTTTTGCTCTCTTAAAAAATCATCAGACCTCAACAATACCTTTAAATAAGTATATTGAAACATATCCCTTGTGTTTTTAGTTTTAATTGTATTTATAGAATTAATTTTATCTGTATATTTTTTGAACCAGTCAACTTTTACGCGCTCAAAGTTAGTTCTGGAATAAAAGCTTAAGAGGGCGTTGAAAGCGGGATTTTAAGTTCAAAAGCGGGAAATTCAAAAATAAGTTTTCATATTTTGTTAAATTAAGGAATATTTGAAGAGATTTAAATCTAATTACTTGAACTTGAATGAAGAAACTAACCCTAAATCACTTGTGTACGTACTCACGTGATTAATAAGCGCTCGAATTTCAATTCCTTCAAGATTACTACGTCGTAAATAATGACTTGATTTGAGAAATTCAAAATGTTCTAAAATTTTTAATGAACTCGCATTTGTTATATGATAAATTTCAAAAATTTGATAATTTTTTATAACAAAAACTTTGGATACAAATGGTATATGAATATTAATAAAATAATCATTAATTGTCATATTTGATTGACGATTGTTGATATGGACAATCCAGACGCCTTCTTGAAATAAATTTAAAGATGCCACCTGACAAAAAAAAAAAAAAAAAAAAAAGATTTATTTTATTATTTCACCTATGAAGTACAAGAGTAAAGTGTGCTTCAAACAAAAATGAGAATATACATTTTAAAGAAAATCTAAAAAATCATTGATTTATGAATTTGAAAAAAAAAAATCGTTAGAGCGAATTTTGAGAAAACCGAGAATAACTAAAAAAGTACATCAGCTAGTACATTATTTTAAAGAACCTATTTTCACTCTTCAGTGCGTTACTTAACCTAAATATAAAATTTCAACTTCGTTGATAATTTTCTCGCTTTATTTTTCACTCTAACATATATAGGTACTTTAATGAAAAATCCATTTATTATCGTAGTCAATTATATTAGAAAATTCAAAGCCTTTATGGCACTTTTAAAAATTAGCTATTTTTTCATATTTTCAAGTAATTTCTTGTTTATAACTAAAAAAACACTTGGTATTTGGACACAGATAATACAAATGTCGTGTTTATACCAATAAATAACAGTTATATTGAAACATATCACCTAGTTCTTTTAAAAGAAATTCTGTTTAAATTTAATTTCATTTTTGTTGTTGTTGTTGTTGTTCATCATTTCTATTCTATTCTCTTTGGCAATTTTATGTTATTAATTGGTTATTTATCCGCACCTTTTGAATGAAGTTTTGCGTCACTGACAGCATTAAATAAATTGCATGTGTGGCCAGCATCATTTGTTTCTCCGATTTTATTCTATGAACAATAGCCGTGAGGTCCTTAATCGAGAGAATTGCCAAAGCGACCATATTTTTTGAAAATTGTTTTTGTGTATTAATTAAAATTTTGATATATCTATCTAAAACAGAAAGAGAGAAAGAGATAGAGAGAAACATACAGTAGATGAAATAACGATGAAATATTGATGATCATTTTATTTTATTTTTTTTTATCTTTTTAAACGTAATGGTGAGAGATACAAAAATTTCTTTTAAACAAAAGTTGTAGAGAATTTCAAAACGAACAATTTTATATTAGGATATTATTATTCTAAAATTATTATTTAAGGAGATATTTTGATTTTTCTGTTTTTTTATTTTTTGAATTTCCCATTTAATTAATTATTTACTATTAAAATAATTAAATTAAATAATAATTTATTTTATTTTTATTGAATTTAAAATTTTTTGTGTTAATTAGGAAATTACAATTTTCATTTGTAATTAATTAAATATTAATTCGAAATTAGTCGAGCTAAACTAAAATTAAAATATCTCCTAAATGGTAAATGATATAAAAAAACTTGTTAAACAAAAATTGTTCATAATATCGAAACAAACAATTTTGTATTTGGGTGTTATTACGCTAAAATTGATATTTAAGAAGATATTTTGATTTTTCTGTTCATAAAACCTTTTTTGGAATTTCTCATTTTATCGTTAATATTTAAATTAATTATTAATTTATTTTATTTATTATTTGAATTTAAAAATTTTCGTTTTAATTAAGAAATTATAATTTTCATTTTTAACTTTTTAATTAATTAAATATAAGTTTGAAATTAGTCAAACAGATAGGGCTAATCTAAAACAAAAATATCTCCTAAATGGTAAATGATATAAGAAAACTTTTTAAACAAAAATTGTTTAGAATATTAAAACGAACAATTTTGTATTAAGGTGTTATCACGCTAAAATTGATATTTAAGGAGATATTTTGATTTTTCTGTTAAAAACAACCCCTTGGGAATTTCTTTCTTTAACAGTAGCGAGTATTAATCATTCAAATATTATTTATTATTTTTATTTAACACAAAATAATTGAGTTAATTATAATGTTTCATTTTTAAAATTTATTATAAATATTAGTTTCAAATTAATCAGTCAAGGGGGCGCTTATTTCAAACTAAAATCCATCTATATCTCCGAAATGGTAAGGGATATAAAAAAACTTTTTAAACAAAAGTTGTTCAGAATTCTAAATAGAATTTAATATTATTAATCAATATTAGAAATTGTTTTATCACTGAGCTGTAGCGTAGTCAAATCTCTTGTTTTAAGGGTCAAGGATTCGCCTCCTGATTATTAAAAAAAAAAAAATAGTTAAACGGCCAGAAAAGACTTTAAGCAAAATAAATAAAATTTTATAAAAATCTAAGAAAGTTTTGTGATGTGCCTACTCAACACATCTATTTTTTTTTTTTTTTTTTTAATAAAAATACTTCAGATGATTTTAATAAAAAAAAATCATGATAAATTATTAAAATTTAATTATGAGATTAAATTAAAATTTATTTTCTACTAGCCGCAGGGCCCGCCTTTGGTGAGGCTTTGCCCTCTCGACCCAATTGTTTACCTTTAGCGACCAATTATTTTTTATTTAAGAATTTTATTACTTTACTAGCCGCAATGCCCGCCTTTGTGCAAGTTTTTTTTCTTTTGTTTAGAAACCCATAACATTCATTGATTTATACAGAATCCCCTAATCAAAAGTGAGAGATTAAGTCGATTAATTTACCTGAATCATTTTCCTCTTCAATAATCACATTAATAACACGGATATGAAATTTAATTCGCAATAAATTGATGAGTTTAAGTAAATTTCTTTTTCTTCTCTTTTCTTCTTTACTAAATTCAATTGTTATTAGACACAATAACAAAATAATAAATAACAATTTCATATCGATGTTTTTTTTTTTTTGTTATATAACGAACCGCGTTTACTAAACGAATAACAACTAATTCTTTTGTGAACAAAGACAAAAACAAAAAAAAAAGTGTTACTAATCAATAATAAAGGCTTCGCTTTTTCAATCTGAGATTTAGATACTTATCTAAAGTAAAATGTTCAATTAGCTTTTATAATAAATTTTATTACAAATTAAAATAATATTTCTCAACAATATGGCGATTAAATAATATTTATCAAATATGCTCAATAGTTTGGGTACATGCAAAACAAACATTTATTAATTAATTTATTATTTTTTATTAAACATTAATTTATTAAACACTTTTATTAATTTATTTAAATTTAAAATGAAACTTAAAATAATTTTTATACAAATTTCAACAGAAAAAATCTAAATAACTTCATAATTTTTAAGTTTATCAAAATAACATACATAAACAAAATTATTCTATTTGTTATTTTAAACAACTTTTGTTTGAAAGAAATTTTTATATCATAAAATTTTATATTTTTCCTCTTTTAAAAGAGTAAAATTTAAAAAAACGTTTCAAACAAAAGTTGTTGGAAATTTCAAATAGAACAATTTTGTATACGGGTGTTATTACGCTTAAGTGATTATTTAAGGAGATATTTTGATTTTTCTAGTTGCTGAAATTGGAGAATTAATTTAAATATCATTAAAATTAAATAAATTATACAACAATTATAAAAATTTAATTATTAAATTAAATTTAAACACTAAAATAATAAATTTTATCAATTTAAAAAAAATCAAAATATCTCTATAAATATTAACTTTAGCGTAATAACACCCTAATACAAAATTGTTCAATTTAACATTTTCAACAACTTTTATTTGAAACATTTTTTTTATAACTTTTACTTTATAAAATAGAAACATGTAAATTTAAATTGTATGAAAAAATTTTTTAAACAAAAGTTGTTTAAAATAACAGTAAGAACAATTTTGTACATGACCATTAATTCACTCAAGTTGAAATTTAAGGAGATTTTTGGATTTTTTGTTTTTGGTTTTGAAATTATAAGAATTCAGATACAATTTTAAATTTAATTGGCTTATTAACTCTTATTAAATATTTGCAACCAAACCACTGATCCAATTGGGATGAATTTTTTTTTTATAGTTATTACGATAACCACATGTGGAAATAATACTAAAAGGGATTTTTATTTCATAAAATAAGAAAAAGAAAAATACAATCAATATTTATTAGTCATATAATATTTTCACATGTAAAGTATTTAAACCCATTAGTTTAATCTCTTTTTTTTTCTTTATCTAAATGTTTGTAAAAAAAAAAACAATCGATTAAAAAAAAAAAAAATCCAGGAAATTAATAAACGTTATAGTACGTAATAATAATCTGTATAAAAACATGGTGGGAGTAAGCATATCAAGCAACTTTTACTGTTCAAAAAAAAAAAATAATTGAATTATACTGAATATATTTTATTAAAATAATTCACAAGAACCATGTTTTGTGATTTGCTTACTCATACCATTTAATTATCAATATATATTAATCGCTGATAGCAAAAGAGAAATAAAAAATATCACATGCTCATTTTTTTAATTAATAATTTTAAAAAAAAAAAAAAATGGTGTGAGTAGGCTAAGCATCTCAAGAAATTTTCATTAAAAAAATATATATATATATTTTTTTTTCTATTAGTAAAATACAATAGCCACTTAGTAACTTCACAAAAAAAAAATCAAATAATAATAATAATTAAAAAAATATTTAGTCGATAATTAAATTAAATTTTATTCTAACTAAAGTTTTGTGATTTGCTTACTCCATCCCATCTAATTATATATTATTCACTAATAGAAAAAAAATAGAATTTAAAAAATATGATAGGCTACTCTATTAAAAATTAATATTCTATAATGAAGAAAAGAAGTTAATGAAAAAAAAATGGTGTGATTAAGCACATAGCAACTTTCAATTTAATAATAATAATATTAAAATTAATAAATATTATTTAGTCGATAATGAAATCAAATTTTACCGTTAATTATTTACAAGTTTTGTGATGTGCTTACTCATCCCATCTATTTATATATTATTCACTAATAGAAAAAATAGAATTTAAAAAAAAAAATCCTAGACTACTCTATTAAAAATATTAATATTCTTTAATGAAGAAAAGAAGTTAATAAAAAAAAATGGTGTGATTAAGCACATCAAGCAACATTCAATTTGAATAATAAAAAAAAAAAAATAAGAATAATCAAATTTTATTGTAAATTATTTACAAGTATTGTGATGTGCTTACTCATTCCATCTATATATTAAAAAGAAACAAAAAACATTTTTTTTAAATTACCATCCCCATTGTGGTTAATATCCTAATTGATACTTTCCTTTATGACGTCATTGGTATGCCAGTGCATTTATTTATTATTAACACAGACACACACACACATTAATGTATTTAAAAAAGATTAGACTAATTATATTCTTTTTTTCGTTAATCTCGCTTTTTTTTTTAAAGTTTACCAAACATTATTTTCTTATATGTGCATTGTTATCGCCAACTTAATGGTAGCGATTAGAATTTAAAAAAAAAAAATATCTCTCTCTCTAAATTCCTTAATTACATTAATAATTCACTGAGAATTAAAAATAAAATAGAATAAAAAAAAAAAAACATTATCCTTAAAATTAGATTAGAAAGTTTGTGAAATTGGACTTTTAAATTAAAAGCGTTAAGAGATATAAAAAAATTCTTCAAACAAAAGTTGTTGAAAATGTTAAATAGAACAATTTTGTATTAGGGTATTATTACGCTAAAGTGAATATTTAAGGAGATATTTAGATTTTTCGGTTTAACATTAACTGATAGCGAGAAATAATCATTGGAATAAAAAAAAGAAATTTAATTAAATAATAATTTATTTTATTTCTTTATTGATTTTCAAAATATTTGCATTAATTAAGAAATTTAATTTTATTAATTAAATATTAGTTCGATATTAGTCAGGCAGAGGGAGTTAATCACGTCAGAGGGCGCTAATTACAAACTAAATCCATCTATAACTCTTAAATGGTTAGAGATAGAAAAAAACTTTTCAAACAAAAGTTGTTTAGAATTTTAAATAAAATTTTTGTATATGAGTATTATTTCAATGAAATGAATATTTGAACATGAATTAAAACTCAAATTGGTGAATTAAATTAAATCTCATTAAAATTCAACAATTATAAAAATTTAATTATTAAATTTAAACACTAATTAAATTATTTTTAATAAATTTTAACAATTTAAGAAAATCGAAATATCTACCTAAATATTAACTTTAGCGTAATAACACCCTAATATTAAATTGTTCAATTTTACATTTACAACAACTTTTATTTGAAACATTTTTTTATAACTTTTACTTTATAAAATAGAAACAATTTTTATATATCACTAGGCCTATTATTTTAGTGAAATCAAGATTTGAACATTTTCTTATTTTGATTTTTTTAAGTCATTAGAAATCTATTATTTTATATGGTCTATGTAATTATTTTTCTGTGTTTATGAAAATAGAATTTATATTTCATGTCATTTTAATGAATCTATTGATTGGATATTTATAAATAGTCACGTATTATGATTATATATGAGTCAATTAAAGTCCAAAATGATCAAGTCCATTTGTTTGCTTTTTTTTTGTCATCAAATTAACAAAACAACATAAACACTAAACCAATTATTGAAAATTAACTTTTAATATAAATATAAAATTTTCAATTAATAAAATAACAAGAGAAAAAAGAATGCCAATTGACCAGCAAATGAATAAAACATAAACATGTTGCCACGTGACAGAGATGTTGGGCATTTCCTCATCATTCATCAATTCTGGCCAAGCGTGTTTTTTTAATCGATCAAAAATGCCATTTTCACTAATTTTTAATAACCTAAAAAAAAAAATACAAATTCGCTATTATTTCCGTTATTTGTATTCTCAGAGAAAAGTTATCTATATAAAAGTCATTCTAAATTGAATTTTAAGTAATTTTTGTTATATAATTTTTTTTCAAAAAAACCTCTGGTTTTTGAATTATTGATGATTTTCATCAGATATATTTTAATTACTTACAAATTCGCTAATATTTCTGTTATTTGTATTCTCAGAGAAAAGTTATCTATATAAAAGTTATTCTAAATTGAATTTTAAGTAATTTTTGTTATATACATTTTTTTCAAAAAACCTCTGGTTTTTGAATTATTGATGATTTTTTATGGTAATAATTTTAATTATACTTACATATTGTTGAATGTTTGACCGAGTGTCAGATTACGATCAAGTACCATTGTATTACTAAATTGGAAATATTTTTTTGGTAATTTGATCAAAGGGCAGGGGGCCTTTTCCACCAGATAGTAGACATACTCGTAGGGTGACATGTAAGCATAATTGAGTTGACAAGCTCTTCGTAAACCTTGTTCGTCATCTAAAACTAAATTTGGATTCCCATATGGGAGATAGAATTTCTTGAAAATCTCATATAAAATACCAGATGTGGCACTCTAAAAAGAAAAAAAAATTCAATTTTATCTAATCATTTATCAATAAATATTAGTGAGATTTAAAATAGTTTTTTTTTTTATTTTATTTAAAATAATTATTATAAATATTTAAATCTCGCATTTTTATTTTATTTTTTTTTTAATTAATTTGAAATTCACTTTTGATGCTCTAAGTGCAACTTTGAATAATATTTTTAATAAACATACAAGTGTGACGTATCATTTTACTCGGGAGAATGTGAACTTTTAGAATCTATATTTAAAAATGTTGTACTGTAAAAAAATAAATTCACCTTTCTCTAATAATTTCATCATTTTATATTTCAACAAAATTATTTTATTTTTTTCTATTTGTCATTGACTTTTCGCGTCTCGCATCTTTTCTTCAACTATCATTATAATAAGATTTGAACTAAGTTCAAGTCGAGTATTTATAATTATAACTTCTCTTCGTCAATAAGTAAGACATACAAATAATACTAATTTTATTAATAAATCAACAATGTATTCGTTCTGAAGAAAGCAACAATGCGTGTGCAGAAACGTTGACTTTTTTTTGTTTTACCTTAAATATAGCGTGTTCTCCACTATCGATCATAGATCCAAATTTAAATTTTTTATTCTTTAATATCCCCTCTAAATCGGTGAATGGTAATTGGAGTTGCATTGTTGCAAGTGTTGAAATGAGTTTTGCTGAGAAAGAATTCAAACAAAATACACTTGCCAGACATATAGTGAGTATTAATAGATAAATAGACAGAGGTTGATTTGATGCTTTGAAACCTAAAAAAAAAAATTGAAAAAAAATAATAAAACTGATGGTGTGAGTAAACACATGCACTAATTTTTGCTTTTTTTATTTAAAAAAAATAAATAAATAATCATAATAATATTTGAATAAGTGAATTAAATTTTATTTTAAATAAAGTTTTGTGATGTGATTACTCAATCTATCTATTTTTATTTATGTAAATCTTTGAAATATAAAAAAATTGGGACAAAATCTTAATTAATAAATCAATTTTGCTTTTTTATCAAAAATAAATAAATAAATAAATAATCGTAATAATATTTGGATAAGGAATTAAATTTTATTTTAAAAAAGTTTTGTGATGTGCTTACTCAAACCATCTATTTTTATTTATGTTAATCTTTGAAATATAAAAAAATTAGGATTAATGAAAATTAATATTCACAATCTCAGATCTAAAAAAATAGATGGTGGGTATAAACACATCAAGCAACTTACTTATTTCAACTGTTCCCTAATTTATTTTAAATTTTTATTATAAATCAATAGACTTATGTATTAGGAATTTCTGCTGTTACTATATTAAAACTTACTTTTATTAATTGCCATATTTTAATTGCAAAAAATTCAATTACCTTGATAATAGAACAATCCAAGAGTGTGTATGAGAGAAGTAAACAAATGCATATTCTCCATATCCTCTCCTGATTTTTCTTGACTTTTTTTTCTCGAGAAATAATGAATTCGATAAAATATAGCATTAAATAAAGAAAGGAGAAGAATTGTCACAGCGAAGCAGATCCAGAGATTTTTATTAAAGGGTCCAATGTAGCCAAACCAGCCTCCAACTCTGGAGTCCGGTCTCCGGATAAAAATACTCATCCTGAAGAAAAAATTCTAATGAATATGAGTTACCCAAGCTCACATTCTCTATTAAAGAAGACGATAGGGGGAAGTTTTGCATAATTTTACATACCCAACAATACTTACTGTCCTTTAATAATTGGCTGGATGATATCATAACTTTCTGCAATTTCTCTACTAGATGGCACATCGGCTATTAAAATGTCGACTAATCCCGATGAAAGATATGACATCATGCCTTTCCATTTGCCATCAACCGTTTCACTTATCCATGGAATTTCAGTTGAAATTGTATAATTGGTTCTAGATAGGACAAATTCTAGTTTAGATCTCTGACACCAGATAGCACACGCTAAGAGAAAAGAAATATTTACTTGAAATTCAATAATTCCATAAAAATGTGCCACATTTGTCCTAAAATTCCATCAAAAATAATTTCAGATCCATTTTCTATAATATTTGAAATTGGAAAATTCTGAAATTACGAGGAAATAAAAATAAATACTATCGGAAAAAAAATTAACCTAAGTTGGGTTTGAAATCGGATCTTTTGCTTTGCAGCCAAAAATAAAGAATCCGTTGTTAGAAAGTTGATATTGAAAACTAATATAAAAAAAAAGATATTCAAAGATTTTTTTAGTGTGATTTTGGTGTGATTAAGCACATCAAGAAACTTTCATTTTTAATAATAAAAAAAAATAAAAGTTTAGTTTTATTTTTTAAAGAAGGTTCTATGGGTGTAAATAAACTCAGAAAATGCTCAAAAGTGGGTTCATTTTTTAGCAAATTTAAAGCAGAATCTGAAGATGGTTAAATGTTAGAGATATTTAGTACCATTCATAAGGTATGAGGAAAAAAGTAAAAAAAATTTAAAAAATAAAAATTAGTTTCATTTTTTAAAGCAAGTTTTAAGGGTTTAAATAAACTCTAAAAATGCTCAAAAGGAGTTAATTTTTAAGTAAATTTAAAGCAGAATAAGCAAGATAGTCGAATATTAGAGAAATTTGTTACTATTCAAAAGATATGAATAAAAATGTTAAAAAAAGATCGTCAAAAAATAAAAAATAAATGACTTACATTAAAAATGGCGCCTTGAATGACTCTCTCTTCTAAATCAATAATTTTATATACAAAAAGATTTTCTTCATCCAATGAATATAAAATCTTGCCTTTTCGCATTTGATATAATTTCTTTGAATATCTAACATAAATAAAAGTATTCAAAGGCAATAATAATAGCTGGGATGATAATGGAATCTCTCTGACGTCATCCGGTAATAGAATTAACCATAAAGAATGGATCAGTTTAAACTCCAGCTGACAATAAAAAAAAATTGAAAAGAATATAATTATTGTTGTTAGAGATACAAAATTTTTTTTCAAATAAAAGTTGTTGTAAATGTTAAATAGAACAATTTTCTAATCGGGTGTTTTTACTCTAAAGTGAAAATTAGAGGAGATATTTTGATTTTTCTGTTCTAACCCCTTGGGAATTTCACATCAATCTATAGCGAGTATTAAAAATAATTAATTAATAATTTATTTTATTTTTATGTTTTTCCAAATATTTATTTTAATTAAGAAATTATAATTTCTCTCACTAAAGATTTATTTATTTTTTAATTAATTAGTTTAAAATTCATAATTGTGGTGGCGTTAATTAAAAACTAAAAACCCTATTAAATCTACTAAAGGGCAGTAGATACAAAAAATTGTTTCAAACAAAAGTTGTTCAAAATTACAAATTGTATAATTTTGTCTATAAGTATTATTTCGTTAAATTGAGTAGTTTATGAGATATTTCGAAATTTCAGGTTTGAACTTCATATAAAGTATATCTATAAATGAATGGATTGTCTCATTTGAACTTATAGTTAAAGCAAAGTGTAATATGCTATTAAAATATAAAGTGAATCGGGCCTTTGGGAGCGATAAAGATGGGAATTTAATATATTTATTAACTAGGATGATTAATAGCTTATATCTCTGAAACCACTTATCAGAGAAGAATGAAAATTTACAAATGTATAGTCCTAAAAAGCGCAGAAACTCTTAAAAGCTAAAGTAAATTGGTCGGTAGGGGGCGGTAAAAACGGCCATTTAATATTGGTTAACTAGAATGATTAATAGCTTATATCTCTGGAACCACTTATCAGAGAAGAATGAAAATTTACAAATTTATAGTCCTAAAAGAGCGTAAGAAGCTGTTAAAATTTAGAGTAAATCGGTACGTAAGGGGCGTTAAAGAGGGGCATTTCATATTTATTAACTAGGATAATTAATAGCTTATATCTCTGAAACTATTAATTATAGAAGAATGAAAATTTACAAATTGATATTCCTAAAAGAGCGTAAGAAGCTGTTAAAATTTAGAGTACATCGGCCCATCGGGAGCGATAAAAAAAAGTCAAAAAAATAGAAGCATGGTTTTTCTGGACCAAATCTTTTGAAATTTAATGGTAATAATTACAGCATTTATCTACAGTTCGACCTTATTTCATAATAGGAATTTATACTTAATAACCAAAGTATATAAATTGGGGGAAAATTTTGAAATTTTATTTAGTAAATTTATTGGAAATGGAGATAAAATTTAAAATAAAGTTCGTTGCGTATAATTTAGGAAAATGTAAAAAGATTTGTAGTTTAATTAGTAAAGGATTAAACTACTCGAGTAATCTATACGTGTATTAATTAATGTTGTTTAATTAGCGTTCTAATCTAAGTTTAATTACCGCCCTCTGAATGTATGTATTGTGTGTGTGTGTGTGTGTGTGGTTTAATCTTTTTTTTTTTATTCTTCTTAAATCCTTTTAATTATATTTAATTTACTACCTAATCTAATTTTACCAAAATAAATTAAGTTTTCTAAAGTCCTGATAAAAAAATAAATAAAATAAATAGGGAAAGATTTTTAATTTTATTAAACAAAACTAGCTTACAAGCGCTCGCGACGCTTCGCTCCGCTCAACTTTTAAGCTAGCTGGGGGCTTCGCCTCCCAGACCCCCGTTATTTTTTAGGACTTGGCGTCTTCTTTTATGACTTAACATCTTCTTTATGGCTTAACGTCTTCTTTTATGAATTAACTTCTTCTCATGACTTAACGTCTTCTATTATGACTTAACTTCTTCTTTATGACTTAACGTCTTCTATTATTAATTATATTTATTATAATTTACTACCTAATCTAATTTAACCAAAATAAATTAAAGTGAGGATCATCCTTATTGGTTGAGAGGTTCCAGAGAAATAATCTTATAATCAGGGTTCTTAAAATCAAATGGTCGTTTTTCCGGCTCCCAAGGAACCAATTTACTCCAAATTTTTATAGCCACTTAGGCTCTCGTAAAACTATAAGTTCAAAAAATTTCATCCTTTTTCGATCATAGATTCCATAGATAAAAGAAACACACACAATTATTAATCTCCAAAAATAAAGAAAAAGAAAAATCTTACTTGATCCATAAAAATTAAAAAATTTTCTAAATTCCCTAAAAAAACATTTAGATAGTTTAATATAGAATTTTCAGATTTGATTAATTCGCCATTTTGATTTATTTTATTAAAATAATATGAATTGAAGGATTTTTCAGTAAGAAGTAAAATTTTCTCCATTTTGATATCTAAAACAAAAAAGTTAAAAATTTAAAAAAAAATTTTTTTTGACTTTTGGAGAATTTTTAGTTTTTCATTAATATCTCGTTAACTATAAGATCTAACATAAAAATAACTATTATCATTTTTGTAAAAGATCATATTTTCTACATTTTTTATTTAAAACATTTCTTTGTAAAAGCTATAATTTCTAAGTAATATCAGCAACAATTAATTTAAAATTAATTATCTTAATTTTGGCCTCTCTAGTTCATTAACTATTCCGTTTAAAAGAAAATGTTCTAATCCAAAGTTGTAGCTGATCTTCTCTTCTACAAAAATACTAATAGTAATTTTTTTGATAGCTATTACGGTTATAAAATTATTCCATAAAAACAAAAAAGAAAGTTGAAAATTTTTTATTTATTGTTTAATCTAAATCACTGTAGCTCACCAAATATTGGACCAAGAGAAAAATGTTTTAATTAAAAGATGTGGAAAATTTTATTTTCTGTAAAAATTATAATACCTTCTTTTAAGCTAGATATCATAGGTAAATAGATATTGTAGAAAAATAAAAGAAAGAATTTCATAACTTGATTTCAAACCACTGTGGTTTATTAGATATTAGGTTTTTAGAAAAATGTTTCAAAAGAAAGTTGTAGCAAATTTTATGCTCTACAAAAATGATAATAACTATTTTTATGATAAATATCATGGTTAATGAGATATTGATGAATAACTAATGCAGATGATGCTGAACAAAAAGAAACAATTACTCACCAGATTTTTCATAATAATAATAATATTGTAATTTTTTTATTTGATAAAAATTTGTAATTTTAAAAATGATATCAAAAAAATTTTGAAAAGTTAAACAAAAATTTGTTAATATAACAAAAAGGATTAAAGAAAGGATTAGTTTATGCATGTTTTTTTTTTCCAAGGACTGTACTCACTAATAACGATGTCCATTACATGGTATACCTATAGAGTTAATGAGAAAAAATGATTTTATGGCTTATTTACATAAGAGTAAATGATATTTTATGATAATGGAACAATTTTATTATTATGATGATTTTTATTATTTTTTTACAAAATACACTCATTTACAATCAATTGGAAAAATTTTATTTACATTCAATCAATCTTTCTCTTTTTTTCTAATATATTTTTCTTCTTTAATTATATTTTATTTTTCTCCTTGCAATGTGTTTTAAATCAAAATTGAAGTAAATATTCAAAAATTATTTTTTTGTTGGATATAATGATTATATAGATATTGACGAAAAATTAAGATTTCGGAGAAATATCTCGTTAACCTTAAGGTGTAGCAGAAAAATACATATTATCAATTTTGTAAAGGAAAAAATTTTCTACAATTTTTATTTCAAATATTTTTTTCTATAGCTTATCATTTCGGAGTTATATCAGCAATAATATAGTTTAAAATACTTAAAATAATTTCTCTGATTTTAACTTCTCTATCTCGCTAATTATTTGATTTGAAAAAAAATGTTTTAAATAAAAATTGTAGCAAATGTTCTCCTCTATAAAAATGTTAATAATCATTTTTATCTCAGATATAATAATTACAGAGATATTAATGAAAAATTGAAAAAACTCGGAAATTTCGTAATGAAGATCTTTCAGTAATATCTCCTTAACCATAAGATCTAGCATAAAAACATTTTTGTAAAGGAGATAATTTGCTACAATTTTTATTTAAGCCATTTTCTATTATAACTTTTAATTATTGAGTTATATTAAGAAAAATATAGATTTAAATACTTTTAAAATAATCTCTTCGATTTTAACTTCTATATCTCGCTAATTATTTAGTTGAGAAAAAAATGCTTTAATATAAATTGTAGCAAATTTTCTCCTCTATAAAAATGCTAATAATCATTTTTATGTTAAATATACTATTTACACAGATATTAATTAAAAATTGAAAAAACTCCGAAATTTCGTAGTTTCAGTATATCTCGTTAATTATAAGGTATAGCATAAAAATACATATTACCAATATTGTAAAGGACAAAATTTACTACAATTTTTATTTAAACCATTTTTTTTTATAATCTATAATTATTGAGTTATATTAGCAACAATAGTTTCCTCTACAAAAATGTTTTTATTTGGTATCAAGGTTTATTGAGATTTTGAGAAAATAAATTTCATATCTCATAGGGTAGAGTTTGAGCAGTTATCCTTATAAAATAATTGAGTCAAGTTTTTTGATTGCACACTTTCATAAATCTCACTTAAATGATGTGTAATTGGAGAAAAAGCGTTTTTTTCGTCGTCTATTGGCGTCCTTGTTCTTCCTCTTTGATTGTTGATAGACAGTCCTTTCGATCAGTAAAATGACCAGAGAGAGAAACCAAGAGAGAAGTAACCAGAGGAAAAGAGAACGGACACGCCAAATATCGACACTCACAAAAAGGGGTGCGGCGGAATCCTCTTTGGCAAGGGGTGGCCAAGCTAAATCTCGTTCTCGAGCCATCAGGCCATTCTCGTACAATCTCAGCATACTAAAAGAAAAAGAAGATGGGATCTTTAAAATTGACTTCACGCAAGAAAAGAAAAGATCTCTCTCTATCTCTATCTCTTGCTTGTTATTAGTAAACTAGAGTAAGTTTTTTTTTTTAAACTAAAAATAAATAGTCTCCATTATTAACTAGGAATGTAGATATTCTTTTATTTTATGAGAGTGAAAAAAATTTTGACTTTTCATCCATCCTCTTAATGTTAAAAACTGGAGCTCGGTGATTTTTTCTTTTGATAGGGAAAACTAAAATAGTGCATAAGTAAATTACTAGTACTCGAGGTCTCTCAAAGACAAGACCTTGCTCAATTTCATATTAGTACCGGAAATAGTAAATATATATTTAAAATTTGAAAGAAATAGTTAAAAAGAATTTCGAGAAAAATGGAAAAAAAGTACATCAGTAAAGTACTAGTACTCAAAGTATTCCAAAGACGAAACCTAGCGTAATTTGTTTTGTATACCGCAAATAGTAAATATTTAAAATTTGAAAGAAATAGTTAAAAGGAATTTCGAGAAAAATGGAAAAAACTAAAAAAGTACATCAGTAAAGTACTAGTACTCAAAGTTTTCCAAAGACGAAACCTAGCGTAATTTCATATTGGTACCGAAAAATTTGAAGGTTTTGAGAACTGATGTGCTTACAAATAAATAATGTGCGACAAAGTCACATAGTATTGGCCTAGTATATGGTATATAGTGAAATAATTTTAATGGCCAAAAGGTAGAATAAAATCTGGTACAGATGATTTTATTTTACCATTTCAAATTTAAAATTATTTCACTCTATACAATATACTTAAGGCTCTAGATACCAGGTGGGGACTTAATTGTGGCGCTCAGTACTGTAATAGTATAAGATAAGATTTAATTTGGAACAACTGATAGTTTTGGAACTTCCCAAATTCAAAAAAAATACCAGAACTCGGATTCTTTTGTTTTACCAGAAATTATCCTTTCAATGTAAAAGAAGACAGTAACTATAAAGAACTGATAGAACTAAGTTTCCAACATCAAAGGATATAATAAGCAGGAATTTTGTAATCAAAATTGAATAAACTATCAGAAATAGGCTTCATTTTTAGTCGGAAAAATCTTCCTAACATCTAGGAGGCAAGAGGTCTTCCAAAAATCTAAAAAACTAGGCGTTGTAAGTTTCTTTTTTTTACTATTATCTATCTTCCCAATTTCAAGAGAACAAAGAAATAGCAAGACTTTTCCCAAAATCTAAAGAACTAAGCTTCTTTTTTTAGAAAAACGTACGATATATTTACAAAAAAGGACTTGGGAGAGTAATAACTCTAAAAAGAACTTGGTTTCTTTTTTCTGTAGAAACACCCAAAATCAAAGGATCTGCTTCCTAGTTCCTTTGATTTTGGGTGCAGCAGAAACTGTTTTTCCATCATCAGAGAAACTAGAAACTCTTTTTCCAAAATCAAAGGAGCTATGAGAACTAGATTAATTTTTTTAATAAAGTAACTATCTTCCCAATATCAAAGAAACTATGGAGATAGCAACTCTTTCCAAATTCCAAAGAACCAAGTTTTTTTTTGCGGAAATTATTTTTTCAACCTAAAAGGACATAGAATACAGTAATTTTAAATAAAACTTGGTTTCTTTTTTCAGCATAAACTATCTTCTCAAAATCAAAGGAACTAAGAAGCAGGAACTCTTTTAGTTCAGGATCCCGGACCCATTTTTACAATTTATTACTATCAAGCTAATTTTCCGTATCTTCATTTAGATGAGAAGACCAACTTTTTCTCTTACAACAATTCTTGATTGTGGTAACTAACAGGAGTAACAGCTACCACAATCAAGAATTGTAAGAGAAAAAGTTGGTCGTATCATCAAAATGAAGATACTCACGGAAAATTAGCTTGATAGTAATAAATTGTAAAAATGGGCCCGAGATCCTGGACTATTTTTCCAACAATAAAGAATATCAGAACCGGATTTCGTTTTTTAGCAGAACCTACTGTATCTTGCCAATATTAAAGGATTCAGAAGAGACCAACTTTTTTCCCAAAATCCAAAGAAGAGGACAAAACAAAGTTCCGTTTTTTAGGCAGGATTGGTTTAATCATCATAAGCAAAGGCACCATCTAAATTTAATCAAGATGCTTTTCTATTCCGCTTCTGCCCCATGATCCCTTGATCCCACTTGTCAACTCCTCCAATGTTCTTAATAATAATGACATCATTGTACAAAAACATTATTTTTTCTTTCTTTTTAAATACTTACAAAAGATCAAATTGTTTGAGTAATCTCAATTTTTTATGCAGAGCAAAACTAATCATATAGATGAGATATTTCTCTGGAAGAATCACTAATTGGCATGAAATCTCTGACGCCAATGGCTGAATATAAATCCATAGACTCATATAGGCGTATCGTTCTACGCATGCGCGTTTCAAGCCTAGTAATTCATCGGGCATCAAATTATGGTCGTTATCTTTGAAAAATCGATTATGTGTACGATAATAAACACCAGATTGTGATTCCTGTAACAGAGGAAATTTTCAAATAGCTTCTGCCATAATCTGACACCGTTGTTTTTAAACATACCTTAAAATAAGTTTCTTCTGGACCGCCTTTAAAAAATCCGAAATTATATGTACCCTCGTCTATCAGCGAATCCAATCCTGTGAACGGTAATTCATAAGTGCCAGCACTAAGCACTGAGATTATCCTCCCTGAATAGGAGTTTAAAATACTTATAACTGTTAAATATAATATGAAAAATATAATTTTAATTGAAATCGGTAGAGGCGGTGTTATTTGACCTGAAAAAAATGACAAAGGGTAAAGTTTATCAAAAAAAGTTCCAAACAAAAGTTGTTGGTAATAACAAATAGAACAATTTTGTATTCGGGTGTTTTTACTCTAAAGTGAATGTTTAAGGAGATATTTTGATTTTTCTGTTTTTAACCCCTTGGGAATTTCGCATAAATCGATAGCGAGTATTAATTAATTATGAAATAAAAATATTTATTTTTATTGATATCATTTTATTTGAGTTAATTAAGGAATTATAATTTTTAAATTTTAATTCATAATTTGTCCATCTAGGTGGCGCTATTCTAAATCTAAAATTCTCTATATCTTCTAAACGATAAGAGATAGAAAAAAACTTTTCAAATAAAAGTTGATGAGAATTCAAAATAGAATTTTTAGATTTATATATTATTCCAATAATTTCAATAATTCGAGGAGATATTTAGATTTGTTTAAACTTTAAAAAAGTACTGTGTCGCGATTATTGTTAAAAATTGTTTCCTATATCAAAAGTTTATTTTAAAAATTTTAATTGTGGAGAAATGGGTTCAAAAGACAAGTAAAAAATGAGTATTATTTTTATAAATGAAATAAAATAAATTGAATAAATGTCAATAACACTATTTTGTAAATTGAATACAATAATAAATAGAAAAATTAGATTTTAAAAATAAACTTACTTTGGAAGCAAAAAATGCCAAATATAAAAAAAACGCAATCGATTATCGTAATTGAATGATGAGTATTTTTACTAAAAGAAGATAACAACAACGTCGACGACGATTCAGTAGAAGGAAATGGGATGACATTTTGAGAAATTCTCCAGGCGATAAACACAATTAGAGATGTCGCGACAATCGTTAATAGAATTATCAGCCAGAGTGTGTTGGTGAATGGAGTCAAATAATGATTAAGCCACCCTTTTGTTTCTCTCGACGGTCTTTTTATAAATATATCATGCCTGGAAATTAACCAAGACATTTGTTAATTACTAGAACTTTAACTTGTTTCTTTCAATTGGAGGAACTAGTTCCTTTTTTTGATGGAAACTTAAAACTTTGGATAGTTCCACGAACCCTCAAAGGAACTTTTTGAACCTTTTTTTGGGACAGAACTCTCAAAAGTACTACAGAGTCTTAAAGAATAAATTACATTTTTTCCATAAATTTGTAACCAAATATCCCAAAAATCGAAGGAACTGGAACTTTCTTCCCAAATTCAAAGAAACTAGAAAAACAAAGTCCTTTTCTTTGTCAGGAACTAATTTATCCAATTTACTGAACTTACTGTTAAGAGGCAGATCTCTTTCCCCAAAACTAAGTAATTTGTATGAACGATTACTCCAAATTCAAGAGAATTAGGATAATTGCTGGATGAACTGTTTTTAAATTAAAACGAACTAGAAGAACCAAGTTTCTTTTTTTTTGACAGAACCTTGCTTTCAGTAACTAGTTTTACAAAATTAAAGAAACAAGATCTATTAAGTTCTTTTGTTAGTCAGGAATTTGTTCATCCTTGTATAAGAACGATTTCCCCGAATTCAAAGAAAGATTCTTTTTGTTTTAGCAAATCCACGAAAAAGAACGAACAGGATTATGTTTTTGTTCTATCTCACAAGTGGGAGAACTATGTTCCTTTTTTGGTAGGAATTTGGAAGTATGAATGTTTAGAAATTCAAAAATTTCTTTGGAATGAACTATGTTTTCAAATTAAAACAAACTAGGGAACTAAATTTCTATTTTTAGGCAGAAACTTTTTCCTCACAATCAAACAAACTATATAGAAGAACCAAGTGTCTTATTTTTTGGTAGATGCTTACTTTCAGTAACCAGTTCCACAAAATCAAAGAAACAAGACCCATAAAGTTCTTTTTAAATTAATGCTAAGCGACAGATCTCTTTCTCCAAAATCAGAGAAACGAAATATTTTTTATTCAGTAATTTGTAAATAAGAACGATTACTCCAATTTCAAAAGAATTATGGGAATTAATTTCTTTGAACTATGTTTTCAAATTAAAACGAACTAGAAAAACTAATTTTCTTTTTAAGGAGAAACTTTTTCCCCAAAATCAAAAAAAAAAAAAACTAGAACCTACGTTTCTTTTTTTGGCAGAATCATACTTTCAGTAACTATTTCCACACAAGGTTGACTAAGTTTTTCTTTGCCAGGAATTTGTAAATAGTAATGAATTCTCTAAATTCCAGAAAGTTCCATTTTGTTTTAGCTAAGAACTAGTCCACCAAAAAGCTAACAGGATTAGGTTTTCCCAAGAAGGAGAACTACAGTAGGTTTCTTTTTATTTGCAGAAATTAATAATTAAGAACTAGGTCTACTCACTTTCCTTGAAAGACAGGTGTTAAAATATCAAAACTCTCTGAGACATGATAACTCCATGGAACATCAGCGATAACAACATCCGCTTGGTCAGCTGATAAATTGGCAAGCAATCCTTGCCAGATGCCATCTGTTGGTTCCGAATACCAGGGATATTCGTCTGAAAGCATGTAGTATGTCCTGTAAAATCAATAAAAAAGACAATCTATCAAAAATAAAAGAAAATATCAAAATTCATGCCTTACAAATATCATAATACCTAAATTGAAAATTTTCTTCAATTAATTTCCACAATTTCCCAAAGATACCATTAACAATAAATTTATCTTTTCCAATATGCGTAACTTCCACCATAGGAGGATACTGGAAAAAAAAGCATGTGTTATTTATGGCTTCCGGTGTTTTATTAACATTGATTCGGGTAGTTACGTGGTAGGTGATACCCCTCAGGGTGATTCCTTTCATGTCTTTGAAGATGACCCCAACAGGCAGATGATCCTCCTGGTTTTGGTCCAGCCAGTCTCCCACCACCTGCGCCCTCAAATTTGAGTCCATGTAAATGAGCGCCCCGGAGCGGGTAGCTACAATCAGATATCCCTCCATCCTCAGCTCCATTCTTTTGAAGAATTCAGAAACGTTTTCCAGTTCACCAAATACCAACCAGGAGAGGTCTTTTTCTGTTGATAACTAATAAATTCATCAGTTAAGACATTCTTAAGACTTAATAATACAGAGAGAATCAGTAAATTATTAAAACAAAAAAAAAAAACGAAAAATTCTACTTCCTGATGAAGGCTAAAATATGCTTTGAAACGTGTGTAGTAAATTTATTTTTCTTTATTTCATTTAATGGTTAAATAAAATTGTATATAATTAATTAATTATAGAATAATTTTAGTGAGATTTAAAATTATTAACCCGTTTAGAGACAAAAGTCCTCGGTGGTTAGGTCCAAACATAAATTATTACAAAAAAAATAATAATAATTTTCATATTTATTTCTCTATAATGCTTTTACTAAAATGTTTTTTATTCATTTTTTTTAATTTGGAATAAAAATTTAAATAAAAAAATATTATCAAGTCCTCGGTGGCTAGGTCCATACAAACAGAATTTATAATGCAAAAAATAAATATTTTAATATTCAAAATTCTCTGTAATGCTTTAACTCTCAAACTAATGAATGGATTATTATTTCGATCGAAAATTTAAATAACCAAATAAAGTCCCCGGTGGTTAGTTCCAAATAAACATTACAAATTTATAATGCAAAAAGAAAAAATATTTTAATATTCATTTCTCTGAAATTATTTAACACTCAAACTACTGAATGGATTCAGTATTCAAATGAAAATTTAAATAACCAAATAAATTTATTAAGGACTAATTCAGAGAGACAAGCCCTCGGTGGTTGGGTCCAAACAAAAACCATACAAATTTTTAATACAAAAACAACAAACTAAAAAAAATTATTTTTATTTTTATTTCTCTATAATACTTTTACTTTCAAACTACTGAACTGTTTTTTTTTTAACTCCATTTAAAAAAAAATTATAATTTACTTCTTTAAAAAGAACCCTAGGCGGATAATGCAGCTGGTTTAATCTAATCTTGCAGATTCAAGTGCCAATATAAATTCTAATTGTTTATATAACATTGATGATATGTCAGATAATAGTAAAATTTATGTTATATATAAAAAGAATATTGATTAATTAATTAAAGGACATAAAAATTGTGCAAATAAATAGAAGTAATCGTGTCTGCATGCATTTTTTTATATTTTTTAATCTTCTATTTGCTTGTACTCCGTATTTATTTTTTTGACCCTGAATTTATTTTTTAATTGATTTTCATATAATAACTTTCCTTGAAATTTTATATTTCAAACCCAAAGGCAATATTAACTTTTGACAAGTGGTAGAATTCTAACAAATTATTTATATCTGCTTAATTATTAACTTTAGAGACATAATACTTATATACAAAATTATTTTATTTGAAATTTTCAACATCTTTTGTTTGAAACAATTTTTTATATCTCTTGTCATTTTAAAGTTATATAAGTTTTAAATTTTTAAATTAGCGCCATCAAAAGGGTGAATTTTAGACTAATTAATTAAAAATTAAAATTTCTTAATTAAATAAAAATATTGATTAATTAAATGTTTTTATTTTATGATTTAAACCTCGCTAACGATTAATGAGAAATTCCAAAGAAGGTCACAACAGAAAAATCAAAATATCTTGTTAAATCTTCATTTTAGCGTAATAACACTCGAATACAAAATTGTTCTATTTGATATTTCCAACAATTTTTGTTTGAAACAATTTTTTATATATTTTACCATTTAGAAGTTATGGAAGTTTTAAATTTTTAAATTAGCGCCATCAAAAGGGTGAATTTTAAAGTAATTAAAATTTATTTTTCTGTTTTAAACTAATTAATTAAAAATTAAAATTTCTTAATTAACACAAATATTTTAAATTCAATTAAAATAAATTATTAATTAATTAAATGATTTTATTTTAATATTTAAACCTCGCTAACGATTAATGAGAAATTCCAAAGGGGTTCAAAACAGAAAAATCAAAATATCTCGTTAAATATTCACTTTAGCGTAAAAACATCCAAATACAAAATTGTTCTATTTGATATTTCCAACAAATTTTGTTTGAAAGAAATTTTTTTTATTTTTCACTTTTTAGAGAAAATTTTCATTTCTCATTGCATATTAAAATCTCATTTATTTTATTACAACTACAAAACAATAAATTTAACTGTCTGTAATAAAGCAATTGCTTTTATTACCGACTTTAATCGTTCTTTAACTCACCCTTGCTGAAATTACTACTTGTCTGTAAAATGAAACTCGGTCAGTGATACAACAACAACAACTACAATATAATTTGATTCATTAAATGAGCAAAACAAGCAAGTTTATGAATGAAAAAAAAAGAAACCTCCTATTTATAGAAATAATTTTAAAAATATACAAAAAAAAAGCATTTAAAAAAATTGCCACTTGTTTGATCGTTTCTAATTTCAAAAACTCCTAAAGAAAGTAAAATTAAAATTCGTAACAGCTCAAAAAACTGATATTTTTCCTATATCTTTGATCCAACCTCTACCAAATTGTATTAAAATAATTATCTTTTTGCCATGAATATTCCAGTGAAATTTCATAAAATTAGTCTTAAGCGGAGCTCTGATATAAGATAAATTAAATTTAATACTTGCAAGCTAAAAAATTCTATAACTCTCATATAATAAATCCTAATTTCAGCAAATTTTAGTATAATGCTGTAAATTCTCTTTTTAAAAGAATAAACCAATAAAATTTAAAAATTCTATAATGGAGTTATAAGAAAATGAAATTTAACACTTTAAACCAATAGAATGCTATATCTTCGAAACTATTGATTCAATTTTCACTAAATTTTAATATAATTTATTCCCGGTTGAGATAAATAATCCAATAAAATTTTAAAAT
The DNA here is from genome assembly GCA_023213315.1 of Euborellia annulipes. Classification (NCBI taxonomy): domain Eukaryota; kingdom Metazoa; phylum Arthropoda; class Insecta; order Dermaptera; family Anisolabididae; genus Euborellia; species Euborellia annulipes. Next base: position 636,376 of record JAKCPI010004259.1, read on the forward strand.
TTAATCTTTAAAGGAAATGGAGATATAAGAAATTGAAATTTAACCCGATAAATCAATAAAACATTATATATTTGAAACTATTGATCCGATTTTCACCATATTTGAATTTAATAAATTCCCGTTTGAGATAAATAAACCAATAAAATTTTAAAATTTATTCTTTAAAGGAAATGGAGATATAAGAAATTGAAATTTAAAAAGATAAATTAATAAAATATTATATCTTCGAAACTATTGATCCGATTTTCACCATATTTGAATATATTAAATTCTGTTTTGAAAGGAATAATCCAATGAAATTTCAAAATTCTATCTTTAAATGGAATGAAGGAATAAAAAAATTTAATTTAACACGATAAATCAATAAAATGCTTTATCTTCGAAACTATTAATTCGATTTTGACCATATTCGAATTTAATAAATTCCTGTTTGAGATAAAAAATCCAATAAAATTTCAAAATTCTATCTTTAAATGGAATGAAGGAATAAAAAATTAAATAAACAAATAAAATGCTATATCTTCGAAACTATTGGTCCGATTTTCACCATATTTGAATATAATAAATTCTCTTTTGAAAGGAATAATCCATTGAAATTTCAAAATTCTATCTTTAATTGGAATGAAGATATAAAAAATTTAATTTAACATGATAAACCAATAAAATGCTATATTTTCGATACTATTGGTTCGATTTTCGCCAAATTTGAATATGATAATTAACCCATTGATAAGAATATTTCAGAAACATTTCAAAACTAAAACAAAATAAATTTTTCGGATTTCTTCTGCATTAATATTTTTTGTAATTTGAAAATTTCACCTACCTGAAAAAATGTTTCCTCTTTAAAAATATTATCATTTAAAATGATTATAAGATGCTGTTCATCTATAATTTTTCTTTTTTTTACAATCGTTATATCACTTAAATCTTCTATTTTTACATAAATTTTATGTTTTTTTATAAATAATTTATAAATATTTGTTAAAATTATTTCTTCTTTCCAATCTAAAGAACATAAAATTATAATAAGAAAATAACAACATAATTTTCAAAATTTTTTGTTACATACCAAGTCCTTGATGTAAAAGATACGGATGCAAAAATCCTCGAATAATTCTTAAACGTTCAATAAGTTGAATAGCAGCTGATGGATTTTTACTCCAAATGGATGGTGTTACTTTGTTGATATGCAATACCAACACCGAAATAAGAATAACACCAGAAAACACTTGCATTGTCTGTTTGTCCTTTCGGGTAACAAAAACATGAATCAATTGACTCAAAACAATTCTTTTTTTTATCACGCTATTTATTTTATTATTATTTTGTTTGCTTTTGCACCCTCCCCCACTCCACACCCACGTGTCTATTGATTATTTATTATTATCATTTTAAATGGAATTTGAGTTTAGGCTAATAAAGCAATTATAATTATAGAATCTATGTAATTAAATTAATAAATTTAGAGATATAGAGAGAGAAAATAATTATAATAATCAATTTATTTTTCAATTTTGAAAAATTTCCTTCTTTTGACAGGATTTTAATAAGATATCTTAACTAAATTTTAATAAAGATATATCCATTCGATTCTAAATTTAACACCCTATAATTTTGTTGATAATGATAATTTTAATCAGATATATGAGTTGGGAGTTATTTGCAAAAAAAAATTTCAATTTGAAAAATTTCTCTTTTGTAAAAGGATTTCAATAAGATTCGTTTACTGCATTTTAATAAGGTTCAATCTGTGCCAAATTTAACACCCTATAATTTTGTTAATAATAATAATTATAATCAGATGTATAATTTAGGAGTTATTTTACAAAATAATTAAATAATAGACCAATTAAAAAATGAAAAATCATCAAGCCATTTCAATTTAGAAAAATTTCCCTGTTTGACAGGATTTCAATAAGATTCCTTGATTAAATTTTAATAAAAATGTATCCATTCGATTCCAGATTTAATAGCCTAAAATTTTGGTAATAATAATAATTTTTCTAGGATGTATAATTTGGGAGTTATTTACAAAATAATTAAATAATAGACTAAATCAAAAATGAAAAAATCAACAATTTGTGACATGATTTCAACACTATCCTTGAGTGAATTTTAATAATTTGGTATTTAAACGATGCCAAATTTAATGTTCTATAATTTTTTTTATAAAGACCATTTTGATACTATTTATAATTTGGAAGTTATTTGCAAAAAAATTTAAAAAAAGACTATTTCAATTTTTGAAAAATTTCCCAGTTTTGCAAGATTTGAATAAGATCCCTTGATTAAATTTTAACAAAGATGTATCCATTCGATTTAGATTTTATAGACTAAAATTTGTTGATATTGATAATTTTAATCGGATGTATAATTTGGGAGTTATTTACAAAATAAATAAATAATAGACCAATTCAAAAATGAAAAATCAACTATTTGTGACATAATTTCAACACTATCCTTAAATGGATTTTAATAAATAGATATTCACTGGATGCCAAATTTAATGCTCCATAAATTTTCTTATAAAGACCATTTTGATACTATTTATAATTTGGAAGTTATTTGCAAAAATAAAACTAAAAAAAGCCATTTCAATTTTGAAAAATTTCCCTGTTTTCGCAGGATTTGAATAAGATCCCTTGATTAAATTTTAATAAAGATGTATCCATTCGATTTCAGATTTAATAGCCTATAATTTTGGTAATAATGATAATTTTTCTAGGATGTATAATTTGGGAGTTATTTACAAAAAACTAAAAAAAAAAAAAGAATTATTTTTTAAATGAACTTCCATGAAGTGTTCAATACCTGCTAGTAAAGAAGTTGATGTGATTTCTTCCTCTACCTCTCTTTTTTCTTAGATTTACCAAAGAAAAGAAATAAAGAGAGAATGAAAGACAAATGAAGAAAGGTTTCGATGTTTGGTTGTCTATTTGTTTTTTTTTTTTTTTTTTTTTACTCAGACACATTCTAAGAAGAAAGAACTTTAATCGAACTTGTATTGACATGAGCTATTTTTCTTTTTAAATAAATTGAGTTCATTTGTCACAAGGTGATGATGAAAAATAATAAAAAAATAATTGCTTGAAAAGAAAAAGAAAAAAGCAACAGAGAGAGAAAATATATATTTTTTCTTGTTCGATAACACTAGTCGACTAAAATGAACTTTTTTTCTTTCACAAGAATAAAGATATGAAATTCTAGAAGTATTTTTCATGCTGAATTCAAATATCATTTCAGTTTTGCCCCATCAGGCACAGTTTTAGAGATATAGAGAAAAATAGATTTTAATAGAAAATGTGCTCTAAAACGGCTTTTATTTAGAATGTTCAAATTATTTTTAACGCTACACCCCGTCAAAATATACAGATATTTATAATACATATAAATTTTAAGTTTCATCCCAATCGGAGGTCATTTAGACGTGCCGCAAACGGCTTAAAGTTTCGAAAAATCGACATTTTCAAGATTTATTTTGCTTTGGTCACCCCTAATACGATTTTAGATATCCCTGAATGCAAAAAACATATATTTACGATATTCTATAGTTCTTTGGCTTTCTAAAGATCATTTCATTCGTAAAAATCTGTTAATTATTAACGAAATTATAAACAAAAACGTCATCAAAGAAAAAACACAGGTACACTTACAGGTCGAAAAAAATGAACCTCTTTTTCTTTTACAAGTATAAAGAAAAATATGGGATTCTAAAAATATTTTTTTTTAAATAATATTTAATAAAGTTAGTGCTCGTGATCCATTGCTCAGAGAGGATACATTAGCTTCTCGTGGATAGGGTTCACTTTATAATTCAATTGAAATTCATTTTTTTTCGACTAGTGAGTGTACTGGTGTTTTTTCTGATGACGTTGGATAATGGATGAACGAGTACTCTGCATTATAACCTATTAACCCAGCTATTTTTGCATTATTATCTTGAGACTTAACCCTCCATATGAAATCTGCATTTGGGTTCTAACATATAAAATCAAAGCTAAACAATTCTTAAAATTATGAAATTAAAAAAATATTTTAAAATAATATTATATCAAAAATGAAAAGAATAATTTTTTTTTTTTTTTTCAATAAACTCTCAAAAAGAAAGAGATTAAGGTTGTTCGGACATTAAAGCACTTTAACTGATTAAAAGCTAATTTTTTAATATGTTATTAATCACTATCAAATACGTATAAAATAAAATTTTGAAGCAGATCTGACACAGGGTTATCGTGTAATTAATTTTTTAAAAATTGAAATTTAACATGTAGCCTATGGGGAATAACGACGAAACGCACACATATCGAATTATATAGGCATCTGTGCAAATGATACAAAAACAAAAAAACTTACATTTTATTAATTCACTTCCGAGGAATATGTTAAAAATAAAATCAAAAGTTTCTGCCGACCGCTTTTAAAGATATTTTAACAAGAAAGTCAAAAAATTCTCCAAAATGACAGTCGCTAATATTTAAAAATAATGAATTCTCGAGAGTCAGACCAGCCTGGCAACGTCGCATAACATAAGCGTCTTTTCTCTATGTCAGTTACATTTTTTTTTTCAATTTTACAATATTTTTTCTCGCAAATCGTCCATTGTGTTTAAACTGATTTGCATTAAACATTGTAATATATTAAATAAAATAAAATTTAAGGCGTTTAAGATTTAAAATAGATAGTTGATGAATGCAATGTTGCCAGTTCTATATTATGTGAAAAACTGCTCAAGTCGAAAGTCATTCATTTATTATTTTTGGTAATTAAATTATTAACTTAATCCAATTATAAACTATGATAGGTCACGACTAAATTATAATAAGGAATTTTGGCATTCAAATTTTTAATTTTATTTAAAAAAAATTTAGATTCTATTATGACTTACGATGTACTATCCGAACAACCTTAAGTTAAGTGTTAAATTATTCTTAAATATTTAAGAAAAGTGAAAAAAAATTTTTGAAATATTTAAAACTTTCTCATTCTACTAAGCCAATGTAAATGTTCTTACAGATCTCTAGAGCAGTCTGGAACATGCTGTAGAGAGTGCCTCGATGACTCCATTCTGCAAGTAGATCGTGGCATCCTCTTTCTGGTCAGGCAGGCAGGCAGATATTGCACTCACAAATGATTGGATAATGGTTCTGCCCGACTACGTTTCTTCTTCCTCCACTCCTATACCTTATTCCTCTTCTTCACATCCCTTCTGACGTACTTCTTCTATTCTTTGTGACTTAAGGAACCCGAAAGTACTGGAGGGATTACCTTAGATTTGAGTGTTTCACGGGGTAAAAATAAAACTTCCGGGTGGGAAAAGTTTTCACCACCTAAAAATAAATTTCTTTATTTTTATCGCCTATGGCGTTGAAACGTATAGATAATAAGGGAGTGTGGGCGGGGGCTGCGCATTTAGGCTTGGCTTATTATTTTATTAATATTAATCATTTTATTTTCTAATAAACATCACGCAAGAATATGATTACTATTTATCTTTAATCTAAACGTTAATTTGTGAATAGCTTTGGTTAAGTGGATTCTTAATTTTTTTTTTTTTTTTTTACAAAAACAAAAAAATAAATTATCATTTACCTTTTTTTTTCTCTCTCTCTAATTGCATTGGTGGTAGATAATAAATTAACACCTCTCTGTATAGAAATAATCCAACAAAAGAGTCTCTCTTTTAGAATTAGAAAATAATAGATGTTTGAGTGGAATGAATGGATGAATGAATGAATGAGAGGGACGGCTATCATCAGTGAACACCTAAACAACATTCAGGTAAATTGTTTGATCGTCCAATTTTAATTCAATGATTTTTTTTTTTTTTTTGTAATTTAAAATTTTTTTTTTTTTTTAATATATTCTTGATGAAGTTCTCTATTTTTTCTTTATTTTGTTTGAAGTTATGTGGAGGATTAAAATAATAACGAATTTTTTAAATATCGATTTCGGCACGATATACCATCATCAGGTCGGCTATAAATGTGAAAAATAATTACATTTGAATATTTATAATTGATATATGACAAAAAATCTTAACGTATAGGGTTTTATGTATATAAAAATATACGTTTACAAACTTATCTACAAAATTTATAATATATTATTGTAGTTTTTCAAAAAATGAAAATTCCCTACATAGTATAAAAAAAAAAAAAACATTAAATTTATCAAGTAGTTTCAAAGCTTCTCTAACGCTATAAATAAAAGAAACAAGGGGCAAAATGAGAATATACATTTTAAAGAGCATGTAAAAAATAGTTGATTTATGAATTTTAATCAAAATCGTTGGAGCGAATTTGGAGAAAAATCATCAGTAAAGTACTAGTACTCTTTGGCTGATTTTGAACAAATGCTTATTTTCAGGCCTCAGACCGATTGCCAAACTTAAATATTAAATTTCAGCCTCGTAGCTCCTATTTTTTTTTTTTTTTAATGAAGTACAAGAGTAAAGTGTGCTTCAAAACACTTCAAGAACAAAATGAGAATATACACTTTAAAGAGCATATAAAAAATAATAAATTTTTGAATTTTAATCAAAATATTTGGAGCAAATTTTGAAAAATCGAAAAAACTGAAAAAGTACATCAATAAAGTACTAGTACTTTTGGGCCGATTTTATTTAAAAGATTCGTGTCACGACGTAGGGGGGTGACTAACTTAAATATAAAATTTCAAACTCATCTCTTTTAGTTCTTGAGATATATTGTTCACAGACACACAGACAGACCATGTAACGAAACCCAATTTTTTTGGATTCAGGGGACCTCAAAACGTGTATATCCATCATTATTTTTTACATGAAACCAATACTTTCTCTCTACACTGTAAAAAAAAATTTTAATTTTAGTATGTTTTAGTATAGTAAATTTACAAATTTTCCTTGTAAATGATAACTACCATACATTTGTATACTAAATTTACAAATATATGCATTCAAAAAATTTTTACAACCAAAAAACATTTTAAAATTACAATTCTCTTGGAAAATTAGAGTAAATATTGTAATTTTACCATACGATTTCTAATTTTACAATACAACGGCATTGTAATTTAGAACACGGTTTGTAATTTTAGAAAAGGGTTTGTAATTTTACAAAAAGGTTTCTAATTTTACAATACAAGGGTTTTGTAATTTTCCTTTTAAGGCTGTCTGAGACGGCCAACATGGCCGACTTTGTTTCGACTGCTTTTTAGCTTTCTTAATAAAGACATTTTGGCACTATAAGGATTTATTTAAGTTATAATAATACAAAAAATAATAATATTATGATAACTTTAAGTTTATTTTTTTATTTTATTATTTAGTAAAAAGAGTTTACAGTGAGGTCATACTTGAATGCCAAATAGCAGAGATAGATAATTAGTTAACAGGTGATTCGATGGTCAAATGGGCTAGGCAGCAAGGCTTCTACCAAAAAGGTCAGTGTTCAAATCCTGGAGGAATTTTTCATTAAATAAAAATATTTACTTCACTCCATTCAGGTAGAGACGTCCCCTAAAGGTCAATAACCTATGGGTCCAGTCGTAAATTTTTTTCTTTTTTCTAAATATTAGTAAAATTACAAACATTTGGATTGTAAAATTGCTAAATATTTGTAAAATTACCACACATTTGGACTCGAAAATTGCTAAATATTAGTAAAATTACCAAATTTGGACTCGAAAATTGCTAAATATTGGTAAAATTACCAGACATTTGGACTCGAAAATTGCTAAATATTAGTAAAATTACCACGCATTTGTAAACGATTTTTGTAAAAATATAATTCAACTGTATAGTAAATTTAGTATCTATTGGTCTTGGAAATTTGCTTACAACAAAAAAATTGTAAAATCATCGAAATTTTTTTTACAGTGTATATATATTAACTTATATAGAGGTAAGAGAAAGTAAAAATTTGGAAAAAAGTTTTGTGATGTGCATACTCAACCCACCTGGTTGAAATTCACCTGAAAGCAAAAAAAGCAGTGAGGAAGAAAACGGAAAAGCTGTATACTGATGTTAATCACAACGTTAAGTAAATTTAAAGTAAAAACACTAGGTGATATGTTTCAATATATATGTTTACCTCTCGAAATACGCAATACTGAAACATAACACCTTGTGTTTGAAATTTTAATTTATTATTATTCAACTATAGCCCAACAGATATCAAATTAAATTTAAAATTTTCAACTATAGTTATTGTTTTTTTACTCAGGGTTTGATTGTAGTTTCAATGGAGATAAAAAGGTTTAAATAAAATTGAAAAAAAAAATGATTTTATTTTTTTTTATTAATAAAATTTTTTCTATTTTTGTTGTTGTTGTTGTTATTTTTGTGTGTCCATAAGAGCCATTCAAAAAGGAACAAAATCAAGGCAATAATTATTGTTATGATTAATAAATAAAACAAAGCACTGACACGATGCCATTCCACTTGTATGAAAACAGGCTCGGAAGTTTCAACGAGCGCTGGCCAGGCTAAATTTCTCAATCTCTGAATCGTTCCGGTCTCATACAATCTCTGCAAACTAAAAAAAAAAAAAAATTTTCTCTTATTTAAAAATATTTAAAATAAATTAACCTCTAATTTAGCTCTCTAGGAAGAACTGAGTCAGAATGTATATTTTTGCCTGATACAGATAGTAGAATAAATTTTAATCTCAATTAGAAAATAGAACTGAAAAGATTTTTTTTTATTTTTTAATTAAATTTTTAGAATTTTCTAGCTTTACACATTCTAAATGAATATTTATAAAAATGAAACCTAACCTATAATCACCCTCGTAAAATTTTCTACCCGTTGAAAAAAAAAACCATCAAAATCCGTCAAGTAGTTTTAGAGTTAATGCATTATAAAGAAAAATTTAAAATTAAATCTCACATTAATTAATCTATAATTAATTAAATTAATATTTATTTTTCATTATTTTACTATTTATAAGAATAAATTTGTGAGATTTAATTAATTTAAATTTAAAAATAATAAAACATAGCCTAATTAATAAAATAAACACCATTTTTAATTTGTTTAAATTATAATAATAATAATAGAGGTTATCTAATTTTATATATAGATGTATATATTCTACATCTCTTTGTTGATTTGGCATTATTGATGTATATTCTTAATATTTAGGTTATTTTATTGGATTGTTTTTAATGATACATATATTATGCCTATAATCACTCTCGTGAAATTGTCTACACTAAAAAAAAAACATGAAAATCCGTCAAGGAGTTTTAGAATTAATGTATTATAAAGGAAAATCTTAAAATTAAATTTCACAATAATTCAACTGTATTAATTAATGATATATATATTAAGTTTAAGATTTATTTTCACTATTTTACTCTAAAAGTTATGAGATTTAATTAATTTAAATTTAAAAATGGCAAAATAGTCTAATTAATAAATAAAACATTTTTAATTTGTTTAAATTATATTAATAATAGAAGTTACCTATTAAATATATAGATGTATATATTCTACATCTCGTTGATTTGGCGTTATTGATGTATATTCTTAGTAATTGATATATATTAATATATTCTTACTTTTGATTAAAGGCCTGTGTGAATGGGAAATCTTTTGCAAATGCAATTGAACTGAGTAGCCGTATAAAATGAAACGAGAGCATAGTTATATGACATGGTGATTGCTCCATAACTGATTTTAAATAAATCCATGGCGCCAGATAAACATAATTTTGATTACATGCTTTTTGTAATCCAACTAAATCATCGGTCACTAAATCCTCATCATTTATAAAATTATCCCAAATTTGTTTTATTATTCCACCTTTTGCCTCCTAGAACAAATCAAATATTAATGTTTTTTTTTTTTTTTTTTTTTTTTGCCACCACTTAACAATCGTTTGTTGTTTAATTAATAATAATTTATATTAAATGTCATTTGATATTCTTCTCTAAATATTAAATTTAATTAATAAATGTATTATTATTTTAATAAACAAATTATAAAATATAATTTGAGGTTATGTCATTTCGTGCTTGTATAGAAATTTGATTCTTAGCAAAAATATCTATTCATATAAATAATTTATTGAAAATTAAAAAAAAAAATCAATATAAATTTAAATATCTTAATTTGGAAAAAGAAAAGTCTCTTTTAGATAACTATTTTTTATATTCTAAGAGTCACTCATAAATAACAATTAAAATCCATTGAAATTCAATCGCCAAGAATATAGGCTACATCAATGATACAAATCTAAGAGATGGAGAATATATACAGTTATAATATATATATATAATAAATTAAATTATAAGATTTTTTTTTATTTAAAAATAAACTTTTGAAAAAGAATTTAATATGAATAGAAATTTTGCTACTAATCAAATTCCTATATAAGGGCGAAATCACATAACCTCTAATAGGGAATGTTAAGAGTTATAAATATATATATAACTGTATATATTCTCCATCTCTTTTGAATCATTGATGTAGCCTATATTCTTAGTGATTGAATTTCTTTGGATTTTAATTGTCATTTATGAGTTAATCTTAGAATATAAAAAATAGAGTAAGATTTTTCGAAATTGAGATATTTAAATTTATATAATTTTATAAATAAATTAAATTCTATTAATATAATTTTATTTTTTTTATTTAAAAATTTAGACATAAATTTTATAAATATTTTACATAAAAGCGCGAAATTTAAATTGATATTAAAAATTTCATTTTTAAATATTAAAATATTTCAAGTTTGTTGTGGTATAAATGTTAATCTAACATTTTTCTTTTTTATTGTTTTTATTCAAAGACACAATACGTACTTTAAAGGCAATAGATTCTGGTCCACCTTTAAAACAGCCAAGTGTATATCTCCCATCTTGAACAATTCCTTCAAAACTATAAAATGGCAATACACGTCGTGGATTTGCAATTGAAGAGATAATAACAGCGGAGAAAGAATTGAATATAATGATGGTTGTAAAATGGGATATTAAGAAAATCATTCGTATTGGAGTTGGCATTATTAATAATACTTGACCTGGAAAAAAAAAGAAAAGAATATATAATATTAAAATATTTAAAAGCTCTAGAATATGTTAATGAAAATAAAATCACACTTAAAAAAAAAAGAATAAAAGAAGTCATTTCATATTTTATTATAACTTAAAATTTAATATTTTAGGGGTTGAAAAGAAAAGGGGATATGTGGATCTAGTAATAGAGATACCATGGCAACGCGCCTTTTTTTTAATTTAAGACTCATAAGATTAAAAATCATTAATTCATCTTATACCTTAATATGGTGGTGCACACTTGGATTTCTTCGCTCTGATTGAGTCAGATTTGACTTTTAGAAGGTGGACGGTGCAGCTAGTTTACATTAAAATTTACGTTTTTGAGTGAAAACCCCACATATTTAGATCCATTCAGGTTTCTATGCAAGTTTACTTTAAATCTCAGCTAATTTCCTTTATAAACACTCAATTTAATTAAAATCTAGAATTTTTAAAAGAAAATTTGCAACAAAAACTGACAATACCGCACGAGAGTAAAGTAGGTCCCCAACACTTTTGGGATGAATAAGCGTTGGCATATTTTAAAGATAATCCAAGAAACCAGTGAAATATGAATTTTAGTTAAAATTTTTAAAATGGTTTAAGAGAAATTTGCAAAAAACTAAAAATCGCACAAGAATAAAGTGGGTCCCCAGCACTTTTGGGACGAATAAGGATTAATATATTTTAAAGATATTTAAAATATTTAGAATAATTTAAGAGAAAATTGCAAAACGATACCCTAGTTCCATCGTGGATGCTCTTTAACGTTTGGATTCTAATAATTAAAAAAAAAGCCCATCAAAATTCGTCATATAGTTTCAAAATAGAGAATTAAAAAAAATAAAATTTAAATCTCACAATTATTATTTTAAAATTAATGATATAAATAAAATAATTGTTTTAAATTATTGAGAGGTGAGGGGGGGGGGGAGGGGGGGGGGGAGGCTTGGGGGTTGGGGGGGGAGGGGGGGGGGGGGAAAAGGGGGGGGGGGGGGGGGGGGGGGGAGGGGGGGGGAAAAATTTATAATGAATTCAAATTCCTCACCCCATAACCGTTGAGCTGCCCCAATAAAGAGTGAGGAACACACTTACCTTGATTACAAAATGATCCCAATATATAAAATAGACATTCTATCAAAGGTATTTGATGAAATGAATCGAATTTCAATGAATAAAATGTACAAGTTATAAAAAGAAGCGATGCAATTATTAAAATTGCTATTGCAATTGTTAACCAGAGTGTCCCTGAGAATGGTTTGATATAAATATCCCAGACATCTCCACCATCTTCGAAATCAAATTTCGGTGTCCGGATAAATAAATTGACACTGAAAAAAAAAAATAATTATAAATAAAAAATAACAAAATTTCTCTCTATTTCAAAAACCGTTGGTTTTTTGAAAAAAATGTATATAAAAAACAATTATTTGAAATTCAATTTAGAATATATATTATATAATAAGGAAAACAATAACGGAAAATTACAATAAAAAAAACAATAATAAAGAACTTGTCCCTGAGAATGGTTTGATTCAATAAATATCCCAGACACCTCCACCATCTTCGAAATCATACTATTAATTAAAGTATCACTTCCGGTTGGCTGGTTTTTATCAAAACTTGCAATCACATACTTATAATAATAGTCTAAATTTATATTTAAATAGATTTAATAAAAAGATTGCTTATATCGTAAAATAAAAATATATTTCAAAAAGTGGCGGTTTTTTTGAAAAAATTTTTATAACAAAAGTAATTTGAAATTTAATTTAGAGTCACTTTTCTGTTGATAATTTTATTGGAAATTTACAAAGAACTAAAATATTAATTTAAAAAAAACATAGTCTTTAGAAATTGCATATACTAAAATCAAAATATGCATTTTATTTCTATTTATTTATTTATTTGAGAAATGAAATTTGGAAAAAATAATTTTGAAAAAATTGAAAAAAAAAAAATGATAAAATCAATAAAATTCGGTCAATTAGTTTTAGAGAATATTGCGTAACAGATATCTTTTGTCTCTCTCTATTTAACTGTTCTCATTATTAAAATATTTTTTTAATTATAATTTTTATTCTAATAAATAAATTAATGATAATGAAATTTAATTGATATATTTTTTTTTAATAAGAAATAAAATTTAATATAAATCACTAATTATAGAATAATATTAGTGAGGTTTAATTTTTTTTTTTTTTAATTTATAAAACTTATTATCTCTGAAACTACTTGACCGATTTTTATGGGGATTTTTCTCATTGTTCCAGTTTTTATCAAAATTTTAATTTAATATATTTTTAATTTTCTAAATTTATATTTAATCCAAGAATTTTTATTTTTAATTATATTTTATGTATATAGTACACATCCCCACCCCTTTGTTTTAGGAAAATAAAACAGAGGAAAATAAAAATAGAATATAATCCAATACTTAAATGGAATTAGAAAAAAAATTTCCCTAAAAGAATGGCCTGGAGCCAGTCAGAGCTGTTTTTTTTTTTTTTTTTTGTGTTTTCCATTAAATTTAACTACAGCCATTAACGTTCCGCCCCAAGTCTCAATAAATTTATTCTCTATTTACATTAATTGACATGTTTATGCCGCGTATTTTAACCTTCATCAGGATAATAGTCCGACTTTTTTTTTTAATCATATTTAATTTTTATCTCTCCCAACGGGAAATTTTATTAACCTGGAGAAAATGACAGGGAAAGACAATGCAAAGTCTTTTGCTGACATGGTACTCCAAGGAACGTCAGCAACAACAACATCAACAAATCCTTCATCCAATTGGCCCAGCATTGTTGGCCAACTTCCGTTTATTGTGTCCGAATACCAGGGCACATCCGTCGAAATCTCGTACGAAGAGCTGGAAACAAATATATTATTTCAGATAGAAAAAAACGACGCACAGCTGTCTGTTTCTTGCTTTTTTTGGTCTATTCCACAATTTTGATTTGAAATATTTAATTCTTTTAAACAAAATCATCCGATTTCTCAATTAAAATATAAAATAATCAGACTAATTTATAGCCTAAACTGTTCCTTGGGAAATTTTGTATATATTAGAAAAAAATCCGATAAAAATCCGTCAATTAGTTTTAGAGAAATTGCGTAACAAACATGCATCTTTTTTTATCTCTAATTAACTGTTTCCATTATTAAAATTATTCTTTTTAATTATAATTTTTATTTTAATAAATAAATTTTAAATTAATTAAATCCATTTATATATATATATATATATTTTTTTTTAATAAGAAATAAAATTTAATATAAATCACTAATTATAGAATAATATTAGTGAGATTTATTTAATTTAATTTGTAAAACTTTATCTCTGAAACTATGTGACCGATTTTTATGAGGTTTTTTTCATTGTATAACAAATTAGTAGGTCTTTAGAATTTTATTAGTTACAATTCAGGAAACGTATCATAAAGAATCGTATTATGAAAATAAAATCAAATAAATAAAAAAAAAGTATTGGGGAGTCTATGTAATAATTACTGGGTTCAAATCTCGGATGTAGCAATTTTTTCAACTATTAATATTAAAAAAAAAAAAATCAAACCTTACGTAAAATTATTTTTCTCCTCCAGTGCTTTCCAAATTTCACCGAAATATCCACCAAATGATAAAATACCACTCTGATTGGTTATCATAGAAAATGGTGGATTCTATTAAAAATCAATGATTTAATTAAAACAAAAAAAAAATAAAATAAAATAATTAATAGTAAATTCTCTTACATGATAGATGGAGATTTTTATTGTTCTACCTTGAAGACCTTCCACTTGAAGATTGTTTTTGTTGTTGTTGTTATTTTTATTAATTAAAAATCCTAATACAATTTTTTTTATCGTATTAATTTTATTTTTACTTTTTAATAAGAGATCATCTGAAGACATTTTTGTATCTAAAAAAAAAAAAAAAAAAAAAGAGTTCATTAAAAAAAATATATATATATATATTCTTTTCATTTTAAAAGGGAACGCCTGGTAGATCGGCAACCGTTATTCTCTTAGTAAATTCCAAAATGGAATATTTTTCTCAATTCAGATAAAATAATAATACTACAGCTATATCAAATTTTCAATCACATAAAATAATATAAAATTTAATTTATATAATTAATTATAGAATAATAATTGTGAGATTTAAATAAATTTTTAATTTTTTTAAGGATTTAAAAACTACTTAACCGATTTTTATGGGGCATTTTTTTTGTGTATTATAATTTAACAAATATTTTAAAACTCTCCTTGAAATAACTTAACAATTAAGCAATTTTCATCCAATTTTTTATTTCAATCGCCGACGTTTCGGACACGAATCACGTCCTTCCTCAGGACTTTTTATCAATCACACAAATATGTATAATGAAAATTGACAAAAATTTTAACTTACAATTGCTAGCCAGTACAATACAGATGGGTGTATTTTTTTAATAATATGAAATCACACGTGTAAAGAAAAGAATTGCAGCTAGATATATATCTTTTATTAGGCCCACTAGGCTGACGTTTTGGTCTTAGTTATCTTCAGAGCTATATTATCAGTTCGCAAACTCTGAATATGGTCTTGACCAACACCGAAACGTCAGTTTAGTGGGCCTAAGAAAAGAAATATATCTAGCTATGATTCTTTTTTTTACACATTAACTATTATCCAGCTATAAAAATCCTCAATAATAATAATACTAAACATAATAATAAATCATGTGCAATACAATTAAATATATACAAATTCAAATATATATATTACACATGTTGCAAAAATATATTCAAATTTTTATCAATTTTCATTTCACATATTTGTCTCATTGATCAGAGATCCTGAGGAAGGACATCATTTGTGTCCGAAACGTCGGCAATTAAAATTTAAAAAAAACAAACAAAAGAGTTATAGAATATTATCCATTCAGGGCTGAAAAAAAATGTACTAAGATGAAAAAAACTCAAAAATTTGAGCCACCTCAAAATTGAGCAGAAAATTTAAATTTCCATGTATTTGGATATTTTTAGGAGATGGTGTCTAAAAAATAAGAGCCATTTTCTATTGATATTTAATTTTCACCGATATCCACGTCGCTGAGTGTTTTTTTTTTTTTTTGCTAAATCTAAAATTTAGAAATAACTTCCATTAAGTATAAGTAGTAGATATTATTTAGTTGTAGCACACAATCACTCTTATGAGAGCATTATCTCTCTCCATTGTATACGTAATAGCCACCAGCCCTCTATTCTAATGCCCTTCTCTCTATGTTATATCAAATTTATTATATCCATTAGCATTGCATTAAGAAAAATTTACAAAATAAATGGCTCTATGTTTAGAAATTTCGTTAACATAATGCTGCTAAAGGATAAAATGGTGAAAGGAAAAAATTTAAATTTTAAGAAGGGGTTGTTATTTATTTGCCCTGATTTCTTTTACTATATACGAAATAAAATAGGCTACTTTGATTTTAAAAACACTAGGTTATAAGTTTCAATAAATTATTATTTTGTCATCTTCAGAAGTGATTTAACAGCTTTAAAGGCCATCAGGAGGAAAACTGTTTTGGCCAAGGCGTTAAGGGTCTTGAGTAGTGCGCCAAAAACACAACTCTCACGAAAATTTGTCAACAGATGGCAGGATAGTAGCTATATTTATGACTATATTTAATCTCAAGCATTTGGTTGAACATTACTGCAATATTCTTCTGTCCGCCTCTTTGTAACTTGCAGGAATATTGCTGCAATATTGCTGCACACTTCATTGTTGCATTGCAATATTGCTGCCCATATGCCAGGCTGTTTATTAAGCAAGATTTTCAAGTAAAGGACCGGAGAATAAAAGCCAGCATTTAATGGACTCTTCTCACATTATCTTTAATTGGTAGATATTTCGACCGTCATCAGTACCGAAAATCTTCCAATTGATATTAATTTATTTTTGTAATGTTTTTTTGATAAGATTGATTAATTAATTAAGGCATTTGAAAAATTTTGTCTCTATGGAGCAAATATATGTTATTAGGGGGGGGAAAAAAATCTCGATTCGGGGAAACATGACAAGGCGGGGGGATCGAAAATAAGAATAATGGAGAACGTTAATCGGAAATAATCTATTATTTTTTATAACTGATTATAGAGAAATAATCGGTGTTTTTTTAAATTGATTGTATCCAAATAATCGATTGAGGTGGATATATATTCCAACTTTTTCATTTTTTGAATAAAAATGCCTAACCCCAATACATATTTATTCATATATATCGGTTATCGTTTGTCTTATATGGCCTCAGATGGAATTGACTTGTATGTATGTGTGTGTGAATGTGTGACTGTGAAACAAGTGTGTTAAAAAAATTCTTATTTTGAAACGATTATTTCTCTATAATCAGTTATGAAAAAATAATAGATTTCCGATTAATCGGTTCTACTATTCGATTATTTTCGATTAATCGGTTCTCCGATTATTTTCGATTATTCGGTTCTCCGATTATTCCGATTATTTTCGATTAATCGGAATAATCGATTATTTTTTATAATCGAAAATCGATTATTTTTTTCAATAATCGAACACCCCTAATGTTAATGAACGGGATATAAGGCGCTGTTACATTGCAGTGGTGATTTTTGGAACTAACATGGCGCGAATTATGAAGTCAAGCAGATACATATGTGTGGGAATTATACAAAAATTGGTTAAGCATTGTATAACTTTTATAAGTGTACTAACTGTATTTTAATTTATGTTATCAAAATCTAATTTTATTATTCCACAAATTATCTGCTTAACCAACTTTTGTAATTCCCACGCATATGTATCTGCTTGACTTCATAATTCGCGCCATGTTAGTTCCAAAAATCACCACTGCAATGTAACAGCGCCATATATGCACTTCTGATGGTGACAGCACACAATGTCGAAACGCGTTAAGAAATTTTTAATTAAATCAATTTTGGAACAAATAACCTTGTGTTTATTTACTTGTATCAATCAAATTTGAGAGATACTATCCCGTTCACTAAAAGCTTAAATAGCAGCTTAATAGCCAGCCTAATAGAAAGCTTAAATGGACCCTGTTATGCAATGGTGTGTCAAAGACCAAAAAAAATTGAAAATTGAGTTAAGCACGGAATATTGTTTCAAATGCTTTAATTAATAGTATTTTTTATGAAATATGTCCTAAAAGAATTTATATTTAATGTTACTTGCACAATTGACAAGAAAAATTTTCTATATAATCCAATAAAAACAAAAAACTTTATTGTTGATTTTCTCAAAACTCGATGTTTGGTCTTTGACACACCATTGCATAACAGGGTCCAAATATGATCAAATATATGTTGGTTGCATAGCTTAAATGCACTTGGTATCTTCCCCGATAGGGTGAATGGATACTTTTGGCTGTTACAGATAGTATATTCTGAATCTAGACATTCTCCCGAGTAAAATGATACGTCACACTTGTATCTTTGTTAAAAAAAAAATATCATAAGCTGCACTTGGAGCATCTCTCTAATTTCCATATAAGGAATATTAAATTTAATTTAAATAAAATAAAATTTTAATAAATCCCGCGAATATTTAAAAAATTCTTTTTATTATTAAATATGACATCTGGCATATTGAATTCCAGCTCTCTCCCTTTGAACTCAGAGTACGTAAGTAGCTGTAATTTTAGCCTATCTATCAAGTTGGCTCCTTCTTAAGTCAAGTCAGAGGGAGGGCTTAAGAGTACTTTTGTTAATCCGATTAGAGCAGTTTGGTCAGCAACAACTCGATGGTTGGTTGTTGGGGGGGGGGGGGGGGGGGGGGTGCCGACCCTTCCTTCCTTCCTTCCTTTCCTGGGCCCTTAATGAGTTCACTCATCCACAATTTATGATGAACGCGTCAAAGCGTGACTGCAAATGCAGCCACCACTTTGCTTAATGGCCTTCAAAGACAAATTACTCACAGAGTGAGTAGAGAGAGAGAGAGATATACACATTAAAATTAGTATTTCTCCCAAACATATAGGTGTTAATAAAAATTAAATATTATTTTCCTATACTATTGAGTAAAAAAATGAACAAACTTTTTTTGTTTTTCCGCAATTTCTTATTAAATCATGTCATCTGGCATAAAATCACCTATTAATGACATCTGGCATAAAATCACTTATTACCATTTTTATAGAGTAGAAAATTTACTACAACTTTTATTTCAAATGTTTTTCTCTAAACCTAAAAGTTTATAATCTACAGTGATTTCAATTTAAATATGAATTAAGAAAAAAATATTTATTTGTTTGTTTTTTTGCAATTTCTTATTAAATATGACATCTGGCATAAAAACACTTATTATCATTTTTATAGAGGAGAAAATCTACTACAACTTTGATTTAAAATATTTTTCTTTAAACCCAATAGTTTATAATCTACAGTGATTTCAATTTAAATATGAACAAAGAAAAAAAAGATTTAAAATTTCAAACTTTGTTGGTTTTTTTCTTAAATATGACATCTAGCATAAATAGACATATTATCATTTTTGTAGAGAAGAAAATTATTTAGAGATTTCTTCCACAACATTTTTCTCTAGCTATGGCTGTTTAAATTTAAAATTAATTACAGTAATTTGAAATTAAGAAATAAAGAAACAAATAGAAATTAAAATTTCAAAATTTCGACCATAACCTTTTAAAAATGAGTTCTAGCATAAATATAGTTATTATCAATTTTGTAGAAGAGAAAATTTCCTACAATTTTGATTGTAAACATTTTTTTGTTAACTAAATGGTTAGTGAGTTATAGTCTTATAAAATTGGAGTAATTATTTTCAAACTACATTTTCACTCATATTGCTGAGAAATGGTAGAGATTAGAAAAAAATATTTCAAACTAAAGTTGTAGCAAATTTTCTTCTCTACAAAATTGCTTATTACTATTTTAACGATAGACTTTATAGTTAAAGAGATATTGCTGAAAAACTAAAAAAAAAACTACTAAAACAAAAAAAAAAAATGAAACTAACCTAAGTGATGATGTTACAAAGGTTTGTTATCAAAATACCTGGATTTTAATACTAAATAAGCCTAAGCAAATCAGTCTTTTTGTTTAATAGAAATTCTTTTATCCCCAAATGAATCCAATGCAATTAGATAAAGTGACAGTGATAATAATAAAAAGTAAAAAAAAAAAAAAGAAAAGAAAATCAATTTCTATTAAATAATATTTCTGAAATTAGGATTTCAATTAAAAATAAATACAAATTTTTGTCTAATACAACAACACAAGAGATAGAGGTAGATAACAAACAAAAAATTCTAGATTATTTTTTGTTGAATATGAAAATAGAGTCCAATTTCTGATTATTATAATCCAAAGAATTCACCGTTGGCACTAGTTGAAACAATCTTAATATTAAATAACACGAGGTTAAGTTTCAATAGAGAGTTTTTATTAGGGTCCGACCATTACAAGGAGAATTTTCGACCGAAACCATAACCTGTTTCTTGATCAAAATTCATATAATTTTACCTTGTTTTATTTTTCTCTTTGCGTTTTCCCTAGCAAACAGAGGCAGAGACAAATTTTTCCCTTCTGTGGAAATCATTGTTGCCTTTTTTTGGCAAGGTCAGCGCATTTTTTGGCGTTTTTTTTTTGACGTTCGAGTCTCTTTCCATCTATTTCAAACTCAGGTTTCGGCTGAGTTTTTTGCCGAAACTGTAACCGAAACCGAATAACCGAAGTTTTTTTTTATCTTGAGTCCGATTTCGACATTAATACATCATCTTCAGAGCTTTGACCCAAACTAACTCCAAAAAGAAAATTCCCTATAACTTTGAATTAAAATATTTATCTCTAAAACTAATAGTTTGTTAATTACACTAATTTGGTCTATAATTATGAAATAACGAAAAAAAAACTTTTTTGAAACTTCAAAATCTTGCTTATTTTTTTACCATGAACATTTTTAATTTATATCATCTTTGTAGCCTAGTGTTCAGTCCGTTTGTGTCATAGCCCCGCAGATGATATATTAACGTCAAAATATCCATAAGCTAAAAATACAAATTTTTGAAACTTAATCTTGTGTTATTTATTTATCAAAAATTAGACGAAAATTTTCTCTTTGATATTTTGAATTTTTAGTCGTTTTTTTTTCAGTTTTCCAAGCGATGTCGCTCTAAAGAATCTGTCTAATTAAATTTTTTTTATTTAATAAATAGTAGTGGCTGAATGTATAATTAATAATGAAAGAGGCCAAGAATAAAAATGTTTTGTTTTGCTTTATTAAACTAAAATATCGACGTTTCGGCCTTCATCAGGACGTGTGTTTTGTTTGCCTCTAGCTTGGTAACTCCTGGCATAGGTTGACGTGACTTGTGGTTCAATTGTGATACTCTTGATGAACGATAATTTTATATTCTGATACTAGACATTCTCACGATTAAAATGATATATCACACTTATATCTAAATATTTTGCAAATCCTCTAAAACGAGATTATTAAAAACTGCACTTGGAGCATCTATAATTGCTATAAAAGGAAAATTAAAAAAAAAAAAAATTTAATTTCAATTATAATAGAAATAAATGCGAGATTTAAATAAAAGTTTTTATTTAAAATTTATTTCCTTTATAAATCCCGTAATATATTTTAACCGAAAATTTATGTAATTGGTTTTTCCTATTTTAGAAAATCCATCCTCTAAATCTAATTAACGTTAACGTCTTTTTTTTTTAATGGCAAATTGTCTACGCTTGATTTCTATAGTTCTTTAAATAACAAAAACGTTAAGCAGAGACAAACCAATCCTGTTATAAGTCTTCTTGGAAATGTAAACCAGCCTCTCTGCTATAAATCATTACTAAAAGAAGGCCTTTCTTTTCACCTTGGATGTGTGAAGATACAATTAAAATTTCAAAAGTTAAGTGTGTTAAACAGAGATTTGTGAATAGTGTTGTTGTTCAGAACAAAGATAGAACAATAGAATCATAAAAATCATATAAATTCTACTATTTATTAGTGATTTACAAAAGTTTATCTGCAATATCTTTTTAACCATAAGGTTTATCATAAAAATAGTTATCATCATTTTTATAAAGAAAAAAATTTGCTACAACTGTTTATTTGAAAATTTTTTTTCTAAACCCAATAATTAATAAGTTACAATGGATTAAAAAAATGATTTAAAAATGAAAATTTTTGTTTTTCTCTTCTATCTCATAAACCATGAAGTTTACTATAAAAATGGTTATTACCATTTTTGTACATAAATAAATTTGCTAAAACTTTTATTTGAAACATTTTTCTTACAACTCAACAATTAGTGAATTGTGGAGTAGAATAAAATTAAGAATTAAAAATAAATAATAAAATTTTTCAAGTTTTTCCTCAATATCTTTTTATTTATTAAATATATTATAAAAATACATATCATTTTTGTGTAAAAATAAATTTTCTGCAATTTTTATTTGAAACATTTGTTTCTAAATCTAATAATTAGTGAGCTACAGTGGATTACCATAGTGATGTAAAAACAAAGATTTATGTATTTCTACAATATCTTTTAAACCATTAAGTTTAGCGTAAAAATGGATATTACCATTTTTATACAGTAAATAATTTGCTAGAACCTTTATTTGAAACATTTTTCTCAAAACTCAATATTTAGTGAATTAAGGAGTGGAATAAAATTAAGAATTAAAAATAAATAATAACATTTTTTAAGTTTTTCTGCAAAATCTTTTTATCTATAACACAGATTATAAAAATACTTATTATCATTTTTATAAAGAAATAAATTTGTTACAATTTTTATTTGAAACATTTTTCTCTAAATCCAATAATTAGTGAGCTATAAGCACCTAAAATTTGGAAAATTATTTTTAAAAGTGTTTAAAATGATATTTTAGGAGATTTTGTTCTGAAATAGTAAGGTTTAGAAAAAAATTTTTTAAATAAAAATTATAGTAAATTTATTCTTGAATAAAAATGATAATAACAATTTTTGTGTTAAATCCTATGGTTAAAGATATATAACTAGAAAAGTGAAAAAACAAAAAAATTTCTTGTTTAGAAAGCCAATATGTTATCTCCATATAACATAATTAAGGTTAATTAAAATTATTGTAATTATTCGCCGTTAATGAAAGCGCTAGTGAGCAACCATTCATACATTTAGATTGATTACATTCAAATTTAAACTAACGAGCTAATCTCATTTCAACTAAAATCAATTGAATAGATAGAAATACTGTTAATTATAACGTTATTCAATTTGGATATTAAATTTCACTCAAAAAAATAAAATAATAATTCTCAAATTTCATACAAAATACAGTAGATTTTTGAGCTTAAATATGACACCTAGAGGACAAATTTTTTTTCCTATTTCATAACATATGCTCTGTATATGAAATTAGACTCCAAAGTAAAATGATATTACAATAAATTTGATTTTAATCAAAAAATTGTTCATTTTAATTCAATATTTTTTTGTTTAATTAAATAAATACATACGACCTTTGAAGTTTTCAATTTTACTCTTTTTTATTTTCCTAAACAAGGGTGGGAGTAAATTATACTTTATTTATAATATATAATATACTTTAAATTTAATAATATGGTAAACTTAAATATTACAATAAAAATTTACTATAATTTTTATTTAAAACATTTTTTTCTAAATCTTACAATTTCTGAAGAAAATCACTACAAATATCATATTAAATACTTTAAAAAATAATTTTCCAAATTTTAGGTGCTTATAGATCACTAAATATTAAATTTAGAGAAAAATGTTTTAAATAAAAATTGCAGCAAATTTATTTTTATACAAAAATGATAAAAAGTGTTTTTATAATATGTCTAATAAATAAAAAGATATTGTTGAAAAACTTAAAAAATTTTATTTTTAATTCGTAATTTTTATTCCACTCCACAATTCTCTAATTATTGAGTTTTTAAAAAAAATGTTTCAAATAAAAGTTCTAGCAAATTTATTACTGTACAAAAATGGTAATAACGATTTTTATGCTAAACTTAATGGTAAGTAATAAAATTACTTTTCAATGCTTACCAATGGGGAGATTCATTCGTTAGTTAAAATCTCAGAAACGACAGCGAATTTAAGGAATGTTTGAGTGGCGGTGGGGGGGGGGGGTTAATTTATTAATTAAATTATAAAATATTGATTCAAGTCGAGTTGAACATCAAATAACACAGCCAAATTATAAGATAATCAAAAAGAAAAAAATCTGGTGTGACTGGCGCACAGCACACAACTTTCGATTACCGTAGGTAATGAAAGTTGTGTACTGTGCTTGTCACACCAGATTTTTTGTGTTGACATGTATTTAGTTTCCGACAGTAAGGTACATTTGAATTCAAGATGTAAAATTTATAAGTATGGCAAAATGTTTATATTTTGATACCATGGCAACCATTTATCCTATCTTTTCTATGGAGTACAAGAGTAAAGTGGTCTTCAGAAGATTTCAATCACAAAATGAGAATATACATTTTAAAGAGCAACTAAAAAATAGTTGATTTATGAATTTTAAAAAAAATCCTTGGAGCAAATTTTGAGAAAATCGAAAAAAACTGAAAAAGTGCATCAGTAAAGTACTAGTACTTTTTGGTCGATTTTGTTCAAAAGCTTCGTGTCACGTCCCATGGGGGTGCCTAACTTAAATATAAAATTTCAACATCCTAGCTCTTTTCGTTCTTGAGATATTTTGTTCACAGACAGACAGACAGACAGACAGACAGACAGACAGACACACAGACAGACCATGTCGCGAAACCACTTTTTTGGATTCAGGGGACCTCAAAACGTGTATATCCATCAAAATCTCGACATCGAATTTTTGACATGAATCCAATACTTTCTCTCTCTATATATTAACATATATATAGAGTTAAGAGAAAGTAAAAATAGCAATTAAAAAGACTAAAATATCGTTCGTTGAAGTGCTAATGAGTCAAAGGCGTCTTTTGAACAGTCCGCGTTTGAAAATCATCCCTCATTAAACGCATTTACGAAAAAAATAAATAAATAATTTCATCTCACTTTCTATTTGTATTTAAAAATCTGGTATGACTGAATGCACAGCCCACAACCTTCGATAATTGAAAGTTGTGTTCTGTGCTTGTCACACCAGATTTTTTGTGTCAACATGTATTTAGTTCCCGACAGTACGGAACATTTGAATTCAGATGTAAAATTTATAAGTATGGGAAAATATTTATATTTTGTTACCATGGCAACCATTTCTCCTATCTTCCCTATGAAATACAAGAGTAAAGTGGTCTTCAGAAGATTTCAATTGGAAAATGAGAATATACATTTTAAAGAGCATCTAAAAAATAATTGATTTTTGAATTTAAAAAAAAATCGTTGGAGCAAATTTTGAGAAAATCGAAAAAAACTGAAAATGTACATCAGTAAAGTACTAGTACTCTTTGGCCGATTTTGATTAAAAGCTTCGTGTCACGTGCCAGGGGGGTGTTTAACTTATATATAAAATTTCAATCAACTAGCTCTTTTCGTTTTTGAGATATTTTGTTTACATTTACCCATTTTAATGGACTTTGGATATAATACAATTTAAATTTAATAAAAGTCAAATGAGAATATATTTCTTGAATCTTTTTTCCACCCCTATTGTGTTGTTTTTTTTCTAAAATAAATGGTTTTAATGTTGTTTTGTAATGACCCTCCTCTGCTCCGGTTCTATTGGCTTTCAGACAGCCAGGCCTATGGGAGATCAACTAAATCAATTTACTGTTTAATTTCCGTTTTAACGATGAGATGATATTGCTATCACCTTATTTTATTTTTTTTTTACTTTCTCTTACGTCTATATATGTAGAGAGAGAAAGTAATGGATTCATTCGATGTCGAGATTTTGATGGATATACACGTTTTGAGGTCCCCTGAATCCAAAAAAGTGGTTTTCGCGACATGGTCTGTCTGTGTGTGTGTTCAATTTAAAGCAATTGAGCTAGGAGATTGACATTTTATATTTAAGTTAGGCACCCCCATGGGACGTGACACGAAGCTTTTGAACAAAATCGACCAAAGAGTACTAGTACTTTACTGATGTACTTTTTCAGTTTTTTTCGATTTTCTTAAAATTCACTCCAACGATTTTTTTTTTTAAATTCATAAATCAATTATTTTTTCGATGCTTTTTAAAATGTATATTCTCATTTTGCTTATATTTCAAGGTTATTTATTTAATAAATAAAAAATTATATATAATATTTAAGATATTTATATAATATATATATATATATGAAAATATAGAAGGAAGGTAAAGAACAGAAGGATTGCCAGTCCCAGCTCGGGTAGCTCGTGGTCGCAATCCACGAACCCACAAAATGTGAACCGCTGAGCATATACATAGGCATTTATAAAATACCCAAAACAAATTGTTATTATAATAAATACAATAATAAGTGAATACATAAGCCGCCGAAGTAGGCTAGTTTGCATATATTAAAAAAAAGACACTAGGTTATGTGTTTCAAGAATTTTATTTTTTTTTTGTTATGTAAAATCTTAAACCCCTGGATGGAGAAGGACGAATCTTATATAAATAAATAAATATAATATAATAATAAAAAAAATGAAAAAAAAATCAAAATATATTCAAACTAGACCGTCTTCAGCGGGCAACTCTTTTGTCAGTTAAAGATATTAAATTAAGGTAGGTTCTTGAGTTCAAATAGCTTAGTGGAGACAGCAGAAGGGTCTATTTATGACTACCCGAAGGGTCTACTTGGAGCTGTCCTATATATATAATAGCGGAGTGTCCGTCTCTTCGTCTGTCCGTCTGTCCAACTTCCCGTTGGAATTTTGAAACGAAATTTTTCAGGTCGTTATGGAGAGTCCAGGAAAAATACTCGGGTCCCGAAACTCCTAATTTTTTGAGTTATTAATTCCTAAAGTTACGATTTCTCCCATAGGAAATGTATAGAGAAATATTTAAGTATTCTTTGCATTTATGTATTCTATGAATGTAAACAAATTCTCAAGAAACCTTTTCATTGTTAAATATAAGATTCGCTAGCTATTTATTTTATTTATTTATTTATATATTTATTTATTTATTACTAATCTATTTATAAAATTTTATCTGGCTTCTCATATCTGACCTATTGCTCATTCACCATCAAGCAGGCACTGGATTAGAATACGTAGAATAATTTTCTTCTCATAATTAAGAAAAGGCGAGGTTCCGCTGCAGGTGGGCCCGAGCTAGCTGGAGAGGGTCCAGGGGGCAAAGCCGCCCTGTCTAGACGCCAAGGCGGGCGACGCGGCTAGTTGATTATAATCTATTTTAAAAGATTCAAATTATTTCTATGTTAATCTCCGTTTTATTCTTAAATTCGTAAATTCTTTGAAAATTCTGGATTTCTATTGAGTAATGAGCGACCAGTCACACCAGATTTTTTAGTATTATTTAATATTTGAAACCGACGAGAGATATAGAGAGAGATGATAGGGAATAAAGAGAGTAGATAGGCAATCAAAAGTTGATTAATTTCGTCGACGTTTCGATTTTTTTTTTTACCAATATTGGCAACCATTTTTTTTTTCTTCGTATTAAAAAAAAAAAAAACAAAACAGTAGCAATTAGTTTTTATTCAAGATTTAAACATCATGATAACATTCTTTCTATATTGCTTTTTCAAAAAAAAAAAAAAAACTCTATTATCATAGAATGTGATCTATATTGGAAAATTGAACTCGGGCTTGTTGTTGGTTGGTTCAAGATGCAAATTCACCTCTTCGCTTTTTGTTTTTTTAGATGAGCTTTTTGGACGTAGAGTCCGAGAGAGATTGGAAAACAGGAATCCCCTTTAAATAAGGCGGTGGAGATCATTCCGGTGATTTACACCCCCCCCCCCCCCGAATCCACTTTGCTTTTATATTAGAAACAAAAATGCTTCTCTAAAAAATAGAGATCGCTTTCTCGTTATGGTTGGTATTTAATTATATATGCAAACGTTTTTTTGCATCCACTCAGTGGACCTTATTAATGTATTTGTTAAAATTTCGTTTGATATGTACTTTATAAATGGACTCTGTACGCATTAGTGTGTCAAAGACCAGACATCGAGTTTTGAGAAAATTAACATTAAAGTTTTTCTGATTTAAATTGTTTTGATTAGATTATATATCATTTTGTTTGTCAATTGTGCAAGTAAATACTGTAATTATGGCAGATATTCATAAATTATCTCTAAAAATACGACTAATTTAGAGAAAAACAATAAAAAATTATTTTTGCAAAATTCTCTAACAAGCAAGTCCAATTTGCAATTTGCAAAAATGCTTCAAAGTCTCTTGACACATGATTGCAAATTAATCTATGCACTATTTATATTAATAAAATAATTTTAGGTTCAAAATTCAAAAATTAAAACGGAGTTATTATTAAAGTTTTTTTATGGTTATATTTAATACTAGTAGCATAGAACATTTTATCAAAATTACATAATAAATTTTAAATAGTATTGTTGCACCTGGGTTTGGCGTAGTAGGTAGCGTGCCTGAGGTAGGCACGCCCTACAGTATACCAAACGTCGCGGGTTCGGACCCCAGGCAGTCCGATGATTTTATTTAAGCCATTTGGATACCAGATGGCTTAAATAGAAAAGCCTGACCCCACAATAAATATATTCATTACAACTCTTCTTCTGTCCTCGCCATTATTAATTGCAACGGTTATCGTAAAAGTCTTAAATGGCCTAACAATTGTAAGTTGCCGAAAAGATTGTGTGAATGTGTGTGTGAGTGTGAATGAGAAAAAAGTGTGAATGTTTAAAAAAAAAAAAAAAAAATAGTTTTAAGTTAATATTTTAAAATTAAATACAACGTGATAACAACATTTTCTCATCAATACCATCTACATTATCAGGAATAATATCAAATTAAGTACTATGAAACAAAGTGTTAGGTACATAAATCATTTTTGCAAAATGAAAATCCTGCATTGAAATATTGCAAAAATAATTTTATGCTTTTACATTAAATATAAATTTTTTTTAGGACATATTTCATAAAAAATATTATTAATTATAGCATTTGAAACAATATTCGGTGTTTATCTCAATTTTGAATTTTTTAGGCGCTTGACACACCAATGCGTAACAGGGTCCATCTTTCTATATATTCCCATTAAAAAAAAAAAAAAAACAATTTATTAATTTTCTATATTAGTGACTAGCTACAAGCGCTCGCTGCGCTGCTCACTCTCCGTACTTGTAGCTAGTACCATAAAAAAAATTATTATTTTTCTATATTAGAGATTTATTTAATTTTATAATGGCTAATCTGAATTTTTTGAGGAAATATTGCTCCAAAATCTGAAAAACTTCATTAACTCCAATTGAGATTTCATCACCAAACAGATAAATAAACAGTCCGAAATTGTCTATGTCTATCTATATATTTCCACAGAAAAATCGATCAAACACAGCGTGACAGAGAGACAGACACTAATGAATTATATTCTTTTTATTTATAATACTCTTTGCGACTAATTAAACTATTCAAATACTAATTATATTATTTTATTTTATTAAATCTCACATTTTTTATTATTATTATTTTATTTTAAATTATAATTATTTATTAATTAATTACATAAATATATTCTTTGTATTTGATTGTTGTTTTGATCATTCAAAATGGCGGAGGACGCTTACTAATATTTCACCTCAAATCAAAAATATGTTTTTTTAAGAAAATTAAGACAAATTTAAATATATATGTCATACATGATTTTATTTAGAAAAATGGCAGCTTTTAGTACATATAATAAAATATGTTTCCTAACAAAAAAAAATTTACTCCTCTTTAGTCCCGGGTTCGAAACCCAATTGTGGAATATTTTTTTTTATTGTTTTAATAAATATCAATTATATATTATTAGAAATAGATTAAACGTCTTTTTATATAATCCACTTTTAGAAAAAAAACCTTTTTTTTTATTCCCTTCTCTTCTTTTGTCATTCGTCTTCATTTAAGATACAACTTAGGGGTGAAAACAGATGTAAAGTAACGAAACATAATAACACTTTCCCTCTCTCTCTCTCACTCACTCAATAAAAGTAATTTGTGAGATAGAAAATAACTTTACTTAGATTGCTATTTTTTTTTTTTTTTTTTTTTTTTTTTATTGAACTCAACACGTTTGTCGGTAGTAGTCGTTAAAAAAAAAAATTCCAAAGCTGGGAGAGAAGAAAAAAATAAAAATGAAATATGGTTAGTAAAAAATATGACTTTATAAATTTCTAAAAGTTTAAAAAGAAAAAAAAAAAAAGAAAGTCGTTGTTTGTGTGTCGCCGCCGCTTTTTTTCATTCTTTGTATGAAAATAAATATTTATTAAAAGATGTTAAAAAAAAAAATAGGATATAAACACTGTGACGTCGTCTCCATGCTCTAATTTGGTATTTATCAACAATATCTTAAATTTATTAAATAATTATTAAATATAAATCACTAATTACTAATAAATATTAGTGAGATTTAAAAATAATTTAATTACTTAACAATTAAATTCAAATAATTTAATTAATTTATTTAATTTTAATTTTTTATTTAATTAATTTTGAATTAATTTATATATTTAATTTAAATAAAATTTTAATTGATTTAGTAACTGCTCCAAGTGCAACTTAAAATAATTTATTTAACAAAGATATAAGTGTGACGTATCATTTTACTCGGGAGAACTTCTAGATTCAGAATATGTATAAAATTCTATGTGTTTTATGTCACCTTGTTTAATAATTTTTCAATTCACATTTATGTATTGTGAAATTTCAGTCTTTTGAGTGAGAAGGAATTACGATACTTCTAAAAAAATACTCAAATTATTTAATAGAATCTCAGTCCAACTATTTTTATTTTTTGAAGTGAAACTTATTTACACATGATAGAGCAAGTTTGATTCATGTTTCCCAAAGTTTTTTATGATTTCAACTCCTTATTAGTGTAGGAGAATTATCAAGCAAATTTGGATTATTTTTGTAATGACATCATCCCCATACAGTATTTAAGAAAAAAAAAACATTTAACCCCATCAGCGTGTGGAACGTCCCTCTGTATTAATTTTTATATACATCAAAAATTGTAAATGGCCTAAATAGGGAAAAGTGAATATAAATCGACATCATAAAAATCTGGTGTGACAAACACAGAACACAACGGGGAAGGAAAGTTGCGTGCAGTGTGTAGTTACACCAGATATAAATTTTCTTCATTCATATGATAAAAATTTCTCTCTCTTGAGGGGAATGATAAAGTTTTTTTTTTTTTTTTTTTTTTTTTTGAATTGGGTTAATTTAAAGACTAAAAGTGATGATGATAATTTACATAAATTAAATATAAAATTTATTTAATATTCACTAAATATGAATGTATGAATGAATAATGAATTTATTCCATTGAACCGTAGAGTTAGTTACACACACAGAGAGACCCCGGGGATCTCTCCTCTCTCTAAGTTAATTTTAATTCCCTTTCTCTCTCTTTTTTACATTTATTGAATTCTATTTCTAGTTTCTAACTTTTTGCATTAATTTTGTGGTGTTAGAAAAAAAAAAAACAAAAAATAAAAAGATTTTTATAAACTTTTGGTTTACGGTGTTAAAAAAAAAAAGAATCGCGTATTTAAAGAAGTGAAACTTCTAAACGTTTTATGTCAAAATAAAGTATGAAGAAAATGAGGTACGTGGTTGAAATTTTAAGTTAGGTAATCCCCTGAGGCGTCAATATAAGCTTTTGAACAAAATCGGCCAATGAGTACTTTGTTGATGGACCTAGGTTTGGACCATCATCAGAGGGGCTGTGTCAAAAAGGCCTATATACTTTCCCCGAAACGGAAATCTCATTATCGCACATGAGGCCCTCCCGTTTTTAGGAAAGTACATATGCCTTTTTGACACAGCCCCAGCTCTGATGATGGTTCAAACCTAGGATCGAAACGTTAGCGATGGGCTGAATATCAATAAAGAAATTACATTGGCTTCATTTTCTTCTTGTTTTTATTACCTCTTTCAAAATGTTAATAAATTTTGACTTCCCCGAGCTTGGTGTAGTTGGTAGCGTGCCTATCTTGGATACCAAATGGCTTAAATAGAAATGCCTAGACCCACCCAATAGATATTATCTCATATATAACGGTTATCGTAAAGTCTTATATGGCCTGTGTTGCCGAAAACACTCTGTGCGTGAATGAGAATGTGGAAATGTTTTTTTTTTTTTTTTTAAATAAAAACTAAATTTTGATGTAAGGTATTTATAATTCTCAAATTGAATTTTGAAAGGTTCATTGAATTTTTCATTATATTTTGTTTTAAGTTTCTTAATCAATTTTAAAAAATTAACATTGATTTATTTTAATGTTAGCCTAATTTTTATTTTAGGCAATTTCCTTGGAAAAATGGAACCTTCATTTGAAGAAGATACAGGAGAGGGTATTTGTCCCCCCTCCCCATCTTTGAATAATAAAATAGAATATAAAATATTTATATGTTGAATTATTTGTTTAAAATTTAATCTCAATATATTTTGATAATTGTTGCGTGTTGTATATTGCTATATTGGATTGTTTTATTGAATAAATTTCGAAGTTTGCATTAAAATAAGGCCACTCAGTCTCCATTTTGGAAAAAAAATACATATTTTATATAATTAAATTTGTTACTTTCTTTAATAACTGGGCACCACAAGATATGCTCCTATTAAGAAATAAAAATAGGGGGTAAATAGTCACATTATGGAACAACTTTTCCAGGGTAGCCAATTTTGAAAATCGAAAAAAAAAAATCTCTCCAACCTACACTGTAAAAAAAAATATGAATTTTCAATCATTTTTCATATACTTCAGTGATTTAATATTAATATACCCAGGATATGAATTAAAATTAATATAAAAGTTTATGAACAAATTACCAACTTTTAAACTTATCTTTTTCTTTGTGTGCCGCCAAATTTTGAAATCGTTAAAAGTGCACTCGCGACAAGTTGAGAATCACTGGTCTAAACGTTCTCAATTAACTCGACTACCTCAAGGAATTTTTATTAATATTATTTTATAATTATTTTAAGGAAACTTGAAATTATTCTTTTAAAATTTATTTCACAAATCTAAATTTATTAAATTCTGGTTTGAAATTCGCGCTCTAAACTATTTAAATATTTATGAAGTATATTAAAATCATACTAATTAAATAATTTTTATAAAGTAATTCAACTAAATAGCTATAAAAATTAAAATTAAAATTAACAATTTTTACCAAAATAATTAATTTTAAAATATACAAGAAATTTGTTAGGTTGGCAACAAATTGAACTTTCTCATATATATTCATAAACAGTTTATGAAACAGAGTTCATATACTTGTATATGAAGTTTTCTTGAAAATTTTTAACAGTATACTGTATAAAAAAAAAAAAAAACTTCTTGAATTTTAATATATTGATGGAAACTAAATATATGTCGTCACAAAAATCTGGTGTGACAATCACAGAACAAAACTTTCAATTAGAGAAAGTTTTGTGCGATCAGTCACACCAGATTTTTTTTTAATTTACAATTTAACTACTACGTATAATATAATTTGCACACACATAAAGGTCGTTTTGTTTTGCACACACACACACATGCATGACCAAATCTCTAATGTGTTTCCACTAAATAACAATATTAGAATGCAATGGCCAAAATAAATTGTCCACTTGACGGGTGTGGTGTGGGTGTTTATTGGATGCAATTAATGCCCTACCTACCTACCGGGTGGTGTATAGGTGCATCCCAGCTATTTATTTCCGAGTTAACGCCCACCAACAACAACAACACAATACTATTTATCATATCAATAGATTTAACTTAACTAGCTGATGGTGGCTTTTGCTATTGCTATTTAATAAATAATTTTTTTTATTGTTGTTGTTGTTGCTATAAAACAAAGCAAATTAAAAGAATTATTTTTTTTTTAAGGTTGTTAGGATAGTACCCCGTAAGGCATAATAGAATCTAAATTTTTTTTTAAATAAAATTAAAAATTTGAATGCCAAAATTCCTTATTATAATTTAGTCGAGACCTATCATAGTTTATAATTGTATTAAGTTAATAATTTAATTACCAAAAATAATAAATGAATGACTTTTGACTTGAGCAGTATATCACGTAATATAGATCTGGCAACATTGCATTATTCAACTATCTATTTTAAATCTTAAACGCCTTAAATTTTATTTTATTTAATATATTACTATGTTTAATGCAAATCAGTTTAAACACAATGGACGATTTGCGAGAAAAAATATCGTAAAATTGAAAAAAAAAAAATGTAACTGACATCGAGAAAAGACAATTATGTTATGCGACGTTGCCGGACTGGTCTCACTCTCAAATCTTCCTTATTTTTAAATATTGGCGACTGTCATTTTGGAGAACTTTTTGACTTTCTTGTTAAAATATCTTTAAAAGCCTTCGACAGAAACTTTTTGCCCTACCATTGGACCACAGCACGACATTCGGATATATGAAGTTCATTTATGAACTCAGTTGGAAAGCAAATTTTGACCCAGTGGTAGAGCACTCTGAATACAAATCGGAGGATCCGTAGTTCGACTCCCGGTGGCACACTCTTATTTTTTCGGATATATGAATTAATAAATATTTAATTAATTAAATATGCCCTTTAAAATCTATTTATCCCTGCCACTTTTTTGTTTAAGGTCCCTTTTCTAATTTGAATGCAATTTATTTGCAAACAATTCTAAAAGGATTTCTCTCTGTGTTTGTGTGAAATGTTTATTCGGCGGGTGAATAAAAAAGATATAAGGTATATTACAATAATCATTTGCCAATGGCTATTATACTTTTAAATGCCCGTTTAACACCTAATTGCATTTCTCCCGATAAATGGTTAAAAATTAATTTCTCTTTATAACGATGTATCTTTATCATTTGTACTTTTTCTTACCTATAAATAATAATATAGAGAGTATTGGATTAATATAAAAAAATTCAATGTCGTGCTAAGATGTCCTAAATATATATAACTAATTGCTAATAAATATTAGTGAGATTTAAAAAGAAATTAATTAAATCGAAAAAAAATATATTTAAATTTATTTTTTTAAATTAATCTATATATTATTTCTTTTAAATAAAATTTTAGTAACTGCTCCAAGTGTAACTTAT